>JAVJGJ010000001.1:116264565-116311705 GCA_035590215.1 Microhierax caerulescens | reverse complement strand
CCTCTTTTGAAGGTCAGTTCAAAAGCATCTCTAAGTGTCTCAGCTTCAACCTGTTCAAAACCCCACACATCTTCAGGCACAAACTTTACAGATAATGTAACAGCAGTCTCAAATGTTTTGAGAGTTATCACTTGGCACCACTATTACTTACGTGCAGAATTTCCACCATGCATATTGGTCTCACCTTCAAAAATTTGGAATTTTGGTCCTCCAACAGTAGGATCTCTTCCTCCATCTTCTTGATCTTAGCTTCAGCTGTCACTTTTTCAAGCTGCAACTTCTGTCGAGCTCCCTCCTCCTCATCAAGCTGTTCTTCTAGGTCCTGGGAAGTAAAGCAATTGCATCCATACATTTTCCAGGTTACCCATATGTCAATTTATTTTTTTTTAACTTGGTGACAAAGATGCATTATTTTGAAAAGCCACCTGCTCTAACTAACACTAAAAATACCTTTGATTTGTTAGATTAATTTATACTATCGATGATCTGGTAATGAAATTAAGGGCCATGTGATACACATGGAATTTTATGCTACATATTTCACCTTTGGCTGAAATATGCTATCTCAGAAACATACACTCACTTCAGAGCCTTTCACTTTCCTAATTCTGAACATAAAATAAAAAATTCTACTTAACGACAACCAAATCAGATCAGGCTTTATGTGTACTGCATCTGAATGGGGCACCTGGTGAAAAAGTGCAAGTGCCTAAGAAGAGACACCACAGGAGACAGATCTCCTGATTTCAGTATGAATCTAGACATCAGTATTACAGCTGAAGTGGGTCAGATACTGGCACAAATAGCTAGAAATGACTAGAAAAGCAATAATGTATTGTGCTTTTATTCATTCATGGGTTTAAGTAAGATACACAGCCACACATTCAAGGACACTTATTAAAAGGCATCAAGAGCTGTGAGATGTAGGGTTTGTTTCCTCTTCAAGTACCTTGAATATTTTGAAAGACAGTTAAGTTCAGGTATTCCCTTTTTCAAGGTACCCATTATTCAAAAGGAAGTATGTAAACCATCTGATTTTCAACAAAAAAAAACCAAATAACTTGGGGGAGATGAAGTTATCTTAAAGCATACCTGAATATGGCCCTGCATTTTCTTTTTCTCATTCTGCAATATTTGGTTTCTTTCCTCTTCCTCTTCAACTCTGGACTCCAAATCATGGAGAATTTCTTCCAACTCTTGTTTTTTGGCGGCCAAGCGAGCCCTCATCTCCTCAGCTTCTGCAAAGAGCTCTGTCTCTGCCTGTAGCTGCTCTGCAAGAATGTTCTTCTCTTCTAGAAGCTGTAAATATATCAAAAAGGTAGGAAAGTAGTAAAAATGACATTTTCAAGTCCCTCATGAGTGGTTATACATGACAACTACAAACACCAAGTCCTGCTCCAATTCTTGACTCCTTGGTCAATATTCAAAGACTTTTAGCAGAGGGCTTTATCAGCAGCCCAGATACCAGCTTTTAAATAGGGCTACAGCAATATTCACTCACTTGTCCCCCCAGTTTAAAGTAACAAATCCCACTGCACCTACTCCACCTGCCCTGTTCTACCAGCAGAAAAAGATCCCTACCTGAAATTATGTCTGAAAAGGAAAGATGACACTGCTACTGAAGCTCATCTATCAACTAAGAAATGCCAAAAAAAAAGTTTATTTTGTTAACATGATGTTTCCTGGAGTAATGGCTCATGCTGTCTCTTCCTATTCCATATTTAAGTAAGTGTGAAAGGAATTAGCTTGCCTGATTCTCAGTGCTTTTGCTCACAAGTGTCTCTCCAACATCACTCCCTCACGTGGGATATAGTGAAATTCACATTCTGGATATCAAAAGCTGATCTTCAGCACAAACCTGTTGATGTTTCCTTTCCATTTCCTCAAGTTCTGCCTCCACTTTTGTCTGTTTTTCTTTCACCTTCATTAGCTCCTCGTCCTTGGCTTGAAGTTCTTCTTCTTGCCGAGTGACTTGAAGAAGAGGCTTCACCTGCATAGATTTGAAATGAACAAGTGAGGACCTGCACTCACCTACATACAAAAGCCAAAGGAAGTCACAGAATACAACGAACCTTTGTGAAGACTCTCCACCACTGCCAGTGCCTAAGCTTTAAATATGCAGCGCAATTCCTCTGCAGGATTTTCAGTGCACTCAGCTGCTGTTGTTTCTTTGCAAAAGCCCTGAAGACAGAAAAAGCAAAACCTTTCCTGTAAAATATGGCTGATCGTCTGTCTGTGTTTTTAATTTTTAGTTTACCCAATCCTAGAACACTTGCAGACCATGAACAGGCTTATTTTTAAGTTTCAGTGAATACACTGATTTATGAGTACTCGTTCCTTATACAAAGAGGCAGAGCAAGGGCTGGATGCACCATTTTCAAAACGACAATTACAAATGATATTTATTCTTACTCTTAACAGACTAATACTTAAAAAGATAAAATCAGGATGGATTAGCTGCTGAACTGTCCTTTAATTTCAAAAAAGCAGCTTTCCAGAGTACCTCTAAGAATCTCCAGTGGAGGAGAGATTTTTTTGCAACCACTTACTATAAGGTAAACAGCTGCATGTGTCACAAAGGTAAGATTAAGGAAAGGAGATAGTGTTAAGGAACCAAGATGCCAATTCTTATTAGGTAAAAATTCACTAATACCCTGGATACAATTACAGTTTATCAGGCAACACACTTTTAAGAAAACCTCTCCTGAAATGGAAGTTGTAATGCATAGCTCCCAACCAAAGAGGCTTAAAATGACCAGGAGAAGATCAAATCAAAAAAGCACACATACTTCCTAGCTAGGTATCCTCTACAGACTGCCTGAAAGAAGATGATAATGTCTGTGATCTTCAGATCTCGTTCTTCTTCTAAGTGTGCCAAGACACCAGCTCGGAAAAAGATCTTGCTCTGTCCAATTCTGTATAAGTTGGGGTCCAGCTCTAAGGCTCTGATCTAAAAGGACAGGCAATCACATTGTTACATCAAGAAAAGGATAATTTCTGTTTTAAATTTTCAATATTTTAAAAATGTTTAGGTATAAACACTTACCATACGCTCACAGGCTTGCTTACCATCCATAAAACCTTTTGGAATTGCATTGGGAGTAAGGATCTCATACCTTTAAGTCAAATGAAAAAACATTTTACATTCAACAATAAGCCACGTTATTATAACCTCATAAAGCTATAGTCACCTAGTGCACAGATAAGGAAATTCTCCAGAAAAGTTTCTCCAACAGTCTGTTTTAGATTGTTTCCCCTTCCCTCTTGTCTTTAGAATAAACTTGTAGTATTTAACTGCTTCAACTTCAAGCCACTCAAAGACCTCATACATGGTATTGTATTTTCTTCCAGTTGGCTTAGGGGAGGGGGTGAGTGGTGTCTTCAATTATTTAACAAGGAACTTTATCCCATAAAACCTCAGAAGACTGCTCTTGTTGTACCTCTGTCTAAATTCCTGGAACACTATCCTGTTTGGAAATCCTTGTCGACAAATCCTTATTCCTTCCAAAACACCATTGCAACGAAGCTGATCTAGAACCAGATGTGGATCCAATTTTCCAGCCTGGAACAAACAAACAACAAAAAAAAATATAGTCCTTTAATTTGTAGTAATCAAAAATTGCAGTTTAAGTTTTTCAGGCTAATAAAGAGAAAAAATTAGAGGAGCGTCTGTAGTACGTACCCTCTTTTCGTGATTTGGAATGATGCAGCGAACAAAATTGGGATTAGTGTTTCGGAGCGTTGCCATCAGCTTGGTAAGAGACTCCTTGTACAGTTGGCCAACGGTACGAAACATGCCCTTCTTGGTCTTGTATGCAGAGCCAAAAGCTGTCTCTGTTATTCCAGTGACCTGATCAAGACCCACAATACGATCCACTGGGAAGGACAAGAAACAATAATTAAGCGGACTTTTAATATTTGTCAGGTACAAAGACAGGCAGGAAAGAGGAGCAATAGTGCAGCAGCAGAAGCTTTGTGGAACAAATGACAGAAGATGCCATTGGTTGGCAAGGCAGTCAGCATGTACTAGGGACGCTGTGCAGAAGCAGTGGAACAAAAGCCACAAACTTATACAGCAGGATAGTGTAGCTTTAGTAGGTACAGACTGAAATATCCAGCTCTTTACTTGCAGTTCTACATGACTAGCAAAGCCCTTTTCTTCATTGTAAGTCAACTTCAAGAGATAGGAAGCTGTCTGGAAACTGGCAATTATTTGAATTTTTACAATGCAAAATATTTCTAGGTTGAACATTTGGAATTGGACACCTGTGCATATAATGCAGAGTCACTTATGGTAATTATATAAATTAAATCTGAGTTTTGTTGAATATTCAAAAGTGTTTTGAAAGCATAAAAAATTACAGAAGAGTTGGAAATAATGTTATTTCAGTGATGGGGGGGGGAAGCATCTGCCAGACTTCTGCTAGTCTGTTGCTTTGAAGAATTCCTCCAAGTTTTAAATACAACTGCAAGGACCTCTCTAGCCAAAAGACATGCTTCAAAACAGGAAAGCTGCACATCAAAGTGCTTCAAAACTGACATAAAGCATCAGAATAGAGATTTTTTTTTCTTTGAGTTTTGAACATTTTGGGTAAGGATCTCTATGATTTCTTCTTCAGAAGCACAAATTAGAAATCTGACTGCTGTTATTAAAACCTTTAGGCCAAAACCATGAATGTGATTCCATGTGCATGTCAACAATTATTTAAACAACTCAAAAAATACACAGGTGGCTTAACACCTTAATAATTATAGTTGGCACTTCTTAGTACTGAGCAAATACACAACATACGTTGGTTCTCCATGAAATCCAAGCTAGCCAGCCAGAAATAAGCAACTATATGTTGCTACCATTTATATTTTGTGATGTTATCTTCAAATTCATTCAAACCAAAGCAGAGGGAAATATGCTTTGCTACCAGAATTAGTTTTGTATTTGACAAATAAGTAACAATATTTTATTTCAATCTTGTACTCAACTGGTTTTCAAAGGACTATGAAAAAAAAAGGAAAATTAAAAGCAGAAAAATACAGGGCAACAAGTTTGAATAATCCCTTCTAGGTCTTCCATGTAGTATAAAGCAGAGCCCAGATCCTCCACACAGTTTTGAACACAAGAATTTAAGAGGCTTATTAAAATTAGAAGAGTAAGCAGGTGGTAAGCTGTTCATAATATTATATCCCAAATATTTACTTTAAAGCAGAATTCAGTTATACACCAGAAATGGGACAGAAATTAGCTATCAGTCTTATAGAAAATGAACATAACAGCTTGTAAGTACTAGAAACATGCACCAACCTGACACCACTAATGATTGGACACCATTCAACTTTGTTTGGCCACATACTTTTAAAACTTTTGTAAATATATCTGATAATTGTGCATCTTTTGTTTTGCTCCTCTCTGTCCTCCAACTGTAAGCTGGTTATTGATGTTTCAAAGAGGATTATTAAAGTTAAATGTAAGCTTTCCCTATAGGTTAAGAGCAGTCATTGAACAGCATGACTGGATAATCATCCATTGGCTAAAGCCTCTGAATACAAGCCCTCTAGTAATTACTTCAGGAAAGACCACTAGCTTCCTCAGGTATGTGATGTATCATGAGTAGTGGGAGATACCCAAGCACAGATCAAAACTTTAAAGGCACAACCTTCACAAACATACAGACTTGGGGAGAGCAGTACAAGAAGGATGAAGAAGAGGTTGGATAAAATATCTAAAGCATCTACAAAAAGATATTCCAAATAAGTGGATTAGTTGATTTTTCAATACCTAAAAAAAAAATAAATGTGCAGCTTCTACAAAGGGATGTATTAAAATTAAGAGGTTTTTAAATAAAAGAACAATTCCCACAAGTCTAGAAGAAGTTTGTTTCACTTACTATCCCCACACTACAACTGCAGCATTTATCCTGATACTTCAATACATTCCTCAGCTCTCCTCCCAAAAAATACATCCACATTCTAAAGTGTTCCAGAGTTTTGTCAATGTTGGACTGCAGAAAGAAGCTTGATAGTGTTACAAAGCTTATGCATTCTCTCAAATGCTTGGAGATACCAGGATTATCACTTAAGAAGCAATTCTATATCTCAACATGGAACTAGGAAGCAACAAACCTTTTTATCTGCAATGCTTAAATGCAATGCATAAAATACAGATGTTATATGTATGCAGCAGCAACTGAATAGGTATGCACTCGAGACCGTTTGCCTTGTGGAGGTATACCTAAGTTTAGCATGAAATGAAAAAGTTCATGCAAGCCTACGAGCAAAAATGGTTTTCCTGTAGATACAACAGCCCTGCCTTTAGTAGGCCTACTGTTTTTATATCCATTCACCTGGTGGATCATGAAGACCAGTAATATTGTCATAGAAACAGGCTCTCTGAATATTCTGAATCTCTAAGGCAGAGAAACAGCAAAAACAGAAAGACAGAAGAGCAGATACACAAGACACTTCAGTTAGTATACAGAACAGGTTTATCAATTGCAAACAGACTTAACTGTGCTACAAAAGCAATTAGGCCACAACATATTCCATGCACATTTCAATTATCTGTGGAAGCAGGTTTTGAGTATTTAGACCAAAACACTTTTGCTTCTGTGTGTGTACTTGAAAGGAAAGAAGCAGATCCCCAACCAAAAAGTTCCTTATATATTCAATAAAACTGCTCTCTGTAGCTAAGTAAGAGGGAAACTCACTATTAACCTACAGCACTATCTATATAACAAGCTTAATTTCATCCTTGAATAAGAAACTACAGGATTTATTTACTGTGGCATGTAGGTATGCTCTAATGAATATACTCTGATGTTAAAAACTAGAACAGAAAAGTCCCTGCTAAGTATTTATTTGGCTATTTCTGCTTTTTAGAGTATTTCAGTAGAAATGTTGAAAAATACTTTTAAGCTGTTTAGCTAGTTTACTTGCACATCAACAGTGTACACTTAAAATAGGAATATATTGCATTTGATTTTAATATGCAATTTCTAAGCACTAGTATGGCTGTTAATTAATTTTATTTCAGGAGATGCAGATTTCCAGGCTATTACCCACCACTGCACATGAAACAACTACGCTGGTGCTCACAAAAGACAACATTTTATTAACAGCAAGAACCACTACAGCTGTTTACATTCAGGACTTCACTACAGCAAGTTCAACTAAGTTTTGGACAATATTTTACATGAAATTTGACACAGGGTAACAAGTAAGTGAATATCAGTTCAAATAATGAACATGAGAAGCTGCTACTCAGAAATGGTACATGTGCAAGGGACCACAGGTGCAACCCAGCTTCCTTGTACTTTCGGTGCTAAACAAAAGAGAAAATGTTGATATTTAGAACATAGAGGTGGAGGGTGAGGAGGGAACAAGCACAAGAAAACCCAAACTCATCCAGCAAAGTAAAATCGCTAACAACTTGTGTGCTCAGAGCATGATCTCTTACCATCCTTCCAAAGCTCTGCAACAAATTTATCAGAAGACTGGTGCAAGAGCGTAGCCACATTGTCATTCAGGGGGTCCATGTTCTTCATCAACCACTCATCTGCCTTGTAGTCCACCTGTAAAGCAGCCAAGTTACACACAATCAGTTGGACTACCAGCTTTAGGTTTAAGTTTACCAGCACCCAAAAAAACCCCTTTCAGAATAGTATAGTGATGTTTTCCTCCTATTCCCTTCTTGATGCTTGCTTGGTATGAGTTAGTTTGACCTGTTTTAAGGAGGCACAAGTACCATGAAAAATTATTATTCTTTCAAAAAAGTAAATGGGAGTTTTTCTTAAAAATTTTGCAATCTGTTTGCTTACTAATAGCTGATATACATTTTCAGCCTAATGTTATTGCCGAAATAAGGCTTCACATTCACTGTGAAGATGTAAAAACAACTCTAGTGCAGATCCTAATTACTTTATCTAAATTACTAGAGAGTAAATTAAGGATGTGCTGCAGCATGATTTTTTTTAATTTCACCATAGAAGTTATACCTAAACACCTTGTTCTACAAAAAAAAACCAAACAAAGCTTTTATCTTGAAAGAACCAATTCTGTGGTTTGCAATTAAACTATTGCTCAGCAGTTGTTACTAACATGGGATTCATCCCAACCCCAAAAGAGAGCCCTAAGATTCCCCAAGTCCAACAAAACCTCTATATAGACTAGTATGTTTTTGCTTCAACCAAACTGAAAGTTTTCCATTTTTAAATAAGGGCTTTGGAAAGAAAGCCACATTTAAAGGCTTCCAGCACCCAAAACCAATACAGATCATTATCTTAGTACTGGCATGAAAAAGCACTTTTACACATAATTATAGTTTTAAAGGAACACACATTCTGATCAAAAACTGAAAAATGCCTTCTGTCCAAGGAAAATATGCAATGCTACTATTCCAGAAATGCCCACTCAGTCTGGCAGAAGTAAACCATCCTTCAGAACAGCTACTTCCTAGCAATCAGGCACAAAGATCTTTTACTTCATTTTAGTTACCTGAAGGTAACCTACTGTTAACTGCAGTCACAGTGATGATTTCATTATTTCTAAGTTAACTGTTATAAATATTGATACAATAAAATGTATTAATATCTTTAGTTCACTTTTTGCTACAATTACCCAGTACTGACATCAACAAATAAATAACAACAAACCATTAGTACTTTAAATGAAAATTAAAGGATAGTTCTTAATCATTCACACAGCCTGTTTCTTCTAAATATCAGGACAAAACCTGGTACTAGGATTAAGTTTTAACTCCTTATGAAACTAATTACATAGCATGGCCCTATAGAATAGACCTGGTGATCACAAAGGATCCACAAAACACAAGAACTGTAATTATTTCATGGGCCTGTTCACAATGCACCTGAGCTCTGTCCTCTTCAGTGGGAGACTAACAATTAAACTAACAGTAGAAATGAAAAAGCATCAGCTTACCTACAAAAGGTGATAAACAGAAAGTGTTACGTGAAGCAAGGAGATAAAAGTGAAGATGGCACACTGACTGTGTCAGGGCTGATGACAGCCCTGCTTCAAGCACTACTACCAACTTGGAAACACTGGTATTCAGAAAAGATTCCTTAAAATAAAGTCCTGAAAAAAACCCTCACCTGTAAGACCTGACAACAAAATTAAAGGAAACTGAAATATTTGCTTAATTTGATGTTAATTTACATTTTTCAGTTCTGCCTTTTGGGTAACAAGTTCCATCAGAGCTCTCCTGAATATGTTCAACAAAATTAAACAAGGTCAACCTCCCACACAAGTATCTCTAAATTTGATAGCTATGCTGCTTAGTGCTTTCCCAAAAGCAACATTTGTAATCACGTATTTAACATTTAACCCTTACCTTCCCTGCATAGTGAATAATACAGAAGTCCGCTTTGTCCTTTAGCTGTCTTGGCTTTTGGAACTTGGAGTGGGTTCCTTGTTCTTGGACCAATTTTTCCACAAATGTCTTGTCAGTAGCTTTAGGGAACCAGCATTCTTCATCCAGTAATGCTAACACACCTGGAGGATTTGCCTGAAATTCAGTTGGATTTAATCTGTGTTAATATTTAGTATTTTTTAAAAGAAATTAATATTTAAAGCACAGCACTGAATGCCATAATAAGTTCTCTAAACTGATTCCAATTTGATTTAAATTAAAACAAGCTGTGGGGGAGTCCAGGTCAATGAAGGACATTATGAGTGGTTCCAACCAATTCATTCCAATGTATACAGAGCCAGACATGACAGACCTGATCTAGTGCTGCCTACAGCCTTGCTTTGAGCAGAGACTGGAATAGATGACCCCCACAAATATTTTTGTGACATGTACGTACACAACAGCTCGTCCACATTTGCACAGTAGTTAATGTCATGCTTTAGTGTGGGCTAAACTCAAGAAAAGGATCCTTCTCAGCCACTCAAACATACTGTGGCAGCCACTGAGCCTCCTCTTGCTCAGCCCTGTGTTGATACCCAGCAGCAGCATCCAAAGATTCAGCAGGCTTAATCTGAGCAGCCAGCATAGTTTCACATACTCCCTCTCTTTCCATATAATTTAAGCATTTTGTTTCAAGGTCTGTTTATTCTTTAAGTGAAGTAGGGAACAACCAATGTCTGTATTTTACAGCTGTAGAATTGTTTTGACAGGATCATTTTCCTCAGAGAAGACACTGATGTACACAGGAAATCGATGGAAAAAAACCCAAGGTTTATAATGATTTATACTTCAGAAGTTTCTAGTGAATGTAAAGTTTACACATCTGAAGAGAGGTATTTCTATGTGTCTGCTACATGGCATCATATTTACAGCACAATTACGAAGATAATGGCAGTTGCTTTAAAGAAAAAAAATAATCAAGTAATTTGATGCATTTCAGGATATTCACCTAAGTATCAGCATGCTGAACGCATCCACACCTAGTCCCTGAGTTTTTTTGGCAGAGATTTTTACCTTCCAAGAAGGCAGAACTTTCTAAGTTACAGACACAAAGTGCAAACCTTTAATAACTGAAGCAAGATTGCCCTTTCCCTACTCTAAAGAAAAACAAGAAAATAGCTCATGAGCTTTTCTGTTCTTCAGGATACACAGCATCACTGGCAGCTTATGTACATCCTAGAATACACACATGAAAATTTAGAGAGTAGTAACTGCAACGCCCAAGGTTTAATTTAAAAGGTCATAAAATAATTTTGACAGCATAGTTCTGAGGTGTGAAGAAAGGTAACTTCCAGGAATGATGATCTTTCATCTCCTGCAACAGGTCCTCCTGCTTTGAAGCCCTCTTAGCTTCCAGATACTGAGCAACCAGAGGAATATGTTAAAAGCGCAGTGACTAAAACCACCTTTAAGATACTGTTTTCCTATTTGCAAGGCAGATTTATGGGGAAAACTCTACCCTAAAGAAAGTTTCAGGAATTTTGCTATTGATCTCAAACAAACAAAAAAAAAGTTTACTGTAAGTCTTGTAAAGCTTTCTAACTGAGCCACAATGGCATGGTTTAATATGAAAGCGACAGGATTGAAGACACTTCATTAGTACTAGGGGAAAAATGTATAAAAATAGTAGCTTCATAACTTTAGTTCAGTGTTCTACGCTAACGTCTGGGCAAACTTCTGTAAGGATAAATCCTTTTACTAATACACACTATTTTAGACTTTGGGCTTTGGCATTCAAATTAATTCCCTTTTTGTGACAATATGCAGGCAGTAAAAGACAAACTCAGAAGTTTAACCTTTTCCTTAGAGCATTATTAATGCACAGACTTACAGGTCTTTCGATTAAGTCAATGCAGGGCTGCAGATCCAGTCCAAAGTCAATGAAATTCCACTCAATACCCTCTCGTTGGTACTCCTCTTGCTCCAGGATAAACATTGTGTGGTTAAATAACTGCTGAAGCTTCTCATTTGTGTAGTTAATGCAGAGTTGCTCAAAGGAGTTCAACTACAAGAATAACATTAGCAAGCAAGAATAAATCAGCAACAGAATTTGTCACATATCTGAAAGTCAAAAATTTGACCTTACAAGGCAATTCTCCGAAACTCTGTAACATTCAAATACAATGTAAACAAGATTGAAAAAGGCATTACATAAATCTCTTATGCTTCCTATTATATATAATTAAACTAATACATAGTAGAAAATACCATAATGTATAAAAAATTATTTAAAGCATAACTTTTTTGGCACTGTAATTTAGGATTTTCAAAGTGTAGCATGCTGCAAAACAAAACCCTCCTGCAGCCTTGCATGAAGTGGCTCTACAGTTAGACCTGAGCACACATTAAAAATCTGATTAGCAGTGTTTTGAAGTACCTCAAAGATTTCAAATCCAGCAATATCCAGAATTCCAATAAAAGACGCTCCCTGTCGTTTGGTCCTGTCCAAAGCTTTATTAATGCGGTGAACAAGCCAGCGGAAGAGACGTTCATAGGTGGCCTTTGCCAAAGCTTCCACTGCAAAGTCTGCCTGAAAATCCAAACAGAAAAACTTATTTACCCTGGAGAAAGTCATCAAAAGAACACAGAGACAGATGTTATCACAAATAAGTAACAGAAGTTTAACGGACTTAATAGCACTGAGGAATGAAAATAAGCAGACACAATACATAGTTTGATTAATGTTATGAAAAATTGTTTTTTAATCTGTTCCATAAAAAAAAAAAAGCTCTCTGTGTGTCTGATACATACAACAATGACATTGAAGGATGGAACCAGCAGAAGGTCAAGGAAAGGGAAAAGTTTCCTTAAACAAAGTCAGTGGCAGTACACAATCAGAATTTTCTTTATTAAGAGCCAAAATCAGGATGATACACCGTTTCACTTTATCTTTAAAGCACCAAAACTTACTTGTTCTTTGGTCTGGGCTTTCTGAACATAGTCTCTACCAACTTTGATGCGCGGTGTCAGTATGGCCCGGGTGAACTCCATTACATTCATTCCCAGTAGATGGCAGAGTTTCTGTGCGACTGGAGATCAAAATAATAAATGGAAGCATGTAAATCCTCCACAGCAGCTAGCAACATTGGTGAAACAAAGCTACTGACAAAGGCTGTCATGTGCCAGCTTAAAAATCAAACTGCCATTCAAAACAGCAGTTAGGAGATGCACTTCTGTCCTGTGGACAGATTGACCCTATGACACAAGCTCGCGTCTGCAGGGCCTCCAGCCCAAGGGCTGATGGAAGTCTCTGCAGAAGCACAATGCTGAATTTCCTTAGGGGAGTGCAAAAAACACTAGATTTCATCATGAAACTGCAGGGAGATCACATAAGAGTCCATAGCCCATGTACAAGTGCTCATTTTGTTACTTTGAAAGGGAGCATTCATTCTCTCATCTCCAGAAAAAAAAAACAAAACACAGTATGGACACATCACACACCAACTCCATCATACTGAAGGTTGCTTAAAATCTGCTTCAATTTAGGCAGGTATGCCACTGTAACGCTTCCATTACAGACTGTATCAAAATATGTTGTGGATTTTTAATGTTTTATATAGAATAATAATGCAAACAGCAGCACACTTCTTTAGACTCCATGAACTCTCCTGGTGTCATGCTCATTATTTGAAAAAATGTTACCCACACCATCATTACATATTCTTGCTGCATCAATCCCCTTTTCTAAATAAGTTTTCCAGTAGGTTAGGTGTTTATGATTCCATACTTCTAAAAATGAAAGTGACGCTAAAGGTATTTTTAGGTCTGGGTAAGTGCTGCCCTTTAGCAGGAAGCCCTCCACACTATCCAGTATGTACTTTAACCCCTTATCTTTGTAATCTGACAGCTTCTTGTTTTACTGTCAAAATGAAAAAAGCTATTTTTACAAATCAGCATTAGAAAAATAGATTTTTTTACCAATATATAAGAACTTCCTCTGCTTTTTTTTTTTTTTTTTTTTTTTGGCTGGTATTCAATACAGCAGTGCTAGCTGCTAACGGTGAGATTCTCCGTCTGGACATATATTCATTAGAAACACTCATGAATCAACACACAACTTTATCAGTAAAATTAGGGTAGCACCACAAATTGATCTTTCACTTCAGCTACATAAAGGCGCATTTCTGTGCTTTGAGTATAAAAATACATATCAGCACATCAGATGACACCTACAATTGTAAGCTTTAAGCAGCAAGTGTTGTCAGGATCTTTAAAAAAAAGAAAAAACGGAAACAAACAACAGCTTGAAAATATTAAGTAGCCATGAGCATCAGCTTGGTACTGTGGTGTAATGGATACTATACTACGGATTTTAAAGGAGGAGATGGTCCAAAAAACAACGGTAATACAACAAAAATCAAGATATCCAGGAAGTAAGAATCATTTGTATCTTTCTACATTACATCTAAACAGACAATGACTCAGTTGGGTTGCCTAAGCTGGTACTAGAAACCCAAAAAAATAATCCTTCAGCCAACCTTTTTTCCTCCCCTCACTGCAAAACTCAGTGGCAACTGCCGGCCAAATGCCAAGTCAATGGCTACTGATCTTTAACCCACACCTGCTTGCTGGAGCACTTCAGGCAGCAGGCCACCACCCTCAGAAATGGCAAAAGTCTTGGACATTGCAAGCACCCTACATGCACACCAATTTAGGACAGTTAACGAGACACAGACAAGAATCCGAGTTGTGCATGTATGGCAGGTCCTGTGAATGGTGGGTTTTACTGCTCTTTCCATTGATGCCAATTCTCAAAGCCAACTTTCCATAAGAGCATTTAAAAGGCTGGCACTGAAGTACTCAGTTAAAAACCTGCAATTTGCTTCAGCAGCTATTTCATTTTGTGAAGAAATATACTCCTCAAAATGCTGATTGCACTGCAGGTACTAACTGATAAATTAAGTCACACCGCCATCCCACTTCAGAAATCAGATTTTTCCAAATACAGCATTCTTATGTTCAGCCATTTCGCTACGGAAGTTGTGCTTGCCTCCAGGGCTGTTATCATTGGCAAGAAAACTGCCGCCAAGAACCAAAGAAAACAAACCAATTTAAGCGTGCACTTTTTCCTAGTACTTATGTCTTTGTAGATAGCAATAAACAAGGCTACAACTGAAATATTTTTTCAAAGTTTACAAGCAATGCAAGCACCATAAATTCTTTTGAAGGATACTTAAATTTGTCTGCATTATGGGAATGGATGAGGAGTTTTAATAATTGCCTGTTGGCTACACCACAACAGTCATGGCCTCTTTTTGGCACAGAATGCTGTCAAGGAAGCTCAGAAGACTGATCAGAACTTTTAAAGATATGCACTGAACAAATAGCAGGAAGAAACCTATAGCACAGGTTAAAAGAAGCTGTACAAATGTGATCAGCTTACCAGTATTCTCTGGCATAGAAGCCTGATCGGTGTTTCTCTCCTTCTTAAAGGAAATATTTCCAAATTGTAGCACTGAAGAAACCACTTTCAGCATTGCTGTGTTAACAAACGACATACGCAACAGTTTAATTGAAGACTTAATACATCTTTTTTCTGTTACTTGTGTCACTTCTGAATTCAGAGTACACGTTTAGAAAAGGAAATAAAGTTTGTACCGTACTTTTGGGGCAAATGGTTAAGCAAACACTTGCTGCAGGCTGTCAAAGACACTGAAGCAACATTAAATCTGGTGACATTAAGTTAGCAAATGTGTGTGCACAAGAGAAAAAAGCATACTCCAAAAATCCAAAAGACTCAATAACTTACACAAGATCTCATCGTGTGAAAATCCCATGATATGCATGGCTTCCATAGTCTCCTGAAAGTTATCTTTGTCTTGTTGCCCAGGAATGGGGATGTAGCCATTAGATAAAAATCTGTAATTGTTAAATCCTTCAAGCAGCAAGTCAGCTGTATTGGTGGGAAGGGAAAGAGACAGAAAAATAAGCTAAAGAAATGCTGTTAGCACGCACCTGTACTCTGTTCTCACTAAATGCACAAACTATGCTTTACGAAATCCACTCCTCAAATATGGCTACAAGCCATTATATGCCAGCTTCTGAAACTGTAAAAATATGAGCGTATCTTAGAGGCTGAAGTCAGATTCCCAAAATCTCTATCTGTAGCAACCCACATTAGCTCTTCAGTGCATTATGGAATTGGAACGTTAACTGACTCAGATCTAGCGAAATCTCAAATCCCCATCTGTGATATCCTAAAAGAAGTATCCCTATTGAAAAGTAACAGAATCAGGCAAAAATGGAGTTAGGTATTGATGATTACCTGATGAAAGAAGCTAAACACCAGTTTATCAAATACAGGAGGAGAAAAAGTAGATCAACTCTCTGAAGTCTGCACCTTCATATAATTTCACTTATCACAACCTAACAGAAATTCCCAGTTACTAAGGGCTGGGGGAAGGCAGGAAGAGTAGAAGATAACCAACACAGGACTGCAACAGCTGAAGAAAGCCACAGGATTTCATTATGTTTTGGTAAAATGGCTGCTTTTCTGCTCAGTTTGAAGGCACAGTCCAGGATAGATACAGCTGTCACTGCTGACCAGGTTTGTTATTCATCAGCTGGGAGCCTGGTAGTTTCAGTCCAGTGATTCCCAGCCAGAGACTGCCCAAACTGCACTTTGTCACGCAGGAGCCGTCTGCTTAAAATGCATCAGTTGCTTGACAGCATACTTGATAAAACACTGAAGTTATTTCAAACCAAAGCCACCTAGCTTTCCATTCTTCTTTCAAAACTCACTGTTTCAAGACCAAAGAATAAAGACCAACAAGTAGTTCAAACACAACTGTGTTAACACTGAAATAACAAACAGCACACAGAAGCAAGAGGTTTACAAAATGAGACTCAACTTACACTTCAGGTGTTCTCCTGCTCCAGCTAGTAGTTGATAGAAGATATGAAATGTCCGCTCATCTTTAGCCTGACGAACAGCGCGAGACTTTTCCAACAAGTCTGATTATAAGTAGTCAAGGATCTTCTACAACGTTTGGTTAAAAATGTCCAATGCAAACAAAACTTTCAAAGCAGGCTTTAAGACCAAACATAATTGTAATAGCAATGACAGGACTATGTGCAATATGACCTTTCAGTAACTTTAAATAAGAGATTTTAAATTCAGACTGGTAGAAACCCATTTTTAATTTCAGCAACCTTATTTCTTGGATGTTGACTGCATTTCCCTGCTACATGCAGCTGACAATTGTCTGCAATGGATCAGTTGAAGTTAAGTGAGCGGGGGAGCTGGCCATTCTTTCTCAATCCCTGCTTCTATTAAAGTCATAGCCAAACTCTAACACTAAAACCCCTGCAGCTGCTGAACTCAGAAGAGCTTTATCATCTGAAGTGCATTTGCCATTTCTTTCAAGTAATGCATTTTTACATACAATCTGCACTGCCTTTAAACAGCTCCCAAATTCAATTTGTGCAGCAGATAGTGTCTAATAAACTGCCACAAGTTGTAATGTTATTAAGTTTTACAATATGGAATATAAAGAAATAAAACCAAATGTGGGACAGGGACTTAATGACACAAGTTACAAGGGTGAGTTCTTGTGATGAAGAAAAAAAATTCCCCAAGAGTTAAGTCCTGCTGTTTTCACAAAGGTCTAGGCAAAACAACTCATCTGAACTTCTGCAAAAGCAAAAACTGCTTTCATTCCTGTGCTGTGCTGAATGAAAAAATCATTTATCATCAAAGCATATTTTGAAAATTTTGAATAACTATAGATCTTTCCCAGCCTTATTGGGAAATTATCTTTTGTCACAGTTCCAAACATTCAATACACTTAAAATTAAACAGTTTCTCTCATAGCAGCAGAATGAAAGTTTAACTGCAGCATTATGATTAACACTCACATGATATTGGTTACTAAGGCTTCTTCCGATTTCATAATATTATGACCACTTTCTTGCTACTCCCCCAGAAAAAAGGATAAACAAACTAAAAAAAAAACCCCAAAAAACATACACATTTTTTGTAAAAAGAAAACTTTATAGAGAAGGGCTTTCAGTGCAAGTATTTTTACTTGTTCTTAAACTGTAAGTGAAAATGAACCTTAAAAATAAAACTGAATTAGGCTTCAGTATTAATTGCTAATACAGCTCATATAATTGAGCCTACGCTGGTATCTGGGAGGCCTAAGAAAACAGAAGTTGCCCCAGCACTTCCAGCTCTATAAGGAGCATCACCTCCTTCCAGGCAGAGGCTGCTCCTGGAGTGCTGATGAGAACAAAATCAAGCTTTTGGCAAAATACAGTAGTTCAGCTTCTGATTAGGAAGGCACGGGTTTTTTCTACAAATGCTCATAAAGCAAGGACATTTTAAATGGTTTCTCTATTTAACATACCCTGGGTTTACAGCTAGTCAGAAAATCCAGCAGGCTTCAGAGAGCTAAATATTTTGAGTATCCCATTTTAAGCATGAGGAAGCACACTGATTTTGTGATATTTAATCAGCTATTTTGAAACAAAGGAAGAGATGGATGATGTCAAAGGAATGCAGAAATGTGGTAACCTTTCACTGCATTCCAATGAATTTGAGGGTTAAAAGCAAAACAATCAGGAAACCTGCATTTTACAGTGATGTGGCACAAAGTAGGATACATGTCTCAATGTTGGCCCCAACAATATAACCAGTAACATCAAAGTTAATCCTAATGAACTTGCCCTGCAAAGAAAAGAGATTTTTTTGTAATTACTAAACTTTTTTAATTAAGACAACAATGCTGTCTGTATAAAACCATAATCCTACTTGCCTTCATGTAACAAGCATTTCACACAAATTCAAATGTAATAAATCTTTTTCCTTCAGTGCACTCAGCCATCATTTCAATAGAACATGTTACACTGCACACAAATACTTTCTAAAGATTAAAAAACTAGTATTCGAGTTATGCTTGTAATCCAGACTTATCAAAACCTTTTCTGAAAGCATAGCTCAATTTCTCACATTGACCAAACATGCTGTCTTAGGTTGAAAGCAACAGTGGGATTTGAAGGGTGCATATTTCTATAGGAGACTTATTGCCTAAAGGTGCTCTATCTGCAGCAATCCTGAATCTCAGTGTGCTGCCCTACCTCCCATCACACTTCTACTTCCATTTCCAAAACCAGGATGGCTGGTACAGGGCTTCTCTCTTCTAACAGCTGGTAAAGAAAGGACTGAGAAACACAATATATCCATTTCTTCCACATTACCTCCTTTTCTCCACAAAGGACAAAATAAAGATCACACTTCTCACATGTAGAGCAGCTCTTGGAAAGAAAGTGGTTGCAAGTGGACATATTATACCAGCTTTAAGTCACATCAGTTCCCCAATCTGATCTGTCACTTGGCCACAAACATTCCCATCAGGACAACAAGCTCTGGCATGGAATTGGACCATTCTTAACAGTACCATTACTGTATTTCAGGTTTGTGCTCATGAAACTGTTAGGTATTCCCTTGGTTGCGAACACATGAAGAAACCTGTGGGAATACCCCCTGACTACACGAGGCTCTCCATTTTCATTGCATCCAATTGCTACAGCCCTCTATCCTCATACCAACAGGTTTTGGAGATCAGGGAGCATCACAGCAGTTTGCTAACAACTGTCTAAACACTTCTGATGATGTTTGCACAAAGCTGCCTACTAATATCTTTTGCAGAGGTCTTCTGAAAGCGCTCTTACAATCAGTATCCAAATCCCCACTTGGCTCAAGTCTGACTAATTAGTGCTATTAGTATGTTCAACTGAATATCTGCTTGACAGACCCATCACCTGAGGGACTGAACTATCTATTTTCATCTTAAAGTTGCTGCAATCATTTGAGCTATTGCAGCTGCTTATCAGAACACCCTACCCTCCCCGACTTCCCTGATAAAGGCCACTCATGTCAAAAAGATTTGTGTACACAAAGCCATCAAGTTTCTCCTCTCAGCCACACCAGTGAATCCAGAGAAAGGTACAACCTACCAGCCTTATCTTGACTCTTACGTTTCAGAGCAAAGCAAAGCTAAGCTCCATGACTGTGGTTGTACATCTTCAACAAAAAAGTGATTTCTCCAAGTTTCAAGAAAACTGTTGGGATACTTTTAAGTTAGCTTCAATGGTTACTCCCTCCTGTTTAATGTCAGTTTGGTTGGAAAGCCAGTGGCACTAAAATGACAGTGCCAAGGAACAAGGCTTGTTTTCAAGTATGCCTCATCAGGGACCAGCACTGAACTCCGTATGAAGAAACAGAACACTAAGCTCAGCTTGTAACTGAAGCATTTGTACTTTTTGCTCAGTAACAACTCCAGAAAGCTGCAACTGTCACAAAGAATGAACTGACCTGTTACTGAAATTCAGCCAACAGACTACATATACAACACACGTGTCAGCACTAGCATGTCAAGAACGGCAGCTGACAACTTTTTACCTAGAACAGGTACCACAGAGCCTTCTTAGAATGACATGGCTCGAATCTGCCATGTCACATGTGAAAAAAAAATTATGAAGCATTACATAGGGCCTAGTCAGTGGCTTTGTCTGATACAATTCAGAACCACTTCACTCTGTTTCACCCTTTAAAGTAACCTAAATTCCGTTGTTAAGTTACCAGTTCTGTGAACAAAAATCATTGAGAGAAGATGCAGTCATCATATGATCTGACACGTCAGAAGAGGGGACACAGGCCCCCTTCAAAGTTCAGTCATCACTGAAGTCTATACTAGAGAAGTCATTTACCTAATCCATCATCTTAAAAGCAAAATATTAATACATCCTTTTAGATAGCACTGACAAATCTTGCTATGAAATCTTTAATTTATCAGCTAGAGAATGTAGTGGTGGTCATTAATAACTGAATTCAGTTCACACTATCATTATAGCACTAAGTACATGGCTTTGTAAAAATCACATCAGGAGGAAACATTTAGTTCTGCAATATGTAGAGACTATTTCCTGAAACACAAGAGAACACTGCTTCTGGTAGAAGAAAAAAGGAAAAAAATCTATTTGACACCAGCCTTATTTCAGTCCTATCTTGTATTATCAACAAGTAGGGAACAGGCTGGCATCCTCATGCTGCATGGTGAAGGCTGTCGAGCCTGTATGGGCTGAAGAACAGCACTTCTCACTTTGTGGGAGGATACATGTATATTTTTAAGTCAGGTTTTAAAATGGTTGTTACTAAAGATTATTTCTTCTGCATGAGATGACACCATCTGGAGTGCATTATACTTGCTCCTTTATAAAAATAGAGCTGGAGCCATCTGAGTGATTATGTTCATGATGGCAATGCAGACTTCAATATAATACAAACCAGATGCTAACATCTTTTAGGAAAAAAGGATCCTCATTAAATTAGTACAGTCTTCGATGGATTCAAGACGTGTAACAACGTAGAATTACTGCACAATGAAACCTGTTGATACTATAAATCCTACACCCAACATATATAAGCATTAAGCAATATTGTAAATAATGTGGCTATAAAATTATCAAAGTTGCATTTCTACCATACTCTGTTCTCCCTTCTTGATTGCAAAAGCTAAGGGATTTAGTCATACGGTTTTCCAGAGTCCTTATCACTGGAGCTGAGTTCATACATTATAAATCCAAGCAACTGTTAAAACATCAAGGCAGCCAAGAAATCCTTCATTTGTTCTGTAAATTTTAGTTTTGCTCTCACAAGGGGGAAAAAAAAAAAAAAAGATTTAATACCTCCTATACAGTTTTAAAGTTGTACTAAAAACATCTTTCCCCTGAAACAGGAGATGGCTTTTTTTTCCTTCAAAGGAAAGGAAGTTTCAAGAAGTGGCAAATAGCTATTCACCCCAAACTCCACCACTATTTTTAAAACAAATGGAACACATCAAAAGTGGTTATCTGCCAGTGAAATGGTATGTGAACAGAAGGCACTGACCCAACAAAAACATCAAGGAGCTACAAGAGAGCCCAACACCTTGAAAGTAAGTCATACTGTCTTTTTTAATTTCCTTAAGTGAATCAGACGGAAGGATATGGAAACTTACAGAGGTTTTTATATATAAGTTTTGTGCTTTTTAAAATGTTGAGGATGTTCTCTTTAAACCAATCAATTGATCAAGTCATAGCTATTGACAAGAAGGCTACATATAGATATAGATAGACAGATATAACCATGTTGATACCATACTCCTTCATACTTTATAGTAGTCCGGCAGTAATTTGTGCACACAAGCCACAGTTTAGCTCTATGGCATAGCTTTATTTGTTATACTATAAACACGACTGTCACACCATTCAAGGATGGTTGAAGTTAGCCGCTGGATAAAATTAAAGCAAGTTTTGCCAAGAGCAAGTGAGGATTTATTTTCAGTGACCCCCACACGACACAGAAAGCACTGTAAGAGAACACAAACATATGGGGGAAAGAGAACAAAGAAAGCTTCTAATAATAATTAGACAAATACCTAAAAAAAGGAATTTATTCATAAACAGTAATCCAGATTTACAGTTTCTAAAGAGAAAAGAGAAAACTCACAAAGCGTGAGGAGTTGTCATTTTTCACTGTCTTTGCATTCCCAAAGGATTCCAGAATGGGATTTGCCTGAAGAAGCTGACGCTCCAGCTCCCCCTAAAAACCACACAAACAGAAAAATAAACAGATGTAAGCACAATGCATATGCGATTAAGGGCTCCTACGTTCTGCTTCTTCCTGACAGTCATTTTACCCAGGTTGTGGCAGTGATACCAACTTTTGAAGAGGTTATTTTCACCTTGCTTCTAAATCTGCTGATAGTCTCCTCCATCCAGTGAAGAATGTGTTTTCGGTTTTGTTGGTTTGTGGGGTTTTGTTCTTTTCTTTTTTTTTTAAACACACACACACAAACAGAGCAGTGACTGAATAGGACTTAATGGATGAAAATCATTGAACATGAAAGAAAAATTCACATGATTTTTTTTTTTCCTTCAAAGGAAAGGAAGGGCTAATGAAATTAGGCACAGACTTCTGAATGCTTAAAAGGAAACACTATTTTAACTGTTTAAAGATTTCAGTGCAAGGTTGTTTTTAAGCTTCCTGTTTAGTGATTTGACAATATAGCTACTTTAGAATATCTGTTTTCAAACTTACTTTCAAATCAGTGAATACTCACTTTCAGTTAGGCAGCCACATGATTGCAACATCTCTGACCTGAATGCACCTGAGAAGCAGGCCAGAATGGCATAATGGGAACTGAGCAACATCAAATACAAAGATCATTTCTTAATTGCTCAATTCAACCAACATTGCTCAGTATGTTTAATGCATTTTTTTAAACATTTATTTAAGTTCAAGCCAATGGATGTAGAAATCAAAGTACTTATCTTAAGGAAATTGCACAACAGCTTTTACAATTACTGCCCATGAGGAGGCCTGATAAGAAAAGTCTGTGCTGCATCCATGAGCCCAGGAGGCATGTATGCACATAGGAAAATATGATCTTGTCTTCCTGTTCTGAAGGATGGTTTTAAAAGAAAAAAAAAAAAAAAAAAAAAAAAAAGGAAGCTGTCTGGAATGTAGTCTCAAAAACTGACATTTGTGCTCATAAGCCTGCTTTTTCCAATTATTTATAGCATAGATTAATAAAGACCCCAGACTGAGCATCAAAGAATGGGAAATCTAAGTCTTTTAAGTCTTCCATGAGGTCATTTCTTACCCAGGAATTTTTGAAATTCACTAGTTAACATCTAAAAGAGATTATTTGTATATTGAAATATATTTCAAGTCCTGGAAACGGTGGCTGCTTGTTCTTTAATGTGACCTCAAGTTATTTGCGCAAAACTTGTTTACTCCCAAATATATCCCCTTTGGGACTACGTATTCTCTGAATTCTGAAGTAACTGAAGAAGAAATAAATGTGTGAGTCTTAGCCCAGAGCACTTTTAAACACTCCTCAGACCACAGCACCTATGTGCTATATGTTAGGTCTGCCAGTGTTACAGTCCTCAGGAGCACTTTAAAATTGATAAAAAGATCCACAACTGGAGAAAAACTAGATCCCTGCTATAACCACTATATGCATGTCTGTGATTTATATTCTAAAAGTTTCCTATGTAAACACATCAGATAGTGGGAAAGCTTCTGCTCACACCATTACGCCTGTTCCCCTCTCCCAACCACACTGTCAGCTCCAGCTAAGACACCAAGTATAAAATGAGAAGCTGGCTTACCATGCTGTACACAGCTTGAAATAAACCACATTACGTATATTAAACGCAGCAAGCATGTCACAGCTTACATTTCAAATTCTAGCTATTCTGGAAAAGAAAGCACACCGACTTCAACATTTGAGTCCTCCACAGAACTTCGCTGTGCCACTTGAAAGCATCTCACTGCAGGCACGCTTCATCCATGCTTTAAAGCGCTTCCGTGTACAGCAACCTCAATTTGGGCTTTGTGCAGAGGAACTTCTGCAATGCATCGTAGTTTCACTCAGATTCTCCAACTGAATGCAAAAGCTTCATAGTAGCTCACTTTTACAATTATCTCTGAGGATGTGAAGAACACATTCAGTTGTGTCCTCAGATGCGGGTGAAAACGGTGAGAAGGAACCGCGTGCTCACAGCCTAGCCAGCCTCTGTGGTTTGCACTCACACGTAGAATTGTCATAGCCATCACTAAGAAACAGCAAGCCTCTCACACTATGTTAAGTGGCTTCTGATTTAGCAGATTTCATTTTAGATCGACTGCTTTACAGCCAAAAAACAATCCTCTTTTTTAGAAGTGTTCAGTGTTTTGGAAGAGTATAAGTTTGGCCTCTAGGCATATCTCCTGCATAGGCATCTAAACAGAACTTGGAAAAAGCAGTATTGGAGTATTGAGGGAAAAGTGAAATCATGCAATATTTCATGCAGGGCAACATTAACATCAGGACAGATTATTGTCTCAGTTTCAGAAAAACCAGCATCCCAATGATTCAGTTTGTTGTGAAGCCTGGGTGAGGCAGGGAAACTACATGTTACTCACATAAAACAGGGATCCACTCTGTAGTTCAAAATGACATTGGAACAGAAATGTTAATGATTATGGTTTATGCAATATCAACACTTCCGGATTAGCATGCTTCCACTGATATATTTAAAATGTTTGCCAACAAATGGTTTACTTCAACCCTGACATGTTAACTCTAAGCAAAGGGAGGGTTAAACTAAACACTGCTCCATCTATTTTTGGAACAGAGAAATATTTTAGTAAAAACCTTTAGAATTGACTGAGGTCTGCATGGAGGGAGGATTAAGTTAAATACTAAGAATGTCTGTAACTTCTGAAAATGAGACCATGGGCCCAGACACATGATTGGGTTACAGAGGTTTAACAAGTTACCACACACTAGCAAAGGCATCACAGCTGTCCATGTAATTTCTTTTTGCTTCCAATATGCCAGACCTAACGAAGTTAGGTCTTTTATTATGTTCCTTTCCACTGCAGTTTAAGTTGCACTACAGTCAGCTTCCAGAAAAATGTAAGGGGAAGAATATAATCAGCTAAACTAACTCATGGTAGCCTCTTCAGTTACCAAGCCCTGGTTACACCATACGGAGCTGTTGCAAAGCTTTTCCTTTATTTAAAAGCTCACACCGACGACAAAGGCATCACTTACCATCTCAGGTTAGAGTGTGAAACATTTATCTTGCACAACATGTGGCAGCGATTGTTTATCTCTTTCCACAGGCTCATCCTCAACTTCCACCTAACCCTCCTCTTTACACTCCTTTACAAGCCCACTCCATAGCACTGGAGTACTGCAACTCCTACTCTTATACAAGAAGGTGATCTAGAACAGACCAGTGGCTGCTGCCCATGGGAAGAGAGGGATTAGGGGAGAAAGAAATGGGCAGCATTATCTGCATGCAGCTCCAGCCGACCTAAGGAGTAAGAGCAGCTGAAGCTCAGATGAGGAAACAGTAATTCGGGCAGCAACACTGAACAGGTATCATGTCGCTCACACCACTTATCCTAGAAAATCAGGGGAAACACTTGATTTTCAGACGATGACTGGTTATGCCAAGCCTTTTACACCTGAGATCAAAGTCTTTATCAGGTTATCTGAGAAGCTATAAAAATATTCAGACAAAACAGTATGTTAATCAAAAGAATTTTGTAGCTTCCATTAATCCATCTCTTATTTAGTACTTTGTTTATAATACTAAAGTGTTCTGCACCCTCTCAGCAGCACATTAATCAAGTGTACACACAGCATATTGGAGGTCAGCTAGAGAGAGGGTGAACCTCTTGCTTCAGGACAGTGTAACATCACTTTGAAGTGCCAAGAAGTGCTTTGCAACACAGAGAAATTTGTAAGCTGTTCACTGGTCCACTCTCTCAAAGCCAGTTAAATATTTACAAAGTTTACTGGTAGCTGTATACCTCTACAAGATTTCCCACATGTTATAAATACAAATTGACAGGAAATAGAAGAATATATATTACCAGTTTGCCTACATAACTTTAAAAGCATAAAGAAAACCACTTGCCTGATGTTTCACGGGTTTAGGTGATTCGGGCTGTTCATTGCAAACAAACAAATGCATATGTTAGCAAGCAAGCACTCCAGCTGCAATTTACATCCCAAATTATTAATGTCAGTAGGCTTAGTTTAACTATATACCCACTTCATAGAAACTGTTCAAAAATTAACTCTAGAAAAGAAGTTATTCGCATGTGCACAAATATTAAAACCTGTGTTTATGCAAAGGACTAATTCCTGATAAAATGAAACGTGACGGGTAGACCTTGAGCATCAACTTAGAAGGGCAACAGTTTAATTTGTTGTGCACTGCTATCCACAGTTCTGCCAAACAACAACAAAAAATAAACCCACAAAACAAAGGAACTTACTCTACAGCCTTAGTCACTGCAAGGTTGTTTTGTATGGGTAAGATGATCATTATTCTTCAACAATCAAAAAGATTATAAAAGAACCAAGAGGAAAGCAATAGTTAAGGAGTCTGGGGTTTTGTTTTTGCACTGTACTTCAAATATTTAAGAAACACAAACCTACAATTGAGACTAAAGCTTTGTTTCTTTCAAGAATGACTGTCCACATGAGAAGCAGCAAAAGCTTAAAAAACTAAAAGACCTTAAAAATTTTCCAGAAAGAAGGGTAAAGGGAATATGAATGTAATAAATAAAAAAACCTCAAAATTCAAATATGCACAGTTTCTGCAGAAATTTTCAATTGCACATTACTTCCTTGGCTCAGTCTGCAAGTTTAATAATCTTGAGCTTCACATCAGAGTGCCTAGAGGCAAAATATTGTGGTGAAACACACACACCAAGAAATTTTCATACCAAGGCAGATGCACACTTCCTCCATTTACGTCTATTATTTTAAACAACTAGCACTGCTTTAGTGCAGAATAACAGATTTTGACGGAGGTCTGTAAAGCATCTGGCAAAGATCTGGCTTATTCAGCTAAGTGATGTGAATTTTGCAAAGCTGAAACATACCTGCTTGGAAAGCAACTCAAGCATCTAAAAAAACATTAAGATATTTCAGCATGAAGCTACCACTCCTGTAATCAATGGAGAAGGACAGATACGCCTAGGAACCTAGGAGGCATTTAATTTGCTTATCTTCAGACAAGATGAACTGCTCTCTCAGGGTATCCATTTCTGTCCTCACTAGAAACAGAACTGAGCATAATCAGACACATCTTTAACTTCTCTGTGTTTAAATTAGGGCAGTTAAAGGCCATCTGGGAAATCCTCACTAAAAGGAGCTCCAGCCTGAACAAGCCTACCCAAGATCCTTACTTCAAAACCAATTTTCTTCTGAAATTAATCATTAGTAATCAGAAGTAATCATTAACCTGAAAGCACCAGTAACTATTTCTGAAGCTTAAAATGGCACCACTGTGAAAGCTGGATTTTAGTGAAAATAGAAGGAGTTTGGGACGAGAAAGCTTTGGGGAGGTGGGAAATGAAAAAAAGTCTAATTCTGTCCATCCGAACCAGAGGCACATAGCACAAGGATGACTGGAAGTGGAGAAAGCAGTGGTGGATAGATGCAGTTATTTATAGAACTTAACTATTTTACATACTACCATGACTGAAAACATATGCTGATTTCATGTATTTGACCATGAAAAGGGTCCAGGTATGTCCATAGACTATAAACACAGCTAAGAGCATCCCCCAACCTCATGCAGCCTGTAGAGCGTGCAAGCACACGGTAGTCCCTGGGCAATGTGACAACCAGCACTTTTCCTTCCTTTGGAAAATCATGTACACCATTTTTTTTTAAATTATTTCTATATTTTTGCACTGACTACCCTCCCCATACAAAACCACAAGTTTATAAACTAAAGCAGAACCCAAGAGTCAGAATTAAAACTCACTTCTTAACCGTATTAAAGCAACATATACATTTACACCACTATTTCGTTCTGTTCTCTGATTCCTACACCACTTAATACATAGGGAAGTGCTAAACTGCTTGGTTTCATGGTTTATAAGTCTCCTCTACCTACCTACCCTCCTTGCTCAGTGTCTGTGACATGGCAGAGCATTGGTGCTGCTCTGGCCACAGCCTGAGCTGTCAACTGGGAGCTGCAAGTGTTTGTAATACTTTTACAGCACTCCGTTGGGCAAAATGGACAAAGTTAACCCTTACACTTCAGTGTTGAGAAGATAATTATTCATTCAGCAGCACACAAACTGCTTCATAAAAAAACAATACCCATGCAACATTCAGGACAGTCTCAGTAATAAGCATGTTATTGATAATTATTTGAAACCAGGTGGATAAAAGTAAATCCATGACTAGCAGACTATTTAACAAACCTATTTAGCATTGTCTCTGTGCACAGGATAATGCAAAGACTGTACAGATGGGTACTGTGGATCACCACCAGCCCTCTATGGTTTTCTAATGAATATTTAAACAGGAAGAAGCTAGGGCTGCACCTATAACCCCAAATCTGACACCTCCTAACTTCTGAGTGTTAGGTGTGTAGGTTAGACATTCTTTGCTTGCAATATATATAAATATAAATGAATTGTTACAGAACAAGGGAGACTCATTTGTATTTTCAAAACTGTTTTGGTTACATAAACATTCTGTATTTTTCATAAACATATGCTTAATGCAGTGCTTACTAAGGTACTGCATTGCATGAAGTACACAATGAAAGTATCAGACTTCTTATTCAGGACCCTACTCTATTGTTTTTACTGTGCCTAACCTATGTTTTACAAAGAATAACAACTTTTCCAGTCTTCATCATGACAGTTATTGATAGTTCATGAAGCAGCCAGTTAAAAAAAAAATCTTTAAAAATTTTGAGATGACCACCACCATCCCATTTGATCACACAAGAGGAGAATTGTTGCAGTTCAACCAGCAATTTCAATAGTTAGCCAAGACTGCATACAAAAGGGCAGCTCATCCTTCCCTTCACTGACATTTCCCACTCCAGCCTTCCCCTTTCTTTTCTGTGCCTTCACTTCATATGCTGCCACACAATAAGCAACAGAGCAAATTTGTTTCATTTAAAGCCAGATGGACTTTCTAAGAATGCTAGTTTGAGCCTGCATCAGTCTCCAAGTCTAGCGAGTGGCCACAGGAATTGTTACGATGACAAAGCTCAAAAAGGGGTGCTTCCAGCAGAGGTACTGGCTCATGGGAACACAGCACAAGAAAAGCCAAACAGGCATGGAGTAATTTTTAAAAAGTCAAAAATAGGGCTTCAAGTGTTAAGCAGTGGAACAGGTTTACAGAGAGGTTCCATAAGCTACATCCCTCAAGATTCTCAAAACTCAGCTTTACAAGGTCTTGGGCAATGTCATCTAACTTTGAGGGATGGCATATTTTGAAAGGAAGCTGGACAAGAGGCTTCCAGAAGTCTCTTTCAACCTGAAGTATTCCACACTGTCAGTAGTATATTTAAAAGTACTTGGTATAAACCCTGCACAGTTCACTTCTCTGAGTAATTCCCTTCTCCCCCAAAAAGCTGTAGGCAATTTTACTCCTGTAGAAACTGAAAAAAATGCTGGTTTTGTCCAAGGTTGCACAGCAGTAAAGCCAAGAACATTCATAAATCAAAACCTACATAGAAAACCAGTTCTGATAGATGATGTTCTAAACAGCATTCCCCAGAGCCACGTTTTCTCCCAACACACAATACGATGCCATGAACACACATCTAATACTGCTGACACACCAACTGTATGGAAACTTCCTTCTAAGACCTGTAACTGCCATACACACAGCCTGCACGATAAATACTTAGAAAGATTAATTGTGATCTTTCCCGGGCAATAAACCAGCAACAGTTTGAGTAAGTATCAATGCACAGGGTGACTTTATCTGTTCCCAATCAGAGCACAGATTCGAGTTCCACCCAACACTTAACTTGGTTTCTCCAAATCTACCTGCAGAGCAAGAGACCTCTCTCCCATTT
Organism: Microhierax caerulescens; assembly: GCA_035590215.1. Lineage (NCBI taxonomy): Eukaryota > Metazoa > Chordata > Aves > Falconiformes > Falconidae > Microhierax > Microhierax caerulescens. Next base: position 116,281,890 of record JAVJGJ010000001.1, on the reverse strand, counting down.
CATATCCTTGCCTTTTCTTCCTTCGCAGATTGGTCAAAAGTCATCTCCTGTTTTTCCAGGAGTTTGAGTCTTAAGATTAAAACATTCTTGAATGTGTCAAGTGCCATGCACTAGAAACCACAGAAGTTGTTGCTGTTAAGTCAGATGATATGGTTTGAAAGCTTCCAACCACCAGAAACACCTGCGGTACTACTGGAGAAAATCAGGCAAGTGCCAGTACTGATTATAGCTAGCCACTTGCTTGGAGCAAAGTTGAATTAATACTTCACTACAAAGAGATCCAAGTACTCATAGCAACAGATATTCAACCCCAATTTTTTTTAAAGCAAAGAATTGCTAAAAATTCAGTGCAAATGTCGAAGTCTGGCAGTAAATCTGAAGAAATGTCTATGTGAATCAGAAAAGTTACCAAAACCCTCACGATTCTCTGACATAAAAGTGTATACTCTCTTGTTTCTAATGTAATAAAATCAGAGGGGCTTTAGCTGCTGAATTCTAGATATAGCAAATCTATAGCAGTTTTTAAGCTTGATGATTTTTCCCATCAACAAGTTAATTTTTGAAAGAACAGAAAGCTTGTTCACAAATATAGTACTGAAAACTGCATCTAGTGGGAACTAAATTTGCTAAGAACTGCCTAAATTAAATTTTTGGAAAACTGGGATTTACTGCATCAGAAAGCTTTGATACTGTTTCTAGTTAAATGCTTGCATAAAGCTTTTAATTTCACAACAGAAGTTAAACAGCTAACATTAACTGGAAACTTTGATATAACTGCTCATTTCAGCTGCTACTCAAGAGAAAATAATGGTTGAGACAAAATTATGTGGATTATATTACGATTTATCTTTAACAAAAAAAAACTGTGCTTTTTTTAATGCAAAAATAGTTTTCAAGTAGAGCAATAAACAAATGAGAAAATATCTCAACTTACAGGAATATTATGGTCCTTTCTTCCTTTATGGGAGGAAGCAACATGAGCAAGGTATTGAATAACCTTCTTAGTGTTTTCAGTCTTCCCAGCACCAGATTCACCTCTGCAAAACATTTCAGACATTTAGCTCAAAATTAATTTCCAACAACTTATCAATCTTTTGTTTGCAGCAACTTCATTTTATTCCATTTATGGCTTTGACTACACAACAGACCTTCACTGTCTAAAACCAAAAGCACTGATGTTGCAGAAAATTACAAGGTGTGTGTTTAAAATACCTTCTTTATCCTAAAGATCTCCTTAGCATTAAGATGTTGATACAGTGCCTAACATCAGTTTGATTAAAAGCTTTTGACTATATGCCTGAATTCCTTTGTTATGCTAAGTAACAAGAAACAGACTTGTCCTCTGCCTTGATCAGGAGGCCAGAGACAGAATTTTCAGAGTGCAGATACATATAATGATTTAAATATATATATATATACACACACACAAACATACATTCAACACCGGTTTAATATATTTTATATACTAGGAGCTGGTTATGAGAATTACCAAGCTGATGGAAACATTCACTATCTTTAGAAGCCAGTTTCAAAGCACAGTAAAATACATTTTAAACAGATTCTTTCCACTGCTCATCGCAGACTCTTAGCTAGTTTAAAAATACGTTTATGGCCACAGGGCTACATGAATTCATTAAGAAACAAATTTATTAGTGCAGAGCGGTACAGTACACAGATCAATAAAGATAGCAAAAAAAGATTTTATTTTAAAGACAGAGGCCGATTTGAAGCAGAACATGTTCAGACAGAATTTATTGCAAGGTTTACATTTAGGATATTCTTGGCAGGAAATATGACCAAGTTCACATTGCTGCAGTCGCAAATGATATTACTACAGTTTGGGGGGGGGTTCTTTGTTTTTTTCTGTTTCTTTTGGTTGATTGGGGGGGGGTTGCACTCTGTGTGTATGTGGTTTTTGGGGGGCAAGTGTTTTTCTGGTTGGGTTCTTTTGTTTTTTTAATAAACCTAGGTCTGGTCTTCAGGTGAATCCACACATCAAAGGGATGACATATCTAACTCAGCCATGATTCAATGGCAGAAAACTACTGGAGAAGTTTCAAGTGAGACAGTGACTGCCACTAGCAACCCATTGGTATGCAAAACCAAAAAGGATTTTTATTATGGGGATTTGCATGGAAAGAGTGAAAGTAATTCTGCCATTCAATAGTTTTTCAGGTATTAAAAGTCTGAAAGCCGACTACTTTGTAAGAATGCCAAGTACACATTTTGTGTGCTTGCATATTTCTCACCTAAGATACTTACGATGAAAATGTTGATTTACCAGGAGAAAATTTAAGCACATTCCTTTGCAGACTTCATAAATACCCTCATCCACCCTCTGCATACCCCAGTTCTGTAGCTAGTCTGCACTGACTTAGGTATTTAGTACCTTCAGACCTGCACTTCTTGATCAGATAGGCAGCTTAGAAGCATCCCTATCCTCACATTAAACTTAACAGCCACAAAAATGAGCAAATGTAGCACTTGAAATTTCAACTTTGCATGTACAGAAAGGATATTACCCCAGATTTTCAAAGAGAATGGACTTTAAAACAATCTTATTTCTTTTTACCTTCCAGTTCTCTTAAATCATGGAAACCCCACAGGTCAACTACACTAGAGCAGAGGTGACCTCTTGCTAAGAGATGGCAGTTTGTGCATTTCTCCATTCACAAGTAAGAAGTAACGGAGAATGAAGAAGCTCACTCACTGCAGCTTAGCAAACTCATCACACAGGACTAGCCTACGAGAGCTGGGTACAAGCTTCAGGTGAAAACGGCTCATGTTTGACCCAACAGAACAGTATCAGCCCCTAGGTTTTGCAGGAGAAAGCTTTTAACTGAAAATACTGAACAAAATGATTCTGCAGACAAGCTGTGGGATATTTATCACAGCCTCAGTTACCAAACTGTGGCCTGCAATACCAGAGGGTTAACCAAGCACCCAATTTTATTGATGGTATCCCGCTTCTCGGAAACTACATCAACCTACCTAAACTCATTTTTGTTCCATTTCTTCTCACAACAAGACAAACACCATTGGAAAATTATACAAAATGTGAAAGATTAGAAATTGCTGTACTCAATTACTGACAACTTTCCAGTGATAGAGAAGGCAGTTCCCTTGAAACTTGACTACGCTAGCTTTGCTCACTGCGTGAAAAAACTTGGAAGGTATTACTTGAAGAGCTGGTTACAAAGATTACTCTGAGAATTAGCTAATGGATAACTGGATTTCCTTTTTGCCAAGATACCATCAATATCCAGCACAAAAAACTGGGTGTACTTTGGGACCTCTACAGGTAGAACACCACCCTTTGACTTTTAATGAAAAATCCTATTTCTACCCAGCCCAGAGTCACCACATGCAAGACAAACATGAAGACTGATAAGCAGAAAAGATGATCTCAGATGCCAATTCTTGCTTCTCAAGTTTTTATTTCTAGTTTCCCTTTTACTGCAGTGTTTATATTAACATAATTCATTAATATAAGCAATAATAAAAGCAGCCTTGCCTGTTTCTAGGTGTGTATTAAAATATGCTTAATGCTAAAACTATTCCAGCAGGTAAGAGAAGTAAGAAAAGTACCGCAAAATATACATTTACATTTTAAAACAACACAATTTGTTTTTATTGTCATCAGCAGAGCTTGGGAACGCGTTACTAGCTGTGCCTTTAAAACTATATTTTCTGTCAAATTACAGAAACAAAGTTTATTAAATTTTAAAGGGGGGAAATCTAGTCTGACACATCCAGTGAAGAGAAAATAGTACAATAAATACAATCCAGATGTCAACTTTCTAAAAGGGCAGCGCACAGTTTTAGAAGAGTCTACTAATCAACAAGCTTTTCTGGCGTACACACCGATAAAGCTTAGTACAGCACAGGAAGGTCAAAAGCTTACAACATTCCTTTTGCTAAAAAGCCTTTAAACCTAATAGTGGTTGGGTGGTGGGGGTTTTTTTCAGAGAAAGTCTTTATGCAAGTTCTCATTCAAAAGCAACACTAATGGATGTTATCATGCCAGTTCTCCTCTCCCTGGAGCTTGCAAGTATGCCAAGTATTTCCTGCAGGATACAGTGTTAGATAGCTCTGCTGCCACATAGTATAAAAGAATTAGAAGATTCAGGATAAAGTCCTTTTCATTTATAGAAATAATGACATCTACGCACTTCGGTTCTTTCCCAGAAGTGCAAACATATGGATTATAAAAATAAATTCAAATCTCTACCTCTATCAACCTGCCCAAAAATGGTAAACTTTTAGTAACACTGTACAATATTTATGGGAACGGAGATGGTAACACAAAGCTGAAGATTAACTTTTTCTAAACTTTGTTTTAATACAACTCAGTATGTTACGAAAAATTAAACAACTACAACCCTTGGCTGAGATCCTAGCCTCACTTCAATCAATGACTGCTTTGTTAATGACTTCAGCAGGGTCATAATTTCACCTCCTTTATTTCAATCTCAATTCCACTACTAGTAGAAACAAAACTTTATGAGATTGAATTGAAACACACTATCAACTCCAGCCATGGGCTATGCCAAACAGTGCATCCAAGTAAGCAAACCATATTCAGCAATAGCCTCAAGTTGGAAGTAAAAGGTTATTCCATTAATTAACAGAAGGATGTCTCCTTTACAATCTTATGCTGCAGAGACAGGTCAAAGTAAGTCCGACAGTCACTGGTAAATTTATGCAGTATCTAGAGTTAAAGCACTCTTCCCTAGAGCAGCAAAGGTTCTGCCTTGAAGCTGCTTCAAGCACATTTAAAATAGGAAAATCTTAGCTAGCATGAACACTTTAAAGTTTTTACATGGTTTTGAATTAATTGCATGTAAAGCTGTAGTGTAATTTTCAATAAAGGTAAAGTACTCTTATCTCTGCTACAATTTGGTTAGCAAAAATTAGTGACCAGCTTCTTAACCAGCTGCAATTTTTCTTCCATGAGCAACTTGAGCCCAAATCTTGCACAGAGGTAAAAGGCATTTCATCTGAACAGATTGCCATCTAGAAAACAGGCAAAACAAACATAGCAGGAGATGACTCGCAGGTCATAAAGCAAACAGGCAACACAGAGGAATGGGAAACTGGTCTTCTGACTTCCAGGTCAGCAGTGTGCTCTCCCCATACAGTTATTCCAGGAACAGGTAAACACCTGTCTGGGAAAGACCTATTCCAAGGGGAAACATTGTTCTAAAGGAAAACAATAGTGAAATAGTGGCTTTTCTTATTGTCAGGCAAGTTTGAAGCACTATACCTCTTCTTGTGTTACATCACTCAGCATAGCAGGACAATCATAGGATCATAGAATGGTTTGGGTTGTAAGGGACCTTAAAGACCAAAGGCAATATCATCACCTCTTCCTGAACTGGGAAATTAGATTCTGGATTTTAGGGAAGTCAAATTAGTTTAGAGTTGCTTACTGAAAAGTCCCACTGCAAGGACTGGCACCCTTTCACCACCACCCAGCTACCCATTAATTTCACTAGCAGATGAGGGGCTATGCAGGACATAGAAAATGTAGTGCCATGAGTCACACAGGACAGAAGGACAAAGCCACAGGTACAAAGCAAGCTTTGAAATTCAAAGATAGACTTTTCTTCATCTTTCTACCTGTGCACAAAGTCTACTGCAAACTAACAATATTTGTGAAGATAAGCTTCTCTACTATATTAGGATTGTCAGATGCAGTTAGTGTCATCTATCCTATTACAGATCATGTTTGATATTTAAATTACTGAAAAATTATGCCAGGAGCCTGTTTCCTCTGCCCTAGGAGTTTCAGTGTTTCTGTCATTCCTCATCAGCCACAAGTTCTGGGATGAGAACTTCATCTAGAAGCAGAAGGTCCTTCTGCAAACAAGTGGCACCACCACCTTGATACCTGGGCAAGTTCTCAGTGCCTGATTTCACAAGACACAGGAATCCCAACCAGCCACTCACAGGTCCTGTGGCCAGCAACGCCTCATTTCATATGAAGTGGCACCAAAACATGGAAGTATGCACTTAAATTGTTGTAGGAGAAAGTAACTGCCTAAGAGCCCCAACAATGGGTCTTTTGTCCTTCTCACAACAGCAGTTGTAAAGAACAGAAGACACACTTATTCTCAGACACAACTGAGCAGATCTTCTGCCAGTTATGAAATAACAGATATTTACAGTCAAGACCTGTAATGAAAGGGTTTGTCTTAATCACCTGGCTAATTTTCTAAAAAGAAGAGGTGTAACTGATAGTTTGGACTAGCACAGAAGAGTCACTAATTGACTTTTACTATTTACAAGGCTGCTTTATAGCTCCTTCATTTCTTTCTAGATGCTTCACATCATCTCAACACCAGTTGTCTAGGGAATGTTATAAGCTGGACTCTAGCCAGAGGTTGTATACAAAAATGCTTGGTATTTGCTGCTGTTGTCCTTTAATAAGCAGCCTCTATTCCCTCCGCACCCCACTACTCCTACTGAAGCCAATTCAGATTAGATATCCTTGTACGGCTGCAAGCATAAATGAGTGTTTATCAAGCCCTGTCTCAGTTTTAGGAATACCATAAGCTTGTGGTAAGGTTCTCCAATTTAGAACATACTAGCTTTAAAAAAAAAAAAAAAGAAAAAAAGTGCAGCACATTTTCATGTTTGCCTTTCCAAAAGTCGCCTTGAAGCTATGGACAGCAGAGCCAGGAGAGGTTTGAGTATTTCTTAGAGTCTTAGTATGCCACAACAGAAGTTTCTTCATCTTGGTCATCAGCCTCCAACAGCCTGGCATGCCCATTTAACATTAACAGACAGCAACAACCAAAAAGAAATAATAAAACTTAGCAAAATCCCAGCAGCTGCAGCTTCTAAAAGAAAAAGGCCTGCAAAGCTGCTTGTTACAACTTTACATCTTAGAGAAATTAAAAAATGTACAATGAGGTATGTGCACATTGCAAAATTAGCACCACTTTTCTGTAACTGGTTTCTAATGGATTCTGTGTTCATGCAGGCTCATAATGTACTTTTAAGCTAGCAGGAACATGAAGTTGCTGGAACTATGTGTATTTTCCTTCCTTTTCAGCAAACTAAGGATTTACACAGAAGATGCTAAATACACTTTCATTTGCACTTCCAATCAAGGGGGAGCGATTAGATAGAAGCTAGTTATATCTAGCTCCTCAGAGAAGTGCTGGTTTTGGGGGTTGCTTGTTTGGTTGTTATTGGAAAGCTTGATGAACTAAACTACCAAAGCAATAAAAGCTCCAGCAACCTTACTAATAATTTGTGATACAATTCCAGGACGACAGTGTTGAAATCCTTCAGAGATGTATCGTATGCTGCTTCTTAGCACCAGCTTCTGGAGTTTTTCATGGTGGATTTGTCACCAAACATTTTACATGTCCAACAGAACAGATGTCCTCAGGGCCATCTCTGAGGGTCATAATATTAGGACCGCACTTGGAGCAGTCCCCACTACACTAGCTCCAGACTTCAGTACTGGATATGGTTGCATTCTCCTGAGGTCTGACTGTAAGGATGTTGTGTCCATTCCCCACCTCTCCCCATCTGGAAGCAAGCTTCTCTCTTTAAATGGATATACAGCAAGCAGCTTAACTGCCTAGCCAAGGTGTGGAACCTGTCACAAGATCCAGATATTTTGTGCTGAAGTGTGCCGTACCGGATATAAAACAGGGTTCAATTGTCTATTCAGTACAGAAGGATCAAAAGCTTATGGTAACCTTACAGGTGAGGTAATAACAAAATTGAAGGCAAGGGAACTTAAAGGCTTTCCAATTTGCAAATGAACAGATCAGACATTCACTAAATCCTGTAGCACTGCCATTCCAACCTTTGTGGTCTTGCCTGACCATGTAAAGGAACGCAAGGTTCATGCATAGGCACAAAACATGAAGCTACTTCAAAAAAATTCACCTGGGGCAAGCACATACTGTTGAAGCATCCACAAACACACAAGAACAAAGTGTTTCTTTTTGCCCTGGGATCCATCCCTGCTTTGAGGGCTGTTTTGTACATTGCACACGAAGTAGTCATCACATGAAAACAGAGGTCCCAAGAGCAGGAACCACAGATGTAGACAAGCCTGTGTTAACTGGATGAACTATTATCTTAGCTACAGAGCTGTATTTGCTTTTGTGTCCTTAGGCCCCATGAACCTTGCATTCATAGTATCCATAGTTCAAAAAAAAGTGGTTAGAAAGACTCTGCCTTCAATCTTGCATAGTCTGGTAGTTAAGGCACTTTTGTAGGAAGCAGGAGATGAAGATTTGAATCCCTTTATGCCAAGAAGGAAACTGAACCCAGGTCCCTTTCCAGCAATTAATCTAACCATTGAGCTATTTCAGGAAGCTGCCATCCTCACAAACTATGGCCTCAATGCAGCTGGCATGCACTGGCACACAGCATGGTCAACTGATCACGTAACCAAGTCAGAGGCATGCAAGGTACTGCATCTTCCCTTTCTCCCTCAGGTAACTGGATATGTTAAGTTATACCCAAGACTGCTAACTGCAAGCCATTTCAGAATGGAGCCAAGGTGTGACCATTCTAACCCCCAGACTGCTACCAACAGGTACAGTTTGCCTCCTGCACATTCACACCTCCTGCTTCAGGCTGGTACTCATCTGAGCCCACCAAGTGCAGACCCAGAGAACTAAACTGCTGAAAGGCATAATTTTGTGGCAAGGCTTGTTTTCTGCCAGTTTCACTCCCTGAACTAGCTTATGTTGCCTGCCAACCCCCAATGCTAGCACAAGAGGCTGCAGAAACCCACAGCCTATGTGGGAGAGGAAACTGGATCACCCCTTTTAACAGCAGCCCAAAGATAGACCGTCTCAGTACCATCACAAGCCTGAAAGCACATTCATCTTCTGACTGTTCCACCACTGCGTTTCTAGACTGCACAGAAATTTAAGCTGAAGCTAGAAGTTTGCTTCTGGGTGCGGCCAATTCAGGTGCACACAGTGAAAGCAAAAGGAAACCTTAGTATTGACTTTCTTCAGAATTCTCCTGTTTGAAGCGGATCCAAAGCTAAACTGTTGCTCAGCAGGGTTTCTAGACCAACTTTTAATTCATGTCCCCCTCAGGCACTACACATTGAGTAGTTACAGCACAGCACTTCAGACAGATGTACACTTTTTAATGTTTCTGATTCAGATCTCTTGACTGACATCTTTAAACTAAATTTCTTAGGTAGCACATGCCTGTAAAAAAAAAAAGGTGAATGACAATATTAAAATAATATATCCCCATATTGAAAACACTTCACACTACATCTCTAACCATTAGTCACTGCCTGTCAAGATTAAAGACCAAGTTTTGACTACTACAGCTGTATCAAAGACCCTTTTCAAAATACAGATTTCCAAAAATGTCCAAATGAAAAGTGTTCACTTACGTGCAGAGAATTGATTGGTCCTCACGGTCTGCAAAACAAGAACAAACACGGTTATAGGCTTTTGTTTATACTGCCCTATAATTTGCAAGACAGTTTCTTTTATTTTAAAAAAATTATTTTATTTTTTAAAAAGTATTTTAGAAATGCAGCTTTTCAGCTTAACAATTCTAAGAACACTCGCAAGTGATTTTAAAAATATCCTTTAGACGTTCCAGTTCACACACACCCCCCTCAAACAGCAGCTTAGACATTCCTAAAAGTTCTGCCATTTCATAAAATAAAGCCAAAATTCTGGTTAAATTTAATAATAATCCAGAGCAATCTTTTTAACCATATTTTCAGATAAAGCTGCCCCAACAGTTTTTATTCTGTACACACCCTTCCTCAGATGAATCAAAGAACTTAAAATCTTAAGAAAAACAGTCTTAAGTACACAATACTACCAGACACTTGAAATTACCATTAACATCTCCAGCAAACAAGTGCTTCCATAATTCAGTTTATTCATTAAAGACTTGTCAAAAGGACACCCAGGGAAACACTGAGCAAAGCTAAACTTTACAATATGGTATGGCTCAGCACTTTTGTGACACCCACCGCTGTGCTCATGACCTTTGAAAAAGCAAGTCTGAAGGTCAGTTATACCCTGCAAGAGGTATTTTGTAATTACAGGATCTTTACAGAATATATTTCAACATCATACACTCTGTATTAAAAATTACATAATCAAAACATTCAATTATACCTGTAGAAAGTAAAATGTGTTCTCTACCCTCTTTCTGAGCCAGCGTTTTCAGAGTTCAACATCTTTTTCATAAATCTGCATCACAAAGATCATGCTTTGACACTTCAGCTATTTGTCACTAGCCTCAAAAAGAACATAGTTGCCTCCTGCAGACTCAGAACTTCAAACAGGTTTTCTGTTTTGATTGGTAATTTGTAGTGGATTAAATTATAATAAAATTAAGCTTTATTTTGTTCAAGTGCAATGCTCAGGACTACACTGAGCTTCCCTGCCACGCTCCGCATATGCCCTTTCTCCTTGAACACAACGCTCTGACAAATCACAGAAAAGGGAGCAATTGGAAATGGGATGAGCATTATTCCTTCTAGGACACAGAGTTCAGTACTAGCAGGTTGAAGAGCTTCAGTTGCTACAGGGCAGCTTCCCCACACGCTTAATAGGTTTGAGATAGATCTATGCCCATATATACAGCCTCAATACATTTATGGCCATTTCTGGTAGGCAGAGTAATGTAAACAACATTCTACATCGTTTGAAAATGGGTTCAGAAAAACTATTGTTAAACTGAGTTGCAAATTACTGCTGAGTTTCGCAGACTCTATGAAACCAGTCATCCCACCTATGTAACCAGTTCAGACTGCTGTTGCATAATTAGCACTGAAGCAGAATTTCAACTTTACCTAGGTAGCATGTAAAAAAACCCGCACAAAACCAAAAACCAATAACCCATCCAGCAGGGAGCTGCATTTCCCCCCATTACACTGCCTGACAAACAGCCCAGATACAAAAATAGTTTGCGTTCAGCCACATCGGCCCCCTGAGCAGGCCTGCCACACAGCAGCAGAAATACAAGTTTCAGCACAGACGGGCAGGGCTGCTGCTGGGGGCACAGACAGATGCCTGGACTTAGATCGGCACGGGCTGACGGAGAGCCTGGCAACCAGGGTATACAGCCAAAATTAAGACCAGCTGCTGTTGAAGGGGCAATCGTGTCCTGCCCCCTTCCTCCAGCTGCCAGCACTCACGTCATCACTGCAGCAGAGCCAAGGGGTGAGCAGGAAAGCTGCCTGACAAACTGGTTTTTTGGTCAGACTTGTGTTGAGCCAACTCGGTGCCCTCATACACTGTACAACTGCACAAACAACTGTACTGGTGGAAGGGAGACCCGAGATCCCTTTTCTGCACAGCAGCCCCAATCTAGCTTAGATCAAAAGGCTAGGTTCATACAGATACAATGCATCCTAAAAAGCAAACCAGCTAAAAACACCCTAGTGTCAACAAAATATTGTTATTTTAATTATTTATGAATAGAAAGTTTGAAGGGTATGAAATCAGGTCTTTCGAAGTAGGCAGATGCTACTGCTATTGTCACTGCTGGCTAACCTACAGGCTTGTGGACTGCACTGCTGGCAAGTTCTAGACTACATTGTAACATCAACTCCACACACCAGCAAGAAGGGGAAAAAAAAAATCAAGATAATGTAGAACAGTATAAATCATTTGTTCCTATAGAAAAAAACCTGATGAATGAATGCCAAGTTGGTACCATGAACAGAGTGGAAAAGTTAGTATTTCCTAGCTTTATATTTATTGAGACATTTTCAAAAGTGACAACATGATTTTCCCCTTTACCATTTTCCCAAGAACAACTTCCCTCTGTAATTTTGTCACTGTATCTAGGCCATTTCATCAAAAATACAGTCTCTCCTAAACTACAGCTCTTCAGTTTATCACTTCCTAAAAAAAACCCTAAGAACGCAGGTAACAACATTTACATTGAAATTGGAAGTAGTTTATTTGAAGGCAATGTACATTTGTCAGTGCTTTGTATCATGACATTTTATTCGTCAATTTACCATGTAAACTTGTGTTTCACATCATGCAAGACACACTGTATAAAAGAGTTTTCTTACCCAATTAGTCCTATAGAAAGCCTACAAGTCCAGACAGTTCTATGTATTTTGTCATTGCCAGAAGCTCCAAGAAGTGCAGCAGAGTGGTTTTTTCTATGCCCAGGAGCATGAATTAACACAGCCTTTATAAAGTTATCTGGTACTCAATTATGTTACTCCAAATCCATTTTTCTGTCTCCATCTGGACTCTGAATCTCACAAACCACGACAGTGGAAGTAAGACAACAGCAAGCTTTAAGTTCTGCCTTCTGACCAATTACGCCAACGGCCAGTTCCAGCATCTAGCACTTGACTAACAAAAAAAATTACAGCTTGAAGGCTCCAGATGATGCTTTACACATTGTCAAATGCCAGATGCCTTTTGTCCCGAGAAAGAGGCAATCTCACTGGACTCATTCTGAGAAAGTGACTAAACATGGATAAGTTATTTATGGTTTGTTTGGTTTGATACTTTTCTCCCCTAAATAACACAATTTATCTGTAATCTTGATTTCAAACAGCTGGTTCCCTTCCTAAAGACTCCTTAGAGCAGCAACTATATATCTGTTAGCCTATCTTTTGAAAGAACTCAGCCCTTACCTGGCATATTTGCCAGACTTGTTATCTGGGGCGGGGAAGAAGCACTACACTTCTCATCTTTGGACACCCCTCACAACAATACTTTCAAAAAACCTGTGTGATTCTGTGTGACCCAGATTCAACCTGAAGGGCAGCAGGCAAGACAATTTTATTATTTTTAATGACAGAGAACATACCTAAGTCTTAAAAATAATCTGCCATCCTTTGCGAAAGTTTTAATAGCATCTATTTATTAAGCCACAGAGTTTTGAAGCTGTTGTTCATAGAAACCTAAAAATATTTGGAAAACATTTTTTACATATGTCTACATATGTCTTGTGATTCTGAAGTATAGACCAAAACCATCTCTCTCTTGCAAAGTCTTCATGAGATAACATTACTCTAACATCAAGCAAACAGATTTGTAGGAATATATAGACTAGACCAATTCAACAAACCCCTTGGGGTTTATAAGCAAATTGCAGCAGTAAAAAGCAGAGCAAGTTCGCAAATAGTCCTCATCCCCAACCTTTAGAGCAACTGAAATAGGAAATACAAATAAATTACTCTCATGAATAACACTAGAAAATTAGATGTTAGTTGCCTTTTACTCCATGCAAAGAGTAAGAAAGTGCATTGGTCTGGCATGTTTGATACTCTGGACAAAGTCACAATGGGTACATTACATTTTGAGCACATAAGCAGACAACTTAGTGGTGAAAAAACCCAAGCACCTGTAAGACACCTTAGATAAAATTACTTTTACTATCAGCATAAATATCTTTTGACTTACTCCCATATAACTCAAAACAGTTTCATCATAAAGCTGAGTCAAACTAACAGCTTCCAGTCTTAGAGGAACATACATCACATTTCTGCCAGACTAACAGCAGTTTCTGTCCTCTGATCAGACAAGCCCAGAGTCTGCTCGCAGGTTAAAGCAACTCAGCTCACTAACCACAGATATACTCAGTCAGTTTAACTCAATCAGATGAATATTAGCCATAGAATGAGTGTGTTCTAAGACAGGATGAAATAAGAGGACCAAACTCTTAATTCAAGCTATGCCGTAAGACCAACCCTTTAGTTTTAAACCAACATAGAAGTCCCACTGGAATCTATCACTTCAGTTACCAGCTTAGATTTAAATATATCCCAAGGTCTTCAAAATACGCTTAAGCCCCTGACATTCAGGTTGCATAGAAGGGTTAATACAATACTCCTAATCTGAAAAACAAAGTTCCAAAATTATACAGAGGCTCTGAATAAAAACAAAAATTTGATTTTCTGCTTATGAAGTAAGCTTTCTGTAGACTAGTATGTCCTTTTGAATGGAAGAATTTAGAAGCACAAGGCAATACAACCTGACATCAGCCTTAGGCTGAAGCTCCCCCACTGCTGTAATTCAAATTCAGCTGCCATTGATGTCTCTGCTTCCTCTGCCCAGCCTCACCACCCCATTCCCCCCTTTGAACCAGCAGCCAACTGCACAGATGCACATGATGCTAGTTCAAGCAGCTGATGGAACTAACAAATTTTAATTTTCAACCAGATCAGCTCCCTGATCCAGTTTATAACACAGCCACATATAAACACTGGAATACAAGAGATCCATCCCCAGCATACATTCACACCGCCTGCCTTGAGCCAGCACTGGTAGTCACCTACACCTACAGTGAACCAACTGGCAAGTCATACTAGCAGAAAATTAATCCTATCAAAACATAGATCAAAATGTGGCTAATCGTTAGATTGGCTTACACTGTGCCAAGCCATATATTTAGCTTGACTGTCAACAGTCTGATACTATAGAAGTATCAGACATTGAAGCGTTTCTTTCACTCCTGCTTCTCTCCTTTCGCTTCCACCCAAAGGAGGACTCTGGCACCCCAAGGCAAAAATCAGCTGCTGTGTTTAACACCTAACGCTGCAGAGCTGAAAGACATCTTACTGATGCAAGAAGCAGCAAATTAGGGAAACCCAGTCATACAACACTGAACAGTACAAACACTTTGAAGAGAGGCCAAGGAGTATTACCAGAATGCAAGAAGGACAAGAAGAATTACAGCTCTAAAAGCCATTTTTCTCTATGCTTTCTCAAACCTCCTTTGCTCTCAGCTCCCCAGAGGCACATGCTCTCAGTACAGCAATTGGCAGCTCCTCAAACAAACTTCTTACTTGACTGCTTTATTGTCTGAAAATCCAGTAAGAATAGATCCTGATGTTTACATTACTACGTATATATAATAAAAAGCATGAAGTCTGCCTGTCAAAATGCAAAACATTTTACTCCACATCCCTTCTCTCACCAAACTATGGAAGGATTTTTCTCCCCTAACTAACAGACTAGACCTAACAAAATCCCTGTTAACTCTGGAGAAGGTTCCAGATATACCTTAAATACGCTTGTTGGGTATTTGGTTTAGACAAGATGTTCTGAAAAGTCCTAGCTTAAAGCTATAGAGTCTGTCTACAAAAGAATTACTGTATTTTAACAAAGCAGCTTTTCGTAAAAGCACGACATAATTCTGTTTTGGTCATATTACAGTCATTCATAAAATGATATGAGATAATCAAGCAGAAGAGGAAGAATCCGTCTTCAAGTTTCCTACCAAAACTCAAAGGCAGTAGCATTGCAAACACAGAAATTCTATCAAAGAACAGAGTTTACAAGTAAACTGACACCCACCCTCTACAACTGTCTTCGCTCTAATTGCCTTTTACTATATTGATATTTTCAGTATTGCAAATGCCCAGATCTGCCTTTATCCCTCACAATTTGACTGTGAATGAATGGAAGAAGCCATTTGGAGCTAACCCACACAGTGAGCCACCCAACTAGGAAGCCATTTTTTGAGCTTAACACAAATACACACATCTATGGAAACAATTCCACAGATGTATTACTGCTTTCAGATTCAACATATCTCTGATTACTTTGACAGCAACTACAATTCTTGTCAAACATAGTAACTTCCATACAGACATCGAATGTCTTGCAATCCTGCCACCGTTCCTATAAGCATCTTCCCTTTTACATCCAGCTTTTATTTAGATATGAATATGATATAAGTGTGCTGAGATAAAAAAGTTAATTCTAGAAAAGCAGTAAGAATGGATGTAGCGAGTATTTCGGACTTCAGAGGGCCAGCTCTGGCCTGTTCAAGAGCTTTGTTGACAGAGTCCTTTGGGAGACAGTTCTGAAGGACCAAGGTGTCCAAGAAGGCTGGAGATTCTTCAAGAAGGAAGTCTTACAGGTGCAGAAGCAAGCCATCCCCACATGAGGAAAGATGAATTGGCAGGAGAGAAGACTGGCCTGGCTGAAGAGAGCTTTGGCTGGAACTCAGGGAAAAAAAGGAGACTTTACCACCTTTGGAAGAAAGGGAAACTCCGGAGGACTATGTCATTAGGTTATGCAGGGTGAAGATCAGACAGGCAAAAGCCCAGCTAGAACTCAGGCTGGCCACTGCTGTAAGAGATAGCAAAATATGTTTTCACAAATAATTTAGAAACAAAAGAAGGGCCAAGTAGAACCTGCATCCTTTGCTGAATGCAGCAGGGAACGTTGCTACAAGATGAGGAAAAGGCTGAGGTACTTAATGCTTTCTTTGCCTCAGCCTTTAATAGCAAGACCAGTTTCCCTCTAAGTACTCAGCCCCCTGAGCTGGAAGACAGGGATGAGGAGGACCCACAGTCCAGGAGAAAACTGCTAGTGACCTGCTGCTCCACTTAGATGTGCACAGATCTATGGGGCCAGAGGGGATCCACTCCAGGGTACCGAGGGAACTGACAGAGGAGCTTGCCAAGCTACTCTCCATCATTTATCAACAGACCTAGGAAACTCAGGAGGTCCCCGTTGACTGGAGATTAGCCATGTGACACCCATCTACAGGAAAGAGGATCCAGGAAACTACAGGCCCATCAGCCTGGCCTCGGTGCCAGGAAAGGTTGTGGAGCAGATCACCCTGACCACCATCACAGCACATGTGCAGGGCAACCAGGGGATCAGGCCCAGTCAGTATGCGTTGGTGAAAGGCAGGTCCTGCCTGAGGAACCTGGTCTCCTATGACAAGGTGACCCACCCTAGTGGATGAGGAAAAGGCTGTGGGTGGTGTCAACCTGGACCTTAGTAAAACCTTTGACACCATCTCCCACAGCATCTCCTGGAGACACCGGCTGCCCATGGCTGGGATGGGTGTGCTCTGCGCTGGGTTAAAAGCCGGGTGGACAGCTGAGCCCAACGAGCAGTGGGGAACGGAGTTACAGCCAGCTGGTGGCTGGTCACAAGTGGTGTTCCCCAGGGCTCAGTACTGAGGCCAGTCCTGGTTTTTTTATCAATGACCTGGACAAAGGGATCGAGTGCACCCTCAGTTTATACCAAGATGAGGGTTAACGATAATCTGCTGGAGGGCCGGAAGGCTCTGCAGAGGGGTCTGGGCAGGCTGGACCAATGAGCCAAGGCCAAGTGCATGAAGTTGAACACAGCTCTGTGCCATGTCCTGCCCATGGGTCACAGCAGCCCCAGCAGCACTGCAGGCTGGGGCAGGGGGCTGGGAAGCTGCCCAGAGGGAAAGGGCCTGTGGGGGCTGGCTGACAGCCCGCTGGGCATGAGCCCCCAGTGAGCCCAGGTGGCCATAATGGCCAACAGCATCCTGGCTTGTGTCTGAGACAGTGTGGCCAGCAGGACCGGGGCAGTGACCATCCCCCTGTGCTCA
>JAVJGJ010000001.1:116222459-116263094 GCA_035590215.1 Microhierax caerulescens | reverse complement strand
CAAGATCAGTACCATGAAAAACTACTGATCTTCCTTACATACTGTACAACCATGCCACTGTTGGTTGTATGCAGTGGATGGAAGTGGCTAAGTTTTTCAATAATATTTGCTTTGTACAGCTTACTCATTCTCTCTTCAGCATACGTTCCGCAACTTCACAAAGAGACAAGGGCAGTCTACAGGAATGCAGTCAGTATTTTGCCAACAGTAACCCATTAAACATCCATGTGAACTTTCCAGAAAGCATGTAATTTGCTAACAATATAAAGCTGGCATTTCAAGTTACAATACCTAAATTTAATCAAGCCAGTACTGACTATTTAAGGAAGCTGAATCTACACAGGCCCAAAGCATCTGATGTGATACATCCACCAGTGCTAAAGGAGCTGGACAGTTATCATCATCAGGTTACTCTTTGGGAGGTTTCAGGTAACTAAAGGATGGAGACATCATGGGTATCTTCAAGAAAGCCTAGTAGGATCATTGCATTATCTTTCTAGAAGGCGGAAGGAACCTCTGGAAGTCAGAAATCATCAAGGATACTTCAGGGGAAAGCCATCTCTCCTGATGTACCTTGAATTTATCTTTTTCTTCTTGCCTTATCATCAGCTTATTCATCTGTTGGTCAGTTTTTACATCAAAGTCTTAGTTCTTTGAAATTGTCACAAACAATGAACTTGCAGAAATTCTCATTCTTTGTTCTAAAATGTGTAATGCTGATTTATGTTAGTAGTAAGATCAAATTCAGGTACATTCCACTCCTCATGGCTATAAAGTGGGTTTAAGATTTAGACTAATAATATTTATCAGTTTTTCTTCATCAGTGCTCAGACCATTTTCCACAAAACACTGAAAGCCCCCAACACAGGCTCAAACACCAGTTCATGAAGAATTACATCAAAACTCTCCCTCCAGCCCAATGTCATCCACTTCAAAGACAAATACAACAGTGCAGTTTTAAATCAATTGCCAATTCCCTACTTCGGTTACCTAGTATTTCCCCATATAGCCTGATACAAGACACAGCCAGCCAGTGCCTACTACATTTCCTCTACCTAAGAAAGCTGTCAGGTTGAACTGCCATCAACCACTTTTGACTGACTAGTATCCCACTTCTGCCTCTCTCACATACTTAATGTAATTACTCCAGGACACCTCCAAGTCTTCAGTGAAGAGCTGAGAAAGTACCTTCACTGTGGGGCAGGGACACTGATTTAGACAATCTATAGGTGTTACTGCTATTTGTGAAGTTAAAAATAACAAAAGCTTTTTTAAAAATAAAATGTGGTTCTATCCCTTACTCTAAAAGATGTGAGATTTGAGATAAAACACAACAGCCGTATTTCAGTTTTCCCTGCTGACTGACTGCTAAGTACATTAAAAGTTAATAATTATCAAGTGAAGCATAGCAGAGGTCAGTCAAATCCCAGTCATGGTTTACCCTGCAACTTGTTAATGGTGAACCATAGCACTGAATACAAGTATTTCTTGCATGTCTACAGCAGACTTCATGACCACACTCATTATTCACTCCCTTACCCCAAATAGCTCAAGCTGCTGCACAAGCACTCCAGCACAGACATAGTGAATGTGGCTAACCTAACACAGCATCATCAAACCCTGGAAGAATAAGCCAAGCTATGAATTGAGGCTATTTTAGAAGTCACGAGTTCGGTATTTGCAACATTAGCTTGAAATTATCGAAATTCCTAAAGAAAAAATTGTGACATTGTTTTCACAGTTGCTAGCCAGGGCTGAATCAGCATAAAAGGAGAAAACAAATAGCTGTTAGACTACATCCTGCCCACTTAATGAAACTGTGGGTAGCTTCTCCATTACATACCAGATAGAAATTGCATTTTTTTTTTAGGCTTCATTAAGTTTGAAGAAGCTCAAACATCGTTTATGTTTTCACTGGCAGTCTTTCACTACCATTAAGGAAGCTTTAGTATGTATAACTTAGCAATTACAAGAGCTGCTACATTTGTGACCAGAAGTTAATAGGTAACACACTCCTTCACTAAAAAAATTCATTCAAACAGGTATGGATTTGTAACGACACTTGCAACCACCCCAATCTATTATGCAATATGAAATTTATTTAGCTTTTTGAAATGGGCAACTGCTGTGGTTTAGGAGATAAGCAGAGAATACAAGTCAGCCTTCAGTTTTGAGGAGGACCAGAGAAAATTGCACAGTCCCAAGGGCTGATCCACGCTGTGAGTGATGGCTGAGAGGTACAAACAGGCAGCATGTGGAGACTGAAACAACTTTGATTGTGAGAGTGCTCCTGATGCACCACACTGTCAAGCCAGTGGGGCCAGCTACAACAACTTACATGACTGATTTACCGTCAAAGCCAACAACTGGTTCTCACACAAGTGTTTAATGCAACTTAGCTGAAGGGCAGTAACAATCCATAAGGCAGCAGCTTTTTAAACTGCTCCAGCTAGAGCTGCAAGGACTTGCTCACTTACACTTATGTTCTTCAAATGACACAGATGAGCAGTTCTCATTCTTCCTGATTTGTGGCTTCCAAAGAATTTTCCCAGTACAAATGAGCAGCTCCTAAGTCTTCTACACAGGCCATCCCTATACTTACTTTTCAGTTTTTATTTGAATGCTATTTAGAAGTAACTTAAGTTTAATGGTAGTTGACAAGCCACAGGCTGGAAAAGGTTTACTTGAACTGTAGACTATTCAGCATAGCAGTGGTTTCTATTCTCCATCACCCTGGTTAAGTTACTCTGTTTCCCATGTAGTACAAATTTTACCTAGACAAAGATTATATTGTCAAGTGAAACAATGACTGAAGGAGGTCCTTTAACTATAGTATCTGCCATTTAAGCTCACTAATTTAACTTTTGCTTTCTTTCTGGAACAAATAAGCAAGCACAAACCACTTCACAACACTGGCCATGAATTAACTTTCACTTGAGTGGGCTCTTCCTAAGCTGCTTGATTGATCATGCCTGAGCTTCACAAGTCTGGAAAGATAGTACCCTAACAGTACCACAGCTAGGCTTTCTGATTTCACCATGGTCAGTGGTTTGGCTTTTTGTTCCATTGCACACAGGACAGTAGATCATCTAGCATATCACTCTACCCCCAGTAAGGTCAGCCACACCAAGGATTTTAACACATTGCTAGCAATAGCTAGGCTAAAGGGTTGTAAGCATTTTCCTGATGGATATTTTCCAAGACTCATAACCAGCCTTTTGATGAGTATGTTAATCTGAAAATAGTTTAAGTCTCAGATCTGCTGTATAGGCTTCTTACACCTCTGTTCATCAGCAGAGTCATTACTTTTTTCCAGTCACTGAACAGTGTAAGTTCTAAAACACTTCCCCAAAAGAACATGTAAAAGCCACTGCTACATAAGATGTTTCAGGAGACAAAAAGCTCATGAGCTTCCACCACTTTACATGCCAAACTGAGGCTACCCTGTGAGCGTGGAAAGGTACAGCACAACCAACTTTGTACCCTGTGCCGCATTCAAGGTAAACATTTGTCTACAATTAAGATTTGGGGTGGGGAGTATGGGTATCTCAAGTTAAGTGAGACAGTTCAAACATTAAAATCCTTTCTTCAAAAGGAGACAAGTCAATTCTACTTTCCTATATTTTAAACACAGATTTCCCTTACATTTGATTCCAGATAGATTTTCAAGTTTTCAACAGTTCAGAGGACAAATACCACACTTTCCCTACCCTCTTGTGTCTAAATTGCCACTAAGTTCTGAATAAACTATTTCAGCACAACAATTTGAAATTGCACAATATAAATCTGTCCTTCAGCTTTTAAAGAAAAAAAAAAAAGTCACATGTATATTCAGATCTCCTTTCCTTTGGAGGAATGTTGAACTTCATTTCTTTAAGGTCAAGAAAGCTTTTCTTCACATGCACTTGTACACACAAAAAAGCATTTTCTTCCCCCATTTTTCTAAACACGAGCATCAGATATTATTTAAACTATTTACAGGTGTGGGTGTGCAGAAATCACTAGAACCCTCTTCTCTTTATCCCTTGGGCATATAGACCCAACACAAACATTTGTTCCTGGAAGGACAAAGCACTAACATTCATCTGACAATTTCATTTTATCTGCTGATATTTAAAGTAATCCTTCCCTACCAGAAACGGTCACGATCAATCACTCCTTACAAAGTGACTTACATTGGTGAGGTTTTTTGCATAGCTTAAATACTGTTTCCACCTAAAAATCTAGCATATATTACACTAAGGGGAAGAGACAGTAATATGCCCCTATGGAGAACAGGAAGGGAACAGGAACATCTCTCCATCAGCTACAACTTTTATCCACCCATTTTCAGCCCCTCATACACCCTTTATGAAGGCCTTAGCCTTCAATAAGATGTGAAAAATAAGGATAGAAGAAAGAGGATTATAATCATTGTAGGAAATTTTGACCCAGTAACTACTGTGAATTCATTCCTGTACTAAAGACAGTGTTTCCCTGTGGTTTTGTGGAGGAAAACAATTTAACCACATCTTTTAAATTTATTTCATTTGAGATGCTGAATGTCACCATGTACAAATACTGCTTTAAGAAGAGAAACAGTGACATTTTACCAGTTGCCTCTTCTTGGCCAGTTTAACAGTTCAGTGTAGTAAGAAATTTACTTAAGGAAAGCACCCAAATACAGACTCATTAAGTTCCATGCAGTCATAATAAACTAACAGCTGTACCACAGTTTCCAATAGTCTCATCAGCCTCTTAAAAGCCAGCTGCAGCAGATTCCTGCACTCCTACCACTCCCATACACTGCACAGCGAGGCACCCACTAACCCATCACACCTCACAACCCCCCAGCATTACTGAAGGAAACAGATGATTACCATTTACCCCAAGGGCATTTTTATATGCAGGTTACAAAGTAAACTTATGATATAGCAAGACAGACCACGTGCAATCATAATCAGGATCACACTCCAACAGCAGGTAACACAAGGACCAAAATTAGCAGGCAAGGATGATTTCCTGCAACACCGTCCCAGTAGCCCAGCAAATTCTCCTGCAATTTCCTGATCCATTATCCTCAGACTTCAGGTTCACTTATTCCTCAATGGCTTTTTGAACAAGCACAGGCTTTGAGCCCACACTACATCCTGAGGCCCAGACTACCACAGCTTACGTAGTAGTCTTTTTGTTATTTTTAAACATGTCACTTTCAGGTTTCAAGTAATGGCCCTTTGTTCTTGCATAGGAAGAGATGGGGTGGGGAAAGGACCACTATTCCCTCTCCCTGTGCCCCTTGAGATTTAGACTTCTGTTAATCTGACCTGAATTATCATTTCCATGCTGAATGCTGTTTTGTTAATTTCAGTTGTTTTTTTAATGCCTTCCTGTCATATTTCCTCTTTACCCAAAGCAGTTCAGCACCCCAGAGGACGCTGACAAAAACCAGTTATTGTGCAAAACAGGCAACACGTATCAGTGCTGTTACAGTGCAGTGTGATGTCAGGATTAGAATACATTTAAAGTTTTTGTTGCACAAGCAACATGTCTTGATGTATGTCATCTGAAGGCTAAAGTCAAGCTGAAGTGAATTACCCATTTCACAACAACCTAGAAACAAATGGAGTTTAATTTCAAATAAAGCTTCAGAGTAGAAGCAGGTGCTGGTTGAGTAATATGCACAAAATGAATCATCTCATGAATTATTTCATCAGTTGGATGCACTTAGTCTTGAATTCCTGTCTGTAGGCTAGCACAGTCACAATTCAGTTATGAGGCCAGCTTGCATTGCAAGTTTTAACATTGAAATTATCATCAGTTGCTTAGAGTATCAACCAAAAAGACCATGGAACTGGCTAATCTGCTGCAACATTCCACTCCAGTCAGGAGAAAACAGCCAAAGCACCAAAGAAACAGCGAATTCTTTGTGCAACAATTATCGCTCCTGTCTCATTTTTAAATCTAAGAAAGTTACTTCTCAAAGTTACATGAAAAGAATGTAAGTCAACCACTTCAAGAAAGCTTCTAAGCAACTGAGTCTTAAGAAAAGTGTTGTTTACAGTAAATATCATCATGCTTAATTAAGTTTGTAACCTTGAGGTTGAACACCAATGAAAATGAGGGATCCAAACACATTTTGACGAGGAGAAGGACAAAGGTTAGGAACTGTTGTGACAAGCACTAAAGCACTAAAACTTTTTCAACAATTACAAAAAAGTTGAGACATGATAGCATACTAAAATCTAGTTTTATAAACTAAATTCAATCAAGTTTGTTCAATAAGCAATTGCTATTGATTTCATTCTGAGATGATATAGCAAGGCATGTTAATTTAAACTATGAAAATAACTTCACAGGCACTGAAGCAAACAGATTTAATATCGAGAGACAGAATGGAAGACGAAGGAGATGAAATTATGGGTTTAGCTGACAGAAACATTTCTCATTTTACTTCAAATTCAAAAATAATGAGGTGGAAGACTTTCAGCATGATGGATTTCAGTTTTTTCTACTTCATTTCTTGCTTCAAGAATCTCCCTCCACTCAGCCATTAAGACCACTGTGTATTCCATTCCTACTTGTATACAAACCAGTGTTGATACTCATGTTATTGTCACCTAAGGATATTCCACACCAGCCTGATGGGACAAAATGAAAAACAAATCACAGTATAACAATAAAGAGACCTATAAATCCTTGATATTACATTTACCAATGAACTAGTTCTGCTTACATTGCCACCCTGCACTTTGTACCTAGTTAAAGAGCTTTGGGGAATCTTTTGGTATGTCAAGATACAATGAAAATATCAAGAATATTAATGGCACATGTAACAGGTTCTATATACTCCTCGCACAACAGAGAATGCTAGTTAATATCTGTTCTTTTATACCAAGATCTATATTAAGATCACTGCCAGGCTTTTTAGTCTCAAAAGTAATTTTTTCCTCTGCCATTTGAAGATTTAATAAACCTTTAGAGAAAAGAGTTGTCATTTTAGTTTCAATTCTTTTCTTCCTTTTTTTTTTTTTTTGAGTGGGGGTACTCCCCAAAGGGAGGACTTAAACCAAGATTAAATAAAAATATAGATAAATGCAATATTTTTAAGAGAGAATTACTGCATCTGTAGACAGTACTGGCTTCTCCAACACCAAGCGTTCACTTCAAGTATTACGCTGTTTCCGATAAACCTTCTCTGCAACAGGATTAAAGGCAGTCCTAAAATATCAGCGCTAATTTTGTGCTCATCAACATGTCCTCAGGGAAACAGGATAAAAAGGAGAGACTAAGCATAATTATACAAGAACAATATTAGTAAGCAAGCTGGTCTTTGGCAACAAAAAGCCAGCATGTTTTCCTTCGTATTTCTTCCAAAGCACTTTTAAGAGTCAATGAATAAAGAGGTGTAACAAAACAATGCCATACTTCCTCTAGAAATACAGTAGGAGAGTAGGAATGGAGGAAGAAGAGAAAGCCAAGCATGGTAAAAGCACGAGACAAAAATTTATGTCAGTGCTGCTTTCTCACAAATCTCCCTTGCTAATAAAATAGATAGTCATAGATGGACTATCAGACTCATAGAATTAGTTTGCTTAAAGAAAATCCTAGTCCCTGTCAAAACACTTTCTTTTTACTGCCTATAATTTCTAGCAGCATAGAACACTAGCAAGTCTTGCAAATTGTATTACCAAACAGAATTAAGGTCAATGTTGTCACAGGGATTAGGATACCAATTCCCTATGATCATGTCAACTGTCCAGCAGTTGTGAAAAGCTCAGTCTAGTATTCTTTTGTGAAGTACACCACCTCCAACCCTATGCATTTCTGCATCTGATTTCTGTCTAGGGCTAAACAATTTCAATATGCCTAGAAGCCCCTGGCTTATGTGTACTTACTGCTTCAACATAACATTAAAAAAAATGAAAACACAGGAGAAATCCACTATATAACCTGTGAAGTAACACCCCACTACCACACTACTTTGAAAAACAATTACAGGGTGTGGGGGGGAAATCCAGTACATAAAGCTGAATTGCATGCTACTATCTCCTGAGGTCAAGGCACTAAGTAATGAGTCTTTTCCTGAAGAGAAATCCTGACTGTGATAACCAGAACTCGCCCAAAGTCCCAAAATCTTGCTTGTTTTTAATAAGGCTGCGTTCACAAACTTTACTACAAGTTTTGCAGAAAAGGCAACATTTATGAGATCAAGCAATCCATGAGGTTTGCTTTTTCCTTGCCAAACTTGCCTCAAATCCCTAGTGTACCACAGCTGTACCACCACTCAGCCATTAAAAACAACTCTGCACCTCCCTCTTCCTTATGACAGCTTACCCCAGTTCAGTACGTCTCTCTGGGGAATACTATTCCCTCTCCAAAATGGAACTGGGCTTCTTTAACATACACTCTGTTTTACAGCTATTCCCACCCACCCCCTACCCCTTTGTCCTCCATGTTTAACAAGCACTGAGACTTTCAGCCCATTCTCCTCCCCACTAAAGGGCACAAGGAGAGCTGACCTGTGAAGAGAGGGCTGAAGGTCCTCCAAAACAGGAAATTCTTCAAGGGGACAAGAATAGAGCAACAGTTTGATGACTGGCAGTTACGATGCTTCTATACAATCTCTTCCTAACAGAGTGCACTGTGAAGTGCAGTGCTCTGTATCACCAGTTTAACAAAATGGAGTATTTCTAGCAACATTTAAACCTAGGAACACCTATTGAGATGCACATGCGTCAGTTGTTTCTGCCAGTCAAGAGGCCTTTTGCTCTCATAATCTAAACCAGAAATAAATATTTTGTTGTTTAAGCTCAAATATTAAGCATACAAAACTTTGGATTAGTAGAAACCTAGTTATTCTCTAATCATCCATGCTCTGAATTAAAGGCATAAAAGCATAAGATACTGAGCAACAGTTTACTCACTGTGCCCAATTACCAGCACATAAAAAAATTGTGTTTTATGAAATCAGGCTGCTCAGAGCCACAGCTCAGGTCCAGGTATCCTGTTAATCAGTGTAACACATCTCACAAAGACTTAGAAAATTAGTTGTTTGTGATTAACTACAAGGAAAGTAAACATGATTATACTGGACAGAACACCACTGAACAGGCCAGGAAAATACAGCCAGCCATTTTCATCGTCCTAAACTAGTGGCTAAGATATTGCTATAAGGGTATGGTCATATGCAAAGAAATTGCATATCTATGGTTTGAATTTCAGGCTTGAATCCTAATAATTAAGGTTTATATGTCAAGTACTGGAAACACAGAAGTCATTCATATCAAGAGAAACCTATTAATGCCCTACAATAGCAATAGCCCAACTTGCAATACTGGAAAAGCTCCCTCCCCTGTCCCATACTCTACCATATTATCTCTGTCTCCCAAATCAACTACATGCGCAAGCATGGACATGAACTGGAGAACAGTTTTATAGTTGTACCTATGTGTTAGTAACTTAGCAGCAAAAGCATTTTGGTAAAGGATTATGCTGCAAGTAAAAGCTAGCAGAGACCTCTGATTACTTAGTCTGAAGCACTGCAATTAATAAAGCTAGTTCTTGGTTGGAGACCTAGTTTTACTAGCTAAGTTTGATACACACTTTCTGTTTCATTAAAGACAGGAAGTCTAGCAAAACATAAGGCATAGTTAAAAAGATTAAGGGCATTTTGGGCATTACGTTGAATACTTGGCTGGCAGGGGAAACCTAGCTCTCCCTACCAAATTCTAGGTACATTCAGTAGTCAACCTTGAGTTGCCATTGATGACCAGAAAAGTTGAATATTGTATTAATCTCCTACTCTTAAATATTATTTCATGTTCTAATGACTAGAAAAGCCTTAGTTGCAACTGCAGGTTTTACTTATATGAAGACCTAAATTCAGTTCCCTGAAGTTCCTCTCTGTCTCTGCATCAGGTCCCATCTAGAGGTGCTGTAAGCAAAGAGGGACCAGCGCTGAGCAGAGTTAGTGCCAGACTTCTCCACTCATCCTACTTCAGACAAATGCTCACCAGTCATTATCATCATGACCAATTACTGTTTCACAAGACTATGTAAAACCAGAGCTGCTGTATAAAATCACTAATACAAATAGCAGTGTCTCATACTACATGCAAGCATATCTCCTGGTGAAATCTGTACACCACTTTCCTCATAAAGGAAGTAACTAACACCTGCGAACAGTTTAATGAGTCCATTATACATTCAGAAGCAGCACTGTTTCCCCCTTGCTCTGATCAAACCCCATCAGGAAGAGAAATTTGCTCAGTAAAAGAATTGCCAAGCACAAAACTGCTAATGCCTATTCTGGAGTTCTTACTTATCCTTGGCAATGCAATTGTGTGGGCAAGCCACCAATGGAAAAGTTTTCTGGCTGATTGCAATCACTTGCTAAAATGAACAGGGAGTAGCTCCATACAGGCGAGGAGCAGTAGAAACACAGATTTAGTAAGATTAACTTAGAAATTGTTCCCTAATGAATGGATCCTGTTGCATAGTTTTCACCTATTCTTATTCCAAATTATGCCTTCATTCTTTCAAATGGAGAGAAATAAAACTATCAAAATCAGAAAGAAAGCAAGCACAGAGACACACAAACAGAGATTTGATGAAAAATATAAACCTCCATGTATCAGTATGGAAAGAAAACAAGACTAACCAAATATATACCATCATGTGAAAGTTTTCTTCATTTTATCTTCCAAAAATAGTAACATCAGTGCATGGAGCAAGATCTCCAGAGATACAAATCGGTATTAGCACACTATGTGAATCAATATATAGAGCACCTGAAGCATGGTAACTACTGACATTGACTTACTTTATTAGAGGACATTTATCTCAAGAACTTTTCAGAAGTTCTTGAGACAATTTCAAAAGATATTATGCTTTTAGAATGGGAAGCCCTTATCCACAAACCACTTGAGACTGCTATGAATAAACTTAAAATAATCTTAAGGTTTGCTCTTTTCTTCTACATCCACTTATTAGGTCTGAGCTGTTAAAAGGCTGTGTTCTGGTCAAAAGGCCATAGTTGTTCTTCCATAAAAAAAATCAGACCCAAATATCCATTGAGAAGTATGACAACTCTTGGTGGCCCCAGTTTGTTGCTCTTCCATTGCTTGCCCCTGCACCACCCTACTCAGAGGTGATGGCAAAGTTTGGGTGAAAGAGCACTCAGCAATCCAGCAACCTGCACGTCATTATTAAGCAGCACTAAGGACAAAGACACAACTGAAGAAAAAAAAAAAAGACTTGGAGTGATTTAAAGACAGGGAATGTCTTTTTAGAGAAAAAAAACAAAAACAAACCACAAAAGGTTTACATTTAAGTTGTTGGTTAACCTGGTAGCAGAAGTGTTTTCTTGTTTGTGTGAATTAGGTCAAATAGCTTTTAACCTACCTCCAGTACACCTATACCAGGTCTATAGCAGAAAACACCATAAGTTTTTCAGACTTGACTCTTAATTACACATACTTTTCTAAGACACAACATGTTGGTGTTGCCGTGTCAGTAGAACAGCCACCTAAATAGGAACCACTATTGGTAGTATGAGCTGTGTTTCTGACATACTTTGCCAGAAATGCAATTTTACAACTTCAACAGCATGTATTTAGACACATTTATGTAATGCCAGATTCACAATTTTCTTATTTGTCCAGCAGAGTCTTAAAGCCAAAATTCAAAACATGTGCCCATCATAAACCTAGTCTCTATTCTACTACAGACATGACCTATACAGTTTGGAGAAGAAAAAAAAAAAAATAATCTTCAGGGTTAAGCATTTCCCTGACCTTTTTTTGAACTCAGACATACTATTGTTCCATTGTCACTTCAGATTATTTGTCAGCTGCCAAAATGCCAACATTTTTATAGAATTAGAAACA
Source organism: Microhierax caerulescens (assembly GCA_035590215.1). NCBI lineage: Eukaryota > Metazoa > Chordata > Aves > Falconiformes > Falconidae > Microhierax > Microhierax caerulescens. Next base: position 116,251,227 of record JAVJGJ010000001.1, on the reverse strand, counting down.
CAAGCCATTAACATACTTCAGCTTTCCCTTTTCAATCACACTTTTTCATTCTCACTTCAAAGCCAGTGCACTAACATCTTTTGACCTGAATCTTCTCTCTTCTTAAGGAAAAAGTATTCCTACCACAACTTTCAGTGCCACCAGCTGGCACAGTACACTTCCTATTAGTGTTGGTTTGCTTCTATGCCTCAGGAAGTCAGACAAATATACCAACAGGGATCAACCTTCAAGTTTTTTCTATTCTGAAAGTTCAGGGTTCTAGATACGAAGGCTCTCCCTCCTCCCCTTTAAGTACTAGAAAAGATTCTGACTGCGTTAGAAATCACTGCATAGCTGGATAACAAAGCTCCTGAGTTTTAGATACATTACAAAGAATTGTCATTTAGTAACATTTAACTAATTCTTACCTTGTAGCATGCATCTATATGCAGATTCAGATATTGCATAAATGTGCGGTGGCATTTCATGGCGCTTCTTCCCTCTGTACATCTCGATAATGTTTTCTGAATAAATCGGGAGGTTCTTGTAAGGATTTATAACTACGCAGAACAACCCTGAATAAGTCTTAAAAAAAAAATAGAGAAACATATCTATTAGTGAATAGTATTGAAACAGAGCCATAAAGAGCAGTAAACTTTTAACACAGGTTCTATATTTATATCAAAACAAAACTGAGGTCCTTTTTGTTGAAAAACTCAAAGTACGTGCTATATTCAAATTATTGGTTTCTAGTTCTTTTAAAAGGCTCTTTAATTACCTGCATAAAAAGTAATTTAAAGATAATAAATCTAAGTAAATATGAAGTTGGAACATCTGATCCCTTTCGCACAGACATTAAAATCTCCATTCCATTTACTAATGGATTTATAGACATCTTCAGATGTTCAAGTCCTTCAGTAAAATGTGTATTCAAAGTTGGTTTTTTTTCATTTTGGAAGGAATTGATAACACTGATTACTCTAGTAAATTATTTGGATAAGGACAAATCTTATTTTCAACTACTACTATTTCTGTTGTCTATCTGCCTTTCCTGCTCATCAGCCTTTCTCAATTCCAAAGCAGTCTCCTCACAGACAGGTCATTCCCTCCTCTGTCCCAGCTGATGGATAGCCTGGCAGCTGGCACTACAAATGTTTCCTAGCCTGCTTTTAGAGTTGATATTCAACAGAAGTACCAGGACTACTATAATACCAAGAAACTCAAACACAATTTTACACTGCTTATTTCACTGACTTTTACTGAGGTTTTCTGTTTAGTCAAAAAAATGCCTCAAGTTTTACAAAATTGAGCGCACACTGCAAATGATGCATACATGTCCATGTTTCCCTGTGAATGAAGTATCAAACAGATCAGTCTCTGCTCCATAGAGTTTATTTATATGGAAGTTATCATATAAAAGAAAAACATATGCAGTCAGCCACTCATACTTTTTTGCCAGGGAGGGACAGACAAGCTTGGGCTAGCTGTATGGGCCTTACTATGGATCAAATGTTAAGCTCAGACAGACAGCTTTGCACCGTGCAAAAAAACAGAGCTGATCCGTGGCGTTTCCCTGGACTAAGGCATCTGGATGGCTCTTGCCTTCTCAGAATTAACCGAAATCAATGTTTTTTAAAAAACCAAAATCTCTCCATTTATCTTTATTTTATCACATGCTTTGAAAGTGTTCTCTTTTCGGTCATTAATCCTATTCACAACTTTACTAGCATAGGAACATTAGCAAGAGACCAGTTTTCAATAAAATATGGAGTATCTTTCAGAATGTCAGGAAAACTGCATTTCTTACCTTTGCAGGCTGAGAGAAGAGAAGGAATGGAGACAGTGAGCAGACAGTATTAACAGCTGTTGACACCATATAGTATTAAGCAGGTAACTCATGATTCTTATAACATTGTCAATTTAAAAAATATTTCTGCTACATTTGTATGAACAGAGTAGCTGCAATTCCTATCTGCCTTTTTTTAAATCTATAAAGGTTTTTATTTGGAGGAAAATGTGCCCTGTTCTTTCTATTTTCCAGGGATTCTGGAAAGACAGACAGAAGGTGATCTCTGAATTGAGTAAGGAGCACCACTGGTAAAGAAAAAGAACTTGGTTTTGTGTCAGACATCCTGACACAATGGATTTCCTATAAGGATGTAAGGATATCTTACATCCTTATAGGAAAAAAATATCATCCAGCAGATCTGACCAAAGCAGAGATAAGTACTGCAGTGCCTTACTCAGCCAAACATCTTTGGTAATAAGGTATTTATTTCTTAAGAGAAAGGAAACAGATGTTATCAGGTTAACTGACCCAATACCAGTCATTAACTCAACATCAGCACCAGTCTGTTGGCAAGCAGGCAGTTCCTCCCCAGCCTCCTTTCCAGCCACGTGTTCCTACCACTGTCCCTTTTGCCAGCATCAGCGCCCCTGCAGTAGCTTAAGTAAGCTGGATACTACTGAAGGTAAATCTCAAAAATAATTGGTTGGTAATAGAACAAATTCCCTGACCAGACTCATTCATGGTCATGAGTGATATTGTAAGGGAGAGGGAAGGCAGGACAGTTATTTTAGTAGCATGGTACCACTGACCAAGGAGCCAATTAACTGATAAATACTGGATCTACGTTCCTAGCCAGCAATCTTCTCTGCTGTGCTCATCTGAGGCCATCCACATTCAACTAATTATTGTGGGTGACAAAGGCATCAAGAATTACCACAAGCCTGATTTCCACTCTAGTCTTCAAATAAGGATAACTGGAAGAAAGGCACACATTCACCAAGCCCACTGCACGATCACCAGCTCAAAAATCACTGAACAGTACCTATGCTGTGTTTCTCCACTAGAGTGACATCTAATAAAAAAAAAACATCGTGTTTATTTGCTGACTGCAGATGAGATGTGGTCACAAGCAAAAGAATTTACACAGACAAAGTCCATTTTCAGATCTGTCCCAATATACCCTAGGACTAGTGTCTTGGCATGAACATTTGCTTAAGCTAGCAGACCTCTTGCCTCCAGGGTTATTCTGAACTCTCATCCAGGACTTCGGAGCTCTGGTCTGTTTTCACCCACCCAGCTTCAGAGACTTGCAATTTGTTGCAGACAGGAACTCTCAAAACAGTGACTGATGGGTAAGCTGGAAGGCTATTGCTGTATATACTAGCTATATTACAGATACCCTCTTTCAAGAGCAACACCTCTATTTCTCTGCAAATTCATCTAAAACTTTTATCAGTTCTTTCGTGAACGTAAAAGGACCAAAGGAAAGTTTTCTCACCAGAATCACTGCCCTTCCCCAGTCATGAATAAACTGATCTGATAGAGTTTAAAAAAAAAAAAAAAAAAAAAAAAAAAACACACCACAAAAAAGTGCTAGGACAAGAACAGCTACTTAACAATCTTTCAAACCTCTATCGATATCTAACCTGGAAGCCTTTCTAGATCATCTCCCAGTGCAGTAACTGGGTTGGATGAATGAACCTGGAATGCCCAAAATAAGCCAAGTCCAGCTAGATGCCAACATAACTCAACCAATCTAGAGGAAGACCAGAAAATGTTCTGGGCAAATGAAAACAGTAAATTTAAGAGGCTCTATATTAAACAGGGCCAAATTAGAAGTTACAAAACACAGAATTCTACTCTTTCAGTGCTGTGATTCATTTATTTGAAACTAAATTTAAAGAATAGCCTTTTGTCCCTGACCATTAAGTCTATGTCATGACACAGCTCTTCACGTGCAGCACCTTGAACTCTAACGACTTGATTTCCTGCACATTTGTCATTCAGTTCACTTTCCTGCCATCTCCCTGCAGAATTAAGGAGAAAAAACAAAACAAAACATACTTTCTTCAAAACATCACCGCTGTACGGCCTTAATTAATTCAAAGGAAGATGGAACAGAGTTCTCCCAAAAGGCTCCCAAATCTCCTGACCATTCTCTATTGCAAAAATCAACATATGAACATACTGGTGGGTTGTTTTCATAGAATGGTTAGGGTTGGAAGGGACCTTAAAGATCATCTAGTTCCAACCTCTCTGCCATGGGCAGGGGCACCTTCCAGTAGACCAGGTTGCTCAAAGCCCCATCCAACCTGGCCTTGAGCACTGCCAGGGACGGGGCATCCACAATCTCTGGGCAGCCTGTGCCAGCACCTCACACCCTCACAGGAAAGAAAGACTTCTCATGGTGAGGAAGCCACTTCCTCGTGGCTTGGTAGGCATGTAAACACAGAAGAGATGCTTTTATTGAGTCAAACTTAATTGGGAGGGAGGTAAACTGTACAAAAGTTTTATACAGGTATTTTATAACTGCAAGTCTCATGGGACAAGTATATTGCTCTAAGACAGCAGATTGGAGGTATGGGCTTTCTGCATGCAAACTGCAGACATGAAAAGTAGGCTGAGATTGTTTTACACACCTTGAAAAGCTTCTTGGTGACCAGCCATAGAAAAAGTTAACAGGAATACTGGCACACCTGCCTTAGAGACACCCTACCTAATGAATACCACAATGTAACTGTTAAAGATGCCTGGAGCTTTCTCTGTGTAGAGAGTGCCTCCTCTCTACATTGCAATACATGGACTCTGCCGAAACACTCAGATCTGAATTACAGTTAGGATCAAGCACTGAAGAGTGACAGTAACTAGTCAGTCTGGATGAAGAACCAGAAATCATTAATTTTTCAGTTGATGGAGGTAGATACACGTGTTAAGAACTTAAAGGCAAGTAATGATGCTTATTCAGCTTGAAATCATGGGATCAGCTGCACACAAGCTAGTTGCTTGAAACACACACATTTCTGCTTTCCTGAGGAACAGGATACAGACAATATCAACCAGCAGCAATAAGGCATGCTGGAATTCAGAGTCTCTAGGCAAGGCTCCAGACACAAATAGTAAAAGAGTGCTCTGACAGAGGTTTGTTATACAAACTCTGTTTCAGGACACTAATTGTGGAGTTTGAATGCTTCCAGATGCTTACAAGCCTTTATCCAGTAGTATATCATTTAGTAATTTGGATTTTGGTAAACCATCCCAGACTGCAAAGTTCAGGTTCTTGGCACTGGCCTAGTTGAAAACTACATTATACTCCTTTGCAGTAAGCAACCTGAAAAAGAGGTATATGTAAGTGAACTACTAGGAAATAGAAAGTGTGTTATTTCAAGTGAAAGCACATGGGAATTTAGGCTCTAAATTTGTAGTGCAGGCTCTAGACCAAGAAAGGTTTTCATGGCCTGTCTTCCCTTAAAACCGTATCAGACCTGCACTGTGCACACATATGGTGGTATTAGCGTCAAAAGCTTTGTACAATTCCTTAGATTAAAAGCTCAGCTTTACAGTTCTTGCATCAAGGAACATGCTGTTAACGACTGTTAGGTTGGTTCCTTCTGCTGCAACATCAAAAGGCCTCTGTAAAGCATCACTTCAGAGGGCAATGGCAGGACACAGGTAAATCCTTGGAATTTGTGACTTCACCTTAGTACCCTGGCTCAGCATTTATCTCCAGTTCTCTGAAAACAGAGTGACAGATTTACTCTATTACTACATAAACAATTAAGATGAAGTAAGCATCTAGACATCGTCTGTTACCTGAAATACAAACCAGCAGTTTCTAGCCTAGAAAGCAACATGCTTTAAGCAGTATGCCATTTACCCTAATGGAGTAAAGCACATTCTTCAGATTGAAAAATTGCATCATCATAGCATTTTCTAGTCTGGTTTCACTTCCTGAGGTTATGGACCCACATTTCACACTCCAAAACCTATTAAATATGTCAAGCTCAGAGGGCTTCTCAGGTACTACCTCTTCCCCCTAAATGAGGCAGTTATCCAATCCTGAATTCAAGCCTTAAAGGGCAGGCAGCTCTTCAGCCTCAGAGAGGAGGAACACGAGGCTGTGGCTTGGGGTAGAACATGTTCTCTGCTTTGCAGAGCAGCTACCCACCCCCCTGCCCAGATAAGGTCACCTCCCCTCAAGGTAGGACCGAAGAGGCCACACAGCTGCCCCCACACCACCACCCCAAGCCATGCTCCCTAGCCAAGGCAGTCACAACTGGAACCCAGAAACTATCCCAGATATCTCTGTACAAGCCTGAACTGCTAAATTAAAAAAAAAAAATCCACACACACACCAAAAAATAACCACAAGACAGTAAGTCCTATTAGCATCGAAAAACTTGGGAGTCAATGGTGCCAAGAAGGGTAAGGAAGCCCCTGCAGAGTATGAAAAACCTCAGCTCTGACAGGGACTGGGGGACAAGAGCCACTGACTGTTAGTCAAGGCAATCGAAGAGTAAAATTTCCACAGGAAGAGAATGAGAAAGAAAAGGAGTGCAACACATACACAAACTATTAAAGAAAAAGCACAGCTCAAACTTTAGAAGACTTGTCTATGGATATTCTCTACAGCTAGCACTGAAGAGAGGAGGTTCACCAGTATTGTACTTTCACATTTGTAGCCTTCAGGTTGTGTGTTTAGAGAGAAACCAACATGAGATCAGCAGTGCAGGTTATACGCCTGCTCAGTCAGCTCAGCTCACCACCTCTCAGAGACAGACAGGCTCAGTGCCACAGCCACTCAGCATGACTGCTTCTGCCACACCAACTGCTAAGAGGTAAAACATGATCTTAGGTTGCACCAGGGCCAAAAAAGTATTAATACCCCTTCACAAGGCTGCTGTATAGCTGCATGTTGGAGCTTGACAGCCCTACAGACAGCTTACAATAGGCTACCCATGACTTCTGATGCAGGCATACAGCTTGAAGGGCTGTCTTGCAACACAGTGCATGTGAGCTCTTGAACAGAGGTCCATAGTTCAAATTACTGTACCTTTTCAGGCTGCTAAATTACCATTTTTTATAGAAAAGGAATATTTGACAAGAACATGTCTTTTTCATACCCCTGCTTGCCTGAGGGCAAGGAGGGCATTGATTCACTTCCCTCAAACACCTCAGACTTCTAACAAAGTAAAACCCTACATGGAACTCTCCATCACAAGTCTTTCAAAAAAATCAGTTAATTTAAGAACAAGTACTTGTGTGAAAGCAGCCCTTACAATTTGAACACCATCATTTCTTCTGCTATGTATTAGGTACTGGATCCAGCAACTGGTTTGTGTTAAGGAAAAGATGAAATTAAGTAACAAACTCCATTTCTTACATGTTCTTTTAATACCAGTCTTTGATACTCAGAAGTGTGAAACATTCCCAACTGAACCAGCAGGAAAATTAAAGCAAATTAGAACACAGAAGCTTATATAATAACACAGATTGTTCGAGGTTACAGTCTGGCCTCACAGGAGGCAGCAGCTTAAGAGAAGAAACAGCTTATAGACAGCTCCTCCAGTACAGTTTTAGAAGAGCTTCCACCCACAGCAGGCTCTGGAACTGGGGACTACAGCATATTTCTCATTCTTTCCTTATTCTGCCCAAACAAAATGGAAGTACATTTAAAAAAGTAGCTGCAGACCAATTACAGAGGTAATACTTGTAATTATCAAAAAATCTCTGCTAAAGGATTTTTAATTGCACAGTAGCAAAAGCATGTTTCCTTCCTTACTGGTAGAAGGAAAACCCAGTAGGCATATAGACAAAGAGCAATCATTAGCAGCAAGGTTCCAGGAGATCTCAGCCTTATGTAAATAGTTTTCAGATCTTTTGAAAAATCTTTGCTATAAAAAAAAAAATAAAAATCAAAGGGGGGCAGGGAGGGGGGAAAGAGTGGGCAGGGAAAACAATACATAATTCACTAGAATTTGGAGGACTGTGAAGTTGAATCTGTAACACTTTCCTCAAGAGCACTTCACCATCTTTTTGTCCTTCCTTAAGGAACAGCAAAACAAGTCATCTCTAAATTGACTTCACCTACAGCATGCACATCTTACAGCACGTCCCCACCTGAAGCTTTCTAGCTGAGCACCCAAACATAGGTCATGGGCTCACCCACAACAGACAGCACCAGGGGAACATCCCACACCAAGGCAAAAGGCCATCTGGATACTGACATGGGTTAACAGAAGTCAAGCGTTTGAGAAATTCTATTAATTTTATTCTTTTTGACTGAATGAGGTCAGGAAGCAGTTAAGTAGGAACTGCAGTGATTTGTGGTGGTATCAGTAAGCTACATATAATCAACTGTGGGCAATGGACTTCCTCCAGGAGAGCTGGGACTAGAACAGATGTGGCAATAGCAACATTTTTAAAATAGATTTTTTAATAAAGCCCACTGGATTTTTAATAGCTTATTTTTTTTTACTGTAGCTTAATTACAGCCTATGAGTGAGCAATTCCTTCATCCCATCTTACTGCACTAGGTACAGGAATGGGAAATTTCGGTCCTGTGACACCTTCGTCCAGTTAGAAGTTTATAGACCCACTTAGTAGACAATGTGCTATTTATCCAGCAACTTTTGAGATATTGGTATGCACTTACCATTCAGACCATTAAAATACAGCCATCTGCAACTCAGATGTTACACTTTTCAGGAAAATCCATAAGGTGTCAAACCTCTACAGGATCCATACTATTAGTGTTTGCTAGTGTACTCAATGAGAAACCCATTTTGGTTTAACAAAATATTTCTGTTAACAAGAGGCACATAAGATTATGGTTTTATATCCATTGGTAGAGTATGTAGGAACATATAAAAGTTTAAAATACACTTTAAAAGGGAAATGGAAAGGTCTTTCTTGCCATCAAGAGGTACTGACACAAAAGCAGAGCTTTAAATTGCTGGAAAAAACATCACCAAGCCCTGACTTAGAAGTGTTAACAGTCATTATCTTATTCATTCCAATTCCAGCCAGTGTCTGCAATATCAAGAACAAGTTGCTTTCCATTTGAGTAAAGTCAGGTGTTTACATTCCTAATCTATTCAACTAGCCATATTTTGATTAACTGAAATGCTTTTCATAGACTTAAAAATTCAAAACACCAAGAAACTCATATCCAGAATGCTGTCTAACACAGCACTGACATATTATTTAGAATGATCAGAAACACTCCTGACCACTTTGTTTCTTGCAGTTCTAAAAGTGGTATAGCATATGTCAAAATTTACATTTAGAGCTTAAAAAAAATCATCTTGTTCTGAAGTAAAAGAACAGGACTTTTCTAGCCACTCTGTCTTCCAATTGCAGAGAAAATTACATGGTAAACCCCAAGTTAAATACTTGTAATTTGACACAGTTCTTTCCTTCAGATCACCTGTATCAGTCAAAGTGAGTAGTAGACTGAGTGGAAGCCTGATTTTGAACACAACTGTCATGTCTATATATAATCTTTCTGAAGAGACACTAAGATAATACACTGTTGATACTGAAGTACAGAGAGATAAAGATGGAGAAAACACCTCTTCCTAAATCAGAAACTCCATTGCAGCTTTCAGACCTTGTCCATAGCTCTCCACCACCACACCTAAGTATTTCTCCCCTCCATATTAACAAGCACAGGATTTGTCCCCCTAGCACTTTATTTTCAGACTAAATCCTCCTTGTTTATCATCTGCCCTGCCACTTGCCACCAAAAGCAGAGATCCATTTCAACTGTCTCCCATCTTTTCCCCCCCAAGGACTCCCAACTGAGGGAGACAGCTACAGCTCAGATAGACCACAAACCTCTGAGCCATGAACAAAACCACTCCTGAACCTTAACAGCTTACAGTACAGAAGTTTAAAAACCAAAAGCACTCATTTTCTCCATTCAAATGCCACATTGGACCATGAAGAGTTTGGAAGCTGGTTCAAGAGAAAGTCTGAACCCCATAAAGCAGTGACAAGGAGAATTACTGGAGCAGCAATCTTGCCTATCACAGCATGTCACAAAGCACTACGGCAACAGCAGTCTTAGCAGCATTCAAGGTCAATGGACCCTTAACATACACATTTTTCCAGTGGATGTTGCCGATTCACAGATTATCCTCTCATCATGAAATCATATTTTGATGGCATGACTTAAGCAGAACCCCAAATTTAGGGCTGGTATTTAGAAGCCTTCACAGTGGCATTTTACATGCAGGTCTTGTAAAAGATGTTTTATCACTCAAACTGCAGACCTTAGTGACCCAAAACCTCTGACAACTAGACTCCTTTCTTAAAGCAATGCCCCCAGAGAGATATTTGGAACTTAGTTCATCGTGGTAGAAAAATATTCAAGAACCACCACAAAATCAGTCTGAGCAGAATAATGTTTATTCCAAATCTTCAAAGGACCTCCTAAGCCTTTGGGTATTCCTCCTGGGTACCCTTGCAACAAGCTACCTCCAGTTTCTGATCTACAGCTATGAAGGATGTTACTTAACACATGCTGAAGCTAGTGTTAAAGCTGGCCACTCTAAAACAGAGCAGGCACAACAGTAAAGTTTTACATGAAGCTGAAGAATTGACAGTGCACGAGCATTTATAGTCACCAAAACCCATGAGAATCTGCCAACATAGCAAGACATGAGAGACCAATTTAGAGTATTAGTGACTCAAATGGATACATCCCTGCCATAGGAAATGCTGATATCCCTAGAAAAGCACAACATTTGGAAAGATTCAGCTATGAAACACAAGGAGTGAAAACTCTTATCAAAGGTAGGAGTAATGGGGCAGAGAAGAATCATGTAGATGGTTGTACCTTCACAGAGCCAATACTTGCACTTAATATAAAACAAGCCTTAAACACAAGCAGAGATCATCTCGGGGACTCAGATTCTGCATATTCATGTTTAGTCATCAACTAGTTAAGGAGAAAAGCCCAAGTGCAAGAAGTTATAATGACAGATTTACCCATCCTCAGGGGTGAATATATATATTTACATATAATATATACTTCAAAAGAATTTGCAAAGGCAGTACAGCTTCTCTAGGAAAGAAATTTAACGTATTCTTCAGTTACACTCAAAATAAACCTTGTGGCAAGAAATGGAATAGGTGATGGTAAAAATGGGGCAAGAAATGAAGTTATTTCATCTCCAAAGCAAAACCAGGATCACTATGGTTTATACTCCAACTATTCTTCCCAGAATTCTTATACAAGTCCTGCTACCTTTCATCTTTTGTGCCATCATGAACAGGCCAGAAACAGAGACAGGACCAAGCATGGACATCGTGCTTTTACAAGCCACTGGTCTTCACATTCTCCATTTGTGTTCATCTCCCACAGCACAGTAATAACGCAACTCCAGAGCCCAAGATCATGCCACTTGGCAGACATTAGAAATGCTAGAAGTTCCAGAAACTCCTCGCCATCCCTACTTAGATGTTACATGAAACTCTTGATGAAATGAGCATCACTGCCCAGGTCATGCTGACTGGCACCAGCTAGCTTTAGTCAGCCCCCCCTGCTCCTCCAGCAGTGTCATCACAGAGAGGTAGATTATAGGCAGATGACTAGACTCACTGGCCAAATCCCTCAAGTCATTTGTTTCCTTTCTAGGGAGTGAAAGGCAACATGTATCTACTTCAGTTGACCCCTCTTTGATCTTCTGCTTCCTAGAACATAGTGCCTAACCATGGTGAATTAAAGGTATCAAAATCAGATTTGCCATCTCCATCTTTACTACTTAAGCTCAACACCCATAATAAGATTTCAGTTTGGTTATTATGGGAGTACTGTCTGGAAATCAAAACATGCCTTTAACCAGCTCTCACTATGGCCAAACCACAATTCACTTCATCAGCTCAGTTAACTTTGTCTCTTTTCCTTACACCCAGGGAACACCAGCAGGACATGCAGGCAATGGCAATTGCTCTGGGCTGTGCAGGCAGCAGCAGTGACAGTGCCTCATGCAGGAAGTTTAGGGATCCCTGACAGAGATCCCTAGTGGAACCACACTAAAAACCTCACTAGCTCAAGTTTTTGAAGAAGTTTCTCTCTATGGCCTATTGATCTTTGCCAGCATTCAGCCTCTACTCTAACAGTACTCACAACTGCTTCCACCCACACCCCTTCAATAAACAAACTGAATTTTAACTTCAAACAAGAAGCCGTTATTACAGCTGTATAGAAACATTATTCTTGGTAACAGCAGCATCCTCCAGCAATGTTCCTGTTAGTCAGGCCTCCAGTTAAGGTCAACAAATCCATCGGCTTCTTGATCCCAACAAACTTCTTCCAGCCTGGGGGCTGGGAAGGTCATCAGTAATACACTGATGCAGCAACCCTCCTATATGACAGCAGTATCTCAATGCCAAGGAACCAAGTTTCAGAGTCTGTTAAACAGTTCAAGAGCAAAAGAAGAAAGCACCATTTTGGGAAGTGGCGGGGGAAGAAAAAAAAAAAAAAAAAAAAGTAATTTACCTATGGGATACCACTTAAACTCCAGATATACAATAAGCCAGTCTTTCAAAGGGGAGTTTTTTCAATTTGTCAGTCATCCAAATTAACACAGTACTCTTATCATTTGTGTACATAGAAGAGTGACAGGTTCTCAATGGCATCCTCCAGAAGCATTTGTGGCCATGTTTACTGTATGGAGTCCCTCAACTAGAGCTTGATCTGACATTTAAGGCCTTCAGCTTTTAACCTTCATAATGAATTACAGTTATAATAGTTGTAATGAATTTCATAACAACTAGCATTATGATTGATACATATACTGAAAACTTTTGACCAATCAATTTGTTTACTTTTCATTTTCAATCCAGTCCCTACTAATTATCCAATTAGTTTACTTGTAAACTTGCAGGAAGCGTTCCAGAAGTATTTTTCACTGAGCTCTGCTGGAAGGGTCTTGGTGTAAGGCCTTTACAAGGTAAAATCCAAAAACCCAGAGAAAACTGACAAAGAAGCACAAATACAAAGAATACATTGAAGTGGCATATAATTTTTAGTAAGTCCAAATATTACCAAGGGCCAAGTAAAAAAGGCACCCCATTAATACCTAGGAGGAGGGGGAAATGAGCCAACTAACTAGCGGAAATAAATAAAATGGATTTAAGCTTTAGAACAAGTGTTTATCAAAATGAGCCAAGCGTTTAAGCAGATGTTCCAGTTTCTTTTAAGATAGAAAGTCTACTTGTAGCTCTTAATGATACTCTGACTCAACAAGTCACTATGCAATCACTTTGCCAAGAGACAAGGAGATACTCTTAACTGTACAGCACAGACACTCATTTAACATTGTTCAAGGGAAAGGGGTCAAAAGCATCATCAATGGCGTTGTGATTCCTAACTCTATAGAAAGATGGTGATAAGCCAGATGTTCCAACTAGCGCTTCAAAACCACTGAAAAAAAGAAAGCTTTATCTTATTGGTTTATTTTAAGCACTTGAACACATTCTTTCCTGGCCCACTAAGTTGATATTAGATTCCAAAAAGACATTTTGCATTCCTAGCACTCCGTCTAACTTCAGCTTCTAAATAAGAGCTTAGCACAGACTCTTATTATCATCTTTAATACGCAGCAAGTTAAAACAAGATATATGCTTATTCACATGAGCAATTAAACAACAGTAATTCAGTGAAGTTCGGTTTTGTAATCTCTCGTCAGCTCAAACAAGCCATTTGATACTATTCACTGTATCAGTTAAGCATGTCTGAGGCAAGTACTCCAACAAGTGGCATGAGCTAAGCACCCAGAGTTGCCATTTAGCATTCTATTTTTGAAAGATGCTTGCAGAATTATTTCCATAGGAGAATTTTTTATTATTTGTTTTATGACAACAGAGTTCTTGACCCGTACACAGCATGGAAAAAGATCCTGGACTAATCCAAGTGGTACAGACACAAAATATTTAGGCCATCAGAATCAGAGACAAGACCCACTTCCTCCGTTTCAAATAGGTAAAGGAATGGGAATCAGGTTAAGTTCAGCTGAATTAGCACCCATAATGAATCTAATAATTAGTACTTACATAGATGAGCCCAGAGTAATACCGATCCTTTAAATTATGCAATACAGAGGCTTCATTTAAACAGGTTAATTCTGCCATATCTTCCACTTTAGAGAACTTTGGAGGATTCATCTTCTGAATATCATCTTTATTGACTAGTGCTTTCTTTCCATTCTCTGCCAGTTCAACCAACACTTCATCCCCTTTTTCCTCCTTGATGCTGGCTGCCTCAAAACCATGGCGCTCTGAAGGAATCCACACCAACTTTTTAGCAGTCCAGTCAGCCTGGGTGGCAGGGTTGTAGATTACAGCCCTATCCACAAAGAGGTATCTCTCCGGATCTTCCTGCCCGGATCTCTGTGCCATTGTAGGAAGTCAAAATGTCCACTATCAGTTACCCTGTAAATTGGACAGCAAAGAAAGCAAAGAGTGTATTACATACCATATTCTTATTGATAAGAGGAATGGAGCTACGCCACATCAAGTAAGTGATCTATCACTAATATCTGCATCTGATAAAGTAACATCAATTTCTTCCTCAGTCTAAAGAGGTTGCTATGCAACTGAGAATCCCTATTCACACAGCAGCTCCCTGAACCAACCAACCACCATACAAAAGTTGAAGTGATCTGTTGAGTATAATCCCAGACCCTGCACTTGGTATAAAGTGGTTCTAACTGCACACCAACCAGGGAGAGCCATTGCAACCAATGTGACATACACAAGCAGAAAAAACACAATTTGTCGTCTGTGTTTAAATAAGGAAGACTTAAATAAGGACAAAAAGCAAATTTAACCAAAGCTTGCGAGTAAACTCAACTTCAATTGAACAGTAAAAAAAATATAGATGGTAAAAAAACATTAAAAAAAAGTTCAGTGGATAACCTACTACAGTAACCAGAAGGCAGCGAGAATATGTTTTAAAAATGTGGATTTTCAACTACAGACATGAACTTGAGACACTTGGAGTTTCTGCAAGCCATTAAGCTAGCTAAACCTTGCTCACATTCTTCCTGAAAAACATAAGACACTGCATTTCTACAACCTCCTTCTGTTCTTAGTCGTGAGCACAGAGATTACCATATTCCAAAAAAATGTCTCCAGATCTCAAGTTTACTTTGAGGCTCAAGACACAGTAAGGACTGATGTTAAGATTTTCCAACAGCTTCATGGACAACTTGAAAGGGCAAGAAAAAACTGCTGACTGACAAGAGCTCCTGCATACTCACTTTACCTATCTGCCTCTATCTAAGAGAGGCCACTGCATCTTTAGGTAATACCATTTTCACATCTAGGATTCCTGGAGTCAGCAGTTTCATCTGTAACTGCCCAAGGAGCAACAAGGTCAAGCCTAACACATAGTACTCAGGGTCATTAAATATCTTGGGGGGGGGGGGCGGTCCACACGCTAGATCCTCTCTGCTGAAGAATGTTACATTAGCTAATGATAGCCTCTTCCCGCAGGTAACCTAAAGGTTAGCTTCAAAAAGCAAGCAATGTTTCGCAAACCGCATTTGTCATCTTTCATACCATGGTATGCACCCTGATGGAAGTTCTGCAACACACCCAGCCTCAGAAGAACATGTAATTAAATACAATAGTTGTGTCTCCATCTATGGCATGGACATTTGTTACATTGTCCAACTTTAATGTGTAGGAAGTATGAAGTCATTGAACCCTTCAGAGGTTTGAGGAGCAGACCGTTTAGTACGGACAGCTTAATTCAAATTGAGAGGCGATGACTCAACATTTAAAGTATTTCAGAAGAACCTCTCGGAGAAAAAAAACCAATGGAGAAAGAGGGAATCGCTGAGGGGACACTGTAAGTGATAGCTGGACTCCTCAGCCAGGAAAATGAAGCTCTTATTCAAGGAATGCTACATTTGGCTCAAGAAGCCCACAAATTTAACATCCAAGCCTCCAACCCCAATTCAGAAAGCTGGAGTTACATCTCCACTGTACTAGACTATTGCTGAAGCTCCAACAAAGACCTACAGCACCATTGCTGCCCTTGCGTGCGAATGCATCCCAGTGTCAGGATCTGAAAGCTCCCTGCCAGGTGCAATAGCCAAATGCATTTATAATAAGGTCTGTCTCAGTTCTGCATGCTGAGATGTAGTGAAAACTAGAGGTCAAATAAAACTTTTAACACAAAATTAATCATTGCTGTTCCCCAGTGGAATTCAAGGTGGAAGACTGAAATGAATGCATGGACTGACTTTATACCAGGTCCTGAGGAACACACCTAACATAGGGGGATTGCAAGCAACTTCAGGGTCATTTTTGCATTTTGGCTTTGAATTCCACTGAGCACATCACAAAAGACCCTCTGCAGAAGCAAAGCAAGCTCCAGCTTACCCTGCCCAGGGCTCCTCTGTTAACAATGGCATTCAAATGAAATACACAAATGAGCACATTTATCATGCAGGAATCCAGTACTCCCAAAGGACTAGTGCTAAAAAAAAAATTAAAAAAAAAGGAAAAAAAAAAAAAAAAAAAAGCTGGTTAAGCACAGGAATAGCTCTCAGAAGGCTTTGTTTCATTTCCAGATAAGTCCCAGGATTCCTCTTTGATCCTGGGCACTCTCTGTCTCTCAATTTATCCTCTGTATGAAGCAAATAAACCAACTTCACAGGATTTCTGAGTGACTTGACTCATCAATTGCTGTCTATGAGATTTTTTTTGCTGGAAGGCAATATGAAAGTGCGAAGTTTTACTAACACAGTTGTTAGTACTTTATACACTAGTATGCACTTAACAAACTAGTTTAATGTTTGTGAAACAACTTCTAATAGTATACCTATAGTTTCCCTGGAGTTTGGTTGTGTTTGTTTTTTGTTGGTTTGGTTTTTGTTTGTTTGTTTGTTTGTTTTTTTTAAATACAGTAGTACCCCCTAAAAGCTTTGCTCAGAGAAAGATATGCTACCAGTAAGGAATTTTTTCATTCCTTAGACTCACAGATTTTGTACTGATGCATTGGGAGGCCTCTGTTTTGATGGCCCAAACCCTGGTATCACAGTTTTGCAGATGATGAAACCAGAAGCACTACTGTAATAAAGCAAGCTGTTAGAGTTGCCTACGTTAATTCTTGATCTACCAACTATCTTCTGGTTGAAAAATTGTTATTAAGAATTAATCCCACAGACCTTAGGAAGTTGCTCACTCCGGTCGGCAAAAATATGCATCCTTATTTCTAGCATGAATTTGTCCAGATTTTACTAATATTTTACCTCGTTATATTATTGTTAATTTCATGTACTTGCTAGAATTAAGAGTCCATAATCAAACCTGTATAACTCCCCATGGTAACAGCTTAGAGATTAGGTCCAACTCAATCTTCAGTATTCTCAACTGATAAACTAAGCAGATAGAGCTCTTTGAGTCTTTTACCCTGAAGCATGATTAACAGTCCCCAAGTCATGCCTGTGACTTCTCTGAACTTCTTCAACAGTATTTCTGAACTGTGGACCCCAGAACTGGACAAAATATTCCAGTAATGATTTCATCAGTGCTAAATACAACAACAGTATAATAACTCTCGACACCTATCTTCATTCATTATTCCTCTGATGCCTATTAATTAAGCTCATATTAGACATTTTGTGCACTGTGTCACATTGGGAAATTATACCCAGATGACTATGAACTCTGATCCCCAAGTCTTTTTGAGAACCATTGCTTCCCAGAACGGAGGACCACTCTCTAATTACAGACTAAAATTCTAGTTCTTGTATTTTTAGTTATGATAAATATACTTGCATAGTGATCATGGTGCTGTTTGCAAGTGGTGTGATTACTTGGTGTTGGTGATGACCCTCTGCACCAACCATTTGTTCCTCCAGCCACTGTTTTGGTTCCAAACATGGATGCTGATGGCCCAGCTCTGGTGATCCAGCCGGGGCAATGTCAATGCCTTAAAGTTCAGCTGATGAAGGAAGACTTTTTCAAAGCACATCCCCGTGAGAACAGTGTAATTCCCAGCCACGACTTGGTAAGATGAATTTCTGAATCCCACAGAGATGAGTAAAGAAGGTGATCACCTTTCTTCCACCAGTTATAAATTGGGAAGTTGCTATTGATCAGAAACTACGCAGACCCTTCAAGATAAAGGTACTTAATACCATCTTTTGGTATTAAACGCCACAGTTCAAGAACTTGTTGCATGAAGATGAATTGTCTTTGCTTTGTTCTACATTCATGTGTCACTGATACTGTATTAATACATGTATGATGACAGCATATACAAAGACTTGGTTAAATAGCTTTAAATTATCTTTGCAATCCTAAAAATTCCAGTTAAATCTCCTCAAACCATCTTTTTTTGGCAAAGTAGGCTACATGACATCAGTGACAGAGCAAAACAGCAGTCCTCCTGAATCCTAGTAGCTATTGGTTAGAACACCCTTTCTCACCTCTTAGTCAAATAAATTCATAATATGATGGGTTTAAATTGAAAAATAACTCTAAAGTTTACAGTTCTGTTAAAAAAACCCAATTTCCCAACCTATAAGATTTGGTTGAAAGAATAATATTTAGCCATAGATGCTACAAGCAAGTCCTACATAGAAGTACAGATTTTACAGGTATACCAAGTAGGTATATGCTGTCCCATCTTTAACGTAGCCAGACTGTAAATAATCTCAAGATTTTACCAACTCACTATCCTTCCAACTACTCTCAAACATCAATTTGTTAGTGAGAAGCATTATGTAACAAGAAGGAAGAGAAATCTTTAGTGGGTAGGAAAGGATAAGTTAATTGTACTTCTTGCTAGAAATGCTACTGATGTGATACCTGCTTTTTCTATTTTATAATCCTTATCTTCCTCAGTGTTATTCAGATGTATTACTTATTTTTTATATATATGAATTATTGTATAGATTTATATACATATATTGCATATATATATATATTGTATAGATGATAATATATGTACTATTGTAGTTTTGGGAGGCAAACAATGCCATATTTGCAAAAAGCTAATATAGAAGGACATATTTGCTCGTCTTCAAAAATGTGCTTAGAGGAAATGTTGGAGGGTCTGTCAGAACTAGTTACAGCTCGTTCTTTCTCAGCCTGCCCTGTCCTGTCTTGCTTTGCTCCTCAGCTGAAGTTACAACATAAACTAAGTTTGTGAACTCTATATGGTTCTAATTTATGAAGCTGGCTTTGGTCCCTAAGGGACCATATGCTGGCCAGAAATCATCATAATAAAGATACAGTTCATCTTCCCTCTGAATTTCCCAACCTTTCTTTTGCTTAACATGCTTTTTTTGAAGAAGACAGAGAGCAGTGGGAACCAGCTCCTCTGGTTTTACACCGTTTGACAGTTCCCTTCAGCCAGGGAAATTTTTACACTGGCATCTGTGACCAGATTCCAAGTTTCTTTACTGTTCAAAGACTGCAAAACAGCTGGGTCAAGGGGCAGAGAGTCTATCCGAATTTATTTTGCTTAAGCTTGAGGTCTGGTCTTGCTTAGCTAACAAGATCTCATTACATCATAGCCCATGCAGCTATGCCTTGCAAAGTGTTCCTTGGACAAGACGGTGAAAAGCAATTAAGAAAACGATGAACACAGAGATTGCTTAGGCTAGTTGTACACAGATTTTTGCACCACTACTCAAGTCTTCACTCAAAATTGGTAAGAGAGGGAAAGAAAAAAGCAAGCAAGAAAGAAACATACATTTCTTTAATACTCATCGTTTTAGTTCGTGAGGAACGTTCCTTGCTTTACAGAGAGGCTAGACTCTTTGTCTCATTGTGTAATTTTCCTTTCATGTGCAATGTTACAGAGAAGTCAAATACAAAATCAACAATACTACTGCTACACAGATATTTTGCGGACTACCAAACACTGTAAATTTTACATCTTAGACTATTGTTTAACAGAACAAACCGCAAAATACTTGTAAATGTGCTGTCAGTACTTTCATACTTGTGTTTTCACACTTGCTTTGGCACATCAATAAAAAAATTACAATTACAATTAAACAAAATTAAAAATTAAAAATTAAAAATTAAAAAAACAAAATTAAAATTACAATTACAAGACAGAATCCGGCTAGGCTTTGAACACATTTTTTTTCTGTGCTGTAGTAAAGTGATGCACACCACATGAATTAGTGGAACACTGCTTCAGACTCATAGGGTGCGTGCCCTCAACAGCTAAGGCTGTGTCTGTTCTGTGGCTGTGAATGACTGTTGTCTTCAAATTGTATGCAAGATCCATTGTAAACTAGCTGAAATAGATTTTTTTACAATGCGTGGTATGACAGAGCCCTCAACTTGCAGGTGTTAACCACTATTGAAAAAGAAATCTTAAATATTAACAATTTTAACGTATTTCCTTTACTAGTATTTCCTTTCCTTTTATGAATGAATCTTCCCACATGCAATCCAATGCAGCAGTGTTCCTGAATTTTTAAACTGCCTGAAAGAGCAGCCCTAAGGAATGTTATGGATGGTCCCATTTATCTTCATGGAGAGTTAAGTACCTGGTGATGACAATTCTAACATCAACAGTGCTCATAGACTAGAAAGTCAGACCTGGGTATTGTCATCATGGAGCCTTAGCACCTACACTGCCCAGGGTATGAAATTTTCCTGAATTAATTTTTGTTTTAATGAGAATATATTAATAGGAAAAGTCCACGCTTACTTTAAAAATTGATTGTGATGAGAAACCCCTGAAAACATGGAAGAAGTCATTCCAGAATGGTCTTATGGTCCAGAACAGTCTTACTGTTAAAAACGCTTCTCTGTGCTCTAGTCTCAGTTTGTTTCACTACAGATGCCATCCCTTGGAATCTCTCGTACATTGCCTGCTGCAGTGAAGACCTCTCTGTTATCAAAACATACTGGTTTGTACATATTATGATACATGTTTTGAAATTCGTTTGCATTTTTGTTACTTTTCCATTAGCCTTTTCCATCTCTGTACAGCTGCGGACACACATTCCTTCTGATCACAGCCTTGCACTGAGGCCTGAGCAAGAAATTTTTTCGGCCGATTATCTGCCGTGTTCCCTGCAGGTTTTTAGAAGTGCTGATTTTTCCAACACAGGCCCTTTGTCTCACCCTTAGCTCCTGCCAGCATATATCCTCTGCACATTTTGCATGCCTTTTCCCCCATGTATCACTTTAGCGTGTATTTCATTCATTCTTTGGGACTGGTATCAGATTGACAAGCCCATCCACGCTGTCCTGTTTACCACTTAGAAATACAGTTAGAGCTTTTGCATTCTTCCTTTCTTTTGGAACTTCCTTTGTTTTCCCAGATTTATTGGAAATCTATATTAATGCTAAAGCAAAAACCTCATCCCACTCTTTTAAGGCTCTTGAATATCAATTATCTATGCCTATTTATTTAAAAATCTCTAGCTTTTGTAACTGCTGCTTATTGTCCTCTTTTGTTGCCCTAAAATTGAAAACTGTTTATTCATCATGTGCTATGACCAAATCATTCTGCTTTTTCTTTGTAATATGTAATTCTGTGATCACATTTTCCTTATATGACACTGTCCCCTAATTCCATTTTATGGCGGATGCAACCCTCTGAGTTAGGAAATTATTACTGATAACGGTAACCCTCCCTTTAAATTCCATTGCATTCTTTAGAAATGGCAATGTTAAATCCCATTTTATTAAGCTTGAGTTGAGACTCCTCGTTTTAACACAGTCTTTCTCCCTCCATTGCTACAGATAGGTACTTAAGGTACTGCCAAATTTGATATTCTGCAGTGGACACCCTCAGTTCCTCCACTGGGACACGCATGCATTAGGGTTTGCAATTTGTCATGACTTAGAAATAGATTATGCCATTCTTCTACTCAGTGGGGTAGTTACAGCACACACTAGACTAAAGAAGTCCTTCAGTTTTGAAGGCTAGTTTGTCTCATTGCCTATCCTCGACTGAAAAACACTATGGGGGTTCAAAGCTTGAACATGAATCTACTGTCTCATCTAACAGCTTCAGAAACCTAAGGAGAGCATGTCATTCATAAAGTATCTAAGGAAGTTTCTAAAATTCAGTTGTTTGATTACCTTCTTACTTCTACTTACCTGCTCGACATTTTTCATAAGGAGGTTTCAACACTGATTTTAATAATCCCATCACGTATTTTGTATTTTATACCAATTCCTGTCAGGTTTCAGGCCAACTAAGACAAGCTCATTTAATAAATGAACAGTATCAATTTCTCTTGTTTAGCATTCAAGCTCCTGACACTGATGTATAGTACAGAATGTGGTCTTTGTTTTTGCTATCAATACCTGAATTTTATTCAAAATGAGTGTTTCTGTTCTGGTATGAGGCTTAATTCAGGGCTGAAATATCATAGGATACTTGCTTACATATCCATTGGTATCAGTGTGGGTAGAGGGAGTTGCTAGCTAAGGTCAGTGCAGGAACTGTTCAGGGTTGTTTTGATGGTTAACTACTATTTTAAAGTTTCCTTACCAATATTTAAAGTCCTTTCAAACCTGTCTGCCTGAAAAGAAGCCAAAGCTTAATTCTAAAAAAAAAAAAATAATATCCTTTTGGACTTTATATTTTTTGAAATGCCAAACTATTTCCCCATTTCTAGACTACAGTTACGTATTTTAAATAGCCTGTGATATACAAACACAGACTACTATAACTTGAATTGAATTTCATATCAGTATGAAGAATATAAGAGGTGCCTTACTGTTTTATTGTTCTTATTTATGAAGGATCTTTATATTTTAAATTTTTTTGTCTCCGTGCTCTTCGTAGTTAGCTTGTCATAGTCACAGTGAAGCCAGCCATCTTTCTGTACATTTGAAGCAATGCTTGCATCAGGAAAGCTCTCAGGTAATGCTTACACGAAGCCCAGACCAGCCCCCATTAAACTCCATGAATAAACTAGCAGATATCTCCTAGAATAATCCCTCTTAAACCTTTATTACAGTTCACCTGTTATATTAAATTCATATAAATTACTGTAAGAAGTATGCAGGCGTATGTGCGGTACAGGTAATTCTTCAAATAGGAGCTTACTGCTGTTCCCTTCTTCCGCATGGATTTGGAGTAGGTCCAGAATAAAGCTTTTCTGTGCATCTGGGTAGTGCAGCATGGTGCTGCAGCGGTAGACTTTCAATAAAGAAGAATGCCAGCATTTTATGGGTGTAGCACCCCTAACTGGGAGAGATTTTTAAGAAGTCAGCATCCGTTTTAAGTACTTCTAAGAACCAGATTTTCAAGATTCAGCTGTACCCTTTGATAATCTGATTTCTTTAAAAGATGCTGACTTCTTTAGCGTACACTGGTCACTTGTTTTAGTTCCTAAGGCAGTCACTTCTTTTGAAAGTTTGACACAGAAAGGACACTCATGGGTGGAAGAATCACCCCCTTGATGAGAAAACAATGACCTCTCTCCTATGGCTAAGATGCTCGCTGCCAAGATTTAGGAACAAAGCACTCCAGCAAGTGCACGCAAAATTGCTGGGTGGCTGGACTAAGGTAGGAAGGTGCCTATGGTTCAAGCAGCTGACTCTGTAACATGCTTTCCAAATATTAGATGAAGCTTCATCTGGAGCCTCCTCCTTGGGAATCTGGACCACAGGAGCTAGCACAGTTCCAGCCTTCAACTGCAATCAGGAACCCTGAATTACTAAAAGGACTTGGGTGCAGTTGCAGTTTGCTACCATGAAAAGAAATGAAGTTGAATACCAAAAAAATTAGACTATGCAAATAAAAATAATTGCTTTAAAAATTTTCTTTTTTTTTCTTTTTTTTTTTTTTTTTACAACTGGGTATAAAATTGTTAAACTGCTTGTCTTCATGCAAATGTCCAAGGCTATAGATAGTTCTTATTTTCTTTACAAATAGTTTGTTCTAAAAGGTAGTGTTTCTCTGAGTCACTTGTCCTTGCCTACTGCTTTGATTTTTACACAATGAATAAAATAACTGTCAGACTAAAGAGCAGTGCTATGGTATCCACTTGTGGTGACAGTGCGTGATCCTGAATTTCTCTGATTCTCCTCCTAGCTGTATTGACTGTGTTGCTGCAGCAATAAAAAAGCAGATTTTACTGTTGAAGGAAAGTGGCAATTGGTATGCTGAGGAAACACGTAGTATTCTGTCATTTATTTGATTTTAGTTTTGTACAAATTAGGGAAACAGGTTGCTTTGCTGCCCCTGCATCACAGAGCTCTGTAATTCACATCTACAAGGCTGTATCTCTGTTGCCTTAAAAATACATATTCTGACGTTATATCCCTACAGTCCCTGTAAACCTAAAAAAGGGGCTTGTTTATTTAGTGTTTGACTAGAGTAATACTCCTGTATCTAACCATATTGTTAACATCCACAGTCTGCTTTCAATTTACTCCCCAAACCCATGAATTCTGTGCAAGTGCTTGTGGGTGGAAAGATGACTACTTAATGTACACTAATTTGCATGTATGACATCAAAATTGTTTCTAAAAAGACAGCTCTGTCCTTTAACCCTAAGTACTGACAAAATTCCCAGAATGCCTGGAATGTTGCTACAAATGTGTAAACGTCATGAAACGGAATGTAATTTTGCATCTTCAATGTGGTCCTTGTGTCTGTGGTACGAAAGGTACATTTTTCACCTAAGAAGGAGCTAGAAAATAACTGTATGCTCTTTTGGTTTTACAAAGTCATAGTTTACCATCAGTGTTGAAAAGTAGATTCGGGGTGGACGAGAATGGTGTCAATCCTGTTTTCTTCTGTGAAGCAGAACCTTGTTCCCTCCGCAAAATTCAGGTTCTGGCAGATGAATTTCCATTCCAGGAGAGCAAACCATAACCCATGGGCAACTCACACGTGCCCTGTGACGACTTCATGGGGCAAGTCCATCAGAAGCCTTGCGCTGCTTTACCACAAGAAGCCCACTGATTTACTGCTCCTCCACCGGCCACGCACTGCCTTTGTTCTGAGGGAGGCCAGAGCATCCCTCTGGAGGTGATGCTTCCCACCGGAGCACAGCTTGTGCCAGAGCCGTTTCCACACAACCTGCTACGGAGGGGTGAGAAAGTACTACGGCTGGAAGAGGAGAGCAGAAGCAACAGGACAAGTGAAAGAGAAAATCTGCCTGTTAGGAAGACTTATGTCAGCCTTAAGGAAAATTTCTGCAAGTCTGAAGTTTTGCTCTGAGGAAATCAAAAAGGGGGAAGAATGCAAAGACATGAGCACAAGGCAGAAAAGGAAAGGTTGGACTTCAGACCTGGGTGGAACTTGTGAAGACTCATTGTTTTACAGTCAGGACTACATTTTCATGGCTGAGCTTGCTTTTTGACTTACCTGGCCCCGACATGCAATCCCATATAATCTGTAACCTCGAGCTGGGTATCTGGGCTGCCTCTGCAGCACGGTGGGGATGTTGGGAACCTCAGAGTGCAGCGTTCTGCCTTGCTCAAGGCAATTGCAGAAATGCTGAAGATTAGATAATGTTGCCTTACCTGCTGCCCTTCTTGGGGTTGTGATGCCCTGCGCTGCTATTTTGCTATTCAGAGCCCCGAACCCTCTTACAGAGATGGTGCTTACATGGTCTGTTCCATAAAAGCAGCAGGTGTTCTCATTGATGGTTTGAAACGTGACAGCAAAGGGGAGTTTCTGTTCTGTAATGCCTTTTTTTTTTTTTTTTTTTTTTTTTTTAAATGCAGTAACCAAATTATTGCACTATTCTAATTCACTTCTAGACCTTCCTTGGGCCTAAGCCATCGGTCACCTCCCACGACCACGACCTAAGCACTTGGTTTTGGCTGGTCTGGGGTGAGGACACTTTGCAGAACAGGGGTTGAAGACTGGCTGGAGTAGCAGCAGGAGTGTGGGTACACAGCCCAGCAGGAGGGATGGTTCCCGAGGGAAGGGGAGGCCTGGCTTAGTTACTGCTCTATGGACTGATGGGGCAGTTTACCTAACTATGATTTAACGCTCAGCTACACAGAGGATGCCTATTTTTTGAGGCTGGTTAGGCTGAGGAAACTCGCTAAGCTTTTCAGCCCAGCTGTAACAGTTTTTGAGAACTTGCAGAAGTGGTATCTTAGGTGCCTAAGGAGTTTTACTGGCACCTTATCAATGTTAACTCCTTGGGAGCTACACAAGGATTTGGAAGATGGCGGTCTTAGATTTATGTGCCTAAACCTTAGCACCACCTTACAGGTCAGATGCCAAACTTCAGAAGTTATGAGCTGTTCATGAGACTCACGCAGCTACTTGTTTATGTATATTTGTGATACTGCTCCCCGGGTTATACTTTGGAAACTCACCAAAAGGTTTAGCAGTCTTAAAACTTTCCTCACCTTTGGATAAATAAGACTTTCATATATGCAACTAATGGTTGGGGAACCAGGACCCAAAATGTCAGCATGGCATGTTTCCCCAAAACTGGAAAAAAATCCAGAAATATTTATAGGTCATCTTTAAATATAGATGCCAAAAATAATGTCAAAAATTCCAATATGTTTTTCCGATATGAAAAGAGAGTACAAGATTTAGACAGCAGTTTTGGTTTGGTTTTTTTTTTTTCCCTGTATCAAATACATCAGACTGGAAACAGTATAATCCCTCTTTTCTGGTCAGTACTGTTCAGGGCAGCATGCATTCCACCTCGAGCAAGACTATTTTGAGCACCATGCTTTCTTTTTCTTTTCTCCAGAAATTCATTATTTGATTTTTTTTTTCAGTTTGGTTGCTGCTATAATGTCTATTGAATAACCTAAAAATGAAATTACACTTAGTTACCCTTACGTAAACCTGTAGGCAGTGCAAACGCTGAAATAAATGATCAGCAAATTTTTGGATACAAGTTTTTTACCAAATGTTCCTAAACCAGTAACTGGTTGTAGTGACCTAGCTATTTCTCAAAGCTGAGAAAGTGCCACAGGATTTATTTCAGTCAGATGAATGTTAAACACCTTTCTCATCAAATCAGAAACCTTAGCTTGTCATGTTGATTCAAAGAGCGTAGCTGGTTATGAGAGCTTAATTGACTATGGAGAAGGTAGAAAATGTAATAGTTTTTTTTTTTTTTCCTAGAATAACATGAAAATAACATGGTAGGCAAAGGAATGTCGAAAGAGTTTATTGCCTGCAGGATAATTCTGCATTTTATGAGACAGCCTGGAAAGTGGACGTCTAGCTTCTCTTGACATGTCAACAAGCTAAAAGTAGAACTTTCCTTCTGAGTATCAACAGCTACTGGTAGGATATAGGAAACAGAGTTTCTCTGGGACAAGGAATCAGATTGTGAAGCAGGATTTGTATAAGCATGTTAAACTGACACCCCCCACCTCACAGTAGTACTGGGAAATGCCTAGTGCTAATTAAGTATAAGGACTATGAGCACTTGCAGAATATCAATCTCAAGACAAGCAAAAAAGCTGTGCATTTCCACAGTGGAAGAGAAACTACGTGAAAGTTGACTTTAAATGATGAGCACTCCATAAAGCAACCCATGTGGATCAATACTTAGTAAAAAACACCTGCCTTAAAATAAGAACTGTGATAAAATAATGATAAACTAGATGGTTTTCATGGTAGGGTTCTGTGAGGATTCTTGCTTGCATGCATAGAAATTGACCTCTGAAACACAGGGAACAACAGTACCAGGAAAATCCCAAAGGAAACACTCCTTCCTGCCTGATTCTTCGGTAACTATGGCAAATGGCTATTTGCAAGCCCTTTAACTGAAGAATTTAGAAAGAGCTAAAGTCTGATGGGGAGCCTTTACAGGGACAGAGCAGGTATCATGTTTACACTGGTGAATATAATATTTTGCTTCTGCTATGGATTTGTTTACAGCTTTTGAAATTTTAAGAGTAATCAGAGGTTGCATCAGGACATCATAGCTTTTTTGCAGATGCCATACCAAGGTGTGTTTCATATATATTCCTTTTCAGGATGCAGCACTGCAGAAGGACAGGTACAGAAAATGGAATAAATTGAATCCTACAACTGGAGAGGTAAGAGATGCAGGGGTTTTGTGCTTTTTTTCTTTTCTTTTTTTTTTTTTTTTTTTCTTCTGTAAGGAGTGGCGAGGTTTTTTGTGGTTTGGTTTTGTTGTGTTTGGAGGGACTTTTGTTCTTTTGGTGTGGGGGTTTTTTTTGGGTTTTTTTTGGGGTGGTGGTGTTGCTTTTGCTTTTAATGTAAATTTTGCTTTTGCTTTTTTTGCAACCTCCCGAGACCAAGCAGTCCTGCGAAGTGCGAGCGCCTGTGCGTTCTGAAAAGCAACTGCTGGGGGACATCAGGTGCCAGAAGAAACCCACCGGGCCCACAAGCCAGGGCCGTGGCCGGCGACCCACCGCCCATCACCCGGGAACCTCCAACGGCGCCGGGAAACCCGCTCTGCCACCGGGACAAGACTTGCAGGAGGAGGAAAGAAAGTTGCCCGCTCTCATCAGGATTTATGATGTCTGGACTTTTGTAGTCCCGAAGCTTAACGACAGATGGTGGTGTAACTCCACCAATTTTGTAACGTCTCCTTTCGCTTTGATGTTGTAACACAGATTCTCCTCGATTTGACTTCGGTTAAAATCAGCGTTTTCGGCTCATCCCAAAGTGAGCCGGGAGCCATGCGCGGGGAGGGCGGGCAACGAACCGATTTAGGAGCCTTGTTTATTTTCTCGTTCGCTTTCTAAACAATCCTATTGGAAAAAAAAAAATGGCAATCTTATAAGACACCTAACGCTGCCAGCTGCACCAAGAAAATACATTAAATTAATTAAAGGAAAACGGTTTCAAAGCGGTTTATTTCAAGCGAGAAATAACAATTGTGCAGATGAAACCCCGAACCGTAAACAGGAACAAATACAACGCACGAGCCTTTTTCATTAGAAAGCCAAGTTATATTTTACGCCGTAACCGACGCTGTGTAAATTAAAAAAAAAAAAAAGAAGAAATAATAAAAAAAAAAAGAGTCGGGGGAGTGTTCGTTTAGCTATAATCCCGCGTGGGACCGGCGAGCCGCGCAG
>JAVJGJ010000001.1:116192096-116222359 GCA_035590215.1 Microhierax caerulescens | reverse complement strand
CCGCCACGCCTATCGGGGCGGGCCCCGCCCGGCGCTGCAGCACACCCGGCGCCGGGCGCGGCGCGTCCCCGGCGCTGCAGCGGGTGGTGCGCGCGGTACTGCAGCGCGGTGCGGGCGCGCGCTTCCCCCTCACCTACCCGCGCTCCCCCCACACTCGACGGCATCCCGGCGCTTTGCGCCGATAAAGGGTTTTTCAGGCCCCGGCAGCCAGGACGGCTTCCACTGAGAGGAGGGATAACAGGGGAGGCCGGCCGGTGGGGCGCTGTACGCGGGCAGTGCCCTCCCGCCAGGCCCCGGCGCGCTGCGGGCGCGGGTCGCCTCACGCTCCCCTCAGCAGTGCTGGCAGAGGCGGCCCGCGCTCGTTTCCAGGCCCAGGGCGGGTTGGCGGTCCAGCAGAAAAGCACCTGGACCCGATTTCCAAACTTTTAAGCTCTAGGAACTCTGCCGCAGCCCTCGGTAATTGCTCCCGGGGCTAATTACCCTGACTATTAAAAATAAAACACCCAACCCTTACTGCATGTCTGACGCAGGCTCCCAGCCCCCAGATCCAGCCCAGCTTCTCCACACTGGCTCTGCAGCCCCCCAGCACATGTTCCCATGTGTGTTTTTTTCCCCTTCCTTAAACATAATCCCGAGGCTTTTTGGAGCTCTCACCCATTTGCCGTAAACTTTCCAAAATGGGGTGGGCAGGCGGGAGGCAGCAGCATGGGGAAGGCCATTTGCAATGTCTTTGAGAGTCTCGTGGGCTCACTCAGAAATGCAGTGCCGGGTGGGTTTGGTGTACCACCACACACACTCTGATGCTGCAGCCACCAGGGATTTCAAGTCGGAAAGCTTCAATGGCATGATGGCCTTCCCGGTTTTTTTTCTTTTCAAAATCTTTCCCGTGTTTCGCTTGCTGGGTTGGAGTTTCTCAGGGATTGCACATGGTGTGCTCAGCCTCTGGGGAATGGGCACAACCGCTTACCGCAACTATGACTCCTTCCAGCCCTGCGTGTGAGCAGGTAGCTAAAAGCATCAACGGTTCCCCTCACAGGAGCTGCGGGTTTCGTTTCCCCACCCAGACCAAATGCCAGTGGCTCAGGAATTAGCTATTTTGGTGGAAGGAATTTGTGTCAGATCCTTCTGAACAAGACCGCGAGGGAGGTGAGGAGCAGGGAGAGGCAGCAGAAAGGAGCATCAAGCCTGGTGCTGGGCAAAGCAGCAGCGGGGGATCCCAGGAAGGGCAGGGGGTGTCAGGCAGTGCCTGGAGCCAGGAGTAAGGATGTCTCCTATTCCTCCTGTGCTTAGGAAGCAGGATTTTCTATGGTCTACCTGCTCAAATGAAAATTTAGCGCCTGCCATTTCAATACAGCTTAGCCTTTTTGGGCAGGTTGCTGGGTTCAAAAAGGAAGACAATAAAGCAGACCATGGAGAGCTAGGCTCCTGGCAAAGAACTGGAAATCATTCGGTCATCTCTGCTCATCTCTGCACACAAATCAGTTCATGTGCAACTCTTGGCACCTGGATTTATATGAAAGTCTCCTTCTTAATTACCATTTCAGTGGGAGGTCTTGTACATCCTGTTTCACCAAAAATAAGGGTGTTGACTCGCAAACGCAGGTAGATGAAAGCCGAAAGGCTGAACTGGTTACTCCCCAGCTGTTTTTCGCTTTGCAAGGACTGCCACTCCCGGGACCAGGGCGGCTGAGCTGCACACAAGCCTCCCTGAGGAGCTGTAGGCAGCAGAGCGAGGCCAACACCACGCAGCCTTTGGGTTGCTTAAATACAGGCATCCAGTGTGCTGCATCTCCCAGGGTTTACGGTTTTACCTTCTCAACCATCAGGTCTCCAGAGATAATCAGCTGGCATTTGCCAGGGCTCTGCAGTGGAGCAGCCTGATGAGTATTTGCTGCCCTTGGAAAAAACATGCACGCAAGGAGCGGCATCGTGCACTGGTTACAGTCACCCCTGGGGGCAGCTGAGGCCTCGGGATGGTGCAGCATCCACACCTCAACACCCTCACCTCCAGGTCAGCACCTCCATATCATACTGCTTCAGGCTTCAGTCACAAAACTTCTTTTTTTAGGCATACAGCATCTTTTACAAGAAAAATATAAATACCACACAGAAAACATTATTCTAGAGACAGGCTGTTTGAAGAGTTTTGTTTCTTTCAGGAAATTATTTACATGGAAAATCTTTGAGGACCCTGTAGAGGCCACATGGAGTATGTCAGAGTTATAGCATTGAGTTATTATTTTTATCACACAATTATTTTTATCCAGGCCAGTGTTAGGAAGGAATTCCCCAAATCTACTCAACATCTTTAACCCATACAGGGAAAGATGATGTTTTCATCTTCCCCAGGAGACTGAATAGAGCAGAAAGAAATATCTTTCATAAAAGATTTTTATTTGAAATAGAAATTCAGCTGGTCCCTAATCCTAAAATTGTTTCTTTAGCTTTAAGCAGAAGTCTAATGATACCACTGCTACTAGGACATGCATGTGCTTAAGGCAAAGCATGTCCCCATGGGTGTTTCCAGAGCTGGAACGCAAGCAGGTAAATAAGACAGTGATTGAGATTTTTAAAACAATGTGGAGGATCTGGGAAAAAAAGGCTCCATTCATTTCTAATGTAGAGGTCTTAGTACTGGTGACCTGTATTGGAAAGCTGGTTTCCATACTGGGTGATACACCTACATCGCCAGTCTACTTTGGAAATTGCTGGGCAGAATGAACTTCTGCAAGGGGAAGACACACAATCAACATCCAGCAGTTGTTTGTTCTGTCACATGTCCCTACCAGCATCCACAAATAAGCCAAACAACCCTCATTTCTTGATTATTTGACACATTTGCTTCCTGCAGAGACGGGCATCCTCCCTCTCTGCCCTGCTTTCTGACTGCAGCAGGTTTTGGGCACATCTCCAAGACTTACAGACCCAGGTCTGGCCTCCCCCAGGAGCCTCACAACTCTGCAAACCAGGACATAAGATTCTTAGCATCTTTCTGGGGCAATTTTTTTCTCCGTAACTTAAAGTACTGAACAATACTGAGCCATTCAATTTAGAATTCAATATTTCAATGTAGGAGTTGTGTATTCACAGACATGGTTTGTGCTTAGGGGTGACAAGGGGACACATGAATGAAATAATGCGGATTCAGTTTCCAGGTCAGACCCTGAATTGCTGTGACTTTGAGTAGCTGTGGTACCTTCCCTGCCCTCATGCACCCTGCAAAGGGAAGAAACATCATTACACCCGCTTGCCACATCAGAGATGAGATCATGTTTGACGTATAATGTGCTTTGACACCTTCAGAAGGAAAGTGCAAGGAAAAGGCAAAATTGCTTATGTGAAAACTGACTGCTTTGTTGCATGGGATCAAAACACAGAGAAGTGTAGGAATAAAAGAAAAAATATTCCTCAATAAAATTAGTTTATAGTAAACATTTCTATGGGAGAAGCTTGAAAGAATTGGAAATTCAAGCCTCATCCTTAATGCTTGAGTTTCAAAGCTTTCCGAGATTGTAATAAATTACAGTAAGATGAGGTTACACTTATTTCTTGAAGCATGCTGTCCCCTAGGACTGCACAGTTTATTTTATCTCATATGTCAATAGGAAACGTTTTGAAACGGGGTGTTCTCCAGGGCACCGTGCAGGGATCAGCACCAAATATGAGCTTCATTGTCTCACCCATCATATATTTTAGTCCTGGATAGTTTAAAAAGCTAGCTAAATCAGGAATGGAAAGTTTGCTTCTTACTCACAAAAGGGGATTGCACAATAGTTGGTAGGACAAGCTGCTGTGAACCTGATGTCAGATCAGCAAAAATAGCCACCTCTGCAGTAAATGAGTCAAGATCTGAGCAGCAGAGCAAAAGATTTGCATTCCCCGTGAGCAAGCCTCTGACACCCATGTGGCCGTTTTCTAACAGGTTGTGCTGGAAGCCAGGACACTTCATAGTACATCTTGAGCCTCCTCGAACATGAAGGGCTGAAGCGGAGGACCCAGGATGAGATCCATCTTGGATCATCCTGCTGCAGTCATGCTAGGAGTGACACCTTAACACGCACGGGGGACCTGTGCTCACCCACTCCTTGTTTTCTCTCTTCCTTCCCCTTTCCTGCAATCCGTCATGCTGGGAAGGAGCAGAGGCTGGGAAGGTAGAGCAGGATTTTTGCAACCATGCCTTCTACCCTCTGCACAAGGGTTTGGCATGTGTTTCTTTTCCCTTAGGGAAACGGAGGGCTCATTCACAAGTCTCTGCTTAAAAAAAAACAGAAATCTGAACCTCCCTTTTCCCCTCGAAGCAGGAACTTGTCTGCGAGATCTGTCCTCCCTCGCCTCGCTCACCACACCCTGAGATCGGAAATTGTCCCTGGAAAAACCACGTGCGGCAGGTTTGGGGAGGTGCCCTTTTTTTCTGTCTAGCTGAGAGTTTGCAATTCCCTAGGTCAGATTCTCATCCCAGTTACACCAGTTCACATTGCAGAAGCACTTCTCGCTTGCAGTGCACCTTTTAAGGGAAAAGGGTGTAGGCATTGTATAGTAGAAAGGCCAGAAGAAAAAAATTCTTAGGCATCGTAGGATCAGAGGGTAGTTCAAGCTGGAATGGACCACAGAAGATCATATAGTTCAACCTAGCTAGAATTTTGTAGACTTAAAAAAAAAAAATGAGAGAACAGCAGAGGTTTCCCATGAAGCCACTTGCAAAGGGCACATTTCCCTGGGGTTCTTTGCCTTGTCCAGAACGAACCTTTACTCAGCACAACTGCAAGATTAGGTGCTTGGATGCCAGCAGGATGAGCACGTCATGCATGCCTCTCTGGATGTGAAAGATTCCCCTTCTCACATTTTGGATGTGAGGTTTATTTGTAGCCTGCTCTCTCATGTCCCATCTCCATTTGCTCTAGGCGGGACAGTCCTGGTACAGCTCCCACCTTCCTACCCTGGCTGGAAACTATTTATCCCTTCACTTTCTTTCCCCCATCCCGCTGCCCACGCTGCCGAAGCTCACAGAATGTTTTCTGATTTGAACTAAATGCCCCATTTATAGATGGGCAAACCCAGAAGGGTGGGTTTTTTTTGAGATTTGTTGTATACGAATACACAAGTGATGCTAAGGAATGCAAGTTCCCTGCATGGTCCAGGGTTTGGGCTGACTGTGTGCTGGAGGGGCTGGGCAGAAGTTGAGGAGCTGCCCCTGAAAGCGATGACTGCAGTACAGCGGCAGGGTGGGATTTGCTGACCTCTCGTCATGGCTGGGGAGCAAGCAGGGGGCTTTCTCACAGCAGTGGCCCTTGGCCAGGCTGAAGGGACCAAGTCCTTCCTCTTGGACCAAAATGTCCATCTGAGACTGATTGCTCCTTTCTGGCAGAGATTTAACTAAACCCATCCATTTTTTTTTACCCAATTAAAGGATCAGCAAAGAAGAAACAGTACTGAAAAGTACCCATCGGGGTGTATCCAGCACCCTCAGCAGAAGTCCTGGCCATGCCCGTTGGACAAGGAACAAAGGCACAGCAGAGCTGGCTGTTCTCTGCAGGGCTGGGGGCCATGCCAGGGTGGGTGGGATGCTGAGAACTGAGAGGATGCTTGGGCCAGGGCTGCCCTAGGTGTCCCCCAGCCCACAGGCCACGCTGCTGGAATAAGATGGGATCTGTGCTGAAAACTAGGCCTGTCCTTGCACATCCCAGCTCCACACGCCTGCCCCCCACCTGCCCTCAGGTGCTCTTTGAACATCCTCATGTACCAAGGAGGAGAAAAAACCTTCAGGGTCTACTCTGAGGAGTAAATCACCAAAAACTGAGCTGAGGATGGTATCTGACAGACCACAGGGGAGAAACCTTCCAGCAAAAGTGGAGATCAGATGGCTGCTGGGGTGCCTTGGGAGCCTAGGGCTCATTTTTAAAGACAAGTAATGCATGCAAGATGTCTCCTTGCCTTGCAAGAAGGTGTGAGTTCCTCAAGGTCCACCTGAGGAAGGCATGGACATACCCAAGTGCACCAGCAGGTCCCACCATACTGCCAGCAGTCTCCAGGGCTAGCAACAACTTCAGCTTCTTCAGACCTGACCCTGAGAGCTTGTGTCTGCTTAGAAAACCACACAAAAGCATTCCCGAGCCCTATCTCTATTGGACATGGGGCACAGGCACTGCCAGCTCTCCTAACCCTGTGAAACCCTCTCATACTTCAGAAGTGCACATTTGCAGGCCCAAGCTGCAGCACTGCACCCTCTGACCATCTCCAGTCTCCTGCAAGTGGCAAGCAATGGCATGAAGAGTTTGCCCCAGCGATTTCGGTGTACCAGGGGTTTTCCCAACTTCAGTTGGAGCTTTCAGTTAGACTCTGTGCAGTCTTTCATTGGAGATGATTTATGGCATTTTTATTGCTGCAGACAGCCAGCAGTTGGCACAGCAGGCAGCTTTAATATTACTTTTGCATTTTGTTATTGAATCACCAGCTTGGAAGGCAATTGCAGGGCTTTTTATAGCTGTTGCCTGCTCATGAGAAGCCTGGCACTACAATTCCTCTCTGGTCTTTGAATAAATAACTCTTACCACCTGGTGGGAGGCTGTCTGGTTGTCCATCAGCAGACCCAAACACTGGGGCACGAGTGTGTCTGAGCCCACCTGGGTCTGGAGCTGCTTGTCCCGTTGAGTGGCTCCAGCAGCACAGCCACTTTTCAGCCACAGCTCTGGGGCTCATCAGTGGCTTTACTGTCCTGTAAGGCTGGCCTTCAGGTTTTTGCCTGGAGATTTTCGTCATGGATGTGCAAGTGCATCTCCCAGGGTGCAGCTTCTGCTGTGGAACAGGAGATAAACTCCAGGCTGGACCTGATGTCTGCCTTGGGCCCATCCCAGTCACTCCCTGGCTCAGGACAGATCAGAGGCTGGGGCAGAGGAGTGTGTCCCAGCTGCTTGCACCCTCCTGTGTCCAGCAGACTGTGACAGACCCAGTGGCTGTAGGATATGTCATCTGGTGCAGCTTGCCCTTTCTGTGCTAATACTGCACTTCTTGGTCCCACAGGCATGCAGAATGTATCTCCTGGTCCAGTTCACCTCTAGGCAAGGGACACGATAGCATGCCTAAAAAGGAAGAGGGTAGTCTTCTCCCATTATCAATTATCATATGCAGTTTATTTTATTGCATTACATTCAAAGGAGCCAGTTGGCCTTTACAAGCCTC
Source organism: Microhierax caerulescens (assembly GCA_035590215.1). Classification (NCBI taxonomy): domain Eukaryota; kingdom Metazoa; phylum Chordata; class Aves; order Falconiformes; family Falconidae; genus Microhierax; species Microhierax caerulescens. The sequence continues at coordinate 116,215,183 of JAVJGJ010000001.1, read as the reverse complement.
CTCCATGGTGATTTATCTTTGACTTGAAAGCAGAAGTGTCAGGGCTTGTGGACACCAGTTTCCTGACACCACTTAAAGGCCAACGGGAGAAACCCTCTCTCCTAGAAACCCTGAAGCAGCTGAGTCCAGTGCATACAGGCTGAGAGATAAATTATTCCCAGGGGATGTTCCTGAAAGGGGAAGCAGTCAGTGATCCTCTTATCACATCGATATCACAGCATGCTGGCTCTGTCAGGGTATGCTGCGCAGGGAGTTTGCATCACAGCCCTGGCAGCCGGGCTTGCCCTGGGATGTTAGCCCACAGCCACCATCTAATTCAATTTAATTCAATCCAATTTAATGATTGACTGAACCCTGCTGGTTTAATTAGCAGGCCAATACTCAGCTATCAGCCGGTCGTTTAGTTTGTAACTCATGTGCCAACCCCTTCCCTGGGCTGGGGAGGAGGGACTATGGGGGACAGGGGATCGAACTTGGCTCAATTCCAGCCAACAAACTCCCTCGGGCGGGTGAGGATGAGCAGGGTCAGGAGCAGTTAACCCCTGGCACAGCCCACACGGCACATTAGTGAGGCAGAGCCCAGCTCCACTGTCAGATGGGCACCAGCGCTTTGCTTGATGCCAAAGGGCAAATGAGCCTGCATGCACCTATTCAGGTCAGGGTGCTCCCCCCTTTGCAGCACCGAGCACTGGGGTCCCACCAGAGTCTAGTCCCCTCCAGACACTGTGCTGTGCTGGTGTACCTTGTCCCCAAGTCACAGCCCCCAAGGGATGACAGGGCAGAGTAATGACATGGGGAAGGTGTCCCCAGCTGGCAGATGGGGACCTGAAGCAGTGTGCCTGGGCTGGGTGGGGAAGCTTCAGCCTCCCGTACGCACTGGGAGCAATTCTCAAGGAGTGCGTGTTGGTCCCCTGTCTCTCCGTGCCCCTGACAGGCTGCACCCATGCCAAGGTGGGAAATGGGAATGCTGCCTGTGTGGGACGGGGCGATGGCCCCATCACCGAGCATCATAGTCGCGATGCTTGGTAGAGCCTTAGGAAGAAAATTAAGGTGATTTGCAAATGATTCAATGATTTTGTTTTTAATTGGACTTGTGCCTTTTCTCATCTCTTTAAGATGGATGAGATTGGTCTGAGCATCTAAAAAGGCTGTTTGTAAAACAAACAAACAGGCTATTAATTATCCTGAATGTTAACCTTGGTTGTCTTTGACTTTGCTGGAAGGCACCTTAGGAAAGTCTGCTCTTGCTGAAAGATGAACCCTGTTGGGTTCAAGTTAACCAGGTGCAGCTCCTGGTGCAGGTATTTGCATATCAGCATAGAAGCGGTTGCAACCACCTTCACTTAACTATCCTCAGCCTGATTGAAGAGAGTCCTCATAGCCTGGCTGTATCAGTTTAATGATCCTATCTAGCAAATGAATTTAAGGCAATCTGGAGACAAAGCCACTGCAACCTCCCCCACCTCTGCTGAAGGATCTTGGTGCTGAATATTTAACGGAGACTTCCTTCCTCCACATGTATTTACAACCTGGGGTTTAAAGAGGCTGAAATGAATGTCTTTTTTAATAACTCAAATTTTTGTTATTAGTTTATTTATTTATTATTTCTTAGTTCTAACTTTGTATGTGTGTTGTTATTCAATCACCAACAGATCTCAGCACTGGGTGGAAACTAAACCTGAATCTGGGAAAAATAAAATGCCCCTCTTTTTTTTTATTGTTTTCTACTTGAACAATCTCTACAGGTGCTGTTGTGCCTCCAGGGCAGGGAGCCGAGGGATTTTTCAATGTAAAATCTTGTGGAAATAAGCACAGAGGGGGAGTGCTCGTACAGGGACTGTGTTTAAACAGTGCTGAGAAATGATGGTTTTGCATGGTACAAGGAACACCAAAGGAGATGGAACAGCACAGAAGAGACAAACAGAGCTTCAGGTTGAAGAAAGTCCCCTAGTTTGAGCCCTGCAGTAGGGAAATGAGGTGTCACCAGCAACAAACACCAGGGCCACTGCACCCAGGGGACACATCTTTGGTGCACTAGCTGGGGGACTGGAGCTATGCTGGGGGGAGCAAAGCCTCGATTTCAGGGTGTGTAAAGCCCCCATCAACCCCAGCTTGAGCACGCATGGGATAACCATGTCATTAGCACATCAGTGCAATTACCAGAGACATTTTCAGCAGTGGCATCCCATGCTGCAGGGGATGGGGCAATCCATTTGCAGCAAGAGATGCAGCCAGCGGGGGGGGTTAATATACACATCCTTGTCAGGAATTTTATTTTTCCATAGGGCTCTTTCCCCTCCATCCTCCCATTTCAATTTAAATTTTCTGTCAGGGTCCCAAAAGAGGCCAGCCTTCAACCCCAGCTGAATGTACGCGAGACCTGTAATGAGTTAGGGCTGAATTCCTGCCAGCCCTTCTGGTAACGTTTAGAGAGGACGCTGGCGACTGTCCAAACCCTGAGCACTGTGGAGGAAAGAAAGGCAGTGCTCTACAGGAGTTAAGATATTGCAGGATGTCTGGGAGACGAACCCATTCAGGGTAGTATCGCAACACGCGGTAGCAAGGTAATCCATAAACAGCAAAAGGCTGATGAGTTCTTTCATAGCTGAAGGACCCCTTGAAGCCTAGAAGGCAGAATGCAATTTATTTGTTTTGAATACTTAAGGATGTGCTTTCTTGAAGGCATCTGGTAGAGGGAGAGATTTCAAATCCTCCTGTATACTTCTTTTTTTTTTTTTTTTGAGTGGAGAAACAACCCTTTTCTGGAAAGCCTGGTGTAGCCACAAACTGGCTGTGGTTGGGCAGGCCCAGTTCAGCAGAAGACGGTTTTATAGCTCCATGTTCCTAACCCCAGTTTTCCAAAGGAGGTAGCTAAAAGTGCCTGAGTTCCCGCTTGTGCCCCTGCCTTGAAATCAGGGCTCCCAGGCTCAGCACCCTGGGGACTGGGAAGCACTGGCAGTAATGGGGCTCTGGGAGATGGGGCATAAAGAAGCCCCAGGGACCCTCAGGGCACACTGCGGCTGCAGGAGCAGGCTGCAACTGCATCGCTTCACTGCCACTCTGGGAGAAATCCTGGTTCATTTGGTGAGGGCTCAGCCCTCCGTTATAAGCCATGGCCAGGCCACCACCATGGTCACAGTATCTGAAGCAGCACAGGCTTGTATGTCTTCTGTAGCTGCTTGCTTGCCTTGCTCTCCCCTGCCTGTGCCTTCCTGAAGGCGTTTTTCTCTGCCTGCCCATGTGCTTGCATCATGCCCAGTGCAGGGGGGGCGGGGGGGGTGAGGGCAATATAATAGCACGATTCACCATTCCACATCTCTCTGCAACAACGACAAAAGCTTTCCCTAACTCAAGGATAACTGCAGGTTATCCCTCACCTAACAAAGCGTTCACGCATTTCTCCTTAAGCAGGGGAGCATGTACTCCCCCTTTTTTTGTGCCCCATCAAAAGCGCCTGCTCTGCTGTGCTCCCTGGACAAGGCATCTCCTCCTGCCAGGCAGTGGTGACCCCAGGATGCCCATTCAGCAGCACCTGGGTGTCCATGAGCTACCTCAGTATCTCACATCTCCTCCCCCAGCCTCTCCTCCCAGAAATGCTGTGAATGCAAAAGCTGACAGCTGCCCAAACCAGCTTTTACCCTTATATAGTATCTGCTTACACGCTTCTCTCCCCAAAGCCAGAAAGCCCGGTTGGAAAAGCCTGATGACAGTGTGGGAAGATAAAGGGCCACTGCCAGAGTAGGGATAAATATTTGTCATTTTCCATCACTTTGTAAGAGCAGGCATCAAGGATCACAGTCGACCTGCAATTAAACCTTAAACCGGATTCCAATCTGATTAACTGCAGTGCTGCTGACTTAACCCTTTTGCGCCCACCCATCCACAGATCCAGCATAGTGCCACCAGCACTGGAGGGGTTAATGCTTATACATCCAGGGAGCAAACTGTCAACTGTCACCAGGGATTAACTGCAAATCTGAAGACGTTGCAGTGTGCCACTGGTAGCAATAACTGGACGCCAACAGCAGGTGACAGCTGGAAGCAGGGAGGTGTCCTTGAGTGAAGTCCCTGTGCTGGCACTTGCCCACTGGCATTGGGGAGCTGCTGTCCCAAGAGGGCACCTGTCGCACCTTTTGTCTGGACTGAGCCCTTCACCTGAGGCATCACTGCTGGGGGTACTCATGACATTGCCCCCCAATAAACAGCTCAGCAGATGTGCAGCACTAGAGCCTCACTTTCCCATGCACTCACCCCAACTTGCCCCATGTTTGCTTGCCCCATGTCCCTGGAAGCTGGACACAAGCCTGGCTGCAAACCCAGACACTCCCTCTGCCCTGTCAGCAAAGTGCCCATGCCTGGCAGCTCCTGTGCCGGGCCAGCCCTGTGTAACTTCTCCAGTCTGTCCAACATAGGCTTCTCAGCCCAATTTCCCACTGGTTTTTACTGGGCCTGTCCCCATTTTGCCAACACTTCTGTGACCAAATGTGTCCCTGTGGCAGAAAGTTGTTGCTGTGCTGGGCAGCATCCCTGGCTTGAAAGTGTATGGGAGAGGGCACGGATCTGGTGAGTCCAAAACCACCTGGTTTGGTGGGGGTATGGTGGTCCTTCCACTGCCGCCCCAGCCGCTCCATGGCCTAGAGCATGCATCTCCAGCTCTCTGCCAGCTCAAACAAGTTGTTCACATTTCCAGCCTTCCCTTCATAGGCACAAAATTTTATTTTTTTCTCTTTTTTAGTCCTCTGGGTCTCTGGCTCTCTAAAACACCTTAACTCCTGCTTAAGAATAACCAAAACCTGCATGTGTGGCAGGAGGAGCATGTGTGGGCAGGCTGGACCACACAAAACCTTGCATGGCAGCTGTGTGCAAATGTGTTTGCTAATTCACGATCATATACCCCCAAGCTTTTCTCTGTTTTGCTGGAGGTGCTTTCTTTTCTCCACAGTGACACAGAGGAACGATCCATCCGTTGTGGCTGGATTAGATGTAACCCACTTTTAAAGACCGTTCCACTCTCCTCTCTCTGGTTTCACTACAGGTGTTTTGTGCCTGATCTCTGCATTCCTGGCATGCCTGAAATTCCCTGACGCTTAACCTCAGCTCCAAATTTGCTGGATTTATAACAGATGGGTTTAGGTTAATAGCAATGACCTTGTAATATTATTCACCCCAAACTACTGATATCTAAGCTCCCCCATAACTCCAGTTAATAGCATTTTTTGCATGTAACATACATATTTGTTATGCCTGCCAAAGCAGCCTCAGGAGTTTTGGCTCTCTGGTTCTGTTCAAACTCATCTGATATCCCAGACTGAGGTAACATTGGGAAGACTGGCTTTAATCAGAAATCTTTCCCGGACATACACACATGCTCGGCAGCTTGGTGGGATGCAGGCCTGAAATACATCCAAGCATTCTCCAGCTCCCCACCCAGCTCTCCGACCTCTCATCCCATGGCCGTGAGCTCTGGCATCAGCAGCCTGCACCTTCTGTGAACTCCTTGGCAGGAGGACAATTCTGCATCGCTTGTGCCTTTCCCCAGGCGCCTGCCAGGCTGACTCCCAGCCACCAGCTCTTTGCTTCCCAGCACTGAAGAAGTCCCTTAAATATTTTTAAGCTGCTGAGCTGTGGTGCAGAGCTCCAGAGGCTGCTCTGGGGGATGTTTCATCAGCTGAAAATCTGGCCTCCACTGCTTGAAGAAGTTGTGTTCCCTGATAATAACTACAGGGCAAGTGGGCAAAGGGCAGGAACCTGAAAGGCCCTTGAAGGCAAATACCCATGTGTGTGTTTTACAGTTCAGCCCCCATCCTGGTCCGGGCAGGACAGGGGCCGGTGGCTACTTGCTGGCTCAGTGCCCAGGGGGGATGGGGGATACCAAGTGGTATAAGCAGTGGCAGGGGGAAGGCTGGCCCACTGGCGTGGGAGCCAAACTGCATTTCATCCCCAGGACAGGACTGCACGGTCAAGTCCTGCCCTTATCCTAAACCTGGAGTAACTGCCCTGTGCTCAGCTGGGCTGCCTGGGTGGAAAATCAATGGGATGGAGCCCAGGGCTGAGTCACGGCACAGTGTTACCTGCCCTGCGCCCTGCCCTTGCTCGCTCAGCGGTTTCCTATCATCATCGTCATCATCATTGCTTTGCCTTTGAGGGAGCTGCTGGAGATAAATGGTGCTTGGCAAGTCTCAGCAGCTGCCCCTGCACTGGCACCACGGGCAGCCCTGCCTGCAGCTCAGCTTCTCCTGCCCTGCTGGGGGACCACCGAGGACGTGCTGGAGGGTCATAGGTGAGGAGGAGGAGGAGGAGGAGATGCTGATGCACAGACCTAGGAGTCCTATACAAGCCCCCTCCTGGAGACGTGCAGCCACTGCACAGGAGCAGAAGGGGGATGCGAGAAGGAGGAGCAGGTGCGGTGTAGCCTCCACCTCGCACCTCACCATTGCCACCATCACCTGTGGGCAGCCCTGCCAGGACCCGTGCAGGCTCTCTGGGTAGGGCCAAAGGGCCCTCACAGAGGCTCTCAGTAGGCTGGGAGACAGCTTGGACCAGGGAGGGACAGGATTTGCCCAAGGTCTGGCCTGTGGGCTGAGCTCTGCCCAGCCTGAAAAACAGCCCAGCTGATGTTCATGGTGCCTCCTACAGTCCCCAGAACCCCTCCCTGGGACATAGTCCCAGTGCACTCCCAGACCTGGGACAGAGCTCCCAGGTGGGCAGCCCCCACCTTGTGATGACCCCAGGGCTCACGCAGACCCCAGGACAGGGTCATCCAGGAAAAACCGTGATGTCAGCTGTCCTGAGTCCCCTCAGAGGCACCATGCAGAGAGAGACTCTCCTCTCTTCCAACAAAATGCTCTTTGTAGAAACAAACTAGCTAGAAAATGAGAAGCCGATGAAGCTTGAAGGCTCAGATAATAAAGACCCCCCTGTTTACTTTTACTCTGAACTGATGATTATTTGAATGCTTGTGGTTAGTGAGACCACCCTGGCAAATGAGGATCCCAGATACCCCATGCCTGAGCCTCCTCTGAGCTCTCCTGATTTCATGGTGGCCACTAGCCAGGAGCTACCTCCAGCCTTCTCCTTTTCGACCCTCTGTGAACCACACACCCCATGTCCCCAACTAAGGTCTGTGGGATGTTCTTGGATCCTGGGACAGGACCCCACAGTGGGGACCTGAGCATCATCTGGCTGAGCTGGCTTCAGCTTGGCCCAGGCTCTCAGCTGATGGTCAGGCTGTCCTGCCAGGAAGCTCTCATGCTCTGGTGAGATTGTTGGCCTCCTCCTGGCCAGGCTTCAGCAGGATATCACCAAGCAGACATTTCTCAGCAGTCTGACAGTCCCACTGTGGCTGTCAATGATTCTCTCTCCCCTCCTCCTTCTCCATCTTGGTGGCTCAGTGCTCCCCACCTTGGTTTACAGCTGCAAGGGGTTTCCTCCTTCCCAGGAACCACAGTTTGCAGCCAAGTCTGAAAGGGGAATCATTTGTCAGGCAAGCCACAGGTGACTGAATGGAGCTGATTTCATTTGCAGGCCTTGAAACCAGCTCTGGCAGCCAGGAGTCCCAGTCACTGGGTTTGCTTAGGGAGGGGGTGGCAGAGGAGTGTGCTTTGCTCCAGCATCCCTCTGGTATGACCTCTGCAGCTGCCCACATGCAAAAGCTTTTCAGCTAGAAATCGTTTCATCCCCAGATGTTTTTCCTTTGGTCCCTTTTTAAGAAAATGTTCTTCTGGGTTTCAGATTTTTGTAAAAAACCTCACCAACTAGTGAAATAATCCCTCGAGTTGAAAGAGAAACCCTTCTGAGCCACCTGGCTCCCTGCTCAGATCCCATGTGCCTCTGTGGGCATCCTACACTGGACCTTTGAGAGCCTCCTGGCTCAGCATTGTGAGGTGCTCGGCATGCCACTGGCCTCCTGCACCCTCCTGCTAACTCCAGGGACACCGGTGGCTCGGTGGTGGGACCCTGCAAAGAGCTGGAAGAGCATCTAGTGCCATCAGCATAAAGAGGGACAGGTTAGAGCAGGAAAAGGAGGCTGAGCTCCTGCATCTCAGTGGGGTGCCAGACACAAGAGAAATGGTCTTGTGAGAGAGACAAAGGTGGGTTGGGCTTGGGTTTTTTTTTCTGAAACCTGGGGCATTTTCCCTCATTCCCTGCTGAATGGGAAATGAAAGATTAAAACTTGGTTTTGTGGCTGCATTTGCTTGTGCTGTGTCTGGCAGATGATATGGGGAAGCTCTGCAGACTCAAGGGCTGAGTCATCCCTTCTGCACCTTTGCTGTCCCAGATCCGTTCCTGCTGCTTCTGCGCAGGGAGCAGGGAAAAACAGGTCCCACTTCCCAGCCGTGACAGCTGTGCAGAGCTGATTGTGTCCAGATGTGCATTTTTTTTTTTCTGTAATGTATTACAGGTCACAGCACTGTTTCTTGCATAGCCCCTCTAAAGATCAAAAGGGGAAGGAGTAATTTTCGTGGGCGGTTCCCATTAGCCATGGTCACACACCAGCAAACCAAGCAAATAAATTAGGGATGAACGAGTCCGCCTCCAGCGCTCACCCAGCATTTTGGCTCCTGCTTGGAGACCCACTCTGGTGGAGCTGCACTGCAGCAAACACACTGCTGGAGGTCCCTGCTGTCATTGCAGGGGGTTCTCAAGGCAGGACACGGTGGTTTGCTCCACCACCATGAGCCTGCTGTCTGCCAAGCCCTTCAGGGCTCTCTGCAGACCAAATGCCTGGTTTGCTCACTTCTTCCTGCCAGCAGTGGCCCAGCTCCTCCACAGCCTCTTGCTGTTGTTCTGGCAGCTCTTCTCACCTTTTTATTTACACCTTCCCAGTTGGAGGGACCATCTCTTTTTTTACTTACACCTTCCCACAATATTGTGGGACCATCTACTCTGCCTCCTTGGCCCTGGCCAGGCTGTCCATCCCCAGAGGCAGGAGGGAGCTCAGCAGGGTAATTCCACCGACTATGCAGCCTGTTTCCATCCCTCTCCCATCAATCTCCAGGCAGAGCCTTTGAGGGTGGTAGGAACTGTGGGCATTGCTTATCTTGGGGTCCCCTCACCCAAGTCCTCAGTTTAAGTAAGCTGATCTTTCGACTATGGCCTTTCTTTGTCATCCCCCAGAATCACGTCATTTTCTCTTTCTGAAGGCCCCCTTTAGGGAAGAGAGGAGGATTTCATGGTTGCTGGAGGGGCTGGCACCCAGCCCTCAGGAGAAATCCAATAGAACCAGCGGACATAAGTGACCAGGGAAGAGTAAGCTCAGGATAAGCAGGTACAGTTTGTCCCCTAGATACTTCCCCACCCTCCAACTTTCTTTGGTGTGCAAGATTTTCTGAGCCTGATGTGGTTTGTTTGTTTAGTAAATCTCAACAGTTCTCTTTTTCAAGCACATATTGAGTGTCTCCTTGAATCTGTGAAAACCTTCTGCAGTCACATCGTTGGCAAGGAGTTCCCCTGATCCACCAGCCTTCATGGGATAAAACACACCCTCATTTAGCCTGTTTTTGGCTTCTCCTAGCTCTATTCAATGACCCTTAGTTTTTACAATGGAGGAGGTGCTGAACAGCAGATCCTCTCCATTTTTAGGGGGATCTCTTGAGTTCTCCAGACCCCTGCGCTGCCTCCAATCCCAGCTGAATGGCTCCAGTGTCATCGCTGCTACTGCAGAAGTCAGCTCAGAGGAGCTGAAGGAGCAAATAACTAAAGCCAAATCGTCATCCACCAAAACAGGAAGACGTTTGATCAAGTGGTTCTTGAGCAGGCTCTTTGAGCAATGCCATCTACACCAACTCTCCTGTAAGGCAGGGTCTGTATGTGTCCCTCTGTCCTTGTCCAGCATGTGCGGGATTACTGCTGTTCCTCGTCCTGCAGCCCCATAAGCCAAACTCTTCCATCACCTTTGAGCACCCAGAGTAGCCATCACCTCTGGTGGTCGCAGCTCTCAGATGGAGAAGCCTTAACCTTCCATGTCTCCAGGAGCTGCAGCCAGTTCTGCTGGGGATGGGACCAAGGGATCACACAAAATACCTCCTTGCCTGTGCCTTCAAAAGTGACTTTTGGGCATGCAAACAGAGGCATCTAGAAGGAGCTCAGTGAGTGTTTCCTAAACCTGCCCATTGCCTTGCTCCCAGCCCAGCCTAACCAGGGTGAGCGGTGCTACCTGACCGGTTTCTATCCAGCTTGGCTGGTTTGGCTGTTGCCTTGCTGCTTGCTGGCAAGACAGCTGTATTTTCTGGTTTTACTTGCAGCAGCTTTAATGTGGGATGAGCCTGCTGGCTGATCTGTTTGTATGTTGTAGCTCCGATATAGCCTGGGACTGGGGGAGCTCCCGTGCACGCATGGGTCTGTGGTTTTGCAGCCAGAGAGGACCAATACATTCTCACCAGTAACAACCACTGCTTGGGCATTGGGAGTGTCCTGATCCAGGTGGCCATATTGTCCCCTGTGCTCTGCTTCCCATGGCTGGACAAGGATGCTCAACCAAAGGGCATCTGTGTCAGATGTGGGGAATCGGTGGCCAGGCTCTCTACGCTGGCATGGCCAAAATGGACTTGTCCAAACGCCAGGAAGGCAGCACATTGGCCTCACGCCTGATAAGAGAGATCACCCCGATCCTGGAAATGCCGCTGTGCGGATTTAAGTTTAAGCAGGCGTCTTACTTGGAGTCACCCAGGGAATCTGTGACAAAGCCAGGAGTGGGATGCAGATCTCCTAAATCTCATTTGATATCTTCACCACCAGGCCTGCCTTCTTCTGCCAAGTCATGTCTAGGGTCAGTGACAGAGCTAAAGAGCAAGGAACAGAATCCAAGAGTCCCAACTCCTCCTCCCTTCCGTTTGTTTCCACTCAGGCTGCCTTTCCATGAATGAAGGATTAATTGAGGCTGTTACAGTTAACTTGAAAGGACCCTGCAGCATAAGTTCATGATCCTAAACATAACCAGTTCCAGGTTAGTAATTAGTGCATTTCACTGTGTATCGCAGGTGCATCCTGGGAGCTCTGAAACAAGTACAGGATCAGCAAAAAAAAATATCTGGAAGTGATGGCCAGGATTTCAGATAACTCTCTGGCTTGAAAACTGAAATGGATTATTGCTGCCTGCCTCATTAGAACTACTCTGTCACTGGAAAGCCTTTGGGAATTGTGGCAAAATCCTCAAATTTCATCTCCTACCTCAGAAGTGAGGGCCCCCCATAATTCCCATATCGCAGGGCTGGCTGGACCCATTCCAGTGTGAGCACGGACAAGTCACTTTGTAGTCCTGTGACTCATTTTCTCCTTCTAGAATGGCAGCGGTGTTTCCGTGCCTTGAAGGGGTGATGAATACTTGCACAGAGCTTTGGTGTTCTTGGATGAAAGGATAAAATCCCTGTGAAATGCTGCAGTCCCCCCCCTTGCTCCATGAGTCATGCTCAGGTCAGCAACCATGGGGGAGGGCAGCATTTTTAGCGTGGTTGGGGGCCAGCACTCCGCACGGGGCAGGAGTCAGGCCCCGGGAAGTGCTACATGCAGAACGTGATAAATCACAGCTTTCGCTGAATCCCCTGGGGGGAAACTTGAAGCTGCTTTGTCCAAGCTTGTTAAGTTGTAATACATTAAGAAAGAGCCAACTTCTTAACTTAAACTTGTGTCTTCCAGGAGCTGACATTCTTCCTTGAACAAAGAGGGATCCTAACATCCTTGAAATCATGGGATGTGATGGGCCTTCCAGGGTGCCAGGAGCTGGGTGGCCTTTGGGCAGAGCTGGTGTCTGAGGGTTATGCCAGGATGAGATCAGCAATCTTATTTTGGTGGGGAAGGTGGGTTCCTGGAAGTGGTTGTCTCTTTATTTCTGGGTTTTGCTCAATGCTGTCTTTGTCCCTCTGCTCTCAGCCCCCTCACACCTCTCCAGCATCCTGGCAGAGAGCGTCCTGGCCATGTCAGCCCCAGAGAGGGACTGGGGTTGAGCCTTTGCTGGTCGAACCTGGTGTCCCTCTGATGCTGCTGTGACAGTGCGTCCAGGGTGCAGAGACCCCAGTGGTGCTCAGGGGCTGTGTGAGGCATCTCTGTGCTGCTGGGAGCAATTCCAAGGCAGCTGTTACCTTGCCTTGGACCTTGCCAGGAGGGGATGTTCATGGAGCAATGGACCAAATCTTACACCTCCTTTGCCCTCATTCTTGTCTCTTTCTCCCAGTCATCTTCTTGTGGTCTGTGATTTTCCAGCCATCCTCACCTATGACTTCCCAGGAATTCCTCTCTCCCTGCCTGTCCTGCCCCTCCCCATCCCTCGACAACCTCCTGTTTCAGGTATGTTCAAAATTAGGCAAAGCAGGTTCTGCCTGTGGCCCTCAAAGTCCTTGCCTGGGAGGTGAATCTGGTACCTGCTGACCAAAGACACGCGCTTATTTGGTGGCCCAGGAGCCAAGCTGGCCCTCTCATCGCCGGGGCAGTGAGGACAGGTTTGGTTTCAGTGATCCCACTGTCCCAGCAGCGGGGGTCCTGTGCAGGAAGACTTGTTTATTTTCTCAGCTCCTTCCCCTGCAGCCCACGGCAGATGTCTGGCTGATGGTGGGAGCACCGCTGTGCGCCTTTTGATGGTGATTTCATCACCAGGCAGGAAGGGTTTAGTCTGGGAATCTGTGCTGAGCCCCAGCCAGATCCCGGCGTGGGGTGTTTCTGGGAGCAAAGGCTGCTGCCAAGGGGCAGAGATGCTGCTGGGGAAGGGCCAGCCAAGCCACCCTGCTCCTGAGAGGTGCAGAGCAAGGTCTGGCTGTGCCACTGATATCCTCTGCTCTGCGGTGGTGCCCACAGGACACAGAGGTGTTAGGTCTGAGCCAGGCACTGCAGTGTCGTGGGATATCCAGGAGGTTTTGGATGAACCAGCTTGGCCCTGATGTTAGGCTGCAGGGATGTTTTGTGTTGGTGACCACTGTCTCGAGGCAAGGGCTGATGGGGTGCATGTGCCAACAGGTCTGGGGTCTCACCCAGCCCCAGGCCAGCAGACCTGAGCCCTGTGCTGCTACCAGGCTGCTCCTGCTGTGGTTGTGGTGGAGAGGTGCCCATGCAGCTGCCTCCCTTCTCATGCAGGACTGCACGATGGAGAAACAGTGCCCAGGGCTCCTGGAGAGGCTTTCTGCATCATTCTGATGCATCAGAGCAGAGCCGTCAGGCCAAAGCAGGTCTCCACCACGGCCCTGGGCTTTGAAGCTGCTGAGCCTCCCATGGGATCAGAAGAAAATGCGCTAAGAAAATATATGGAGTGGAAGAGCAGAGCAGTTAAAGCTCTGGGGGAGAAACTCCCTGAGTGTGGAGAGAGGGTTTAAAGACTGCTTCCCCCTGGGTATGCAGGTTATGGAGACTGACAGGAAGGGAGAGGTGGAGGCAGCCTGATTTCAGCACTTGACACTCTTCATGACTTTTGTGTAACTCAGTGAAAGCCAACAGCAAAGCTGTTGGAGAAGCCTCTGGTATCCTGCACTCAGCAGGCAAATGAGACCAGGGCATACACTTTTAAAGCAGAAGATGCAAGGAGGTGATGACCAGCCTGGGGCTGAGACCCATTCATGCAGTTTGGCAAGGAGACAAACACAGTCCCCAGCACAAAACCAAACTGCAGCAGAGAGCAGGGGCAAAAATCCCAGAGCTGGCCTTGGGCAAGCACACATACCTGGTCCTCACCAAACCCTCCGGCTGGACAGGGCTGTGCCAGCCTGGGAGTGACTGCAAACCCACAACTGCAGGAACAGAGAGCTTTGTCATCTGTGAATTTAGGCTGCCTGGGACACCACAAATGAAGCCAGTAGGAATAGCCAGGAGTTACTCTGGATTCTGTTGCTTTTCAAGGCTGTGTCAGCACAGGCAGTAGCTCCTGTAGCTCAGGAAATCCTTCATAGGAATGTTGCCAGTGAAGAGGACAAGCAGACCAGCAGGCTGTTAGAAATCAGGACATTTCTTTTTTGTAAGTTAGATCCCAAAGCAGCAGCTGGAGTGGCTTCAGGAGCAGATATCAGCAGTGAACTGAAAGGCACAGAGGTAGACATGAGGGAGACATTAAGACTTGACATCCCATATATCCAAATATATAGTTGAGAGTATTGTAAGGGTGAACAGTACCTGTAAGGGGGCAGAAAGGGCTAGGAGCAAAGGTTCATAGCAGTACATTTGGTAGCTGGAGGGCTAGAGCTGTACAGGATTTTAAAGACATCTTCCCACAACCAGAGAAACACCTGGCTCCGTGCAAAGAGGTAGAAGAGCCCAGTGGTGCCCCAGTCTGTCCCCACAGGAATGGCTGAGAGAAAAGCCAGGCAGCACATTGCTCTGGACACCCACGCGAGGGTGGAGGTGTGCAGTGATCACCACGGGAAAGAAGCTGACACAACTCTCCACTCACACCCAGACCCAACGTACGACATATGTAGGAGGAATATTTCCACTGCTTCCAAGGGGAAAAATTCTGGGGGAGGTGACTCATGCCAAGTATTTTTACGTTGTGTGCATTAGCAGGTCTCTGGCAGGTAGGCTTGGAAAAAGAGGAGCGATCTCGTGTGCAATGGGCTCTCCTTTAGGATACACTGACCTCATTCCCATTTGGGTGATAGGCAGCACTGTGGGGTAGCACAGAAAAAGCTGCTTATAATGGTGTTTTGGGCATTTCATTTTAGACAGGTGATGTTTTGAGTTGGAAAGAGTAGAGGAACATGATTCATGGGTCTGAGCCACTCTTTAATAACCAGAGCTGCTGGACTAAGGCTAAGTCAAAAAAAATAAGAACAACAGAATAAATCATCTGTAAGGTAGGCAATGTGCCTGAGTGAGAAGTCATTGCAACAAGGTGTGAAAGATAAGGGTGAGGGTATGGCAGCAGCCCCCTCCGATGATGTAGGAACACAACAAGCCTTTGAGTGTGAATGGTGTTGGGGACTGTGCCCCTGGTCTGGCAGCTTGAACCACACAGGCGTGAGGTCCAGCCTGCCCACAAAGTGCATCAAGCCAGGAGATACAGAATAAGCTTAAAACTACAAAGAAATACAAGCCTGGGGGGCACCTCCCGGGCCACGAAGACCTACTGTGCATGACAGACCCTCTCTGTCCTGATAGCTGGGATGCCCCTTAACTTTCCAGGGGGAATTTCTTTGTGGCCAGTTCATACTCTTTTGTTCTGCAAGTGGGGCTAAACACCTCCAGGAGCCATCAGTTGGTGAGACCCCAGGACACCGATACCCATCTTTGCAACAGCATCGTTGAACCTGGAGACCACCTTGGTGCTGGAGCACCAAAATCCCCAGAGAAGGAGAAACCAGCACGAGTAGTTCATGTCTTTCTTTACAGGAAGGCAGTATTAGTGAAACCTGCTTGACAAACTTCCCCCACAGGACTGCAGAAATACCTTTTCCGTCTGCAAATGGGCTGTTAATAGGAGAAGATTTAGTCGTTTCAAATGCACTTTCAAGAGCATTTGATAAAAGTGTGTGGGAGCAAAGTCCAGAGCTTGAACTAATACTTCTCTGCTGGATCAAAAAGGCTCATCCAGACTCCGGCAGGATGCAGACCGAGTGTCAGAGCTACCGCTGGAGAGGAGACTGCAGGGAGCTGCTGCGTTATTACCCCATCACTGTCTGCTGTTTAGCAGGGGTTCTTTATACCCAGTAGGGTCTTGTTTAAATGTTGGTGAGTCATAAGACAAAAATAAGGTCTAAAGGATGTATAGTATCGTTTCAGCATTGGAAAATCTAAGATAAAGGCCAGAAATATTTCAAACTGGACTTCAGCGAACATAGAGATAGGGGAGGGTGTTGGGGCTTATTGCACATGCCAAAAATAGAGCACATCAAGGAAAATAGCCTGTAACAATGGCTCAGGAAAAGCTTATCTCCAGAAGCAAAGTAGCACATGTTTCTTTATACTGCCTGGGAAAAAAAAATACAGTAAAAAAAGATGACCTTGTTCTAGATCCTTATTCTCAGATGTCTAAAACGGCCTTCCCAGCTCCACCACAGCTACTAAGGATGCAAATGAAATGCATTGCTGGTGGATGTGGCTCACCTGGCCAAGCAGGGGCTGTGCCACATGTCAGTGCAAATACATTGAAGCAAATTGCAGGGAAAGGTGGAAATAGACACGTAGCATTTGATCTTCATTACCACAGCTTTATAAAATGAGGAGGCAGGCTGCGGCCCGCACGGTGAAGTCACACAGCAGTACCAGTGACAGCAGCTCCTGTCTGCTGACAAACATTGTCAGAACCTTATGCCATCGAGGGCATGGAAAGTTGTGAACTGTCAATGAAAGCAAACCAAGGTCCCGATCTGATCTCTGTCAGGATTTGCCACTGCTTCATGAAAACATCTCTGCTCATCTCTACCTGGCCAAAATGATGTCTGTCTGGAGGGTGTTGCAGGAGGCAGCCCATGTTCACTTCTCTAGGTGGATGACCCAGAAAATTACCAAGCTTTTCTGCAAATCTGAGAGGAAGGGGCCACCAGGATCAGGCATTTCACCCAGGAAGGTCTTTGGCAACAAACCCAACCAGTGGGAGTAGCTGAATGTGAGGGTAGGATGAGGTAGGATGGACTGCCAGCCGTTGGGTACGGTGGGGATGAGCTGAGATGGACAGAGAGCTGCTGGGTATGGTGGGATGAGGCAGGATGGACAGAGAGCTGCTGGACCACAGGAGGGCTGATGGCCCGAAGGGGACAAGCAGGTCCCCTTGGGTACTACTTGAGGGTCCAGGGTTGATATGACTGTGGTTCACTGTTAGGTGAGTAGTGTTCATGAGCAGGGACATGGGGAGCACTGTCTGTCAGCATCTCTGGCCGAGACGGGGCTCATTTCATCACTGCAATCTCACAGTGTGAACAAAGATGGAAGGAACGCCCATACGCCTGCCCAAGGTTTCAACATCCACCCAGCCATGTGCCCGCTGCTGGGTATCCACACACCCTGAGCAAGATGGGCAGGGGGTCAGCAGGGCAAAGGAGCCTTAGGCTTCAGGGTATGCAAAAGCAGATCTGTAGCTGCATGGCAGCTCAGCCCTGTGCTGCCCGCAGTCAGCCGGACAGACCATAGCCAGGGTTCACCTGAGACGCTGTGTCCTGGTCGGTGCCGCGTGGAACTGCAGGTTTTAACGTGCTTTTCTTTTAATTGCTCCAGCCCAGCCAGATGAACAAGCGAACATACTCCCTAGCCCTGCTCCTGCGGATGTGCAAGGCTTTCAGTTGCTTGACAGACCTGGCTCCTTGCAGCCAGTACCGCAGGGTGGGACAAGGACATGGTGGGGAAGTGGCCATGAGGGCAGCGAGAGATGCCCGTGGGCAGCAGGGCTGCAGTGGCCAGCCTGGGGTTTCCTCCTCTGGGCTGGGGAGATGCTCAAGGGGGACCTGCTGCAATCAGGACAGCACAAAAACCCAGGCGAGTGCAATATCATGAAGATTGTGTAAATATTTTGATTAGCTTCTCCTTGAATCTAGATGAAGGGGAGATTTTTATCGCATTTACTGACAAAACAGCATTTTTATCCAGGAGGGAGGAGGAGGCTGACTAACTGCTACAAGAGGATTCCTGGAGTGATTTAATACCAGATGAAAGCAGCCAGATAGGAGCTGCTGCTCCCCAGGAGCAAGTGGACAGTCACCACTACCAGTGTCTTGAACATGGACAAGCTTAGAATTCCTGTTGACTGGGACATATTTGATGTCCTGTCTGTCTGTTTGGCACTGACACATGAGCATGGGGCAGCATGAGGTGCTGCAGAGTGTGTCCAGCTCCACGGGCAGCTGGGGGCTCCGGCAGCCCGGTGGGGAGGGCTGGCTCTCTCCTCACGCTGCAGCAGTTCGCACAGTTCATTTGAAGGGCTTTGGTTTAATCCCTGTGCGCTGGCTGGCATGGTGTCCGTCGTATTAACACAGCCTGTAAATAACTCTGCGCTCGCCTGCGCCAGGGGGGAGATGGGCTTTGCAGACAGTTCACAGCAATGCA
Organism: Microhierax caerulescens; assembly: GCA_035590215.1. Taxonomy (NCBI): domain Eukaryota; kingdom Metazoa; phylum Chordata; class Aves; order Falconiformes; family Falconidae; genus Microhierax; species Microhierax caerulescens. The sequence goes on along the minus strand of JAVJGJ010000001.1, from coordinate 116,197,234 downwards.
ACCACCCTGTGGGGAATGGGTTCCTCCGCCGCGGTCTGGACCCGTCCCAGCGCGAGCCCTCCATAGCTGCTGTCAGACCAGAGGACATCTTCTCCTTGCCAGAAGTCCCCAGGGGAAGTTCAGCTGAACCCACAAACAGCAGGTGCCCAAAACGGTGGAGAAAGGCTGTGACTAATGAAGATGGGATGGGTGGCATTTCCATCAGCAAAGTTTGCCTGGGTGGAAGCCAGCACAGTGGACTTCTGTGAAGGTGGAGGACGCTGAAAACAGAGATGTTCACCTGCTTGCAGGGAGCAGGTCCAGAGCTGAGACAGCACCAGGGCCTGGATCGCTTTGGGGGTGTGGGAGGAGACACAACTGCAATGCTTCACACCTTGTCTGCATCCCTAATACTGAGGATTGCTAAATACTGCCTGGAGGGGGTTGCTGATGGCCCCTCACTCTGCAGTTACCCACCTCCGCAGGCAGTAGGGATGAGGCTGGGATGGCAGCCAGCTTGCAAAGACCTGGACAGGCATTGTCCATCCATCAGTCCATCCCACCTGCCATCCAGCTGTATCCAGGGTGCTTCTGTCGGGTCTCAGCAAAGTGTGAGACTCTATGAAACATGGACACATCCATTGCTTTCCTGTTATAAAATGCACCATAGTCTTAATTATTTCTTCTGACAGAGGCTCTTTGGAGCCTCTGATGCAGAGCATCAGGCACAAGGGATGACTTTTTCTTCAAGGCTACAAGAACTTTGTATCTTTGAATCTCCTCTGGTAGTTTAAATATTTGTGGATGCTTTGCATAAAAGATTTCAATGTGCCTTTTGCTTTGAATAGAAAAATGGAAATTATGAAAATATGGTTCGGGGCATGAAAAGGTGTTGGGGGCAAAAATGTGAAAGGTTTGTTAAGAGCCAAAAAAAGAACTTCAACCATTTCCCCAAAAGAGTTGTCTCAAGGGGAAATTTGTTTCCACCTTGATTCAACAAAAACACAGAGGAATCTTTTGGTGCATTCCATATGCAAAGGTGACTTGGAGTAGTTATGGAGTGAGAGAGATAAGTGCCATGGTGGCTAATTGAGGGGGGGAGCTGGAGACAGGCAGGGGTCAACTGTCCTGCAAGCAGCAAATGGTGTCTGCACCAAGACAATGGTGGCAGTTATGGGCTTTATCTCTGCTGGAAGAAAGCCCCAGAGAAGTGCTATCAGCACATGGAGTAGGTGATGCATGGGTTACAGCCTTGCTGGGAAATGGTTGGCTGGGGAAGAGCCTGACCCTTGCATCTTGACTGCTCATGAAATAGCTCCCAGCACTGCTTCGGGGATCCTCTACCAGCTCTGTCGTGGAGTCTCTTCACCCCGCAGCCCTCTGAGAAGTGACACAGAGCTGAAACGTGTCTCGAGAGGCTGTCACCTCGATAGCATCCCACGGCACATGCACGGCCCGCCTTGACCCGGCCGCTCCTGCAGGTCTGGAATGTCACTGCACAGTAACTGGGCTGCCGTGAACATCACAGCAGCAGTTTGCAGAGGGCTATTAGAGCCTCATGATCTGAAGTCCTGATTTATTACGCGAGCCTAGGTTGTCAACAGATTGGTTATGATAGAGGGCAGCTAACAAGCTGTTTCGCATGCTGATTAGCCTTGCCTGTCAGTGAATGCCTGCACGATCGCTATCACAAGAAGTGCGTCATGGCTGGGATTGCTTCTCATGTCTTTGAGTCCGCAACCACCACCACCCCACCCCCCGACACAAACCCACAAAATGGAGAGCTGTGGCAAGAAAACAAATAGCGTTGTGCTGGTGCAATCTGCAAAGCCATCGTTCACATCAGGGGACGGGCACGGTGCCCCACCGGCAGCCCTGGCGCATGGGAAAACATGGGAGGAGGGTGCAAATGAGATTTGAAAATAGCCCTGTGCAGCAGGGGACTTAAAAAAGCTCTGAGATGTTCAGATCCACTGTGCACAACCTGCTGTGCTGGAGAGAGGCCGATTTTGTCCTCTGGGGTCAACTCCTTGTGACATCCCAGGGTTGGGCAGTGCTGATGGGGTTGCTTCATGCAAATGATTGTGCATTTCCACCCTGTACCACTGCTCCAGGGCCAGGTTCTTTTCCTGAATCACCTCTGGTCAGCTGGTGGGATATGATGAGCAGAAGAGCTGGGAGGATGGGGAGGTAGTGGGGGAGAGGGTGGAGGGCAGAGGGGACAAGGAAGAGGAGGCAGGGAGGGGAGACAGCACAGGGGAGCCATGCAGCAGTCAGCCTGCTGTCCCTGTACCATGCGCCACTCAACATGGCTCTTCCCACAGTCAGATGGAGAAGTCCTTTGTGTTCATGAAAAGGAAACTTCTCCATCCTCCTGACATAGTTTCGGAAGTTCAGAGCAAGACTTGCAGTTAGATGGGGCTTCCTGAAGTTTGGACTGCCATGGGGCCTTAGGTCCCTTGTTCCCATTAAAATTAATAATTCTTAATGATCCTAGAGGTCTGGACTGGAGTCACAGAGGTGCTTTGGAAAGCCTGGGACCCTTCATCCACAGTTCAGGCCCAGGTATATTTTCAGAGCTAATCAGTTTTGGCTGGTGCTTTCTCTCCGTCGTATTGCATTTGCCTCCAGCTTGCCAGTCCCCTCAAGAGCGAGGAGCTTGTTATCGTTTTATAGAGCAAGTTAATTTAGTGAAGTAATTTCTGCATGAAAAATGTGCTTGGCCATTGCTGTAAGGGTCAAATGCCCTGTTAGCAAGACATGTGCTAATGGATGGTCTATTGTGTGGTCCTTTAGTGGATCCCAACCCATAGCCTGGGAGAATCCCCCACCGAGGAAATACCCCCGAGCTGCTGCATGCGGGAAGCCCCTGCATCTTCATCCCCCAGGTCCATCATCCTCTCCCACCACCCCACCCCAGGGATGTGGTGCTGGCAATGGGCTCCTGGGAAAAGGCGTACCATGAACCCAGGGTTCTGAACTCAGGCAAATTCAGGGCTCAGCTGCGCTCCAGCCCGCTCCCTGCACATCGCCAAGCGCTGGGTGCTCACCCTGCTTCACTGCCTCCTCCGTGGCTCTTTCCCCAAACCACAGCCTTCGCTTTCCTCCCCCAGCAGCCCGGGCTGGATCCCTGTGGCTGCCCTGTCCCCCGCATCCCCCAAGAAAAGAATGCAGCTTTGCAAAATCAAGGCAGGAACAAAGCAGAAAAGAGCAGTTTTGTATTATTTTCTTTTCTGGGCCATTTTGAATTAATTAAGGAATGTGATCTAAACTATAAATACCCTCCTTCACGTATGATTTATGGCCTGTTTGTTCTGGACTGGTATGTGCTTAATCTCTAATTGTAAGCCCACCATCTGTTTTTATTGATCTGCTTGCCAGGAGAATTATTGCTCTCGTTTGCCTTATATGGGAAAATTAGGTATGTGGTGAGCAAGCCAGCTCCGGGCTGCTCTTACGTCAGCCTTGGAGCTGCTCAGGAGCGCGCTTCCCACTCTGCTCCGGCCTCGTGCTCCTGGCAGTCCCTATTTACTGTGTGAAATTTGAACTTCTGGGTCCCACAAAGCCCCGTTATTTCCCAGAGCATCGGCCTGTCTCAGCTGCCCTCTGTATCAATCCCCCTTCAGCTCCCAGAATGGTTTTGCTCTTACATTTGAAAAAAAAAAAAAAAGGAGAAAAAAAAAAAAAAAAAAAATAGGGTGGTGGGGCGTGGGTGTTTTTGGGTATAAATCAGGCTGCCGCCCACTCAGCCCGGGTGCTTTCAATGGTGGGAGTGTCTCCATGAGAAAACAGGCTGGATTTATTCATTAAACCTAGAGGGATTCAGCTGTACTATTAACCAGCTAGATAGCAGCAGCCGAGCCCAGCCCGCACACTCTGCACGGCCGAAGCAGAGAGGGAAGGATAAAATCTCCCAGGAACATTTTGAGCCTTAAAGGGAGCCTGTAGATTTGAAGAAAGCAGCACAATTTGCAATGCTGGGAAGCAGAGAAAGGTAGCGATGGTGCTGCAGGAGAGCCGCCCCCAAAGGGAAGGGGTTCTCCATCCCCCTGGATCAGCTGATCCCAGTGGGACCAGCTGATCCCTCTGGCACCCAGACCCAGCTGGACTGTAGGTGGGAGCCCCCAGTGAAGGGTGTGATGAGTTGCTCTCACTTCAGAGTGTGTTTGGGGCTTAAGAATGGGTAAAAAGGGAATTATGGGATGGACAGAGCAACTGCGGCACCTGGGGGTTTTAACCTACGGGCTGCTGAGAAGGTCTTGAGCTTGGAGGTGGCTTGTTGGATAAAAAAATGGGGCTTCATCTAGGGAAAGCAGGCCTGGCTAGGTGGCAGGGGCTTTGCTGGGGAAGCTGTGGCACAGTGAAATGGGTCTGGGAAGAGGATGGCTATTGTGCTTTTTCATTTCTGTTGCAGCACTGGTGCTAGCTGCCTGAGCTGGGGGCCAAGCAGGGTCCAGCCACTGGATCACTACCTGGGCCACTGGAGACACAAATAACCTGAACTCTGACCCTCTTCCATGGGTGCTGCCTGGGGGACCAGTCCTCTCTGGACTCTCCCAGGGAGCTCCACTACCCAGTGGATTTCGGAGGCTGTGACCCACCAAAAGAAAACGGACATCACTGGAGGGCCGGTCAGTTGTGATGAGGAGCCTCAATGGGCTGTAGCCATGTCAATACTCAGTAGCACCCTCATCTTTTCCAGCCCAGGGATGTGTCAGCACACCTTAGGTTTTGCAATTCCACATCTGTCTGGGGACACAGTCCCTTCCCTGGCTGTTCCTGAGCACCCCACATAGCTGTGCTGCTGCTGCATCCTGTCACCATCCAGCCCTGCCCATCACCCTGCCTGACCAGTGCCTGCTCCTGCTGAACTCCCTTCTTCTGCTGAGCCCCCGTCCCTGCCCATCGTGGCAAAGTGGGTGTGATCCCCCCGGCACAGGGGCACAGCACTGCCAGGACCCAGCTCACCACTGCACAGACATTTTTTTATTTGCAACCTGAGCCCTATATGCTGCCAGCTGAGGCAGCTCCTCATGCCTGGGATGCTCAGCCCCATGGCAAACAGCAGCCCTGTGATGGAGCTCCCTTCCCAGCCCTGCACAGGGAACCCACTGCCAGGACCCAAACCCATGTCTCCCCTTCCCCTTCCCCGTGGCCGT
>JAVJGJ010000001.1:116155839-116167562 GCA_035590215.1 Microhierax caerulescens | reverse complement strand
AACCCCAGGAGAGGGAGAACATCTGCTCTGTGGTAAAGGAACCCCAGAAGAGGGAAAACATCTGCTCCACAGAGCAGAGCCCAGCCTGGCCAAGAGGCACCGAGGTTCTCGGAGGAGATGGGCATCTCCCACAGCCTTGGCTTGCTGGGGGTTAAGCCGAAATCTCGCTGTGCTGGATGACTCAGAGGGAAGGTGGCAGGGGAGAGCAGTGGAAGGGGGGGGAGAGGCAGCGAGCAGTGACTCAGGCTCCCCCACCCCATCCCCTCACGCCTTGGCACATTTATCCTGAATTGCCATCAGCATCAACTGCAGGTCCGGCTTTGGCAGCAGGAAAGAGCCAGGAGGGTACGTGGGTTTGGGTGATGCATGGGCTGGGCTCGCCTGTCCTGCAGGGATGAGGATGCTGCAAGGTGGAGGAGGGCGTTGGTGCAGATGCGCAGAGCACCGTGGTGCTGCACAACAGGTCCCTGCGTACTTCAAATTCATGTCCTCTTGCCCCAGGCCAGCCAGCAGCCGTTCCACCTTCAGGGGAAAATACACACAAGGTGTATTTGCAGACCCGCTTGCTCACCCATGCCTTCCCCTCTCCAGCCATCTCAGCATTCTCCCTCCCTCCATCCATCCCTCAACCATCAGAATGGGCCTCCCGGGACCCAGCTGCAGCTTCTACTCATCAGGAAGAACAAAACCCCGTGGTGACCTCTTCATTCAAAAGCCTGCAGGCAGCAGCAGCTCTGCTCGGTGTCCGGCACGGAAAGGGAGAATCCCAGAGCTGCCTATGGGGGAAGGTAAAACCCCAGGGACTTGACGATGGCCTCTACTTTCCATCTGCAGAAGGGCAGCACCTCCTCAGGGCCAACGAAATACCGTGAAGCCAAAGGGACAGGGCAGCCCCTCCGTGTTACACGTGCCTAACCAGCAGGAAGGCGACGGATGAAATCACTTGCTCCCTAGAGCCCGTCTGTCATGTGTGTGACAACATGTCATAGAACGGGGAATTCTCAGTCAGACTGGGAAGTCAGCCAGTGCTTCCCCTTGGAAGCGTCCATCTCCACTTCTTCATGATGGTAATGACCTTGAATTGCTCGAGGTGCTGATCCTGATGCCCAGCACCTGCCTCAGACTGCCCTCCTCAAAGTTGCAGGGTCTTTTAAATGTCACAGAGCACACTTCCGCCACTGGAGGACAAGGACACACGTGGCTCTGCAGCTCTGCTGGTGGGGAAGAGCAGGTCACCGTGGCTTCCCAGACAGACTCTGTTCCTGGCCCTGCAGTAGGTACTTGAAATTCAAACGCGCCGAGACCTTCCTGGTTGCTCGCCCAGGGGGTTCCTGTGCTCTGCTGGAGACCAGCAGCTCCTCCAGCCCCGGGGATGCAAGGGTGGGCAGGAGAGGGTCCCTGCCTGCTGGAGGAAGGGCTGAGCCCCCTCCCCTCACAGGCAGGCACAAGCCCCACTCCCAGGCAAGACTTGTCCCTGCCAAAGTCCAGAACCTGCTCTGTAAGACCAGGTTCAATCTGCCTGACTTGTCGGGATCAAGCAGCCCCATGATGACGACCTTGGGGCGGGCAGAGGGCAAGTCGCCTGTCACTGATGGGACCAATTTGAGCTTCACTCATAAAAGCCAGGCATATTTGCTGCTTTGCCTTGGGTCACTTGTCTCTAAATGAAGCATCTCATGTCATAAATGGTCCCTTCCTGGGCCACACATCTTCCTGCTGTTTCAAGGGCCAGACGCATCTGGCAGACATTCCCCAGCTCCTACTAGTTTACCATGAGCAAGGGGCAGCGTCTGCCTGAAAACAATTTCCCTGATGCAAGTCAGGGCTGTAACAGGCATGAAGACTTCTCTCCCCAGAGAGTCATCCCCTTTTCCCACCAAGCCAGGGGCGTTTCAGCTTCAGTAGCTCACAGAAATGCTCCTGTATGTTAAACCAGTGGGGAAGCCAGGGGTGGACAGAAGCAAACATCAGAGGGTGAAATCTCTTGTGGAAGGAGCAAACCCCGAGGTCACCATCACCTGTAGGTTCTCCCTCAGCCGGATACCTCCCTGAATACCTCCCCTTTACTTTGAGCAACGGACTCGGCTCTAGTGCCTTGCTCTGGAAAGAAAAAGTAAAACAAATTTTAAAAATTCAGTCCTTTTTTTGAGCAAAGAGTAGACCTCAGTCCCACACCGAGAGGGAACCGTGAGCAGAACAGTGTTCAAGCATCCCTGAGGACGTGCCTCAGTGGAGCTGCCTTTCCACCTGGTGTTTTGGGAGAGAAGGAGCAAGCTCCTGCCCTGAGCTCCGAGACAGTGGGATGTGGGTGCCAGCGGTGCTGAAATACCTGCGCAAGAGAGCAGCGGTCACAGGACACAGGGGCTGATTTTTAGCGGAGGAAGAACCAGAGGAAGCGAGAGGAAGGGAAAGAAACCCGCATTTGTCCTCAGCGCTGAAGAGCCCCGGTCCTGGACACAGCGGTCGGCAGCCCTTGCTGCCGTGGGGGCCTTGCCCTGCTTCGGTTGCCAAGTAACCGCCTGAGCATCTTCCAGCTGCCCCTGGCAACCGTTCCCTAGGCACGCTGGGGCCAGGGGGGTCCAGGGAGAGCAGAGGCCAGCGGCACTCAGGGGCTCACTCCCTGCCCGGCTGCCCCCCCCACGCACCGCCAAGCCCTCGGGCTTGCAGGGCAGCTCCTGCGCTGACTCGGGAGCAGCGCCGGGAGAACCTGGGCTCTCTCGGCCCTGCTGGTGGCTGCAGCGATGGCCACCGCGGACAAAGAGAAACTGTTGGGCTATTTCAGCACGCGGTACAGGCAGGACCTCGCGCCCTCGCTCAGGTGAGCTCTCACAGCACTCTCTAAACCAGCCGGCTGCAACAAGGTCTTTTACCGTCTCACACCAGCATGCTCCTCATCCCGGGCCCTCTGCTGCCCCCTCCTCATCTCTCCTCCTCCCTCAGGGCATGCTCTCTCTCCTCTTGCTTCTTCCTCAGCTGCTCTCTTCATTGCCTCTCAACCACTTCACTTAACCAGCCACAGCTGCACCTTGTCTACATCGACCAGCCCACCGCCCCTGAAGCCAGCCCACCACTGGATATGAACAATGCTCATTAACCCAGCTTCATGCCTCTACAGTTCCCCCTTTTCTCTGGTTTTTTTTTCGTTTTAACAATTCATACCTCATGTTTTTACCAATCATCACTTTTTACAAATAGATACAAACTTCTGGCAAATGAACTTTTCATACAATCCTCTACAATTCCTCTACAGTGAGGGGCCTCCTCCACCTGCCTCCGTCCCCTTCATCCTCTTCTCCTGCCTCCTCCTTTCCACACCACGGCAAACTGCCATCCCTTCTCTGTACCGCTTCTGTCTCCTCTTGGCGCTGCTCCTCCCTGTGACACCCCCTTTCTCTGCCAGCGGGATCCCTGCTGGGGAAGGGGGCCATGCCATGCTGCCAGATGGCGCCTGAGGTGGCGTTGGGTTCCTCTGCCCTATCGCCTCACCCGGGACGTGATTCCGAGTGGGGTGACAGAGCAGAGCAGACAAGGTACTGGAGCCCATGTGTAACCTGAGGAGAACTTGTGTGGCAGGAAACTGGGACTGACAGCAGAGGACCCTGTATCGCCATTTCTTTACCTCCAGAAGAAGAGGAGAGAAGCCAGACTGCTGAAAAAGGCTCTGGAGGTGAAGAAAGAGGTGAGACGGGTGGGAGGGTGCTGGGGCATGGTCGGGAGGGATGGTGGGGTTTTGGAGGCCTGCAGTGGGCGGGTGGCTGGCTCTGGGTGAGGGCAGCTGGGTCACACTCGCCCTGGTGCTCCTAGGACTTCAAGGAGAGGATGAAAGCCCTAGCCTGCCGGTGGAGGGACCTCCACATCAAGGAGGCTCAGCTGAAAAACTACAAGGAGAGATTTGAGAAGTTTCTCAAGGTACACCTGTCCCTAATCAGCTCATCTGACATGACCCTGAGCCACACCAGCACCTTCTCCCCTCCCCTTAGGACCCCAAGTCTGGCCAAGCCTCCCTTGAGCCTGCAGGTGCATGGCATGGGATTGGTAGGGACGGGGTTTTGCACCACTGGTGTGGAAAGCCCTGGTAGGACTTGGGTGCGAGGAGCTTCTCCCGTACCAGTGTGATCTCCTGAGCATCCTAAGCATCCCCCAAGAAGGGTCTCAGCCTGTCCCCACTGCTGACACCTGGGTGTCTTCCAGGGACAGATACCAGTAGGTCTGAAACTCAGAGTGCAGTCCCAGGTGCTTGTCTCCAAGACCGAAGGGCCAAGGCAAGAGGGGTGGCCCTGCTAAACAGGGAGGGGAAATGCTCCCAAGGGTGCTCCAGCACTGCTCTCTCCTCTGTGAGGGTGTCTCCTCCCAGTGCTGTTGGGTGACCCAGCTCCATCTTCCCTTGGCTTCCCTTCCCTCTGTGTCTGTGTGTGTGTGTGCGTTGGTGGGGGAAACATCACCAGGAAAATGATCAGAAGGAAATTGAGGCCCTGCAGAAAGCCAGCACAGAGAGAAAGATTCAAAAGGAGAGAGAGCTTTTGGAAGTTAAGAGGCAACTGGAAACCCTGAAAAACGAGCACCGGAAACTCTGCAACAAAGTGCAAAAGTACTCCATCTTCAGCAAATACCTGGAGGATGTGGTGAAGATCTCACAGGTGGGTTTGGACGCGAGAGAGACAGATCATGGCCTTGAGGAGAGCCTTACGTGGGTGTTAAACCTAGAGCAGATAAGGCAAGTCCAGGGAAATCCTAACACTTGGTCAAACCCAGTGACCTCAGGTGGGATGGGAAGAGGTTCCCTGCAACCAAGGTGAGCCAAGGGGACCAGAGTAAAGGGAGGAGAACCAGAAAAGGAGGTAAAAGCTTGAGAAAACAAATAAAACCTGCTTGTTAGAAGGGGGGAAAGCACAGGGCTGAGGGGAATGGGCACCCCTTTGTGTCACTATTTCATGTCACATTGATGGTTGGGGAGAACTGAAAAGCTGCCCGGGAATGGGAACCCAGGCATTTGTCAGAGCCGCTGTGCTCTCTCTCAGGGATGCCCGGGCATCACTCCATGCATCACCTCTATTCCTGCAGTCCCAGCTGCTCCCCGCCCATGCCCAGGTGCCAGCGCTGGCACTTGCAGTCGTGCTTTGTGTTTTAGCAGAGCACAGCCCACCTGGGGAAGGGGTCCAGCATCTCCCTCGCTTTATGGCAGTGACAGCTCTGGGAATGGCATGGTGGGATGCCATCGTACAGAGAGTGTGGCAATGCTCACAAACCACCTGGGGCCATAATCTTGTCAGGAAGGGAAGATCTTTCAGCTGGGGGAGGTGTGGTGGCAGGGCAGGGCAGGGCAGGGTGCCAAACAACAGGATACTTGCCATCATGATGAGGAGAGTGGCATTACTAACACCAGGAGCCTTGTTCTGCAGTTTGAGGAGATCCAGGAAGTCATTCGGCACTACAGGAGTCTAGTGATGGTGCACAAGAACCTGCTGCAGTCACGACAGAGGTGTGCGGAAATGTCTGATCAAGGCAAGGCGTTCCTGGACCAGTACACAGCAGAGAAGGAAGCTGAGATCCTGCAGTACGAAAACGAACGGGTGCAGCTCCAGCTATATTTTGACGAGGTTCAAAAGGATGCCCTCTCCTGGGTGAGGAAATGTGGGATGGGCAGGGGAAGATCTTCAAGGCCTTGGCTCTGTCAGGACTAGCTGATGGCTTATCCCTAAGCCACGGGAACACGGCAAGCCCCAGGAGCAGCCTTTGTGACTGGAGGAGATGCCTAACTGCATCCCCCCAAGGGGTTGTAGAGTGAAGAGTGACAGACCAGGTCTGGAACAGGTTACGTCGGGGGTTAAAACAAGGTCCTCGCAAAGCCATCATGATCTTTCAGATCTGGCTTGAATTCCTGGCCAAAAGAGAGCAGCTGAGCAGGCTTTTTGGTCTGCCTCGGCACAAGCCCCAAGCGTACTCTGCCACGTGCCATGTGCCCATTGGGTTTGTCTAGCCCGGCCATACTCGTTTCCGTGCACCATCCCTGTAATTGGGCTTCAGTGTGGCAAGTCTCATGGTCACCACTGTTCATGGCTCCAGCCTCAGAGCAAAGTTGGTTTTGCTGGGGTTTATTATTTGTTTCCATCCTTTGCACAGCATCTGCCCACCAGGGCTCACCCCTTCTCTTCCCTCCTTACTGGTCCAAAAGTGACCAGACTGGTGATAAACTGGGCTGCAACGAGGCATGTCAGTGTGTAGCCAGTGCTCAGTGTGCAGAAGTGCCCTTGGCTCTGCTGGCCTCTGCTCCTTTTGCATCACTCTGAGGGGGCCTTGCCAAATCCCTTTACTGGGCGCTCCAGACTCCAGGAGTTGGGTCCCATCAGGTGAAGCTGCTCTGGAGAGGGTGGCAGTGGGATGTGCTGCTCCCAGGGTATCACCTAGCCCTACCGTGGGGAGTGCAAATGGTGTCTGCAGGGTGGACCCGCCAGAGGGAGGGCTGCGGGAGCTGGCAGAGAGATGGGCAGGTTCCTGGGGCAAGGAAGAGCTGTGGTGGTTCCCGGATCTGCTCCCACCACACGGAGCTGAACCACCTCCAGCACAACCCTGGGCGAGGACAGGTTCTTCCTAGCAAAATCAGTGAGTGTGGAAGTTGGGGTCTCCAAGCCAGGGCCTCCAGTGCTGAAGCAGCACCTTTGCTGGGGCATGTCGCCATGCTGCATGTCTCTTCTCTTGTCAGGAGGCTTTCTGGGATGACGTCCAGAGCATTACCACCAAGGAAATCGCGAGGCTGGAGAGCATCAGGGCGGCCATCAACAACCTCTTCCAGTGCGCGAACACGCGGCTGAATCTGAACCTGAACATGCCGCATGACAGCCACAGGCAGCTGACCTTGGTAGAGCCAAGCCAGACCCTTCTCCCTGGCCAGGAGTGGAGCAGTAATGACCCAGCTGCCCAAAGGGAGGGGAGAGCCCAGTGAAATCAGTGTGCCCAGCAGCCACCTCCCTTTTCACCCGGGCTCTCTCTTGGGCACGGGGAGTGGGCAGGGGACACCAGGCAAACTTGTCTGGTGTCTGGCCCAGGAGGTGGAGCAGGGTGTGGGTCCCTGTGGGGGCAGGAGGAGTGGGAGCCAGGCAGGCTGGGGCAGGGGACGCAGATCAACCCGTGGCCAAGGTTTGGTTTCATTCACCCTTGCCCTGAACTCGGACTCGGCACAAAAGCCGGCTTCATTCTGGTGCTGCAGATCCAGCAAGGCAAATGCCTCGTCCTCCTGCTCAGTTTGGTTGGGGAAATTTGCTCTCCAAAAGAGCCACCACGCTCCCCTCTGCCTCCGGTTCCCATCCCTGCCCTGAGCTCTGCCATCTCTCTTCCCCACCCTAGATTCAGCAGCTTATCCAAGACCTCAGAGACGTCTCTATGGAGGTGAAAAAGAACATGTAGAAGCACGGGTGAAGCTAGACCTACGGAGCTGCAAGGGACGTGCCAACATGGCCCGCGCTGCCAGCAAAGGCTCAGCAGGGTGGGAAGGGAAAGAGGAGGACAGAGGGCCCTACAGATACCGTAGATTCCACCGTAGCTTATACCTGTGAAGACCCATACCTTTCCCGCTCTTCAGTCCTGCGTGGTTGCTGACACCTTTTAAACTATTAAAAATAACCAAATATTTTAAGGTGTGTCTCAGTTTCCTGGGATGATCGGAAATACCAGAGCAGCTCCCCCCAGACACCGTTGGTGTGCCTTCCCTGGCAGATGGGATTCTGCCTGAAGGAGATGGTGTCCCAGCCAAGCATGGGGAGAGCGGGCTGGGACAGGACCGTAGTCTCAAACAGGGATTAGTGCTGGTGTTCACCTTTGGATGCCCCACTCAGCCTAAGCTCTGAGATATTTGAGAGGGATGTTACAACCGGGTGGGGGGACTGTGCCTCAGCAGAGCTTCAGAGATTTTCCACCACCGCAGCCAGCACATCTGTGGGTGTGGATTTCTCTGCACAGCCACGTGCTCTGTAGTAGAACTCACTTTCCTGCTCAAGCTGCTGGGGAAAGTGTGGAGAACGGGTGTAGCGGAAGGATGAAAAGTTCAGAGCTGTTACTCCGAGCATTCAGCTGTCCATCATGAGTGCCAGCGTGTGGAACACAGCACGAGGACTAACGGTGGCTCTGGGGGGACACTGTGGAGTCCAGCCTAGGCTCCAAGTCTTTTGGGGAAGAACTTTGAATGGACCAAGGACCCAATGACATAAGCTTAGAGCTTTCGAGGCGAGAGACCATTTGCACATGCTCTTGCTCCCTTCTTTCCAGTAGGTACTTCTGTCCTGCGCCAGTGCACTCAGCTAACGTATCCTTCAGAACAGTTTGTGTCCAGCCGGTCCAGGTCCACCTTCATGATCCCTGGGAGTCGCTCAGGCACCTGACCCCTTCCTTCGTGAGTGAGGAAGGCACAGATTAACCCCTTCCCTTCCCCAAATCTGTGCCTTCGTGAGCGACAATGAGAATGGATGCACCGCAGAGCTGGTGCTGGCTGCCCGCTTGGAAAGGAGGAAGGATGAGTTCATGGCCAGAACACTCACTGCAGAGTCTGAACAGAGGATGCTCCCTCCGTGTCTTTGCTGTTATCTCTGCAAGCTTGAGCTCCTAGGGGTCAACCCAATTAGAAACATAGTACCTTAGGTCAGGTCTCAGCAAGAACTCCACCAGGAAATCCAATTTCCCTCAAGCTTCAGAGCTCAGACACATGTTGGGCCATCGAAACATAGTTACCATCCACGAGCAGAAAATGACCCTGCGCAGTGTCCCCAGCGTGACGCCAGCACAGAAGAAAACACAACAGCAAAAGCCTCCGCTGCAGAGGCAAGGGTCGTGATTGCTTCTCAGCTGCTATATGTGGCAGAAGAGCTCATTTCTTTCTGAAACCTTGACGTGTAAATGCAGTGTGGGCCACGATATGCCCCATGTTCTTCTGAATAGTTCCCCAGAGCAGTGGGAGGTGAGTGGCAGTTTGCATTTCAGCTGGCAAGGAGAAGTAAAAGCTGTTGCAACTTTCCACAGCCACCGCGTGCCTACAGTTTAATGGTTCTATTCATTCTGTAGAGCAGGGATAATAACTGTCAGGGAGGGGCAGCTCCTCAAGGGAAGGAGCTCAGTGACAGCAGGATAGGCAGAGAGATGTCCTCAGCGGCAGGACGCAGCCCCGCGGCACGCGAGCAGGAGCAGAGAGCTCACTGCTGCATCCCCTGATTCCCACACTAGTCAGCCCAGCCCGACTTTTTAGGATCTTGTTTCTGTTCCACTTCAACCACCCTCCTGTGACACAGCCTGAGACATCTCTCCGCAAAGGTCTCAGGTGGGGAAAATATCTACGACCCAAGCTTCCAACAGACATTTATTTGTTTGGGTTGAAATCAATGCACATGAAACAGTGTCACTCCCGTGTGCTGCGCACCTCTGCCATCAGTGAAAATACAGACCAAAGAGTATCATATGGCCAGGACAGCAGCCTGTCTCCTTCTCCATGACCAGCCACACAAACACAGCCAGTAAACACAGAAAAAAACGGGCCAGGACCTTGCCCATCTCCCCCTGGCCATCCTCCCTGCCAGCCCAAGCACTGCTCAGCAGCTGGAGTCTGGGTCTTGGGGCCTTGTGGGGTGGAGGGAGGGATGAATTAGGGGATCAAGTTCTGGATCAAGGGCTCTCCCATGCCTTCGGCTCCCTCTCAGCCCAATCAACCAAACTGGCTTGCTTGCTCATCCTTCCCCAGAAGACCCTGGAAGGCAAGGACAGTGAGGGAGGGCTTCTAGGTCTTGAGCCTTTGGTAAGTGTGGAGCAAAGCAAACACCCATATTATACCACACGTGTAACTGCAGAATGACCAAGCAAAGCAGCCACTGGACAGTTTCTGGAAGAGCAGGGAGCCCAATCTGTCCCATTAGCCCCAGGATGGATGCTACCGATGATGGTCTGTCACCCTGGCTTGGACAACAGTCCCAGCTCCATACTGCACCTCACTCTGTTACACAGGGCTGGCAAAGCAGAGCAGAGCTATCTGTGACCTAGTTTGCCCCTGTGAGCTACAGGGTGCTCCGTCCAGCCTACACTGAAGCCCCCCCAAGCAAGGAGAGCACGAGGAGCTGGCAGGGGGTGGCTATGGGATGCTGTAGGACATTAACAATCAGCAGCACAAATAAGCAGGCTTCAAACTGAGGCCATTGAAGTCAACTCAGGTGACATGAACCCAAGCGTCACTTAGAGAACAGGTTCCCACACAACGAGTTTTCTGGCAGTGATGATAAAGAAATGCAGGAAGAATTTGGACCTGCTTATGGCATTGCACTAGGAAGGATCCCGCTGCATTGTGTTTTACAAGGATGAATATGGTACCAGGGGCCATGGAAAGAAGCAAATGAGTTGTGACCATCTCACTGGCACGGGCATGTCAGACAGTGACCCAGGCAGGAACAGCATCTCCAGACCCTACAGCAAGCTGCAGCAGAACTGAGCTGGAGGAATCAGCATTTTGGCCAGAGGGCAGCCAGGCTCTTGGGCAGCCACACAGATGGGAGGCCACCCCAGGCCATCCAGTGAAGCCACAGCAGCCTATGGGGCAGTAGGGCAGGCAGGGCAGGGGGTGAGAGGGGCCTTCACACCCAGTGAGCCCCTGTCCTGCTGCCATGGGCATTAGCAGCTCTGGCTGTGCCACCTCAGCACAGGTGGATAGCCAGAAGGGACAACAGAAACTGAGACTGGGTGACCTCGGGGTGCCATGAGTCTTTTGCACAGGACTTTGCGTGCAGCTCATGGTGCCAAGCACAGAGGTGCTGGCTGGGGCACAGGAGTGCAGGACTGAATGCTCTCTTGGCAGTGACAGTGTCTCTCACCTGCTGTCTCCACCTTTCCCTGCCATTTCCCCAGTCTCCTGTTCGGTTTTCATTTCCCTCTGCATGTTGCCCTGTTCTTCTGAATGTTTCTCCTTTTCTCTTTCACTTTAATTTCCTCCTTGTTCTTGGAGCTGAAAACTGAATCCAGGGACAGTGAGGTGGGGAAAGCAACACAGCTGCCCATAGTTCAGCACACCAGGTCTGTGCTCAGGTGGCAACTTCACAAGAATTTGCCCTTCATCCAGCTGGCTCTGGGGACTGTCCTTCACGCTTTGCTCAGCTCCACCCAGAGCCGTACAGCACCTTGCAATAAACCCAATGCAAACACAACAAAACCCAGACCAGAGATATTTCCCACCAAGAGTCCTCAGGAATCATCCCGTAGAGACTCACAAGGTGGTACAAGGCTAGGGATGAGACATCAACTGTGGCCACAGCATGTCTTGGATGGTGGAGCACAATGTCCCCCAAACATCAGCTCCCCATGCTTTTTTTATTGCTCTGTCCAGGTAAAGGACTGCACAGTCCTCTTTGTCATGGGCTCGGTTGCTGCTGCTGCACATACCTCTTCCAAGCTGAGCTCCGGTGGAATTTGGTGTTTGCTGATGTCAAAGAGGAGACAACCACTGGCATGGCCCCAAGGACACTTGCCACCAGTCAAGCCTGCACCAGCCTGCTTGGGAAGTCTCTTTGGTGGTGGTGCTGCAGTGGGAAGCATGAACAATGACGGGAAGTTGAACCTCTCGGAGAAGAGCAGGTCATGGACTCTGGCTCGAGACCTGGGGAGGAAAGGCAGGAGATAGGAAACCACAGGTTGCAGCTATGGATCTGCTTGGTGCCTCCCTTTTCCAATGGCTAAAGCAGCTACCCTGCTTTACAGACCACCTA
>JAVJGJ010000001.1:116144694-116155739 GCA_035590215.1 Microhierax caerulescens | reverse complement strand
ACTAACTCAGACCAGATCCCTTAGGAGACCAAGCTATGGGCTGGATACAGCCCCCCAGGGTCCTCAATCCGGCCCCCCGGTATTTACAGAACCCCTCCCGCCCTCCCCCGCTGGGGGTCGGGGGGGAAACCAAACAGCCACAGATGACTACCTGCCACTTAATACGCGTACCGGCCCCCTGGTTAACAAGTTTGAGGACCCCTGACCTAATGCCAAAGAGACTAACTCTTGGGTGTGAGCACCAGGTGCACTTGGAATGACAAGTACGCTGGACTGACAGCTCCCTCCCGTATGTGCTTACAGGGAGATGCCGTGGTGCCGGGGGTATGCTACCTGCAGTGTGCCTGGCCCCTCTCCTCCCCGCCCTCCATCTCTCTTCCCCCTCCACCTCCTTGTCCTCCTCCCAGCCACTACCACTGCCATTTCCCTTCCAGCCCCTCTCTCCGGGCTCAGTGGGGCTCCAGCACTTTTCCCCAACAGCATCCCCTCCAGAGCAGGGCTGCAGCCTGGTGGTCCCTCACCATGTGTGTGTCCTGGATGCTGATGTTCACCCAGCCCACACAGGCACTTGGCTGTTTCAGCACGCCGTGAAGCCCCTCTTGCCCAGCCCAGCTTCCCGGGTGGTGTACGCTACCGTGGTCATGTCCTGTGCAGAGGGGCCGGGGGCTGGCCTACATGATGGAGCAGGTGAAGCCACAGCACTCCTTGAGCAGGGTGAGACCCGTTTTGGTCATGTACGGTGTGGAGGTTTGCTGTCCCCTGGAAGTCATTTTCTTCTCTTTGACAGGAGCTATGGAAAGAGGAATCGGTGTCTGCCAGGTGATAAGGGAACATGCCCGTTGCTGCTTCTTAGAGCTCCTTTCAGGGCTAAGATGCTGACTCTCCTGAGACCCCCCACCTGGGCACGAGCTCCTGCACCCAGGAGGCACATCACCACGTGTGCTTCATGGGTGTCCACAGGCAGGACACAGGCACAGGGACCGTGGGCTGGAATGTCCTCCCACCGCACCGCAGAGGTGTTCCTCTAGCAATGACGGAGGCACAGGGGAGAGGGTGGCTTACCGTCAGAGGCCATGAAGAGAGGAGGACTGGATGGATACCACAAGTGGTGACCTTAGGTAAGGGTGTGATGAAATGTAAGGAGCTGGTTGGAAAGGGCCAGCTGAAGTACATCAGCTATAAGAGGACACCTACCCATCCCTGTTCTCCCAGGAGGCGGTGGCTGGGGAATGCCAGGAGGGAAATGGAAACATAACATCTGTACCGATTAGGGATGTTTCCACAATGTGATCTCAAGCACCAGCATCCCCCAATGGCCATTTCCGCACACCCTCCTCCAGCACAGATGGCCTCCAGGTAAGCTAGCCCCATGCAGAGCAATAAAATCTTGGAGACAGTGCTTAGGAAAGGGGAGAAACTGCCAGGGAGGTTCAACACAAGGAATAAAACTCATCAACCACCTACTTGCTTTCTGGAGGTAGCTTTTGGAGAGCTTACTTTGCAGGAACTCTGCCATTTCCTTGTCTTCTTCCCTTTCCCTACAACAAAGAGATTGGTTACCACTCAGGAGAGGAGCAGCAAGGCATCCAGGAGCATCTGGCAAGGCATGACACAGACGACACTGCGCTGCCCTCAGTACAAGAAGAAATTGCACCCAGCTACCTGAGCCTCTCAAACTCCACATCATCCACCAGGAAATCCCGTGTTTCCACCAGCTTGTGTATCTGCTGTACCAGCTCCTCTTCCTTCTGTTTCTCCTCATTGGACTTCTCATTTTCTGCAGCACAGGGAACACATTTAAGACACCATCAGGGTCCATCCCACCCATACCAAAGCCAAACTTGCTCTGCCTCTGCTCAGCCCAGGAGCAGACGTGAGAGGGAGGCAAAAGCCCACCCAAAGTAAGCACCTGGGTTCCAAGGCAGGCTGCTAAATAAGCAACAGCCTAATCCAAACCCACCCTGGCTGGGAGGGGACAGGCTCAGTGTCACCAAACTGAATTTTTAGCTTCTCTCCAAATTTTTCACAAGGCTGAGCACTGCAAGATGCAACTGTGAGCTTTGCAGAGTGGAGAAATTGCTTCTCAGCAAGGTGACCTCTCTGGTGGGAGACAGCCATGGGGCTTCCTCCAGGGCCTTCACCCTGCCCTGCTGAAGAGGCTGAGTACCGGGTCTCAATGAGCTCAGAAACGTCAGATCCAGGTGTCACCGTTCCGCCAGGATCTGCTTAACCCACATTCCCATACCAGCACACACAAGTGGTCTGTCTCAGCCTGGCTTGGAGCTGTGTAGGGGTCCAGAGACCTCTGAGCCAGGTCCTCCACGTGGCTGAGAAACCAGCCAGGATTCAGGTGCACAGGGAATTACCACCAGTGCCCAGATGCCCCGGGAACACTGCACACCACCATTTATTCCATACATACAGACACAAAAACCAATATGATCCACTGGCTTTGTAGCCTTATTCCACTGCTGAGCACGGTCCCAGTGATCTCATCCTCTACATCTGACCTTTCAAACTGCTGTCAGCCCCATTCCCACCCCAGCAACAAGGATGACAACTGTCTACCAAGCTGTTTTGAAGACATTAGCCATAGCTGTCACTTGAACCCCCAGACTGACCTACCTTGAGCATGGTGGAACCCGCTTGTGCCCCATATATTTGGGCAGTGAGTTAGTGAAGACCTGGAAAACTCTCATATCACTTTGGAGTCATGTCCTGTATAAACTGGTACTTAATGGTAAGTGGAATATGTGAAGACGATAGAGACAGGGCTAAGGAGTGTTAAATACAAAAGGAGAGCTACCTTTAGGTGGAAACGATGACTGACTGTGCTGCAGCTATTTAATACCATTTCTGAATTCAGCAGCCAGCCCCAAAATCAGTCCAGCACAGCATGGATTGATCTCCAGTCTTCCTTCAGCTAAATAAAAACACAGCAAAATTCACAGTATGGAGCAAACCCTGCAGGCTGGATCTCAGCAGTTACCTCAACTATGTATTGATTCATAGTTTAAAGTCTGCTATGTATTGATTGGAGGTGCTGCTGCAGGGCCTGGGTAGGAAGAACTTCTCATAATCATCATGTTGTTAGAAACATGCCCAGCAAACAGAGGCTTCTCCTACAGCTGTGGCTGGTGCAGGGAGTGAGCCTGAGCTTTCTGGCAGAGAAAGCTGCTCGCGGCTGAGGTCTGGCCCACAGCTGCTGGTCTTCTACCATGAAGGGTTAATGCAAAGTCACCTGGCCATGGCACTGCCTCCCTGCAGGAGCTCCCACCTGTCTGGTGGGAGTGGGAGCCGCTGACAGTGTCACTTGGAAGCTGTACAAATCGGAAACATCGGGCTGTCCACAAACATAGCAGCTATTTGGAGCCAGTTAACAATCTGCATTTCTGAGTCAGACCATGTCAGAGCTAACATACCGCTGTATAAACACGCACTTTTTTTCCCGACTTGCCTATATCAGAATCCATCGTGACCACGACATCTCTGAATTACTAAAGGCACCTGGGTCTGGTGAGATTTCAAGCCACGGGTCTGGCTGAGCTCTGAGTCAGCGCTGACATGTTTGAATCTTTGGCTGAACTGAAGCTCAGTGCCCATTTTTACAAATTATCTGCTGTGATAGTCTCACAAGACCAGTGATGTGCAGGATTTTTCCAGCACGGTCTGATCTGAGACCAGTTATAGAAAAGATACAAAGAGCATCCCTGATGCAAGCAGCATTTCTGCTCTCCGCTACATCTGGGAATGCTGAAAAGGCTAGAAATGAAAGACGAAAGCCGATGGAGGAAAACCAGCCACATTTCTCCAGCTTCAGAAAGTTTACCTCTGATCCTGAGCCATCGTTTAGGGTCAAGTCTTGTTTTATGAACCAGTCGTTGGAATTATAAGCCCACATGGGATTTGGGTCTACATTTTGCAAGCAGCTCCCGTTTTTACGGCACAATCCTCCCCTCCCCTGTCTGAACCTCCCTCTGGATGCAGCCAGGTTGTATTTAAACTGATCAAGACCTGCATATTAAGCAGCATTCGGGCTCTAACTACACGCTGAAGATTCACAAGCAGACACAGCACAGCAACACTGGCATTAGAAGGGGTCAAGGTTTCTTGCCGCACTCGGCTTTGAGATAACCTTGGGTACGGTACTGACAAGCTGAGCTGCTGCTCTGGAAAACACGCACAGCTGGTCCCTTGTCTGCATCCAGGCATCACCCCCTGTGACACACTCACTGATCCCAGCGAGCACAGCACCTTCAGAGATACCTGGGGTGGAAACACCTCGGGTCCAAATCTTAATGCTTGGGTGGGTACAAATAAGCGGGGCTCTGTCTCCCATCTGGTTCTGAAATAGGATATAAAGTCCTTCCTGGGGGGATGGATGAGGATGTCCTAGGAGGAGGCAAAGCCTTACGAACAGTGATGGACACAGCTGGTGGGGAAGCCTCTCTTGCTCGTTCTCATTCAAACCGCGAGCTGTTCGGTGTGAGCTTTCGTTTTAGTATTTCGGTTCAGGGGGATCCCTTAGAGAAAGGTTTGGCCTTTCCTGGGATATGGAGGGACAAGGGTGGCATTGGCTGTGACAGGGACGTGGAGTGACCCTGCTCATGGTGGGTGACAGAAGCAGCATTTCCTCCCAGCTGAAGTTTTCACATATGTTGCCCCAGACTGTTTTCCTCTTTTCAGCATCCCGAATGACGAATTCACCTAAATCAGGGGCGTTGCCAAGCCCCCTGGCGTGACATCCCCCTGGCACTCAGCTCCTGTCCTCCTCCTATACCAGACCAATGCTCTCCCTCAAAGGACTCATTTTTTTTCTCTTTTTCTGTTTCCTCTGCCCATCAAGCCCAGGCCTGGACAAGGACTCCCCGACAGTACTGCAAGCAGCAAAACTCCCAAGAAAGATCTCAGGTCAGACCCAGGGAGCCACGTTTCTCGATGCTCATGCACAGCCTGCAGCAGCAGTGCCTGGGAGCACCCTGGGGTGGGAGCTGCTCAAGAGCTTCTTGTATTTCATGGAAACCTCTCTGCTGATTGCAGCAGCAGGGTGCAGTTCTCTGGAGCTTTGCAAAGCCTTACCTGGAAGAGCTATGAGTTTTTGAAGCTCCTTTTTCAGCCGGCTGATTTCTTTACAAAGCTGAATGTCATCCATCCTGCAGAGACACAAATTAAACCACTGAGGGAGTGTCTGGAAAAGGAAAGGTTCAAAACCTCTGGAGCAACACCCAGCCAACGCTGGAAGGCACCACACTCAGTGCCCAAGGCAGGGAGCACAGATTTACCTGCTTTTCCATGGGAAATGGCAGCCCACTTCATCTTGGAGCTTTTGTTGGAGCTACATGTCACTGGTTGTTGGCAAAGAAAGTTTCATCACTAACAACAATGAAGCCTTATTAAAACCTGGCACATCCACCACAAAATAGCAGCTGTGTTTCTCCTTCTCCCATAAAAACAATACCCAAACAGCAAAATCCAAAAACAAATGGAAGCTGCTGCCACATTAAAAGATCTGACATTTTTCTATACCGCCTTTTTGCAGAATTAAAAAAGGTAGGAAAATAAAACACAAGAGGAGGAAATTCACAAACTTTGCTGGTGTCTGCTGAGAAACAAGGTCATTTCAGCCAGAGAGAAGGGACCTGCCAAAGCCGCAGGCATCATCTCTGGCTCAGGCCACACAACAGCAGCAAGACACCCACCAGGAAGGGCTCAGCTCAAATGCCAGCAGCAGCTGCCGATGGAGCAGACGGGGAACACGCGTCCCTGTCTGTGCTGGAGGCAGTTGGACACAGACACTCAGCCCCTCCATGGGTGTCCCAGCTCAAGAGCTGCTCGCTAGGGCTGGCAGGGGAGACACAGCCCAATATAGTTCTTGATTCATTCTGAAAAATCACATGCCTATGCCCTCGCCAAAGTCATGCTTGAACAAGACCGAGGAGCAATGGTCTCTGGCCATGATGACCATCAGTGCTTCAGTTTGAAGAGCTTTATGCACTGAGCTGCAGCGGGGAAACCCCAAGAGCAGACAGTGCTCACGGCTGAGACCTCCCTCCACCACGAACCAAGCCATCCTTGAGGATCTCCCCTGGGTAGGTGACACCACAGATGATGAGACAAGTCACGACTCCAATAACCCTCAGCGCTGCCTCTGGTCTGCAGGCTGTGCTCCCCACCTCCTGACCCCTCTTCATGCCTGCAGCTTCTGGTTTTGGAGACCTCCTAGCTTTGCCATTTTGGGTCCTTTCCTCAAAGTCCTCCTGCTTTCTGCCAGTAACTCCTATGGCAGAGGGGCTGGGGTCAGGCAGCACATTCAAATGGTCCTGAGTAGCTCCACCTGCAGAAAAGGGGGCTCCCATCATCAGCCTGGGGTAGACGTGGACACTGACCAGGACCATTTCCTTACAACAGTGCAACTAATCCACTGATCCCTCAGAAACATCTGTATCTAAGGGCTCCCTAGACCCTACAGGCTTGTGACTGCAGCCCTGGATGTTTTAGACAACAGACGTGGGCACTGAGCCATGAGCAGTCTGTGCTGGGAAAATACCCAGTGGCACAAACCCCTCAGCTGGAGAACAGACATGTCTGTACAGGATTTGGCCCTGCAGTGCACTGTCTTACCTACATGGGGTGGGATGGGAAACATCTTCCCCCATTAAACATCACGTTCACTGACCAGTTTCACGCAGAAGCTGGTGAGCACCAACACAGCAGGGCACAGAGCTCAACCTGCCTGCACCGAGCCTCCAAGAGGAGCAGCGCATCCAAACGTTGGCTGTGAGGAACCAGCCAACCCATTTTTCACCTATCAGAAGCACCATACATCTTCCTAAGCCCTACCAAGCACCCCAACATCTTTGCATGAGCATCCCAAGGTTGTCCAAGCCTTTGATGCAGAAGGACTCCTTGGACGCTTTGCAGGGCACATCGTCTAACCTGGGAGAGCACAGCCTAGATTTCTAGCAAGCTCCATGGCCATGAGTGACAAGAAACCGCAACACGTGATCTGTGTCTACAGATAATACACGATTGACTTACGAGCTGGTGCCACCTCGAACAGATGTGCCTGTGGTTCCTTTTGAAGCATGCGTTACTAGAAGCCCTGTCTGAATCTTCAATAATCCCGCTGGTCCTTCCACTGAGTCATGCTGTCCACCCCTTCTGGGATGAGTCATATTTGCTGGAGCCACTTGAAGATGCAGCTTTGTCAGCTGAGCCGAGGACACCAGAAATATTAATAAGGGAAGGGAAAATAAACAGACTGATGAAGACCCTGTGAGAGACTGCTATAGGAGGAGATCATCTCAGGTAGAGGAGAAGAGTTCCTCTTGGCTCTGTCAGATTTTTGCTCCATCTGCCAGTGTCTCCATTTGTTTGCACACAGCATTGAGCAGGTCCATCTGAGAGCTGCACGTGGAGAACTGGGAGGTCTGCTCATCATTTTATTGCCTGCTCATAGTCCTGTGGTGGCTAAACCCTGAGCTTATACAAAGAGCACCAGTGGGAAGATCTGCACAGGGGCAACAGGCTGACTGCTAGTGGTTCATTTATTAAAATTAAAATAAACAGTCAAATGATAACTGAAATGTTACTAAATTGGAATGTAATTCTACAAAAAATGATACTGAGAATAATACATGGGGAATAATAAAAATTCTCATTTCAATAAAATTTGGAAGAGGTTGCAAAGACAAGCACCCAGAAGGCTGCTGCTGGAGCTGAAAATACTCTACTACAGGGGATACAACCTCGAGCAGCATCAGCCGTAGCCATGCCACCCCTGCCTGGCCCCGGGGAGCAGAGCGCTGAGCGGGTGAGGTGTGCAGCTGCATCTCCCAGGGGGATTTCAGATCTTTCTTTTTGCCCTATAAAAGGAGAAATGTTGGGAAATGTCATTGTTTTCCAGAGCACATACATCTCAGAAATGTGGGAAAGTTTGGTATTTCCAATGAGAAGAGAACACTGATTGCTATCAACTGACCAGAGAGGTCACTCCCCTGTTTGGCAGCACATCAATGGAGATGTCCATCTCCCCGAGCCCCACAGTCCAACCAGCTGGAATGTCACATTTTTTTCCCATTGGGAAAAAAAAAAAAAAGCCCTTCCAGCCCCAGGTCCCCATCCTTTTTAATCCTGCCCTGTAGAACCCAGGTCTGGGATCCCTCTTCTCCAGCAGCGATGCTGAGGGAAGCCCCCAGCTTTCCCTGCCTGGCAGAGCCATGCTCCTCCCCACTGCTGCGCTCCGCAGAGCTGATGCTCCAGTTCCCCACAGCACCTCCAAACCACTCAGACATGTCATCCTGGTGCTTCCAGGTGATCACTTTTGCAGCCATGCCCACCCTGATACGTGGTTTCTGTAGACAATTTGGTTTTGTTTTCCAAGTGCACACCAAAGAAGAAAACAAATAAAGGGATAAGAAAAAGCAAGAGATGTGTTTTGACAGCACCTGTGAGATTGAGGTACTGGTTGCCATGGAAAGCATTTAAGAACTACACTTCATGATTTCCAAAAATCCTTTTCAACAATATATTCAGGGAGAAGATGCCTCAGAGAGGTCACCACTCCAAATCTGAGCCTCTAAACCACAGTCGCTCACAGCTTCCCCAGACAGTGGATTTACACATGCATTTCCCGGCTGCAGTGATCCCTGTAAGTGCAGGTACCAGTGGGGACTCAGGCATGTTAAGAATGCAGCATATCAAGCACTGCAACCCAGTAAATATGATCTTTGCCATTAACAGTAAAAAGTCCCAGGCTTTGTGTTGATCTGACAGCATGGGATCTCAGGGTTGGGCTGACTACAGCAGTTTAGTAGTATTAAAAAGCTTAATCAACCCAGACTTTAATGCTAGTCAGTCCTTTTCCTCCTGAACCATAAAATCTCCCGGTATACCCAGGCGAAATGTTCTTTATCACCTTAGCCGCTGGTTAGTACCACTGCAACATAGTGGCTACTTGATTGCCTTAAATGTGAAAGGCCTAGAAATCTTTCTGAAAAACTGCTTTGATTATGGAAACGGACCCTGGAGAAAACCCTTCTCTCCTCATCTGGCTGCAGAGGCTGTGCTGGGAGCGGAGAGCAGGATGCAGCGTGGAGAAAGGCACCGGGCACCGATGCTGGTGCAGCACCAGTGCCGGTCCAGCCCTGATGTGTCCCGATGGCCCCAGCAGCCAGGGAATGAAGAAGAAAAGGAGAAACTGGGAGGATGTGTAATACCTCAATACACAGAGAGTAAACTGTGGTCGTGTGGCTGTTCAGCAGCTGCAGATCTGTGTGCTGGGGCAAAGCAGTATCTCCAGAGAGCAGCAATAAGCCACCAAACCTCAGGTCCCTTTCCAAGCCCAGCCCAAGACCCGTGCACTGAGGAAGAGTATGGACCCACTGGGAAGATGAGCTGCTTGTGGTTGAATATGGGTAACATTTAGTGTAGTTAAACCTGTGTTATAAACTCTTCTTATATAAATGGGCTGGCTCAAACCATCAGAGCAGCAGTGGCAGCTTTTTAACAGGGACCCTTGCTTCTGAGAGCAAGGCCAGAGCGGTGGGAGAGGCTGCACTTCACATGGAAAACGAGGTGTGAAGTGGCCTCAGCTCTGCCCATCCCTGGGGATGATCTGTGTTTGATCGGGCAGGCAGAAAAAGCTGGGGAGACTGGAAAGGGAGGGCAGGTACTCACATGTACCGCAGCTCTGACTCTCTCCTCACCAGGATCTCCCTGATCCTCTCGATTTTGAAGAGCTCCCCTTCGATGTCATCGATGGTGGTGGTCGAGTCAGCCATGGAAACAATCTCATCCTCTGGGAATGAAAGGGGAGCCACGTTAGCCACCCAGAGACAGCAAACGGGTGCTGAGGACAACGGGGGACCGCAGGGCTGCTGCGAGGACCCCCCTGCAAACACCAAACCAGTATAACCACTAAGCACATGCAGAGTTTTACACTCATTTCCAGACTCCATGCTGCAAGAGGAGACAGCCCAGCAGGTACACGGAAAGTCACCGACACAGGGAAGGGCACGGAGCTGCTGGCAGCTGCGTTTTGCCTTTATTTATGCTTCACATGGGGCCGGGGCTGGAAGGGCTTTGCTCACCGCTGCCTTAGCATCGCTGCGGCTCGGCTCGCTGAGCGCAGCTCCAAACGCACATGCAATATGCATAAAGTGTCTGCTTGAAAGAGGACCTGAGAGGTGAGCAGGCCACCTCGTCTGAGCTGGCAACTCTCGGAGCCTTAGAAACAAGCATCGTTTCGCCTGCCTGCACCAGCTTTGCAGCACACTGTGCTCACACCAATGCTGGGCTGGGCTCTGCACTGCTGAGAAAGCCCCGAATTTCCAGGGGTCTCCCCCTCTGCTGAACAGTGGCAGCCCAAGGGAGCTAAAATCTGCTGGAGGGAAGGACAGGAATGTCTCCTTTTTCCAGAACCATGTAAGCCTCTGGGATTCCAGCACAGAGACATGAGCCTGTGTGTCCACCCTTCTCCCCTCCAGTGCATGTGAGGAACAAATGCTGGGCCCATGTAGCACAGAGCCAAGAAGTCATGGAGGTAAAGTTCCTACAGCTGCTCCCCTTCCATCACAGGCTGGGTGAAGACCCCCCCATCCTTCCCAACTCACTGGGGGAAAAAGCCCCCATGGTACCCAGCAGGCCAGTTCAGCTTTCTCACCAGCTGGAGTGCTGAGTGTCACCTCTATAACCCACTTGGGGAAACTGAGGCAGAGAAAGGGGATGTCACTTGCTCAAGGCAAGAGTCAAGAACCTCACAGCAAAATGCAGGAAAAAGGGGCTGTAATTTATATCTTAGAAGAGCACAGTGGCAAGCCCAGGGACAGACAGAACAACAGCCCAGCAGCCTCAATCCATTGCTCTGACCACCAGCTCTGCATTCCCCGCCCCCCCTCCACTGATTTACACACAGCTGTCCCTCTGATGTCCCACTGGTTTGCACATGACTATCACAGACTCACACAACAGCCAGGGCTGGAAGGCACCTCTGGAGCCCACCCAGCCCACCCCCCTGCTGAAGCGGCTCTCCGAGAGATGCTGCA
>JAVJGJ010000001.1:116100317-116129441 GCA_035590215.1 Microhierax caerulescens | reverse complement strand
GAGGTGCCGCAGGTACAGCGTCAGAATCGGGGCGGCGCAGGCCCGGCCCGCGCCCTGCAGCACACGGAACAGGCCCGAGAGGGCTAGCGCCCGGCCGACGTCCCACTGCTGGCTCATGGCGCCGCCGCACGCTCCTTCCGCCAGCACCGGCGGGTGGACACGCACCTGCGGGCCCCGCTCCGCCCCACCGGGCCCCGCTCCGCCCCACCGGGCCGCCCGGCCCGGTCCGCACTTGCCGCCCGGCCCGTTGCTAGGAGACGGCGGGCGGGGGGAACAGCGCTGCCTGGCGCCGGAGAGGAGAGAGGCGCCGGGCGGGGCGGGGCCGGGCGGGGCGGGGCGGGGCCTGGCCCCCCAGCGGGCTGTGCCGCGTGTCGTGTCACGGGCCCGTGCCGACAGCATCACGGGGGCCATCGCGACACCGACATCCCGCGGAGCTGGTTCCGCGACGCAACAGCAGTGCAGCGCAGCGCAAAGCGGGAGAGCCTCGCTTCTGATGAGCTTCTCGGCATCAAGCTGGGCATGCAGAGATGCAAACAGAGAGAGGGGCATTTTGATGTAACAAAGACAAGTGTGATATAACGGCTTAAATAAATGTATTCAGAAGGAATGGTGACAGGCTGGGAGTGTTTCCAATGAGGTGGGGAATCCTGCCAGGTGAAACCCCTACCACAGCCGTGCCAGGAGGGTTTGTGCCTGCAAGCCCTGCCTCCAGGCTGCATTATTTATGAATGCACCCTGCACTCAGGTCGCTGTGCTCTCCCAGTCTCCACAATCGTGTCCATCTTCATCCCCTTGAGGTCCACCTGCCACGTCTCTCCAGGCGTTTCACCCAGACCCTACACAGAAGATGAAGCTGCTCCGAAGGCGGCAGTTCCCAGGTCCAGGGTATACCTGCACACTGTTCCTGTTCTACGGTCGCTTCTGTGATCTGCATTAGCTGCCCATCATTTCCAGTGGTAAATAAAACCACCTGTGAATTTCTCTCACGGCTGTGCTAATTCATTAGCGCGAGTCCATGAACTGTTTCTGCTCTGTCAACGAGCAGCTCTCCTGCGGTCGGTCGGATCAGTGGCCTTTAAGGGATGTTTGGAGAAAGCCAGCATTTCGCTTTTCCCAGCCCAAGCCTCCGTGTGTTGGGCCAGGTGCCAGCCCTGTTCAGGGAACGGGGTGTTTTGAAGTGACAGACTTCAAGGGGAACAGGCTGCGGGGCCATTGTACCAGCACCGAGGGGCTCGAGGGGCAGCCAGCATGGGTGCTAGGCGCTGCTGCTGCCGAGTCACTGCAATTCAGCCGTTTCTGCCCATCCTGTCACAAAAGAGCTCTTTGGCCAAAAAGTCTCTATGTAGCAGAGCACACAGGTGGGGAGGAGAAGACATCAGCCAAATGACGCTGATGTTTGCCTTTTCCTACCAGCTTATTCCCCACCCATGCTAGCTGCATGCAAACATAAAAAGCCAACAGTTTCTGCTGAGTTTTTTCAATTTTCTTTTTAATTGGCATGAAAAGGATTGCACCTTCTGATACAGATCATCTCTGACACCTATACAAATAACTTATAATCCATCTACATCATTTACAACTGTACAGAGTAAACTCTGGGCACCACAGACCATGCTCCAACCCAGATTGCAGTCTTTTGACTGTAAGCATTTGCCTTGTGCACCAGGGTACATGAACCCCCCCAGTGAAGCCCCAAAGAGGCAGAGGTGTCACGAGTCACTGGTCATCCCTTAAAGCCTGTGTTACCCTATGCAGCAGCTCACAGAAAAACAGCTGGTGCAAGCAGGCATTTTGTGGCTGGTTTCTGAGCCTCCTGCCTAGTTTCAGCTTCCTTCAGGGCCAAACTGGTTGCTGTCTAAGCCCGGCTGGGCATCAAAATATTGGTGGGCATCAACAAATTTTGATCTGTGAGGCAAAAAACAGGACTGAAGAACCAAAGGCTGTTGCTGAGCTCTTGCAGCTTAGTGACTCCTCTGAGGGGACATTAAGGCTCGGGGACTATTCCTGGCTCAGCTGGGAGTGAGGGGCTACATCTGCCAGCATTTCAAGGCATCTTCCTTAGGAAAACATGATTTTTCAGCTGTTGGTGCTGGTTTGGTATGAAATATTTCTTGGGACCTGGAGGCTTTCTATGCTGCTAAATAACCTACCAGCTGCTGGCAGCTCTGGAGCTGCTGTGCCCCCAGTAGTGTATTCCAGCGTGATTCTGGACTCCACTGGTACGTTCAAAGCGAGAGGGAGTAAACTGGCAGCTTGGGAACAAAAGTGGCAATGCCTGCTGTGCCAGGTGACAGGGCAGGAGCGGGAACACAGCAGCCCTGTGTTTGTCGGCAAAGACAGACCAAGGAAGCCTGAGGCTGAACCCCCAAAGCCTTGTGCACATGGCGAGAAATGCAAGGAAGATTTCCACAAGGCCTAACCAGCCAAGACATCCCACAAGCTCAGAGCAGTTCTGCATAAGGGAAACTCCTCTCCAGAGCCCCAGACTGGGATTCCTGCAGGTGGACTCCTTGTGCCAGGTGTGGGTGGTTACGCAGAAGTGACTCTCCAGAGGTGCAGCTCCCCAGGGCTGGGCAGACCCAGCACAGACAGGGCAGGGAGGTGGATTTGTCACCAGCTAACAGAGGTTTGCCAGTGCCACTGCAGCTGGGCCAGCATTACCCTGTAGCACAGAGCTGGCTCCAGGGACAGCCAGAGAGGAGTGGGAAGAGCTGCTATACACATATACAAAGCTAAAGGACGCTTTCTTTGGGCTGCTGATCCAAGCAAGCACCCCTGAGTGAAGGCAACCCAGGTAATGAATTATCTGGGAGCTGAGAGAATAAAAAAAACCAATAGTGTCATAGAAGAAATGCCCCCAAATCCCCTCCAACATGAATCTGGGGAAGGCTTCCCAGAGATGCTCCAGAAACCACAGGTCACATTTGGAAAGTCAATAAATACACACCATGTTTCTTCCATTATTTCAGTCTGTCACAAACTGGAACGAAGACAGGGTCCTCCTACACGGTCATCCTTGACACTGGGTTAGTCTGAGCCTGGGTGGAAGCAGCAGCTGGGCTGTCCCTGCTCAGCCTGGCTCCTCTGCAAAGCAGGAGAGGGTTTCTATGCCATGGCAGCAGTAGAGGAAAGGAACAGAGAAGTCCTGCAGGCATCCTGCCCATCCAGCAATCCCAGGAGCACTACTCCGCTCTCGTACATCTCTTACCTGCACAGCAGACACAGACCAAACCAGGACCCCAAGGCAGACTGGGCACAGAGGTATTGTTGGCTGGCCTCATGGAGGGACTCTGTGGGGTGGTAGGTGGTTGTTCCTGGGATGTACACCTGGAGAGATGCAACTGGCACTCGTGAGGCTCCAGACCAGATGTGGAGAGGTTGCACAACCAAAGCCATAGCAAAATCCCAGATGGATTCAAAGGTACAGCTCAGACATCAAAGAGCTCTTGTGCAGCCTCCATTGTCTGCTCAATGAAGGTTTCTTCTTCCAGCAGACCCGTACCATTCGGTGAGCGTATCCCACAGCACTGCCTGGGCAGCCTGGGCTGTTCTTGCCCCGCTCATCACTGCCAAACACTGCACTAGATTTCCCATCTCCCTGTTTCACACCATTCACCATTACTTTGTGTGGCCCCTTCGAAACAACAGCAGGTTTTCCATTGACTTCCACAGAAGCTGCATTAAACGCAGATGCTGTCCCGGTTGTGCTCAGGCTTACAATGAGGTTTCCTACATCAGTCAGGGGAATAAATGCTGGTTTGCCCAAATACATCACCCCGTGCCAGCATGAGGAGTTTGCTGTGCAGAACCCTGCACAACAGGCCCTGATACCCTGCCAGACTGTGAGACATCACCGTGATAAATATTACTGATAGCAACTGCTCCCTGACCCACTAGCACAGCAAGCACCATCACCTCGGCTGTATTTTCCCCAGACTTCCTGAAATAAGGAAGCTCAAAGGTTTTCCCTGACTTGTGCAAAAGGTTAAAACTTAGCTCTTCAGCAACAGCCTGCCCCTTGCCAGGGGGTGTTCGCTGGGGTCATCACTGTCACTCAGCAGGGCACGGCTGCCCTCCCTGGGCTCAATCCTGAGCTGCTTCTGCAGCTTTTACACCATTATTGTAAAATCACCGTTGGTGGCTTTTAGTGTGTTTTCTTTTCCCACCTCCTCTGTGATGACCCAACGTCATGCCTCTCACATCAGCTTTTTTCTAGTTTTCTTCATTGGATGATGCCTGCAAACGTGTTGATAGGCAACAGCAGAGACTTGGGCATGTATTTCACAAGCCCCACATCTTCTGTTTCGTGCAGGTTGAATTTCATTGTCCTTGTCTTTTGCAGGCAGTAGCTGGGCTCTAGGCAAGGGGACACTTCCACGCTGCAAGAGCACAAGAACATATTTACTGTAACGTGCAAATCTGCCCTTGCAGGCTGGAGGCTGATCTTGGACTGAATGCCAGGTCTCTCCACTGACTGAGGAGGGAGGACTGTCATACTGAGATGGGCAGCTGCTTTTGTGCTTTTTCAACTGGTTTTGACTAGAAAGATGAGCTGATGTGTATTAGTGTTTGACCACAAAACCAGTGTCCTTGACCTGGCTCAGTCTGATTCTCAGGAATTAGTATTTTATGTTTGCTCCACATGGTCTGTGGACCTTGAACCACCTGTCTCCTTGCTTCCAACACATCACACGTCACTGCAGCTGCTACAGGCACATCAATCCCTGCTGTTTTCACAGTGCTGAATTCTCTCTCCCTACCTTCACGTGCTTGAGCCCATAGTGAGGAATGCAGTCAGTGGGGAGAGCTTCAGCTCCACAGTATAATTAAGGAGATCTAAGATCTCAGGTTGTCCCTGGAAGTGCCTACCCTTCTGCTGTCTTAATGGCAGCACCTTAAAATGGAAGAATCATTTTGTTTTGCACACCATCACCCAAACCCACAAAGGTACAGGAGCACCACTCTGCCCTGCATTCCCTTGGGAAGCATGTATTTGATCGTGGGTCTTTTGTCATGCATGAGGATCAGGACTCGACTCCCTGGGAAGCAGCTCTGCCACCTTGGGAGCCCTTCCAGAGAGGAAGGCGAGGTCACCAGCAAGATCGAAGAGCCTGGCACGCGTGGCATTCTCACCTGATCACGTTCCTGTAGACTCTTCTGCTGTCCTTGTCCAGACACACCATGAAGGGCCTCTGCTCTGTGCTCCTGATTTTGATATTGCATGTTTTCAACCTGTTTGCCACAGCCTAGATACAGAGGAGGAGGAGGAAGAGCCCAGTGAGTGTCTCGCTTCCCTCCCCTTGGGTGGTGGGTGCTGTATGCCTACTGGCTATGAAAGAGACAAATTATGACATTTCTCTCTCTCTCTTTTTTTTTTTTTTTTTTTTTTTTTTTTATCTCAGACATGACAAAGTGAATCCTTTTTCTGTAATCACAACTGTAATCACAACCTGGTCACATTTTGCAAGGGCAACCTTTCCAAATTGTTAATGCTTTTACAAGTTGAAAGCTTTGGGATGTCTGATGTGGGGCATGGTCTGTTCTCCAGGCCCGTGGTGTATCTTTGTGGAGATCATGGGGTGCAGTACCTCGGTGTTTCCAAAAACCAGGTGAAAATAAGCAAAAGTGTGCTGACTAGCTAAAAATACCAGCAAAGAGACTGGAAGCTCCAGGGCCCAAATGACCAAGGCACTGCCACCCAAACTGCAGTGACGTGTTCCCATGGGGCAGCGTGTCCTCTGGGGTCAACTTGAACTCACATGTAAAATGAAGAGGACAGGAACCCAAGTTTTTAATCCCACCTCTTGCAAATCCATCTTTCTGAGCTGGCAATTAGATTCACTGACCTAATGGAGTTGATCACAAAACTACAGACCCTTTCCTGTACCCAGGTGGAGCCACGATGACTGGGACCAAGCTTTCTTTCTCCACTTTGTCCCTGGGGTCACTGAATAACCCAAACAGCAGCTCTGTCCTTCAGGGTCTCCTAAGACAGGATACAACGTGGCATTGACCAGCAAGGATGGCATCTGGTGCTCTGGCTCAGAAATCTAGACTTTTCTATGGAAATTCATTGCAGAACACTCTCTGAGCAGGGTGGCCCCAAGACCACCTCATCCCCACAGAGTGTTCCCCCTTCCACTGCTGTCATAAGGGATTTCCACGCATTGGCCAACCCCTCCAGGGCTGCGAGCATCCACAGCTACTTACCGAGAATGATCGTCCTGACAAGTTGTTGATCCTAATGATTTCAGTGATGTTCACGTTCAGACACACCAGGTCTGCAACAGAAGCAGCATGTAAGCCTCGGGCCATGGCACATCTCAGCTCAGCTTGGAGTGGAGCTGCTGCCAGATCCCATGTTTGTGTGCATTGCCAGAGGTCCGTGGGACACACAGAACAGCAGAAAAGGAAGACTCTAGCAAGGTCCATGGGCTAAGGGTTTGCGTGGGATCATGTTCAGGGTGGAAAACCCAGAGGCTATGCCAAGGGCAAGGTGAAAGAGGAAGGCTGCAGCAAGAGGAAGGTGCTGCCAAGCCTAGATTCTAGTTACACCGGAACCCCACATTACAGGGAACCCCAGACACGTCATTCCTGAGAAAACACACAACCACAGACCATGGTGACACGCATGTCACTGATTCAACCCCCCCAGCCCAGGCACAATATGCACTAAATACCATGGTCCAATTTATTCTATCAAGCACCAGAAAACCCAGCAAACCCTCTTCACATAATTCCAGGGAGGAAGAACCCACCATCAGCCTCATCAGCAGGGATGGCTTTCATCACCAGACCTGTGGAGCGCAGGGACAGCACCAGCTCCTTCGCCCGGTCGCTCACCACAACCTGCAGGCAAGGCTCCGTTAATGCACCCAGGCAGCCAGGTGAGACGGGGAGAAGTCTGGGGACAGGTTTTCACAAATGCAAGGTTAGCCAACAGGCTTTTAAAGTTCACCACAACCTGTGGTGAGGTCTCTGTCCTCTCCTGGAGTGCAACTCCAGAGGAAAAAAGAAGGGCTAGAGCACTTGGGAGATCAGTGCCATGCTGGGGATCCCTGTGAGCAGAGACATTTTGGGCTGCTGAGAGCTCCACTTACCTTTCTGTATATTACTGTGAGATCTATGCCAGGGCCATCCAGGGTTGTTTTCTTCTTGGTCATGCTTAA
This sequence comes from Microhierax caerulescens, assembly GCA_035590215.1. Classification (NCBI taxonomy): domain Eukaryota; kingdom Metazoa; phylum Chordata; class Aves; order Falconiformes; family Falconidae; genus Microhierax; species Microhierax caerulescens. The sequence goes on along the minus strand of JAVJGJ010000001.1, from coordinate 116,122,272 downwards.
CTCTGCAAGGAGGGAACCTGGTAGGATTGAGGTTTCACTTGGCCCACCTGTCTGTGGTCAGCAGGGAGGGATCCTCCCCTGGGACAAGACACCCCCTCCATCACACAGCAGTCGTGGTCTGGCACACCAGTCCTTCTCGCCTTGCCTACAAGAGCTGAGGCTCTGTGTGCTCCACAGGTCCAGCGAGATGGACTCACCCGAGGGTCTGTGCCCACTCACAATGGCAAACAGACATCGGATGGGACACAGGGTGCATTGGTGGAAGAGCTGGATGTGACCTCTGTAACGGTCCAGCCTTCAAGCACCCTTTTCCCATCACTGGCAACTCAAGGAAGCTGAATTGCTAATAGGGAAAACATCTGGCAAAGGGGATGGTTATAAATCCCAGTTTGTTTCCTCAATAAAAACATGGTGCTGACCCAACTTCAGAGGGTCCTGGAGCCAGCCAAAGGCACAGTCTACAGAACCTGGTTGAGACCAGGAAGCCAGTGACCACAGGGTCTCTCATTTAGCCTGGTGTCACGAGCCTGAGAGATGGAGACGTTTAGGGAAGTCTCCTGCTCTTTGGGGAGCAAGGGATATCGCCCCATGGCATGGCCTTGACTGCTGCAGGCTGAGGGACAGGGTGAGTGGGAGCTGGGGCCAGCAGGACACCCCCTCCCCCAGGGTGGCAGCCCCTGCTGCAGGGTTCAGGGTGGGGCGACACACGCACCTCTGTAGGAGATGCTCTCCTGCACCTGGGTGCGCAGCTCTGTGAGGAACACATCCTCGGCCGGCTCCTGCGCTGGGTCATTGAAGAAAATCTGAAAGAGAGGAAAATCTTTAAGAGCAGCTCCTCCTGGGTCACCAGACCAAGTATGTGGCATCACACAGAGCTTGTGGCAGGAGAAGGTTCTCCAGAGCGCTCAGATGTGGCATTGGGAGAGGGAATCTATGAGTTCACCATAGCAGCCCGTGGGGTGGAGGGAACTGCTGTTGCTCTGCCTCCTGAAGCCCAGGAGCACAGCAGGCACTGGCCGGAGGGTGGTGGACCCGGCCAGCAGAGCCAGGGCAGTGTCCCCTGCCACTGGGTGTCACTGTGCACTCACAGACCAGTCCGTTCCCAGCACCTGCCCACCCGCAGCCCAGGTCCAGGGGAGCAGCTTGACTGCAGATGCTGTTGGGTTCCAGGTATGGCATCTCTGTCTGAGACACCTATGTCAACTGGCCACTTCAGACCTACGAATTATTTTCTTTTCACATTATTTTCTTTTATTTGTTTTGAGCAAATTGTGAAGATAAGGTCTTGAGGAACCCTCACCTAGCTACTCCTAGCCTTATGTCCAACTCCTGTGGGACTTGACCCTCACTTCCAGGAAAATTCTCTGCAGCCAAAGAGGAGGAACAGCGTGGTCTTAACCAAAGAGGCAAAACAGACTTAGTGTTTCCAGATGAAGCAGCTTCACACCCTGTATAACAAGGTAGGTTAGGTGCCTTTATCTGAAAGCCACATCTGGAGTCAGTTCCTCTTCCCCTGCTTGACTCACCCACTCTCACACCTGCTTTTGATTTTTGTCTTGGAGGAGAAGTAAGTGGAATAAAAATTCACCGAAAAAACCACATCCCCAGCGGCACAAGCTGAGGACCAGGTGCTCCCAGTGTTTACAAGCTACGTGTTATCTGTTCAAGTCCCGGTGATGCTCTATCAGGAGTTACCAAAGCTCTTCCAGCTCTTTGCAAGCCACGTGCCAGTTTGCTGATGTAATGGCTGCTCCTGCTGCTATAGGTCACCACATTGGCTGCAGGTAGATTAGAAGGAGGTATGTGCATCAATGCACCCTAAGCTTTGAGGGGGGAGGGGGGAACTGCCAGAGGAGCAGATAGGGGGGTTGCATGACTGAATACAGCAGTTCTTTGCTCTCATATCAAGTGCCAGGTCTCACTCTGGTACCATTTCAGAGAAAAGCTGGCAGGAAATTAATAAAATGGTGTTTCAGGAAGCCCTGCAAAGCCCCTGCAAGATACAAGAAGGTTTTGGCAAAACCACACAGAAAACTCCTGTTTGCTCACAGCGTCTAAAGCAGCAGGAGATGCCAGAGCTCCTGAGCAACCTGAACCCAGTGGAGCAGGAAATCTGCGTCCCTACCATGTAATTTCAAGGCTCACTTTGCTGACCTGTCTGATCCTGAAATAGTCTTCCTGGGACCATTGACTCCAGCTGAGCTGTGCAACAGCAGTCGCTAGATCCAGGAGCTTGGCAAGGAGGGGACAGGCTGGGGGGAGCATGGGGACCCAGGCTCAGATCTGCTATAAGCCCCCAGACCCCGCTGGCTTTGCACAGCTCTGCCCGCAGCCGGGCTCTGCAAGCTCTTGCAGGGCCACATGAAGGCACAAGGGTTGCAGCACCCACCTTCACAGCGTAGACCTGGAAGCAGACGGGCTGGGTGCCCATGCGAACGTAGTAAGCGATCACATCGGTGATGAACAGATCAGTCACTAGATGTTTGCTTGGAGAGGAAGGCTGGGGGGAGCAAATCATATTATGGATCACCCACAGTCGCTTCTCAAAAACACTGCCACACACTCTAGATAACCAGCAATGTCGCCCAGGGCAGCAGTGACCTGCTCTCCCACAACTAGTCAAAGCGTGTGGGAGAAAGGGAGATGTACACCCACCTCCCAGCCTTTCTGCAGGCTATCAATGGTGGCTCAAACTGCCAGGAAAGGAGAGCCATTTCAGCAATGCCTCATTTACATTTTCTTTCTTAAAACCTGCCATTTCCTGTCCCTTGACTGAAAAAAACCTCTTCGAATGCAGCAAATGGGTTTTGTGGGCTGTGGCAGTGTCAGCCACATGCACCTTTCTGGGTGCCGGGCACTGGCGTGGGTTGGCAGCTTCTGTGTGGGGCACGGAGGGGCCCTGCAGGACACGAGCTCATCCTCGGTAGGGCAGATGCTTTTGGGAAACTGGCTGGGCTGGGGAGGTGGGAAGGTTTCACTCGTACCATGGTGGCCAGCTTGGGAATCACGTGGCACAGAGTGTTGATGTTGCTCTCGTACCATGGGTCGGCTCTGCCCAGGTAGCCAGCCACCTCGCAGAGCTCCTCGTCACCAGTGGCAGTGTGGTCCTGCAGAAGAAACACCCAGCTCAGGGTATGATCATGGCTCAGAATAGCCGTAGAGAAGGCAGAGGGAGCCGTGGCACGAACGCCCCATGAGCAGCTCCCCCATCCCTCCTGCTTCCCTGCTTGGTCCAGAAAAGATGGCAAAACACTTTTTGCAGCACTCCTTTAACAGATGCTCAAGAACAAAAACTAAGTGAAGAATGGAAGGAAGAAATACTCTTTTTTTAATAATGGCATGTTTGTCAGGACTCACAGCCAGCTCTGGGCCAGCTTAAAATACTGTGAGGAGTGCAACCATTTATTTATAGCTGTCCCGAGGCTGTCAGAAGGGAAGAGATGTGCCCAAGATAAACTGCTAGGTAGTGACTTGCAGAACTAAAACTGGGGCCATGACCAAGCAGGCAAAGCCCTCAGTAAGGGGCAACTGCTTCCCTTAAGTGTTTGGTAGGTGAAGAGGGTCAGTCATTTGTCAATGACATCCCTCAACCCTCCTATAGCTGGGGCACAGAAGCAGAACTGATGCCATCATGAGGATGTGAGTTATCACCTGTCAGGGGGACTGGAGCAACCTGAATGTCTCCAGAGCTGATGGATTCCTGAAGACAGTCTGCAAATGGAGCCCAGCCGCCCTGCCTTGGCTCCCATCCTCCTTGTTCTAGGAACAAGGCATTAATGGATGGGAATTCCTGTAACCCCCTCCCTCTTCTTCCTCCAAAATCACCATCATTTGCTGGCAGCCAGCGGCAGCAGCTGGAGCTGCCAAGCCCAGACTCACCATCACGGCCAAGGTGTTTGGCTGCCCTGTCACGACCGGGATGTAGTAGAACTGCAGGTTCAGCCTGGGAGTCAGGAAAACTCTCCGTGTTTCTCGTTTCCTTGAAATGGAAAAAATAAATAGGCCTGTCACAAGGGGAAGGTGGAAGAACATGGCTCTTGGCCAAGGCTGGGCAGTGCCAGGAGACTGCAGCTGCTCTGCACCAGGAGCGCATGCCCTGCACGCACGCCTCGCTTGCCCAGTGCAACAGGATGGCAATAATGCCCCTGGGCTCCCAAACTGAGCAAGGTGAGATGGTGGGGGTAAGGGGCATCCCACAGACAGGCTCTTGGCTGGGACTGGTGGTCCCATCTGCACCCAGCTCTGCTGCCTGCACTGCGACTCAGACCCACCCCATGCTGCTCTCCTGGCCCAGGTGAACCAGCTGGGAAGAGCCAGCTGGAAAAAAGCTTTTCTTTTGAATTTTTCCCTTTTGCATAGAAAAATGTCTTGCCTCCTTTATGGTTCATTTAACCCATTCCATGGGCAGAAGGGTAAAAACCTCCCTCACTGTGTGCCTCATTTTGTGTGCATCATTTGGGCCAACAGAGCCAAATGATGCCATGCAGCCAGTGGAGTCAGATGCATTTGGGTGCAAAATACCTGAGTCTCACCCTGCCCCAGGTACTGCTGGAGCCCAACCCCATCTCCAGCCATCTTGGGGAAGATGCAAAGCCCACACTTTGTCCTCCCTTCCCCCAAGCCCCCAGAGCCAAAGAGACCACGGCTACTGGTTACCTCAAAGAGTGGTAGGCTTGGGCCAGGCGCCCCAGGACCCGGTCGTCCCCCAGCAGCATGATGCGGGCAGTGTGCAGCCTCTGGAGCGGGGCTGCAGGCTCGGGGGTGATGCCTGGTCTCCTCTGCAGCTTCACCAGGGACTTCGCCCCGGCACCGTTGCAGCCAGCCTGCAGGAAGGCTATGCTCTCCAGCGGCGACAGCTTTTTTTTAATGCCACCCTTCCTGTGGAGCCGGGATTGCTCTGTTAAAGCACCGCAAGGGGCGAAAGGCTCCTCGGCTGCCACGAGCAGGTCTCGTTCGATGCCACTGTCAGTGGAGAGCACGGAGAAGCGGGTCTGCTCGCAGCACTCGCAATCCGAAATGATGTCCTGGATCTCGAAGTTATCCAGGTCCTGGCTTAGGCAGTCTGGCTCGCAGCTCTGCGACAGCGGGCGGATGAACAGCACCAATTCCTTCCCTGCAGGCAGAAGGGAGCTTGAGGAGGGAAATACAACCAAAGCCAGGCTGAGCACAGTCCTCCTCAGCACCCCTCTTTTCATGCAGACCACAGGGCCAAGACCTCCACCAGCAGGTCCAAGAGGAGTCAGTCTTTCAGTCCTGTTTCACACTGTACCATGAAAAGAGCTCAGTATCACTCAAATCAGGTACTGTGGGCACATCTGGCTGCAGCCCCTTCCTCCACTCCTCGACAAGGGTCCTCTCCTCATCTCCTTCACCCTTCTCCCCCCACTAATCCTCTGATCTGACCCCAACACCGCACAAGTAGGGAGGTTGGTGCAGTCAGCACAAGCCTCCATGAGCTTGGCCCTTGGGTGATGGTTATGAAACTCGCTGCTCAATAATCAGGGCTAAATTATATGTTTTGCAGTGGCTTTCCAGCCTCAGGCACTGTCCAAACTCCCCACAGCCCCCCAGTGCACTCACAGAGCTGGTCATCTTCTGTCCAGAGGTGAAAGCTGATGTTGGGGTTGGGCAGAGGGGTGCCCTGCAGCCCTCCCAGGGGAGCATCGCCTGGGGGAAACAAGGGTGCTTGTAACACACGGGACCAGCTTTCCCCCACAGATGCATGAACCCCCACTGGTGCTGGGCTTCAGACGCTGGCTGAGATGGCCCATGCCAAGCCCCCAAGGGCTCTCCCACCCTCGTTGCCTTCTGGCCAGACATGAGGCTGTAATTACAGACCTCTGCTCTCAAGACTGAGCCACAGGAAGATAGATACCTGCATCATTGGTGGAAGGGAGAAATGAAGATGGGGAAACTGAGGCATGGCCGAGAGAAGGACCTTGCTTTGCTGCGGACAGCAAAGGAATTGCAGAATAAAGAAAACATTCTTCTGGCACTGGGCCTTCAACCCACGTGGTAGGACCTGCCTCAGTGATATCAGCTGAGATCCAAGGGAGCCCTTTGACCCCACCATCACTGGCTATTTTTAACCCATTATAGCTCTGTGAGAAGCAGTGGGACAATTTAATAGCTCGCTGCCATCAGAAGAATACGATCCCACTCCTCTCCCTACCCCACTAGCTGTTCCTTCTCACATCTTACACTGGTTCAGTCTCCAGCTCTTTCTGAGGAGGGGGCTGGGGTAGAGATCTTCCACGAGTAGGAACCAGGAAGGAGGAAACATGGCTCCCCTTTCCCTCTAGTCTACCCCAGATTTGTGTGAGAAGCTGTGACAGATGGAGACATTTGTTATAGTCTGTGTAGCCCCGATGGCAGCAGGCTGGAACAGAGCTCTGCCAGGGATGGGAGGAGATGGCAGTGCCACTGTCCACCCCATCAGCGCCAGGTTTCATGGAGTGGTGCACAGTGACTCCCCAGTACAGCAGCAGAGCCCTAGAGAGTCTGTCCAGCCCCCCTGGTTGACACCTGTAGCACCCTTTGCAAACAACAGACGTGTCTCCAGGCCTCGGGGCAGCTGAAGTAGCAGCAGTTTGACACAGTCCCTTTCCTCAGGTGCCTTCCACTGCCACATGCTGTTTGCCATCCTGGACATCAGGTCCCTGCAAGGAGCCAAGCTGCAAGGACCTGACCGGGTGATGGATGCTGCTGAGGTAGAGGCAGAGAGGAGCTGGGGATGGACAGCTCTGGGAGGGCAACGTGAAGATAAAGCAGCGAGGCAAGGGCCTGCCAGCTTGCACAGCTCCCTTAACCCCCTGTGCATGGCTGGTGGGAGCTCACCTGCTTGGCAGGAGCTGAGGATGGCGTGGGAGATCTCCTCCAGCCTGGCCGCGTGCTGGCCGCGGTCTGCGCTCGCCTGGTTTCCTGCACACTCCACTGCCATCACCACTTGCTGGAACCAGTGCTCGACGTCACTCGTGGGCATATCCTGTGCGAGGAGCAGCTGTTAACACCCGGGGTGGGGGTGGTGAAAAGAGGAGATGCTCCACGGGAAGGGCTGTGGGAGGGGGCAGAAAGAGGGCAAATGTGTCCTGCAAGAATTGTTGTTTCTCAGCAGAGGACACAAATGCCCCCTTGTCCCTGGGGAAGCTGCAGGAGGAGAGGTGGTGGCTGTACCGTCTGCTAAAAGCTTTTTTCTGGCAGGTTTGCAGCTGATGGGCACTGTGCTGCCGGCTGCCACAAGCTCAGAGAGCCAGCAGCAGAGCTGGCAGCTCCAACGGCCCTCAGGAGATAGGGACAGCGGGCATAAAAAGGTGTCCTTGAAAAGAAAATCACTGAGAGCCCCTGCAAAGTCACCTTTCTGCACCAGACGTTTATCCTGCTGTGGCCCCACAGCTCCTTGCAGGAGGTTTGGGAGAAAACTGGCTGAAACCTTTCTGCTGAATTGCTTTTGCATGAGTGGTGGCTCACAGAGGAGCCTGTATTTCAGCTGCAGAGCCCAGCTTTGCTGTGCAAAACTGAAGACTTAGAGTGAAGATTCAAAACCTCCGGCTCCTGTTACAACAACTGTTTTAATATTTGAAGAATTTTTTTTTTGTTTAACACTTGTTTTGCCCGTAGCCCAGCCTTGCAAGTAACATGGGCTACTGGGGTCGGAGACCAGCAGTGAGGAGGCTGGGGGTCTTGCCACTTGCCAAAAAAACTTCCCCTGGCGCATGGCAAGAGCAGGACCATTGGAAAACCACACGTGGTGGTGCTGCAGAAGTGCTGCCAGTTACCTGCAAGGTTGCCTTCAAGCTGCTGATGTCACAGCCCTCGCCCAGGGCTGCCTGCATGGTGTGGAGGATCACGTAGCACATGCACGCCCGGGGGCTCTGGGAGACCCGAGCTGCCTCTGTGTCAGTGACTAGTGCATTGCAGATGGCTTCAGAGAGCAGCTCGGGATCAGCAAAGATGAAAATCCTGCATGGGGCAAAAGGATGGGAAAAGAGGGAGGTGAGATGAGGACTCCCTGTTACTGACATCAGGGCTGGCATGAGCAACTCACGTCCCCATCATCCTGCACGGAGGAAAAGGGTCGCTGCTGATATTCCCCTGCCCTACCCTGCCCCCCACCAAGGGAAGCTTCCTGCCTCCCAGGACCGCAGAAATAAATTGGGACACATGGGAGGGATGTGCTCCTCCCAATGCCAAGCTTGTTTTAGCGAGGCAGTGGATGCCACCAAATTGTGTCCCCCAAGGCCATGTACTGCCATGTGGTTTATGTCCAAATTATCTGTTCCATCCGGCATTAATTCAGAGTGCAGGAAAAGAGATTTCACTGTGGGGCTATGGAAGAAATAACGGTAACAATACATTCAAAGAGGTGAACTCACTTTTCCTGATAAGGGTATGGGTCGCTTTTGAGGCTTTGTTCGGAAATGACCATTCTTTGGTACAATGTACCTAGCAAATACAAAAGGACAAACACGCAGGAATCAGAGCATGAGAAGTAACAGCGCAACTCCCCAGAGCAGCTCGGTGCTGCTCCTGGTTGTAGAGGCTGGCAGCGGTTCTGCCAAGCTGGCCAACACCCATTGCTGGGGAGATGGGGTAAAAGAGCCAAGAATCAGGCCCAGAGTTAAAAACAGTCAAGGACAAAGACGGCCACACTACATAAAAAGAAAACCCCTTCTATTCAGGGATGATTTCCTGTATTTCCCTTCCTTTGTTTAGTGGATTATGAGCTTGGGAACCTGGTTGGAAGCAGGAGGAAGAGCCCTAGCCCCGGTCTCCGTCCCCGTGGCCACAGCAGGGGACAGCGCTCGGGTGGATACAAAGAGCACGACGTGTTTCTGAGTGAGGAGAGATGTGCTTTACCCTCACCCAGCTCTGGGGTGGGGAAGATACACCAACCCCACACCGCTCAGGTGCAGTCATCCTGGAAGCCTTGTGGTGCTCTGAGAGCAGCCCTGCTGGAGATCCTCATCTCTCCACGTGGGATCATTCTTTTACCAGACTTCTAAAAGAATCTTCTTTTACCAGAAGTCAGGTGAGATGAAGGTGGACCTTGGAGCTTCAGACAAAGCTGTGCTGGGGAAGGATGGTCGGGGTGATGGGGATAGGCCGACACTACCAAGAGTGGCACTTTCTCTCTGATTTCCCACCAGGTTTCTCATATTATACATCCACCTCACAAGGTGTCTGTACCTTGCACTGTTTTACAGCATTGCTTTTAAGGACTTGAATAAAAGAAAACTTCAACAAGAAGAACTTTAATGAGCGATGTGTAAAGGAAAAAGAAAATAGAGTTGTCCTCTGGCTTGCTTTATAAAAGGGACTATTCCCTGCAGAAACTAATGACATATTAGTGTCTAAAACCTGATGCACAGGTAGTGGAGGGGGAGCCCATGCTGGACAGCCTGCAACTCGGTCTCAGATGGAGACTTCTCTTTGCAAAAAGGAGACCACCACAAAACGTACTGAGATGCCCAGGCTGGGAGTGTAACCACCCCGTTTCCCATGCAGACAGAGGGTGTATGTACACCTGGCCTTAGACGGACTGGACTTGGCTCTGGTAGTACCTACACTGACAGCAGGAAGATCCCAAGGTTTTCTGCATAACTTGGGCTCAGCAGCCTGAAATCAGGGCAACCATCCCATCCAAATACATCCCTAAGACCCCCAAGCGCTTGGCTAGCCACCCGCAGAAATCCCTGCCACGTCTCACTGCATTAAACAAAGGCCATCTCAGGCATGGAATCCCCCCAGACCCCCACTACTATTGCCTTGAGGACCCCTGAGGAAAAGACCTCGTACCTGGTGCTGTTCTTTCCATCTTCAGCCTGATGGCATAGTCCAAACCGATGGTGCAGAAAGGCTTGGGCAGGGTGAGCAGCTTCTTACAGAAATCATACACTCTGCCGCAGAGCTCGTCGGAGATGCAGGGAGCCTGGAGTGAGAAAGGGCCAGGTAAGTAGATGCCATGGGCAGTCATGCCTAACGGTGCTCTCCCCACAGCAGACCCCAGGGTGGGAGAGCACAGAGCTACACCAAATTCAATATGGATTTAAATGCAATATATGAAGCAGAATCAGGCTCTACAGTTGTTCAGAAGCCTCCAGCAATACCCACTGAAGGGCTGTGGGCACACGTTTTTGCCAGGCTGTGGCTCCCTACACCATCAGGCATCAAAACACCTCCTGAAAAGGGGGTCAGCTGGAAGAACCTGTCACTCCCATACTTGGCACAGGTGACTGTCTCAGCCATCAAACAGCACACTGGGAAATGCACAAGTGAGTCCACCTGTGGTAGTCCCAGGGCTTTGTTGGGCAGGTACTGGGATATTTCAGCACAGGAATAGGTGCTGAGTGACTTCAGGTGATCCCTCCTGTGGCTTCTGATTTCCCTGGATCTTGCCCCAGCGAAGCCCAGCGGTAGGTTACCTTTATCAAGGTGTACATCAGCGTGTGCAGCAAGGGGATGATGTAATGCTTGAAGTCACCTCGCTCCGCCTGTGGAACCGAAAGGCACAGTCAGTGCAGGCAGCACCTGGCAGAATGCTGGTGTGGGCAGCACCAGAGACCAGAGTCAGGGGAGCCACCAGAGCCCCAGGACGTGCTGGGTTCTGCCTGCTCAGCAGCTCAGACACACAGGGCGAGCACAGGCATTCACCCTGGCTTAGGGCGTGATGCTCCCCGGGTCAAGGTGCGGTTTGGGACCCTCCATGGGCCATCGGGGTGGGCAGGATGTCCCTGGGGCATGGTGGGCATCCCGTGCATATAAGCCAAGCCCTGGGGGGGAGTGGACCACACTGCCATGGCCACTGCCACACTGGAGGGCTAGAGGTTGCTAGAGGGACGTGAAGGCTCTGGGAGCTGCTGAGAGATGGTTTGCACAGAGCTGTGCAGCACACACACAGCAGCCATGGTGGGAGCGAGCGAGCAGAAATTTCTAACTGAGCTCATTAAGGAGTTCCTTTCTGTTGCAAAAACTCACGTGGAAATAACAAAACCTCTGGAAAAAGCCTCACTTACATTTGGTGGGTGTGGGACCAGAGTGAACAGGGAGGAGAGATGCTCTTGTGTCCCCATTCTGGCCCATGGGAAGCCAGATGGATGCTCGAGCTGACACAGCTCTGGTCCCTCCCTGCAGCCTGGCTTGGCTCTAACAACAGCTCCAGCAACAGGAATGCCCCTGGATAAACCTGGGAAAGATACTTCCACCCCAAAGATATTTCTAACACCTTTCTTCAGGGCTGCTGTGCTGATGGATCTAAGCTAAATGGAACTGATTGCAGCAAAACTTTAGAAATGATCAGTAAAATGAGTAACAACCAAATTGCTGGACCAGCTGATATTTGCCCAGGGCCCCAGAGAAACTCAAGCATGAATTTGCTAAATTGTTATCTGTGGTTGATACTGACTGCTCAGAGCTGCTGCAGTGCCAGAGGAATGAGGTAAAAAAAAACCAAAACAGCCAAACCCAAACAAGAAAAAAAAAACCAAGAAAAAATTACTCTGATTTCCAAAGAAGAGCTTCAGAGAGATGAAGGGAATTACAGACCAGGAGGCCTGACACCCCTCCTGGGCAAGGAAAGATAAGAGTAGCAGAGTGATAATAGGCATAACCGGGAGGGACTGACATGGCTTTTGCAGGGGAAAGCAGACCTCAAGCCCTCTGGGGGAATCCCCGCATCCATAGCCAAGGGTGATGTGGGTGTTCCTTTCCATCTGGATTTGCCAAAGCCACTTGGTGAGTTCCCTTCCCAAGGCGCTGACGGAAGCTGAGCTGCCACAGCATGAGAGCTGCAGCCTGCAAACAGCCTCAGAGCTGCTTAACAGGCAGGCAGGAATCACTGTGATGCATGCACAGGGGTCTGCGCCCGGCTGCCGGGGCTCAGGGGTGCAAGGGGTGTGCAGATGGAGCGAGGCGATGGCACTGCGGAGGGTGCCTGGTCTCCCGGCGCCGTGGGCTGCAGCTGGCCGGGTACACAGGAGCTGAGCGACGCTGAGCAAGGCAACTCCGTCCTTCCAGCTTGAAACAAATAGCAAAGATGCAGAGAAAGTGGTACAAGGAGGTTCCTGCACCAGGGACAACTTGCAGGGGCTTGTCACCGGGGTGGGGAGGAGGAGGGGGAGGGGGGACAAAGGCTGTTCCTCCCCACACCAGAATGACAGAGCGCTGGCTGAAATGAGGCACACTCATGAGAAAGAATAGGTGCTACTTCTACACATGACATCTCATCAAACTACAAACCCAGTCGTGGCAGGATGCTGAGGGTGCTAAAGATTTACACATGAACAGAAAATGACAAGACAAATCAATGGAACAAAAAAATCCATCACAAGTTTTCTATCAGATGCTCGCAGGACGGGACACTGGGTTAGATGGTTCTGCTCTGACACTCTCTGGGATGGAAATGTGTGACACAGAGGAGAAATTTCTGCTCTGCCTGTGACTACAGCTGGAAGGAGGTTTACGGTGGTCAGGAGTGCTCTGTGCTGTTTGCAAACTGCAAAGGGCTGCCTGCCTTTGGCTGCTGCCGCATCAAGGAGCCTGGGGAGGTTCACTGCTCTGCCAAAAGTGACTTTCCATCACTTTTGTGGCAAACCTTGGTCCCTGCAACCATCAGCTGGGGATGAGCTACAGCTCTGCCCCGGTGTTCCCCAGTTTTTCACTCTGTGCTATGAGCCAGGGTCTCCAGCCAGGCTCAAGGTGCCTAAAAACATCCCCCTGCTCCCCTGGGCCACACAGCAGGGCACGTGCTGCAGAGGGGCTGAGCCCTGCACCCTGCACCCAGGCACTCACCCTTTCCAGCTCCTTCACCAGGATCCTGACCAGGATGGAGCTGTTGCTGGGATTCTGGTCAATCTTTTTATGCAGAGTCCATCGCAGCATCCCTGAGAAATGAAAGCCAAGAAAGAGGTTGGGTTGCCAAGGAGAGCAGCGCTGGATCACAGAGGAATTGGGAGAACCTGGGCACTGTTGCAGCCAAAATCACCTGCTGGGATGCTACATTGACATCACTCTCAGAGCTAAAGCAGGATTCCCTGCCCCCTGCTTCAGTCATCCACCCTCCGCAAGGGACAAATGATGCTGCTGCCCCAATTCTGGACGCAGCATTGATGTATCATACCTCTAATACTGGGAGACCTTTGGAAAAAGGTCCTAGAGATCCTAGGATTGGGAGGCTGGAGGAAAGCAAGGCAGGGCAATGGACATGAAGTTTGTTTCCTGTTCCCTCTGTTTATGACTGTCTGCTTTCACTGCCTGCCCCGAGGAATTTGGGTTCCTGCTGGTCCCAGCACACAGCACCCAAACACTGAGTGCCAATAGCTCACGCCCAGAGCAAGGACCACAAAGCATCTCAGTCCTGCAGATGTCAAGGCTCATTCCAGACAAAATCAAATTTAATTAACTGCAAAATATTCCATGCACTCCAAGTAAAATCAATTTTTCAAAATTAATTAAGTTTCCTACAGCTGTAGCAGTCCAGTTGCTGGGTCAGCCAGAGTTTTATTCTCCAAAACCGTAACCCAGGGATTCCAACTGACTCTTTAGCGAGGACCCAAGCAGCGTGTGCAAAGCGATATCCCCGTGGGGAGGGATGGAGACATTGCAGCTCAGGGGTGTTAAGTGAGTCGGGCAGGGCTACGTGGCAAGTCAGTGTCAGAGCTGGGAACAGCATCACAGACTCTGGCATTCGACGTCCCACCTCAATGCTGGACCTCCTGGGTGAGTGCAGGGTGTGAAGGGTGTAACAGTCACATAGAGGAGGGATGAAAGCCATTGCACGGCAGGCACCAGGAGCTTGCCAAAGATTTAGCACCTCCAAAAGTAGGTTAGAAAGGGCAGAGCAATGCCAGAGAGGTGAAGCCACCTGTGTCCCCCCACTCTGGCACTGACTGAGAGGGGAGCAGTGAGGGGTTTGGGGCCAAGCAAATGCCCCAGCAAGGCAGCGTGGGGGGTGGCACTGACCCCCAGAAGCTGTGCCAGGGGTCCCTCTCACCTCGGTCACACTGGCAGGCGGGGTGGTGCCCATCCAGCTCTCGCAGCAGCGTGCGGACGCGGCGCAGGATGTCCGACTCTACCTCTGCAGGGACAAAGAGGACATGAACAACCAGCCCAGCCCCCAGGGGACAGCCTCAGGGGAGGAGCACTGCTTTGGGGGAACACGGGGACTGCACCCCTCAGGATGGTCTCAGCAGGTTTCAAGCCTGGATGAACCTCAAGAGAAACAGGGCAGAGCTCTCCCCAGGGCCACCAGAGCTGGGGGTGAGTGCCACCCCATGGACTGGTGGCCCCTGGAGCCGTACTGGAGAGCAAAGTGCTCCCACAGGGATGTGGTGGTAGAGAAGCTCTGCAGAGGACTGCTTGATGGCTGAGCTCTGCAGAGCCCCTCTCTCCCTGTTCAATTAAAATAAAAATTAAAAATACACGCCCCCCCCCACATTAAATATAGAAACTAACAAAATTAAACCACAGTTTGTCACCATGCAAGAGCAGAAACACCTCTGCATTTCGGTACTGCATGGGTTCAGCCTCAGCCCTATGCCTGTCGCAAGAAGCCTTCTAGCAACAAGGTCTGCTGCTCACATCAGCAGCTCACCCCTTGTGGGAAACCCAAGCAGAGCCACCAAGCTGGCATGTCATCTCCTGCCTTCCACCCACGACCCCTCACAGCCTCTCCTCGATGTTCGACCACCCACCCATGGGCCCCAGGTACCTTCTGCTCCCCCAGACAAGGACCTGAAGTTGGTGCTTGTACGCGGCAGCTGCCATGCAAGCCTTGCACATGTCAAAACCAAACTGCATCCTGCTCTCAGCCAAAAATAAGTCCGACAACCTCAGACCCAGTTTGGGGTATGACTCGTACGTGGGGTGAGGACTTGTGATCACGAGCTCATTTGCACGACAGCTGGCTGGCTATGTGTGCCAACACGTTGCAGATGTAAAATACAAGTCAGCCCTGACAGCAGTGGGGTATTGGTGAGGAAAGGTGAAAGGCCCCTTTACTCCACCACAGCCTGTCTTCATGTCCCTCCTTACACTGGGCTACTCTTCCCCTATCGGCAAAATGATTATTGTTCCTTTGTAATAATAATAAAAAAAGCATTATATAAATTTGGATATTATTAGGTTATATTTTCCTTCTGTAGCATGTAGGCTGGAGCAGCCAGAACGTGGTCTGATCCAGGGGAGGATCTCAGCTGCCTGTGGTAACCACATCCCAGGGCTTTGCAAGGAACGTTGGCTGGGGGAGGTGGGATGGGAGCTGGCTGGTTGGGAGCTATGGGAAGGGAAACAGGAAAACACTGATGGGATTTTACAGCTCAGCTGGTGGGTCAGACCAACAGGGGCATCTCCACCGGGAGTTCCTGGGGGCAGAGATCCATCAAGACATGATCATGCAGGAGGTGGGGTAGCTTTGAGTATCTGGTCCCTCCTGCCATGCAGACCCATGCACCGTCTCAGGATGGGTCTGAAGCAAAAAACAGAGATGATTTTTTGCTCTTCTGCTATGTCTTTTAGTGGTGGCCCAGGGTCATCATGCAGGGGAGTGGATCTGACACCCCACAGCTGCCACTGTTCCTACTGGTGATGCACATGAGAGAACAGAAGCACTCTGCCCCTCACAGCATCCTTGCTGCCTCCTCGTCACTCTCAGGGCAGGCAGCACACCCAGACACATGACAAGCCACTCCTGCCCTCTCCAAGCCCAAGGCTGCAGGGCCATGGGTCCCATGAGATGGTGACCGGGCCACAGGGGCAGCAGACACAAGCCCTGCATGAAAGACAACTGGGAAATGCAAAATGTAAATGGGGGTGGCCTATTCCTGAGTACACTCCAATAGCCAAAATAGTCCTCCTGGCTGCGGACCCCAGGGAAGTGCATCCCTTTAAGGATGCTTGTGTGGAGGAGGGTTCACTCGATTCAGGCTTCTGCAGAGCTGTGCTTACTGCTGTGGCTTCAGTCAAAGCTGTGTCAGAAAATGACACACTCAAATTCATAATCATTCACGTGTGTTACACGCTGTTGTGAAGTCGTGTGTGCATACGTGGGAAGTCCCATCTCTGCCAGCACAGGTCATGCCATCGTACCCTCTGGGGGAGAAACTACAGTGCACAACTGTCCTTTGAAATGGGATTTTTCTTATTTTGGAAGTGTTGCTTGGGGAAATATCTTGGAAAATTTTATTTTCTCTCCTTTTTGTTCCCTCTCCAGTGATTTGGTAAAGCTCCTCTATTTCACTGTTATGTCCATTGATTTTGCACTAGGGAATCACACAATAATGGACTATCTGAAATTGCCTATTTTCGTTTCTGTATGTTTTTAATTACCAGGGGAAGTTTTTTCTTGAGCACTAATATAAATACTGTTCTCTTTTTCTAAATCAAAGCGTCTATGGTCATGATTGCTGAGGTTTCTTCATGGGGAGCAGAGCCTCAAAGCATTTGTTCCAACACAAACAAGAGGCACTTTGATCTAAAAACAGTCTTAATCTACCAATAACAAATAATGAAATAAAATATTTGAGCATCGATATCCTGACCTGGGGGTGCTGGGAGACCAATATGCTTGTGAAACAGTATGAAAATAAAACACAGATGGGGGGGAAAAATGGACACAAAAAATACAATAAAACATGAAAGTACTTTAAAATTAAAATGTGAATGTTGCCAGATCTGGTGCTTTCGAAGTGCCCCCCTACTGCAGACCTATTGGCTGCCCCTCGGTCACTTTGTGCCTCATTTCCCATCTGTCCAGCAGCATCTGCCAACACCTTGCAAAGAGCAAGGTCTGCCCAGGGGCAGTGAATCCTCCTTAGGTACCCACATATTATATCAGAGGGTAATCAAGGCACAAGAAGGTAGGTGAGGTGGGTTCATTCAGTTGGGATCCCCCTACCCTGGCACCCCGGGGGGCTCAGCATCACCCACCTGTGCTCTCCATGGCCGAGCTGAGGCAGCAGCACGGGGTGGGCACAGGGGCTGCAGGGTGTCTGCAATGATGGGGTGAGTGTGCAGCTGCTCCTCACTCCACGTGGGCATGGCCTTGGGTCCCGTGTCTCACCTGCAAAAAAACAGAGCACACTTGGCTCAGGCTGGTGATGGAGATCAGGATCAGCCTGAACGCTGGGGGGGAGCATCAAGCCACCAGGACACTGTGGGCATGGGATCCCAGGGTGGCAGACCCCAAAGGGTGACCACAGCATGCCCCAGGGGCTGTGTTTGGCTGGAGACAGCTTCAACTTAAAGCTGAACCTGTCTGAACACTTGGTTCCCAAAGCCTCCCACAGCAAGGAGGTTCCCAGGAATGGGCATCAGCATCACTGACCAGAGCAGGATCAGGAACCTCGTCTTCCCCAGGATTTAGATGTTCAGGTAAAATCAAAGTGAGTCTGAAATGCAAAGTCCAACCAGAAAACAACAACAAAAAAAGATGCCAAATTTCCACGAGGGTTCTATGCTGGGTGTGCTGATCCGCTGCCATCCTGATCCAGCTTCCCAGAGAAATAAACCCTGAGGAAAGCTCGGCAGCTGGTTATGCTGCAGAGGAAAGCCAGCCTGGAACCAGACAGCTTCCCTTGCCCTCAAGCATTGTTCTTTCCAAAGAAAGAGGAAGAAAAAATAATCCTAAGAGCTGAGGAGGAAGGAAGGGAGATTTGTCTGTGACAGAAGTACAGGCGGACTGGGGAGCCGGCATGGGGCAGCCACGGGGGAGGGGAGGAGACATTGACATCTTCTATGCAAAAATACCATCGCTGAGATGCTCAGCTGCAGTGACCTACTCCATGGCCAGGTACCTCCCAGCCCGTGGCTCCGGCACCTCATGGTCTTGCCTCTCTCAGTGCGTTACCCTCTCCCATCTCCCCGTTCGTGTCACAGCAGCGACTGCAGGACTGCGCTGCCTGTATTTACAGCCTGAGTGAGCTGCAACACCGCTTTTGGCATTTCTAGATCGAGGCTTTTCCAGCCTGCAAGTTTTGCCCTCTCTTCTTGCCTTTAGGGATGGAAAAAACCACAACCCCATAGATCTGAATTCTGTGATTTTCCTGAAAACATCCACATTATGGTTGATAAAAGTGGTCCACCTCCTGCAGTCCCCAAACCAGCACAGGCAGCAACAACACAGTCCTGGCAGTCCTCTGCGTCCTTCCAAGCACAGCGGGGCCATCAGCTCACACTTGTGCTCATGTCTTTGCTCTGTTTAGGATTCTCTCTATTGCATTTGTAGATTTAGGACCTAACTCTACTCAGGTAGGTCTTAAGTCTGTAAATACCCATCACCAAACCCAGCAGCTCTGTGGCTGCAGTGGGACATGGACAGACACGTGCGGGAACACCCCTGCCATGCACCACACGAGCCCTGAGAGCATCCTGCTCTCAGCAGCTTGGAGAAGCTCATTAAAGGTTTCCTGCAGCACGCCAAGTTTTCAAAACCCACCCCAGACCCATGTGGCCTTTATTTCTGGCCCCAGGGCTGGATAACAAGGTCTGGCGCTGAGCCACTGCGGCGGATTTCCACCACCTGCTGAGCAGCAGTGCCATGGGGGCAGCTCCCAGCCATGGCTGGAAGCAGAGAGGACAGGGGACCTTCTGCAGGCCAGGGGCTTACTGTAACAACCCCCCTGCCTCTGCTTGCACAGCTGGCAGGGGCCCAGGGCCAGGAGAGGTGAGGAGATCCCAACCCTTCTTCAGCTCAGCTGATGCCTGACACCAACCTCGGAATCGCATCTCTGTGACACATGGATACTGCTGCAGCAAGGGATCTGCCTTTTCCTCTAAGGTGACCACCCTGGGGTGCACCAGGGGTGCCTGGCAGGGCAGAGGGTGTCTACTAAGGTCAGTAAAGCATTTCCCCCTCCGCACACCATGCTGATGGCAGCAGCACTGCCCGCGACTGAGTCATGGGGCTGCCCACAGGTTGTTCTGCTGATGGCACAGCCACCTGCCTTCCCTACTGCACCCACCATGCCACACCTGGCTGGGCACCAGGTGACTCCCCGGGGATGCTCAGTCCCCTGGTGCAGAGCCGTGAGCAAGGGAAGGATGCTGTCATGCTCAGCCACAGCTGACCGCAGCGCTGGCAGCCTGCACCAAGCACCAGCCACACGTCTGCAGACAAATGGGGCTTTACTTCTACAGGCAGAAATGGGATGTGCTTCCTGGTATGCTAGGGTCTGGGCCAGAGGAAAACATCAATTAATCCTCCTAGTTTCAAAAATTACATGTCACCCCCTTGAATCACTGGCTAGAGAAGGAAAGTGAATGATTCTCCCAATCCCTTGCATGGATAAAGGCACCAAACTCCACAAGGCAGCGTTACACAGCCAGCGAGCTGGTTGGCACTGCAGTTCTCAAAACGATATTTCCTACTGGGAACAACATCATGAGGGTCCCCGATGCCATGGGAGACCCAGGGCGCCTAAGTGGCAGAGTTGGGGTTGCACGCAGGGCTCCACGGGGCTGCCTGCCAAAGCAAAACAGCCCGCTGCTAATTGTGTTCGTGGTTTTCCACATCCGCATCCTACCTGCCCACACATGGGAGGCGATGGTGACTGAACACGGAACCCGCTCGCCAGCGCTGCTTCCAAATTTAGAAAAGGACCTAATGGGGCCAGAGCGATGTGAGCTCCTCCAGCCTGAGAAACTTCGTTTCTTGGCTCCCCTGTCTGTTTAAAAAGTGCTCGTTTCCCCACTGTGGGCAAAGAGGAGCTGAGATTGAATCCATAGTCCACCTGCCTGCCCCGAGGGCTTGCCTATCCCAAGAAAATTCAACATAAAATGCCCCAAACTGGTCCCCAGCATATCCAGCACCCCATCATGCTGCCTGCAGGAGAACAGGTGAATGTCGTATGAGAAAAGCCATGAAAGGACATACACAGAAACAGGCTGTTGAGGAAGACTGTGGTCAGTGTGGTCCCTGCCAGGCACCAGCTGCTGGCTGTCATTTGACCCGGCCATAGCCAACACAGGGACCTAAATGAGCAGAAAATCACCTGCTCTCACTGGGGATGTTTTCTGCCTGATTTGTTCCCCAAGGGTGAGAGTACCAGGGCTTCCAGAGGAGAAGGAGTGATGCAGGGCTGAGGATGGGAAGGACTGGACAGCACCAGTCCCAGGTCGGAGCCGTTCAGACAGCAGGACCATATCTGCCCTCCCTGGTCACGACAGATGGGGATGCTGCCTGCCCTTTCCTCCAGGGTTTCATCAGGACTTTCCTGCCAGCAGCCAGCCCTGCAATCACCCCGGCACAAATCCCAACCCTGTAACACAGTGAAGAAGGCTTTGAAGATGCAAGAGCCTGTGCTGTAACCAAGGACTAAATTCAGCCTTTACGCAGAGCGTTTCCACAGTTCCTTGTCCATGAAGCTGGAGGCTGCTCCCCAGCCACAGTGCATGGGTGGATTCTGAGCGATATTACCAAAGCCAGGCTGATTTGTGTCAGATGGTCTGACCTTGGCACCTCTGTGGCTGAGCAGAGAGTGGCAGGGAGCAAAGACCCAGCCTATATACTCCTGGGAAGGAGACTGCCAGCCCCTGCCTTGGCAGTGACACTGCTGTGGGCAGAAGCTGACCACAGGGGATGAAGCCCATCACCTGGCAGGAGGGATTCCTTGAACACCACCTAGAAGTCATCTGTCACTGCAAGGACATGACAACCACCTGAAGCTCTAATGACATACTTAGAGCTGCTGATTGGGGTGAAAATATATTTTGGCAGAGGGTGTATGGAACTGCAGGCACACGCCATGGAAATCCCGGTGCTGGTGTCAGAGCAGTGGGAGGTGTCACTGGCACACAGAAACATGGGGTGTAGCAGGATCCCCACCATTGCACCAGGCTGTTTTTAGGCTTGCCTGGGACAGGGTCAGTCCCCAACACGCACCCTGCATGCTTCTGCCTGCCAGGCTGTTCCCAGGACAGAGTAGCCATAAATGCCCTGGGAGACCAGCTATGGCGTGCTGGGATGTGATGCTGTGATCACACTTTCCCTGGGGAAGATGGAGAGGGATATCCCTGCATCCTCTACATGCAGCAGCAAGTCCCATCCTGCTGGCTCCTTTGCCATTGCCACCCCTTCTGGGGCTAAAGACCCTTGTTACAGCCACCTCTGCACTTTGCACCATTAAGCCCTGACTCACCATCAGCTGTGAGCCATCTGGGCTCCCCCCCGCCCACAGCTTGCTCAGGTGCTGTGTGGGGATGGCAGTTGCAGAGACGTGTCTGAGCTGCACTGCAGCCCCCCCTCTTCATCCAGGGATCCAGGTGAGCCAGGCCACCTCTCCCAGGTTGGCACTGCTGGCCTGGTGTCTCACGAAGGGACACTGTCAGCCAAGGGGACTCCACTGAGTCCCTAGGACCAGACCCTGGACACTAACTGCCGCATCCCAAGATCCCAGTGCAGCAGGCAGGGGTGGCTACTGGCAGCAAGTGTCAGAGCAGTCCCCAGAGAAGGGGAGCACAAGACAGAGCCCCCACTACAGACAGCCCTCTCTGCCTGCCTCATCCCTCCCGAAATGACTGGTCCCCGGTGCAAGCGGGGGGATATTGTCCCCATTTCTGGAGATGGGCTCTGCACTGGTTCCAGTGCCTGTTGGAATAACTCAGACCTTCCACCTGGGAACCCCTGGCCCACTCCCCTAAAGGCTTGGGGTAGGAACCCCACCATCGTCCCCACTGTGAGCAGGAGCAGAGGGACCACACAAGAAAGGACCTTGTCCCAGACTGCTCATCTCCAGGCTGCACTCACCTTCTCTTGGGTCCTTCCAGCTCCCAGGGTCACAGCTCCCTTCAGGGCATAGGGCTGTTCCAGCAGGCACATTGTGAGGAGGAGGAGGAGGGAGGAGGCAGCAGCGGATCAGGTGCAGCTGAAAAGCACCGGCTCCTCGGCCGAGGTGCAGCAGGCAGGAGCTAAAAGGCGAAGCAGCGATCCTGGTGGCATCTGCACCGGAGCCCACGCACCGCTGCT
>JAVJGJ010000001.1:116073699-116087693 GCA_035590215.1 Microhierax caerulescens | reverse complement strand
ATGGAAAACCCGCAGCGGGTCGAGGTCACCCACTTGTGAGCAGAGCTGTGCAGCACCCACGGGGACGGGGCCGCTGGTGGGTGGCGCAGCTGCCTCCTGCCCATGGCTGGGCACGCTCTGCTCGCACAGGTCATCAGTGACTTGCCAGTGCTGAGGAAGAGATCAGCCACTGAAATGGTGAGAGATGGCTTTTGGTCCAAAACCCGTAAGTGCTGCATGCCCATACGCCAAGGGCTATAGGCTTCTGCTGCCTGCAGCTCACACCTCCCAGGATCTTTTTGCCAGAATTTACAGCTCTCCCATGAATACCAAGGTGACAGTTTTGGAATGAGACCAAATTCTCGGTATTGGTCCTGCCAGCAATAATGTGCAACAGGAAACAGCTCTCCTTAATCACAGGCACTCTGCTTGGCTCGTTGAGCTGATAAGCTGAGTGGAGAAACTGTTTCTACAGCTGTTTTTCAGGACCAACAAGTGGGGCTTGAAATGCTGCTTAAGCTTCCAGCCTGCTGCGTAAGGGAGAGAAAGGGGCAGTTTGTTGCTTAATCCCAAGGTTTGTCACTTCCCAGCATCCCACAACAGGGCTGGACCCAGAAACAGCCCCCAGAGCATGCCCGAGGCACGGTGACCACTGCTGCTCCCCCCCCCTGCCCGCTCCCCCTTCCTAACCTGAACGTGCCTTGCAACATCCCTTATCACCAGCCTTCTCCAGTGGAGTATAAATATTACATCCCCTCTCAGGGGCCCCGTTGTCCATCGTTCAGCAGTTTGCAGAGGAAAGAGGGTGGACCTGGCTGTTTCATGCCAGTGGTGCTCCTCTCTATGCCAGCAGAGCCTGACCCATGACACCCAGGTGGGGTATAGCAGTTCAGAGCCAGCCTGTGACCCCCAGCATCCCCACAGTTTTTCCAGCAGAACCGCTGCTTCCCCAGCTGCTCCCCAGCCCCTACCGTGTAGCTGTCAGTCCTGTTCCAAGGGGAAACCTGGTGCTTGTCCCAGTTGAACAGGACCCTATGGAGAGGTTAAGAACCCAGACTGGACTCCATTCACTTTAGATCCCAGTTCTCTACTGCACTCACTTCCTGCACAGGATCACCTATGAAGGTAATTCAGATGCTTTTTGCTTCATCTCCTGTCTCATTAAAGAATAGATTGGAACACCCCACCAGCAGGACAGGCCCTGCACAGCCACCTTCCTCCACCCTCCCAGCTTGGCAATGAACCTGTGGCTGCCGGCTGGTGGTGGATGCACCAGCTCTGTGTGTCCCCCCATCCCTTACAGGCAGCACAAGAGGTGGCGGCAGAAACTCCACCATGTTCAGACAGCTCCTCAGCATCCTCAGGTTTCATTGTGCTGCCATGGAGGCAAAACCACATTAGTTTAAGCTCGGTTTGGTTCTGATAAATCACTCCCTTACCTGCTGTTTGCAAAGGGTTGGTTAGTTTGCACTGGCATTTTCCCAGCAGTTGAATTAAGCTGAGAGCGCTCCAGCTCCTTCCCCCTTTCCAAAAGCTGGTCCTTCCATTGTCCTTCTCCAGTCTCGCAACCTCACTTTTTCTCCACCCATTCCCAAAAGTCACTGCAAGAGGGACCCCTTAGCTGAGGCCAGAAGCACCCTGGCAGGAATTGCTGCAGTCAGGTGATTTAAAGCACTTGACATTCCTGAGTGCACCTGCCTCGCGTAGGGGGACCTGGCCCTATGGCTGAATTGTTGAATTCAGTTGTACTGAAGCCATCAGCTCCCAGCTGGACTCTTCCCAGTTCATGCAAACACGTCTTTGAAACTTTCAACATCATCCATCTCCATCAAGGACCTGACCAGCTTTTCCTTGTCTCCTTGTCTCACTGCTAACATGCTTACAGGGCAACATAAGTTGCTGTCATGCTCCTGGAGCCCAGTGTCTCATTTTCCTTTCCTGACACTGAGATGCTCCTGTATTTGCAGTTTGTATTTGCAGAAAGCAGTTTGTCACCTGCTTTCAACCTGGCATCTCAGCCATGTCCTCCTCATGGCAATTCTCTTTCCTCCACCATGGCACGATCTCCATGTGTAGGATGAGGGAAATGGTACTGTCCTCTTGGGTGACCCATAGGGAGATCTTCTGATATCACTCAGTGTAACTCAGGGAGTGCTGATGCTATCAAAGATACAGAAAGTTGCTTCCTGAAGAAGCAAGAGTGTTTGCTGATACCAACCACGCTTTCTTACATTTGTAGTGGTGAAGAATTTCCCTGCTGGAATCCCTTCGTTGGTGTCGACTCATCACTGCTGGGTCTGTCTCTGTTTCATAGACCAGCTCCACATTTCTTAAAAAGGGACATCATAACTAGGTAAACCAGGTTTGGTTTATATCAACAACATGACAGACTCTTTTACTAATTTACTATTTCATTTTTCTCATTTCTTCACTGCTGGGGATCTTCTTCCTGAAATTCAACACCTTAGGGATTTTATTTCTTGGGGTTTTTTAAAGCCAGGGGTGGAAAGCTAAGAAAAGCAGATAGACAGGAGAAACCACAAAGAAGAAATAATAAATCATGACAAACGAAGCTTAAAAATTTCCCAGAGAAAAAACAGAATTTGGGAGGAACAGGTGAAGTATCTCTTTCTAACACCCTTCAATGTAATGATCATGCCTTTTAAGTTACTTTCCCATTTTTTTCAATCTGCTCCATCTGCTGGCAGCTGAATTTCATTTTCTCCTCCGCTGTGGGAACACCCTAGCAGTCTTGGTGAGAGGAGATGAGGCAGCTCCTCCAGGGCCTCTCAGTGGGTGAAGCAGCACCGAGCCCCAACAAGCGTGGGTCTGGCACTGGTGACATGCGTGGGGCTGGCAGCAGTGATGCTGCAGCAGGAGCAGGCACCTCCACCCCAGGCACCCACAGGGCTAACATGCCCCCCACCCATATCCCACTGGGGGCAGAGCTGAGTGTGTGCTGGAGCAAAACCTTCATGGTCAGAGGGGTTTTGCTGCCTGGCTGCACAGCAAGGGGCTGGTTAGGTTTCTCTTTTTTGTTTCCATGAGAGAGACACTTAACATAAGGAGCATGCATATGCAACCTCCACCTACCTGCTCTATCTGACCGGCATATGTTAAAAACCAAACCATATCTATCTATACTAGTTACTATTAAGTTGCTATACTATTAAGTATAGTAACTAACTATCACGTTAGTTACTATACTTAATAAGTAACAAAGATTCACACTGCACACATATCTATACTTTTTTTTTCCCCCACAGAAAGTACGTGGAACTATTTTATGGGCTAAAAAGGAATGAGCAGTGTGTCATTTATATTACAGCACATATATGCATATACATACACACAAGCTGAATGTATGTTATACAAATAGTTCATTGATTGGTATGCAGACAGACCAGTGCAGTTCTGTGTATTTTCCTGTACACACAAGTGGTATTCAAAGGCTTTAAAATGACTAATAGACAACTCAGTTCACGCAGATCGGAGTCCCACAGCTTGCACACTTAGACACACTAGTCATACCAGGAGAGTTCAGAAAACGCGTCTCACTATCTTAAACTATTTGTAAACACATTCTAACAGAAAGTGAGACATGCATCACAGCCTCCCTTAGCCATGTTTTGCAATCGCTAATCAACTGTAGCTGTTACCTACGCCCACTCTGCCTGGCAGTGAAGAGCGTGACTTATGGGCTGCAGTCACCTCCCAGGCACCCATCCCCACCAAGGGACCTCCAGGCTCCAGTGAAACAAAATACTCACAGGGCTGCTGAGAGCCACACCTGGGGAGCAAGGGCTGTGTAGGATCAGTCTGCTCCTCCATCCTGCAGCTGCAGTCCTCCCAACAGCAGTATGCTTGGCTGGCAGAGCCACCCTGCTTGAGGTCCTCTCTACAGATGGAAACACCAGCTAAACACACTGCATTGCACTTCCCATTGCTGTCCAGGAAGTTTTATGGAGTCAAACCCAAGCCTGGGTTATCCCAGAGGTGGGTAAACACCACAAAATGTTTTTTGTGCTTGCTTTGATTTGCATTTCAGTTTCTGGGTGTCTTTGCTTTGGCTGTCAAAGCTTAGCTTTTGCATTTCTTTCTGCAAGTGCTGCAGGGGAGATGCCTGCGGAGGGGAGAGGGGTTTATGAGAGCATAGATGCAAATTTGGAGGAAGGCAAGGTTGGGACTGCTGCAGAAAAGCCCATCCCATTTTTCCCATGCACTCAGCTCTGCACCAACCAGCACAGGCACACAGGCTACAGGATTCATGCTGCATCTGAAGACACTGATAATTATGCAATTTTGCATCATTAGCACACCGTTACTGTTCTCAAATGAATTCTCCCTGCTAGGAAAACTGTTCCTCATGCAGACACAGGGAACCTTGTTAACTTTTAATTGATCATTGATTAGCACAAGTAAGATAAGGATAGTGGAGCAGCAGGCATTGCCAAGCGAGATAAACAGCCACCGGCAGCCCAGAAACGTTTCACTTGTCCAGCTCCACTCCCATTAGTCCTGAGCAAAGGTCAGTCCCAAGACAGATGGACTCAAATGCCCTTTTCAGTCATGGGTGCTGGCCAAAACAGTTAAGAAATCAGCAAAATTCACAGAATTTTCCCATCTTTTCTACTTTACAACTGGCCGTAAGAGCAGCTAAACCATGCACGTGAGAAACAGCCTTGGTCTACCAGCCCAGAAGCCTGCAGCCACTAAAGGGAACTAGGGCAGGGGATCTGGCACAAGAAGATACCCCTTGGATTTTCTTCTGCTTGTCCCTTTTCTTTTGAAAGTGCTGGAAGGTCCCTTGATAACCCCCTCTGGGTCAGGCAGACCCTGTCCCTGCCGGCGGGGTGAATTTGGCTGTCGTGCCATGGCTCCGTTTGCCGGTCACCGACCCGCAGGCAGGAAGCCAGGCTGGGGGCTCGCTGCCAGCAGGACCTGTGCCATCCCCAGGCACCTCCTTGTCGGCTGAGGGTAATTGGAGACACAGCGATGGGAGCAGCCAGAAAGGAGGGGACGGTACTTGTGGGGCTGTGACCTCCAACCAAGGAGACACCCTGGGCATGTTAAGCCTAATCCTGTAATGGCACATGGGGACTGGGAGCTGCTGGGAAGCCTGGCTCTGCTCTCTGCTATTTCTTGCTACAGCTGAGAGAGCAGGTGAGCGCCTTTGAAATATCTCCTTGTAGGACATCCCCTGGAAACAGCCTGGTTCAGGTCCCGTAACACAAATCCCCAGATCCTTGCGGGCTTCTGCACTCTGGGTTGTCCCCCATCTACTGGTCTCTTGCTCTGGGCCACCTAGAAATGACACCCATGAAACTACACATCTACCAGGAAACGAGTACAAGAGGAAGGCTGGCCCTGGCAATGCCAACAAACAAGCTGAGCACGAGGAGGGGTCAGAGGTGCTGAGCTCCACAAGTGCGTGGGCAGGTCCTGCACCCAGGCAAAGTGCCCCATCGCCAGCCGAATGCTCAGGCTGCTTTTGTCCCAGCACACCAAGCCCAGGTGCAGATTCCAGCTTTCTCCAGGCAGCAATCCTGATCCTGTGCCTGACAGACCACGTGAACTTTGCAAACAACCTTTTTCCCCAATGCGTGACAGTAAAGCTGAAGAAAATTCAGTCTAAACAAATTCCGTATCGAGAGGTGAATGCCTTTTTTCCCCTCACCCAATGTGAGGTTGGTGAGGCTTCAAGATACAACTGTAATTGTTTGGGAGCATTCGTCATGCCCCACAGCAAAGTCTCCATGCAAACAACCTGATGATGACTAGACCACAGAAGGTGGGTTTGATTGCCCAGTGGCCAGAAAGAGGAGGGCACCAGCATTTTCCAACTTTCAGGGGAGTGAGTACCTTAACCCCTGCAACAGTGGATCCAGGACAGGCAATCTCATCCCTGCCTACTGATTCTAATTCATTCTGTATTTCTAATTAGCCATCAGATCAGGAATGGCCACTCAAGGACCCTTTCTCTGGATGAGCATTGCCTCCTGTTGCTCTTCACCTTATGCACTAGAACATCTTCATCCCTCAAGCTATCCAAAGGTTGCCTGGACCCTGGGCAACCTGACTGACGCTGCCTGTACACGTTAAGCTCTTTGCCTTCTGCCAGCACCGAGCCATGGTGGCTCTGCGGTGAGAGACTTGGCTCTCAGCCGACTCCTGTGGCACATCAGTACCCGACACGAGCATCCACACCTAGATGACTCCTAGTGGAGCTGGCAGGGAGAAGCTGGGGTGATGACACCAGTAAAGATGAGAAGCACCCATGCACAAAGTGCCTTTGGAGAAGAGCAGGTGGTGGAGGGTCACCACCAGTGATGGGTGGCGAGAAGCCGAGAAGCCACCCTGCAGCACATTCCCACACCACATCTCCATGTCCCACCCCACCAGCAGCAGAGCATGTCCCGTTCTAGTTGTGCCAAGTCCAGCAGCTCCAGCTGAGGTGGCTGTGGGATGATAACCCCTGACAGAGCAGGGGACCATCTGGAAGTGCCACTGCACCCTGATAAATTAACATGAACCAAACCCTCCAGGGCGCTTTATTTTGAGTAAAACCTGTCATATTTGGGAAGCCCAACATAAGCTGGTGCCCCTAGCCTGAAACACTGAACACACCTTACCCACTGCTTTCCCATCCTTCACGGGCACAGGCAGGCTGCAGACCAGCTCAGCTTTGGTGCTGCAAGAGTAAAAAGAGTTGATTTGACCATATCTGTAAGATGCAAACTAGTGTTAAATAGCCTAGCCTTAACCCAGCCTTGCTTATTTTATCAGCAGCTGTTTGCTAAATCTTTTGTACTTACAAGAACAAAACCCTCAGCTATGCAGCACTTCAAGGACCAGACCTGAACCCTGATCCTAAACTTTTCATCATGCATGAGTTTAGAACAAAGTACTTTCTTTCTGTTTGGGATTTAAGCATGCGTGTTCCCTGTTCTTTTCTCTTTTAAGAAGAAAAGAGGAAAGAGGAAGGGGGATTTAGGGTTTAGGATTTGGGTGGTTTTTTTCTTTGTTGGTGAGAACAAACAAAAGCAGATTATCATTCCAGCTCAGAAAATATTTGCCTTATTTGCCTTTTCAAAAGACCATTTTATTTTTAGTTAAAAAACACCTTTTGTTATCTGAAGGTTTTTGGCTCATCTGAGCTGAAATGACTTTTCTCACGTTGTTTATTTGATTACAACACACTGGCCTCACACCTACCGACTAAGCCTCTTTCTTTGAATATCCACAAGAAGAAAAGGTGACACTTGACACAGTTAAAATTTGCAAGTGTCATTTCATATTTCAGACCACTTTCAGTAGCAACAGCTCCATCTGCAAAGTTGGCATCCCCAAAGATGCTGAAGAGATTGCCAGGTCAGAACCCCCCCAAAGACCCCAGCAGCCACCTTCACCCCAGGGCTCTGCTGTGCACCCCAGGGCTGGACCTTGCCCCAGCCCCAGGAGCTGCCAGGCACCCGGCTCCCTGGCTCCCGGCAGAATTCCCAGTTCTCTGCAAGGCAACGCGGAGCCTCCCAGAAGGGAAGGGTATGCACAGATCTCACCTTGCACACACCAGCTCTGCTAGTTTCTTTGCTCCTTAATCCAGCATGAAACCAGATTTGGATTTACAACATCAAAACCTGCTTTTTACTCACAGCGCAGAAGCAGCTCAATTAACCTCTGCAGGTCGCTGTGTTGTGCTCTCTGGGACCAAGCTCATAAACATAATGAGTTTATGAGTCTTTTCCTGCCCCCAGGTCAGCCCCTCTGCAAAGAACTGGGGGCTCCCTCCTCTCCTCCTGCAGATACAGAGATCCTCCAACCTGCTCGGGAATTACTGGACTCAAAGACTGTACTTGTACTCGAAATAAATCAACATTTAATATTTTACAATAACTTTAAAAGTTCTTTGAACAGTATTTTACAGCTCAGCGCAGACACGACACGGATTTGGCGAGGCTGCACACGTGTACAAAGATCACCTGAAAGAACCTCTGACTTCTTTCATTTCCAGAAAGCATCAGAGGTCAAAACCCTAGCTGGGATGATGAGTCCCTAGAGTTTGTGCTTGTTTTTCTCTAGAAGACAGAAATTCTCTCCTCTAGTATTTCTGCAGGGCCAGATGAAACAAAAGAGGTTTATATCATTAACAGTGGCAAGGATATATTTAGCCATGGATATCAAGATCACAAACAGCAATAGTTTTCACAGGATAAGGTGCTATTTTAAAGTATCGAACAAAAAAACCGCAACAAACCCAGCTGTCAAATTTCAGCCCCATTTGAGAAGACACGTACAAACCTATTTGGGAAATGAAAAGTCAGTGAGAAAACTTTTTCCAAGTGCATGGGAAGAGCTGTTAAAATCTGATCTGATCCCTTGAGCCTACTGGACTTGCAATACTGCTGCGGAGTGCACGGCAGCGACCTCAGTATGCGCCCCCACATTGCCCACAGGCACCCCTTGAGAGAGGAGACAGCCCACCACAACCTGGCCACATCTCGGTGTCCCTGCCAAGTCCATGCTGCAAACAAGGAATGGACACTGCTCCATGCATGTAGGAGAAGATAGATGCTCCTGGAGCTGCTGCTTGGCCGGAGGAGGTGGGTCCTTGCCAGGAGTCCAGGCTGGCTTTGCATCATGGTGGAGGCACAGCCAGTTTACGTTCAAGTGATGCTTTACCCTATGTGAGGGTCTTGGAGTCCACAAGGCAACACCACCCTTGGGGTGGTTTATTCAAGTAGAAGGATGAAGTGCAGAGGCCTCGGGAGCATGTTCACATCTCTTGCTTATCTCTAGCCAGTGGCAGAAGCTGCATCCAGAGCTGCTGCGGATACCAAAGAGCCAGCCAGCACCTTCTTAACCCAAGATGTTCACTGCTGGGGCCAGAACAAGCTTCCCTGAACAACAGAGGCAGTAGGAACAGAAAGCAGGTCCAGCAGCCAGCGGGGCCAGGGCCAGAGTCAATGGCACAGTAGGGATCCCCCAAACACTTCCAGGTGGAACGCGGAAGAATCCAGCAGACAAACCTGACCCATACTTCTCCAAGAAAACTGAAGTCCCCAGGAGCTCTGACACTTTTCCTGGCAGATTTAAGCTCAAATGACACTGCTGCTATGCCACCAGTCCTTGGGGACAGAGCCCAGCCTTGTTCTAACTAGTGCTAAGAGCTGACCAGGTCCTGCTTTCTGGAGGATCAAGGGACCCACACTGAACTAGCACACTGTAGCTGAACCCTGCAGACCCCCAGCAGTATCAGGGGTCCCTTCCAGACATTTCCAGGGAGCCCATGCTCTCGGCATTCAGATCCTACAGCAGGCAGCATGCTCTTCTGCCTGCTGTCATTAGTGCAATCACCAACAACTAGTGAGAAACAGCTTGAGGGCTATGAAACCAGGCAAGGCTTTTCCAGTCTCATTTATTTTTCGCTCATGGGATCAGAACAGCTCTAAATACCCCCAAATATTGCACCTTTCTGTACCTACAGCCTTGCAGAGGGAAGGAAGAAGGCAGAAAGCCTCTTTGCAGGGGAGGGAGGACCTCAAATCCAGCTGCTGCCTGCAAGTGTCACTAGTGGTTTTGGTGCTGGGTCCTTCTCCAGCAAAGCTGCCTCTTCAGGTGACCTTAAGGCAATCCTGGTGGTTTCACCTCACTACCTCCTATGAGTATGAGTGTGGTTCCTGTCATATTTCAAGAAACTACTGAAGATTCAGCCTCTGGGATGTCTCTAGCATACAGTGCTAGGGAGCAGGATGCGAGAACGTACTCCCTGTTCAGCCCGCATCTCATGAGTAAACTTTGAAATTCTGCAGAAATTGGAAGTTCATCTCCTGCAGGTCCTGGATTTACAGTAAATACATGTACACACGACAAGCTGTCCGTGCCCTAGTATGGCTGTTGCACTCAGTGCACTGGAACACAAGCAGCAGTTGACAGCCCATGCTGGGGTCATTCTGGGCATCAGCTGGGCTGCTCTGCTTCTCTGCAAGACACCCAACCGTCACCATTTAAAGGAAACCTGGAGAAAGCCTGTCCCCCTTTCCCACAGAACTGTCCTGAGCATCCTCGACATGTTATGGGTGAAATGCCATCAGGACATCGGTTGGGTGAGCTGCAACTGCGCATGCATTGAAGGCCACCTATCACCACTCAGCCAAGGACATTCATTTTCCAAAACATCCCCCCTCCATGAGCTCTCCCAGATCGCACTGGCCTTGCAGTCACAGTCAAATACAGCCACGGCACCATTTGCTGGCAGAAAAACGCCACTGTCCTTGCTTGCCCTCTCAATCCAGGTGTTGGCAGTCTGCAGATCCAGGTGGAGATCTCAGGGAAACCACTTTCCTCCCATTGCTGAGGAACCTTGAGAGATACCAGAGCACACCACCAGTGTTCCCATTCCCCAAGGATGGGCCAAGCCCAGGCCAGGAGCAGCTGAGCCACCACGCTAACGCTTCGGCTGCAGGATCTCTTGGAGAAGCACGGCTGGGCCTCCAGCCCAAAGAAGGACAGTCTGCTGCCTTTTTCTGAGCCTATACTGGTGTTGGATGGGAGTCTGGTCTGAAAGGACACAGGTTTCTTCTACGGCAGTGCTCCACTGAAGGTGGCAATGGGTAAACACAGGACGGAATGAAACTCAGAGGGGTCCTGGAGAGGCAAAGAGGGCCTTCTCAGTGCAAAGGGATCACTGTCCCTGGGTTTGTAGCACACAGAGATCTCACACCTGCAGGGGAGCAAAAAGAAGCCAAGATGGAAGTAAGGTCAGGTGCAGCAGAAGTATCTGCAAATGAATGGGAATCAGTGCAGTCTTTAACAAGATGGGAGTTTGAGTGCTGAGAGTTCAGGTCTTTAAGCTGGCTCAGACTAGGACCTAGAGCAGAAGCATCCAGAAAAAGTAATTTCTGAAACTTATTAGGGAAAATGAGAACTTTTGTATCCCCCAAGTTTTGGGGAGAGGAAAGTAGCTCCTTTTCCATTTTGTGCCTTGAACTCTCCCACGACCCCCAAGTTGCACAACAAACAAGTAAAACACTTTTCTTTGGGGTTATTTAAGAAGTAAGATCCAAAATCTTTTTACATTGGAGGCAGGCTAACCTTCCAGAGTTGTGCTCTCTCTAAGGGAGAAATTAAAATGCTTGTATGTTTTTAAGACCTGTGGATCAACTGGTTTGATCTCTTTGTGCTCACAGAAGTATGTTGTCTACAGGGAGTTTTCAAACTCCATCACCTGGGGAGCCAGCTTGGTGCCCTGGGGACATGACTGACGGATGAACAGGCAAATGAACAGCTCTTGTTCTACCCCAGTCTCTCCCGTGAAGATCCTGGGTTCCTTCTGCAATGGGTATGCCAAAAGCAGTGGAGAACCCAAATGAGGTTTAGAAGTTGAAGGCTCTGCTCATACGCCCAGTGTTCTTCAAACACTTAATTCATGCTGCGTAGCTTTCCTCTGGCTTATCACTGGTCTTATGACAGCTGAAAGAGCTGTCTTTACTGGGGGCCACCCTTCAGGCCGTGGCAGTCGTGGAGGTGTATTCCTGCTGGGATCTGAGCAGGACCATCCATCTCACCTGAGTTCAGCTACACTACAGAGCTTGGAGCTATGTGACCCAGCACAGATCCACCATGGTGCTCAGGGCCTCCTTCCTCCAGTAGCCACCCACACTCCATGGACCAGTCCCTACCCACGGGATGCACCCTCCGAGCGCTGACTGCAGCAGGCAGGTGGCCATGTTGCAGTTCCTACCTGGTTACACTCTGCAGGATCTTCTGCTCATCCTGGTCCAGGCACACGGCGAAGGAGGAATGGATGCCAATAATCTGGACCTTGTCTACTTTTATCTGGGACACACTGATCTGCTGATAGAAAAAAGTCTGAGTGAGGGAGCTGCCAGGCTCAGCGCAGCTCCCTGCGCAGGGCAGGGGAGCTGGGCACCCCTAAGGCAGGCCTGGTGGCCAACAGCAAATGGATCCCCCCGGGAGCATCTCTCTCCTGCCCTGCTTCCCCCCCACCTGGAGTCAGCCATCCTCTTACCACATGTAAAAGCACCAGGACGTGAGTTACCTGATTGAAACTTTTTTTGGATTTGGAGTTTTGCCTTTTGACCACCTCTGTCATGGTTAGGTTGAGACACTCTGTCTTTGAGGCTGTAACAAAAGGAAACCGTTATCACCTGGGGCTTCTGGGCCACTGGTGGGAACCCAGGTGGTCCCTCTGCCCCTCAGCATCCCGGAGCCAGTGGCTCCAGACCCCACTGCTGGGGGAAACGCAGTACAGTTCCAGCTTTCCTTCGCTCCTGCTAACCCACATGCCAAAAAAGCAATCAGGAAACATCCTCTGCAATTTCCAACGGCTTCCCCAACATCACGGAAAAGGACATTTAACTATCTTGGGACCTAAACAGGAGAGAAAACATTGCCCCTCCATCACGAGGAAAATCTCTCCCAGCACAGCTTTCCCGCAGGCCACCTGGAGATCTTCCTCCTGCCTGGAATTACAGTGACATCCCGTGGTCAAACCACCGAACGTGTGACCCAACGGGGACAATCGGGGGACCGGACTCCTGGGAGGAAGGAGACTCGCTGAAGGAGAACCGTGGAGCTGAGGACACCCCCCGATGCAAACCCACAGCACTGGCAACACAAGCGAAGCTCCTGAACTAGTGTGGAAATATCCAGCTCGGAGGAGGCGAGAAATTAATTCCTGCCGGTTTTTTTCCAGGGTTGTCTGCAAGGTTTCAGGGATGGGGCAGCAACAGGAAGGGCAGACATTTAGGTTGAGCATCACGGGGCGTGTAGGAGATGTCTCCTGTTTGGGAGATCATCTGTTTGCCCTGACTGCTCTGCTCACAAACACATCTGCCAGACGCAAAATACACGAGGAAAGAGGAACTAAAAAACCCCTGTTTACTCCAAACTGGGTGTCTGACTGCCAAAACAGCAGTTCTTAAGAAAGATTGCTTCTAAATACACACACAGACTAAAAGTCTTGCTGCTTTTAAAAGGCTCTAAGCCTTATTAATACCCAATCGGAAACCTGATTAGAAAATAAAGGATGAAGCAAAGCCACGTGGCAGGCAGCTATCGCCGAGCTGCAGGAAGGAAACCAGCTTAGCCAGTGCCTGCTGCAAGCTGGTTGCAAGGCACGGCCAGCACCCTCTCCCTTGGTCCCACTTTGTTTAACAACAGG
The DNA here is from genome assembly GCA_035590215.1 of Microhierax caerulescens. NCBI lineage: Eukaryota > Metazoa > Chordata > Aves > Falconiformes > Falconidae > Microhierax > Microhierax caerulescens. The sequence continues at coordinate 116,074,531 of JAVJGJ010000001.1, read as the reverse complement.
CTTACCAGTCTCTCCTCCTTCTTACTAAGCAAGTGTTGTTCTGGAAAGCACCATTCCCCAGTGATCATCCTGGTTTTTTGGACTACCCCAGCCTCATTCCTAATGGACATGACATTTCCCTGGCTGAAGCTTTAGGACAGTGGGACATCAAATGTCCTTTGTTCCTTACGTGCTGCCAAGGACTTCGGTATGTTCCAGGGAACACCAGACACCTCCCACATCCCTCATTTGCTCCAGCCAGAAGATCCATACTGTCCTCTCACCCCACCAGTCCCTCCCATTGCTCCCTAGGCAAAGCCACAAAGACCACCTCTACTCACCTAGTTCTTCATACTTCTTGCAGGCTTTGCTAAGGTTAATGGATGTGCAGACCTTCTCGACATCATTCCAGTGACTTCTTCCACTGATGGCTGTCTGCAGGGACCAACCGAAACCCATGAGATAGAATAAATAATAAAATAATAAAATCATTTAGGTTGGAAAAGACCTTTGAGATCGTCAATTCCAGCCATTAAGCTAACACTGCCAAGCCCACCACTAAACCATGTCCCTAAGCACCACATCTACATGTCTTTTAAGTACCTCCAGGGATGGTGACTCCACCATTCCCTGGGCAGCCTGTTCCAGTTCCTGACCACCCTTTCAGTGAAGACATTTTTCCTACTATTCAACCTAAACCTCCCCTGGCACAACTTGAGGCTGTTTCCTCTTGTCCTGTCACTTGTTACCTGGGAGAAGAGACCAACCCCCCCCTCCACCTACAGCCCCTGTCAGGCAGCTGTAGGGAGCGATCAGGTCCCCCCTGAGCTGCTGCCTCTCCAGGCTGAACCCC
>JAVJGJ010000001.1:116039324-116067233 GCA_035590215.1 Microhierax caerulescens | reverse complement strand
GCCACCACATCCACATATTTTGGGAGGTCTAGGTCATGCAGAAAACCCATGCTGCTGTCACTATCCCCACAAAGTCATGTGCAATTGGGATGAGGGCACATTTCACACTTCTATGAGCCATCAGACAACACTGCTACCATTGGTTTCTGATTTAACATCTTCATGTCACTCGCAGAGGCTGGACAATTATTTTTTGTTGTTGTTGCTGTTTTAATGAAAGATTACAAACCACTTCTGGCTCATCACGTAGTTACAAAATAGCACCTGGGTTGGCGGGTGTTTTGTTGTAGCTGTTGCGCTAGTTTGAAACTTGGTGCAAAACTGCTCATGGCTGCTGCAGGGGCTGAGCCAGCAGAAAACCCTGGAGAAAAGAGGGGCACAGGGGGGGTTCTCACCCGTGATGACAGGAAAGGATGCGGCCCCGGCAATGTCCCGCAGCGCAGACTGCAGTCGCTCCCGGGCCAGGACAGGGTCACTGCTGGTGGCTGCAATCTCCTGCGCGTCGGTGGCGCTGGCATAGATCTCCGAGAGCTCTTCCAGTGTCTTGGACTGGGGGGAGCAGAGCCAAGGCAAGAGATCGAGGGGGTCCCTCCACAGAGGCAACACACAAGTCTTGGGGGCAGGATCATTAACTACCTCCTACCCCCTTCAAGTCCATCACAACATTTGCAAAGGAAAAAAATAATGTTTGAAAACACCTAAGGGGGATTTTGGTCACAGTTTGTTGCCCCTCTCTCCCAAACACCAAAGCAAAGTGTTTCTCTGATCAAACACACACTTTTGCTGCATTTCAGATCTGGGGGCACTTCCTCCCTTCACTTGGAGTTGGGGAAGGGAGTAAAAGGCCAGTGACAGACACACACCCCAACATCACAAAACAGAAGCACAGACACACACAGTCCAACCCGAGAAGGGAACGAGCTGTGTGCTTCTTACAAGAAGCATTATCAAAACTTTTGCCAATGAATGTTATTTCAATCGGGAATTCCAGCAGCCAACTGCAGGAAACTGCTCCCAGTGGCATGATGGCATCACTGAAGGTCTCACCACTTGTGCCTACCTTCAGGAGGTGGTGCAGGCTGTCCAGGTCACAGCAGGTGCCAAAGTTGGCCTGGTAGAGATGTTCAAGGAGCACGATGAGCGTGGTGTGCTGCGGCTGCTCGGTGCTGCTCAGCTTCTCGGCGATGGAGAGGAACTCGCTCCGCACCTCGGAGGGGTTGAGCAGCAGCACGGTCCTGGGGACAAGGGGACAGCGGTTAGGCCAGGTAGCCAGGCTCGGACGCTGGTGGCACCTGAAACTCCTGGATAATTTCACACTAGATGGCAGTGTCCTCACGTGCTGGTCACAGCTGGAGGGGTTCGGGGCTGTGCAGGGGTGACAGACCCAGCCGCAGTGTCAGCTGCGGGCAGGGAGTAGGTAGTGGATGAGCATCCTCCACCCTGCTCCTCAGCACCATCCCTGGCACCATCTCTTCTGCCACGTCCGCAATGTGACAGCCCCATAACTGTGCAATCAACCCCAGACAGGGCTCTGGCCCAGCAGCCTGTTGTCCTAACTGGACACCCAGCATCCACAGTGAAGGGGAGGGATAGACAATGAATGGCACCCAAAACATGCTCCTCTTGCAAGATGCAGGTGAGAGCATCCACAGGCTTTGAATTCCCAAACCTGCAGCCCAGACTGCACGTGCTTCTGCTTATGGATGACAACAGTCACAGAATCACAGAGGGGTGGGGGTTGGAAGGGAGCTCTGGAGTTCATCTGGTCCTAAAGCAGGTTCACCTAGAGCAATTGCACAGAATTGCATCCAGGCAGGTTCTGAATGTCTCCGGAGAAGGAGACCTTGCTGAGCCAAACCGGCTCTGAATTAAGGATGTGCTCTGCTGTGCTTGGTTCTAGAAAGCTCAGGCAATGGGCACAATCTTTTAATAGTCCCAGTGTTCAGCCCGTGTACAGCTTTGTACCAGGTTTTCAGGGCTCTTCATGCAAATACAGCCATCCTGCTGCAAGTCATCAGTGGTTGCACTTGCACCACTATAAACATGTAGAGCAGTGGAGCTGCACTGGGGAAGCAACACTGCAGCACCAGCGCAGCTGGGTGGGATACAGGCGCAGATCCAGAGCTGCATGGCACAAGTGGACAAGCCAGGAGAGCAGGACACCCCTCCTGCACAGAGTGAAGGTGGCTGTGCACAAAGGACTGTCCCTGGGGCTGGGACCGTGGCCAGGAAGGGCACGCACTGCCCAGGCTCATTTTCCTATTAACAAATGAGGTGCCCTGGCAGAAGGAAAGGTTCAGCACTCGAATAAGGTGCAAAGTCTGACTGCGCTAAGAGCTGCAAGGCTTTCATTAATTGTTGCACTAGCACAGACTGGATTCTGACCCCCTTTGGGGTGACAGCTCCCAAACATGCAGATCAAAGCATCTCCTGGCTGTTCTTCAACATGTGCCGAGATCAGCAGCTCTCCATAGAGGAGACTCTGCCTTCCCTGGCTGGAGAGCCCACGGACCCTGACCCATGGCTGTAGAAATGCCACAGCCACTTTCCTTGATCCCTTCCACAGCTCAGCCCAGCTATCCAGCTCTTCTCCCCAGCACACACCACTACACCTTTGAGACGCTGCTCGCTGCAGCCCCACTGCTGCTTAAACAGTGTGAGATGGTGGGGATGCCAAGAGCAGCACCAGCCAGGCCCATGGCCACACTTACACAGTGGAGCTCTGGTAGTTCTTCACAGGCAGCCCCTGCTCTGTCCTCACCAGCCTCTGGAAAGAGATCCCTGGGGGAGAGAGTAGAGCACATGAGACACGGCACCACTACAGACCGCTCTGACTTTGTCTCCTAATGCAGTGCTGCAGTGCGGACCTGGCCAAGCCACTGCCTGGCGTGGGCACAGCAGCACTGAAAGTCCTCAGGGGGACAAGGCACAGCCACCGTGTAAGCGGACCAGCCCAGGAGCAAGGCAGCCTTGGGATGTAAAGGATGAAAGCCCAGAGCAATGGGAAAGCAACCAAAGTATGGGACGTGAGAGTGGCTCCATCTCCAGTCCCCTCTGCTCCACTGCTGATGTGGGATGTGAATTATGTGGATGATATTTAGCAGCTTCCACCACTTGCTTTAGTCCTCCAGGCCCCGGATCTCATTTAGGGACAGCAGGCCACTGCCACCTTTGCCCCTGCAGACACGGACCCCACACTGGCCCCAGCAGAAGAGAGGCTGGCACGAACAGCCCACATCCTTGGACGCATCCCTGGGACTGTCCCCAGGATGCCATCAGGATCCCAGCCAGGTGACATCGGATGGACCTGGGCTGGGTGGCAACAGCAAAACCCATGTCACCCCCAAACAGCAGGACTGGGGTACATCTTGGGAAAGAATTTATGGTGTCAGTAAGATCCAGCACCCTTATTACTGCAGGCAGCCACCTCCCAACCCCAACTGCTGCTCAGCAGCCCAGGAGCAGCACCCACGGTGGGGCCAGCACCCACGGACAGCTCATGTTGATCCACACAGGCCCCCTGGTTACGGCAGCGTTCACCCCTCTTGCAGGGGCATCAGCCCCAGTCTGCAGGTAATAGCTATTGCATTCTTGGCAAATACTGACAGCAGCTTGTTCTCAGTTAATATTTACCCTCATCTCAATAAAAAGCTTTTACTTCAGCCTCACAGCAGGTCACTGAGGCTGTGCAACAAGCGTGTAAGGTCCTGGCCACCTTACCAGCAGAGGACACGTTTTCTCTGTTCTTGGCTTCAGTTGCAGGCAGAGGCCATGGCACAGGGCTCCCCTGCCCTGGCAGGCCAACACCCCCCACAGCATCTTTTGGCAGGGGTGGGGGAATCTCCTGGGCTTGTAGGAGGGGAAAAGCTTCTGGACCAAAGTCACCAGCTCACACAGCCTCAGGCACCAGCGATGGTGGTGATAACACAAGAGCAGGATGTAGCAACCCCCCATCAGCACTGGTGCTTTCCCAGCGGTCTGTAAAGCACGGCCCCAATTAGCGTCACAACAATAAATGACCAGGAAGGAGCTGGGGGAGTCCACGGCTGCAGCAGCACAGGACCAGCATCTCCATGTGTGCGCTGGCCACGCAGCTCTGGGCCGGAGGCTGGATGCAGCACAAAAGCCCAGCCAGACCTTGCCTGCTGGCCGTGGCCGTTTATGCTGGTGGAGCCTTGCACTCGGGGTAAATCAGCCAGTCCCATGCCCACACTGCAGAGGGGTTTGGGGTTTTTTAATTTTTTTGTTCCTTTGAAAGGATCCTTCATCCCTTCTGCACCTACAAGCTTCCATCTCCATAGGACATTGCTGCTGTGATGGAGACCCTGTGTTTCACATCCCCTTCAGGGCTCTCCAAAGCATCTGCCTGGTTTAAGGACATGGGGAAGCGCCCCCAGCCACAGCCCGTGTACCCACCTCAGGCCCCCCAGGTTCTGCTCAGAGCTGGTCTTGCTGCCATGGCCCAACACAGGATTAAACAAGGGCTGAAATCTGCTCTGTGTGATAACAGCCCTCCGTAAGCCACCAAAGGACAGGGAGATGAAAAGAAAGGGCCTTTTAGAAATAATTGGAAGAGCTGCTCCATTGGGAACAACAGGACATCTACGAGGAGTCCTTAATTAAGAGGAGCACTGCTGCTGCCGATAGATGTGCCCAAAGCTGTATCACAAGGTAGTGTCTCCGCTGTAAAGAAAGAGCCAGGGAGCCCTATGGAAATCTCCACGCAAGGGCAGGCTTGAAGGCTCCAGCCACCTTGATGCTGATGAATGGACCCACTGTTATCACCCCAGCTACACCACTGAGCACCTCCAACAAAGGCCAGGGCTGGGCAGGAGCAGCCAGCATGTGCTTTGCCATGGAAAGGACCTACCAGTCTGAAAGGCAGCCAGGAAACAGTTACACGTTTTGCTAATTCACACTGGTCCAGAGCTGAGAGTGCCTAGGATGCTCCCAGCACCTTGCATGCAAGGCAGCCACTGAAAGCACAACCTGCCCTGCTCCTCCAGAGGAATCTGGTCTCACCCTGTGCTAGACCACCAGAGAAAATCACCCAGAGGATGAAGGGCAGAGGTTCTCACCTCCTGGAAAAGCTGGGGTTTGGGATGCATGGTGTGGATGCCACGCTCAAGGGATTCACAAAGCAAGCGGCATATGAAAGAGCAACACCAGCAGAGTGTCAGGAACAAACACAGGCAGTTGTGGCAGCGGGTGTTTTGGGGGAAGCAGCAGCACAGGAAAGCTGAGTGGCAGGGCAGGAGCACTTACCAGGAGCCTTGAGCTCGTTGCTGATGAAGGTGAGCAGCTCACGGAAGATGTCGCAGTAAGGCATGGGCCAGGTCAGGAAGCTGTGGTAGACACTGGCAGCTTTCAGGAGCAGGTCAGAGCCCGGTGGGAAGTGGGGAGCCTGTAGGGGATGGGAAGACATGGTTAGAAAGACAGCAAGGACACAGGTCTCGAGCACTGCATAAAAAACTCAAGGGTGCAGGCTGGCTGTGGGAGGAAGAGAAGCAGATCAGAGCAGAGGGTCACCCCTGACACCGCATCCTCTCCCAAGGAAAGGTCAAAGGATCTCCACAGGGTGCAGCCCCCAGAAACCTCCATCCGCTCTGCACCTCCCCAACCTCCCTGCTGTGGCTCACATGCCAAAGCCTATATATAAATTTCTCTTTAACAACCCCAGATCCATACAGATGAATCTCACTACAGCCTGTGCTTTTGCAAGATCTGGCAGCAATGATTTCCTTGGGATAATGACGCATTGTGCTAATAATAATAATAAAAATCCTATTTCCTGTGAAGGTTCCGCTCCTTCTTCTCATCAGTGTTGCCCATGCATTTTGCACAAGTACAAAGGCTAATGAAAAAACTGTGCCCTGTCTGCATGGAGATATCGTCAGTCTACCTTTCTGAATAGCCCATCTTTAAATAAAAAGCCTAAAACACTGAAGCTCATTTTTTTCATTTTTCAGCTTGTGCAGTGGTTGCCTGGTCTTCATCCCTGTAGATCCATACAGGATCCTTTGCTGAGATGAATGGATTGAAGCAGACCGGTATTTCAGACAAAAGCCACCCCAATGTTGGTGGCTGTTCTGTGCGGCTCCGCGGGACCCCAGACCCTGTGGCCTCCCCAGGGGCTGGGATCAAGCTGCGTGCAGCAGCCTCGGGACTTACATACAGGACCGCATAGTAGAAGAGCAGAGCCAGGGGAGTTACGAGATCGTAGTCGCACTTCTCCTGCACCTGTAGGAAACAGCCCAAGGGCAGAGGATGAGCTGGGTTGCTCACCATGAGCATTACCCAAAAGCAGCCTTGGAGGTGCTGGGAGACTCCCCAGCAGTGCAGCTGCTGCCCGACACACACCATCACATCACCATCCCCAGCAGATTCCCTCATTGAGGGAAAATAACCCCTAAAGCCCCCAGCCACCCCCACCAACGGGACAGGCAGATAAGCACAGACTGCTGCTCTGCCTTTACCCTGGAGAAGCCAATTTGGCCAAGCTCCCAATCCTTGCAAAGTTGCATGAAATTCGATGGAAGTGGCTCAAAGCAGGCAGTTTGGAGAGGCAAGCAGGCAGCCTGGCCCCTGCAAGCGGCTTGCAAAGTTCTGCAGCATGGTGCAAACCACGTATTTCTGTCCCAGCTTGTACCAGTGAATAGCCAGCAGAATTACTGCACTGAGGGATGTAGCGATGGTTCAAGGATATGCTTGCAGACACTGTCTCCTCTTGTTCATGAGCACAGAATGAAGTGCATTAAACCATTATGGAAACCCTAACGTAATAAAACACTGTCTACAACTAGATCAAGTCCAGACATTTAAAAGAAATATAAATTAATTAAACCAAATTGTGCGAATCTGAACTGGTATCGGCTCTGCAGCCCGGCGGCTAGACAGCCTTTCTTCCCCAAAAACTGAAAGGCAGCATTTACCCCATCACATGAATCCGAGCGCTGAGGATTTAGGAAACACATCACCGTTTCCTGCCACATGAAGGGATTCCTCTGAGGTCTTTCTGGCCACAGCCTGGGGTGACCCTGCTTGACCAACAACGCCTCGAGCTTCTCCAGCACATGATGGGGCTACGGGTGGCTGACAGGATCAGCCCCGCTGCTGCTTCACCTCCCCACTGGGCTCAACCTGACTGTTGCCTGCCGGGCTGATACATGGTGCAAACCCTGCCTGCGGTCCCCAGTGCCCCAGCTCCTCTCCTGGCTCTGCAGGAAGCCTAGCAGAGCCATAGCAAAGTTTCCATCAAAAACAACAGGAAACTTTCAATTTGCTCTGATTTGGAGTAGCAGCTCCCAGCTTACGCCAGGGGCAGGTCTGGGGAAGGCTGGCTCCATCTGCGCAGCCCTGCAACCCAGGCTGCCCCTGCACGGTGCCAAGCAGCACTTTGGGAAATCAAAACCCTTCCCCATGAATCTTCAGTGCTGCCCAAAGAGCGGGTACCAGAGCTGGGCTTTCCCTTGTAGCTCCCATGTGCTGAAAGCCAGCAGGACACACAGGGCTGCTCCCACCAGAGTTTTGGACCTGCCAACCCAGCATCACCTGACCCCAAGCTCCAGTGCCCCAGCAATACCTTACCACCACCCAGCATCACCCACCTAACTCCACAAAACTCCATTTGGAGCCAGCCCCAGAGCTGACACCTCCTAAAAGCCCACAGCCCTCCCCAGCAGCCCTTCGACTCACCTCTTTGGCCTTGCCAAGGATCTTCTCCACAAGGATGAGGTAGTTGCCAGCATCTCGGCTCACCAGCTCCTGCAGGCTCCAGCAGTTCAGGCACAGCCCAGCTGTCGGGGAGACAGAGTTGCCGTCACTTGCAGCCCCGATCAAGAAGGTCACAGGAGGTATGAATAATGGGAAAGGGTCAGGGCAAAGGTGTTCACCACCTGCATCAGGTCACGGCAGAGGAAGAAACCTCGTACCCTCATTCTGGAGAGATCTAATCTCACCAAATGGTGCTTATCTCAGCAGCATCACTTCATACCCGAGCACCTCCATGCTCACGCAGCCCAATGTGCTCAGCTGGGTCGGATGCCTCTCACCGAGGCAGGCGGGGTAGCTGATGTGCCTGCACCACCACGTGCATGCTGCAGAGGCCAGAGGGATGCACATGGCATGGCTGGATGCCCACCTTCGTTCTGCCTGAGCACACAAAACCCACTAATGTGGCCCCTTGCCCCGCTGCCCCTAGGCTCAAACACCCCAGATGCACTATCCCAACTACAAACTCACTCAAACCCTGCAAAACTCAGCTCCCCGCTGGGCACACCTGCAACCCTCTCCAGCTGCACCCGCCAGATAGAAGGTGCTGCATCCCCCCGGCCAGCTTCCCCACACCCTGGAGATGCACCATCACATCAGCATCGCAGCAGTCAGAGTTCATACCAGCATTGCTGTTAAGCCTGCCCAGCATTTTTTTCAGCCCTCTTAGCACCTTCAAATTTTTTTAAAATGTATTAAAAGCCCAGCAGAAGATTAGCCAGAGCAAGAGAGAACTGCCATGCAAAAGGACAGAGGGTCCTTCACCCCCATCAATTGAAATCCCCCCGGCCTCTGTTCCCAGGCATCTGCCTCCCACTGCTGGGACCCAACCGGTGACAATGGCCCAAGGTGTTTCCCAAGGCCATCGCTCTTCTTGGCGGTCAGGGCCGCCTCCCAGATGGTCTTAGAGGAAATGTTCTGTGCGAAGGCTGCTGGGTGCCTCCATTCATCCCGGCCTCACATCCCAGGGGAGGAGGTGGTGCTCGCCAACACCGCGGACCAGGATCTGCAGAGCAAGGAGGGAGCAGCACCTCCTCCTCCTCTTCCTCCTCCCCTGGCATTGCACACAACCCCATGGAGAAAAGTTATGGGGAAATGCCAAGCAAACAGCTTAACAAATATGAGAAGGGTCCATGTTTTCACCTCTGCCATCCTGCATCACCATGATTTTTTTCCCCAGGAGTGGATGCAGTGCAGGCACCACACAGCTTGGCTACAGCCCATGGCTTGGTTCAGGGGGTGGTGGCACTGGGGCTCTTCCAATCTCAGTCCAAAAGCAAAGCCAAGAGAAACGGAGCTTCTCACTGCAGGGAAGTGGGTCTAATCATCAGAGAGGAAAAAATAAATACAAATCCACCTGCTTTTCACTCACACGGTCTATTAAGTGCACAGAAACACCAACCCACGTGTGCCGGCTGGCGCGTTGGAGCTGGCAAGGAAGAAACAATGCCACGAGCTGGCAAGGGAACAGTGGTATACAGCACAAACCTACAGGTCACACTGTCCATCCCTCAAATGTTATCCCCAGCTGCAGAGGCTACAAATTCATCAAGCATACAGACATGCCACTGAACTACCTTTACACACCTCCTAGGTGATAAGCAAGATGAATTTAAACCAGGGGAGAAGTCTTCCATGGTTCAGCTGGGAGAAGTCAATGCTAAGACAAGAAAAACTAGTGCTAAGGTTGCAAAAACCACCTTCATTTGCGTGTGTCCATGTCCGTGTGTGTGTCCTCCTGGACAGGCATTTGCTCACTCAGACAAAAGATATTTCTGTAGATTTATGCCTAGCTTGTAGGTGAATTAACAGGGCAGGAGTGTTCCCTGACAGGAAAGCCCCCGCCCTGCTGCCACGTAACTTTTTACTTTCAATGAATCAACATTTTCCAGTGGAGAAAGATCCCGCTGGAAAGTTTCCAAGAAGATCAGATGCACTTGCTGTTAATTACAGTTGCAAGTTTTAATTTGCCTCTGGTACTTCTGGCATCTCACTTAACTTGCTGGACACCCAGAGTGCCACCGTAGACCATGGTACCTTGTCAGCGAGGGCATAGCCAGTGCAACCCGGTAATTCAGTGATGCTCTGGTTTTCCTTTGAGCTACTTTCATAAGCCAGTGCAACGGCACAAAGCCATGGCTCTGCCTAGGATGCCCCTGACAGACTTGTTCAGATAAATCAACACTGTCCCAGAGCACAGCACCCTCCAGGGAAAGCCCCCGCACCTGTGAGATAGCCAAGAAAGCACAACCAGCCCAGCAGAAGCGGTCAGAGCTACCAGGAGCTTTGCTGACCTCAGCCAGAAGCGGCTGGGTTCACACGCTGCCTTGAAACAGCCCGTCCTGCTTTGGCCGGGAGGATTGTTTCACCCGTGAGAGCCTGGCCCCGCTGCGGCTGCCCGGGGTGAGCCTGGCCGCGCGAGAGCAGCGGAGCTGAGCCCCGGCGGTGCACCACCAGCGAGGGGAACGCTGCTTCCTGCGCGAGCGTAACCACAAATACAAATAGCTCAGCAAGACGCAGGCTCTTTCCTTCCTCTCGCTTCTAGCGAGGGAGGTGGAAATTGCGGCAGCAGCGGCTCGCTGTGTTATCCTGCTCTGAATGGGGCAGAGGGAGCAGTGCTGGGCTGCTCAGCTGGAGGGGAGCTGGGGCAAGCCCGCTGTGAATGGGCTGGAAGGGCGGGCAAGGCTTGAGGGAAGCATCTTACATATAGAATTCAGACCTGACATCTTCTGACTCATTTTTGGGTCTTCTACAGGAATCGTGAGCTGAAGCACAAGGGTACAGCCAGGTATACTTGAATAACATTGCTATAAGCAGAATTTCTGTTTAATTGGTGGCCACGGGAAGGCACTGGGATTACTCTGGGATTAAGCTAAACGGTGCCAGGAGACAGCAGGCTGCTATGGTCTGAGCTCCTGCACTTGGCAAAGCAGCATTAGCCAGAGACACACCAAAACAGCTGCATCCTTGCTAAAAATAATCTCAAGCACAAAATGCAGCTCGGAAATCCTGGACACAATAAACAAAGACCACGTGGCAAAGCAAAGTGTTCAGCACCACCAGGCATCAGTCAGGACAGGGGACTCAGACCTGGATGGGAAATCCCTTCCCTCCACACACAGTCCAGGCCACCAGCATCCACTTTCCAACCACTAGGAACAGTTAGTCCCTGCAGCCATATCCCCTGCATCAGGCTAAAAGGGTTATTTGGGCATGAAGGTGACAGTAAAAAGGAGAATGGAGCCACCCACCTGCAAGTGCCCTCTCCATCCTTCTGCAGATGTCCTGCATCCACCTGGAACACAGCTGGGTGCTGCAGTAGCACCCCAGGGCCTTTACAAACTGCAAAGCAGCACTTGGTTTATTCCCAGGCCAGGGAGAGGCTGCCGCCAGGTGAGAAACCAACTCCAGAAAGTTTTATTTGCAGCCACTCCTCCATCACCGTACACCTGAGCAGATGCTCAGCTGGTGCTTTGCAGCGATGGTGAATCATGCCACCAGCTGGGTCAGACCACAGGTCCCAGGGACAACCCAGCAGTGGTGTTTCACACCAGATCAGAGCAGCACAGAGCATGAAGTCCAGACTGGTTTCATTCCACTGTGCTCAAAACCAGCAGCACCAGACCATGCCAGGGACCCTCCCTGTCCTGCAGGGGATGAGGGTAGGATACACACTGAGGGCATGCAGGAGGCTTGAACCAGACATTCTCCTGAACTTCACACTTGCTTTTTAATTCCCAAACCAAGATTTCTCACTATGAGATGCAAGGGAGGCCTGGAATCTGCATGGAGCACACAGCTTGGGAACGCCCTGGGATGTCCCCAAAGTCCAGCAGAGGGATGGTCCTTGCCATCACTGCAAGCAGAAGCTGTGCTCCCCATCACCCCCAGTCTATCAAGCTCTACAAGTACTGGAAAGTCCTGTGTTGGTGGTCCTCACTGTTGGTTAGTCCTCACTCGCCTAAGCCCATCAGCAGGGCAGGGTTTGCAGCACTCAGCCAGGTGCCACTTGGCTGAGGGACATGGGAGGTAAAACCACACACACGAACTGCTCAGTGCCTTGGGAGTGGTCCACAGAGCTGCGGGGTCACCTCTGACTCTGGTGGTGTCAAGATCAGCTTTTAAAGGTGCATCTTGTGCAGGCAGCACAAACCAGAATTTGTCCTTCCAGCCCCTAAATCCTATGAATTTGTCACAATAGGCACCAGAGACCTGCCCTGACAGGGCAGTGGGAAGACCCACAGCTAAAAAAACTACTTATACCCACCCTGCCCTCACGCCCATCCATCCGGTTTTGCTCCACTAAAAGAGCGACCCAGTGGTATCTTTTTTTTTTTTTTTTTTTTGTTTGTAAATGGAGAATGAGTCAGATTTATATGCCAGCAACACAGACAGCCCCGGGCACATTGTGACCCTGGCTGTGGGATGCAAGCACTGCAGCACACAGTCCTGCTTTTGCTGCAGCTCCAAGCTGTGCTCATCCCAGCATCCTACACAGCATGCTTAGACTGAGCCCAGTACAAGGCAGACCCAAAGAAAAACCTCCCTTTGGGAGAACCAGTGCTGGGCAGAAGCTGCACCGAGACCCCCGCACCGCACTGGGAGGGAGCTCGGGCACAGTGTATGCTCTTGCTTTGATCGCTATCAGCATCGAGGAAGATGCCTGCAGCGTGCCAGGAGCCGGGCAGCAGTGGCCCCGTGGGCGGCCTCGGAAGGATGAGGCTTCACAATTTCTTTTCTGCGAAGTGCACCGAGATGCCCTCCTAGAGCGGCTCGTTCCTGACCTCAGTGGTTGACATTTCCCCTCTGCTGCTCTTCATAGGGGGCAACTGTCAAGTCGGAAAAAAGAGAAATAAAGCAGAAATACCGCATCCCCAAGCTGCCTTCGCCCACGGCACTTGGGCTGGGCATCAGCTCCCAGTGCCGTCAGAAATGATACAGTTGGAGGGGTGAAAAGCAGATGTCTCCATTTCCTCCCTCCCCCAGATGTGGTCCCACCATTTCCACTATGTCCTCACCAGAATAAAGTGGTTTTCTGCAAGGGACTGCCCAGAGGAAGGGCCAACTCACAGCAGTGTGTAAGTAGGGGGGTGGGAGGTTCCCAAAGCCCAGGGGACAGCAAAAGCCTCACAGTGACAGCATCTCCTTGAGATGCATCCTGCCCTGAGAGCGGTCCAGCCCATGGCTTCCATGCCCAAGCAGCTGCTTAGAGACCCCGAGCAGGGCACAGCAGCACCTCCCAGGGCTGGAGCCACTTCCACCCAGCCTGGGCAGTGATTTCAGCAAGAAAACCCACCATAAGCCTGGAGAAATCGGTCCAAAGGTTAAAATTTGCAAGGTTTAGTAACCAGTGCACTTTTGATTCTGCACTTAGGGCTGGAAGAATTTCAGACATTGCATTTTGCTACTTGGTGACCAAGCTGGAGGATCCCCACACCAGCCTCTGTTCACTCCCCGTGAGGGTATTTAGGCAACTGCAGCTCAGCAGGGTCTGAATCTTCTCCTCATCCGAGCTGAGCAGACTGAACTCCCTGAGCATCAAGTGAGATGTACCACCATGGAATGCTCCTCTCCTCCTCCAGCTCAGCAGTGACATTCCTCCACCCTACTCATCAGCATCCTTCATCCCCCCGACTGATGCGCGGCCCCGTAGCAGACACAACAGCTACTTCCCACCTACAGCCTTGCCGGCAGCTCCCTAGTCTGGCATCCCCAGCACCACCAGCTGCCAGACCCAACCCAGCACCCCCCTTCAACCAAAGGCTCCCTGTTGCACTGCTCACCAGCTAGAAATAAAATATTTCTCTTCCTTTAGCACACAGATTTGACTATCATCTTTCTCCAGCAGCACAGAGGAAGGCAAACTCTCCAAAGAGGGTCTCCACAAGGAAAAGCAGGTTGTCTTCCCTGGCACTCCTCTAACAGGGTTTTTTTGTGGGTCTGAGACAATAAATTTTAATTTAGTTCCTCCAATAAATGCTGCAGTCCAGGAAAGATCATCTGTTCACACCCTAGAGCTGACCATGGGCTTACCCAGAGTATAAATCTGGGATGGCCAAAGCACCCACACTTCTCCCTGCTGACTTCACAGACCTGAGCTGTTCAGTCAGTAACGTGGAAGGGAAACAACGCATTGGAAGCAATTACTCACCCACTGTGGAGCAACCTCTTCTAAAATTGTCATATAAAAATAAAGCATTAAATAATTTTAAAATTATCAAAATCCTAGCAAGGTCTCAGCCAAGAAAGCTGCAACGTGGTGCATGCTATTTTGACGTACAGAAATGGTAAAAGCAAATAAATTGGGAAACAGAAGTGATATAAGAAGTTAAAAATGAGAAAGGAGAAGGCTATGCCACAGTTAAGAACAAGACGGAGGGATTCATTGACTACATGAGGAACAGAGTCCTACCATAAATATCAGACTGGGCCCGACACAGGTCAGCAATAATTCAAACTGTAGCTTGTAACACAGGGAAGGCAGAAGAATGTGAAAATATTTCTGCTCTGTTTTTGGAAAGAAATAGGAGACCCTGTTAAGGGGTGTAGGTACAGCTGTGTGCTACGCTCGGTTTTCCCCAAGTTGTCTATGTTAGTGCAATAATGAAATACTTCCTACTCCAACAGCAAGGGGGTAGGGTGTGAAACAGCAGCTCACCAAGGCCGTTGTGTTAAAAGCCAGCAGGGCTGGCGGGGAGAGCCCCCGGGGAAGAGCACCGAGCACTGCCTGGGGGGCTGCCCAGCAGCAGGACCCCGGGCACGGCAAAGCTGGTCACATCACATCCACCCACAGCTGTGGAAATGGGCTGCGCTGGTCACGCTGAAGATTTTTGGCACCAGCACAAATGCTTTTGATGAAAGGGAACTTTCTGATGTGTAAAATGCCTGAGATTCTCCCAGGAATGCCAGGTCATCCTGTCAAACCCCATAAAACCCACATGAAGAGGACCTAAAGCCAGCAGGCAGAGAGATGGGGGGAAATCATTAGAAATAAGGAATCGCTGGGCAGCACAGCTGCTTCCAATGGAACCCACCACCGCCTGCCCCCTGCCCTGTACAGTCTGGTCTTTGCTAATGAGCCAGAAAAATTATGAAGTCATTTTTTAAAGGCTACCCTAACACAAACGCCAGTGCTGAGGGGCTGGGATTAGAGAAGGGCAGAGTTTCTGAGTGACACAGGAACTGATTAATTATAATTACGGGAAGAGGTGAGTTATGAGGCACACAATGAATCGCTTGGTGAGATGGACTCCTTTGGACACGCATTGTAACAGTGCCAAACACGAGGTCGTGCTTCCAGGAACCAGGAATGTAGGTCACACCTCAGGGCATGTTTTCCAGAACACGGGGAGACCAAAAGGACCCAGGAGTCCTGGTCGAAAATGCAAGAACCAAGACCCAGGGTGATGCTCCAGGGCATCACTTCAGTGGGTGAAACGGGCACAATGAAAGGGATTACTCCAGTATTTGGCAGCAGGCAGGATACTGTTTGCACCTCTTTGTTGACTTTGTAGACAAAAAAGCAGAGGTTGAAAGAACCGCACAGGCAAAGAGAAATCTGAATCTGACAGCCCCCCAAATTAATTTCATTTCTTTTGTCTGCAAGAGGATTTGGGAGCAATTGAACTGCAGCCTACAAGTGTGAGCATGAGGAAGAGACGTCAAAATGACATTCAAAAATTACTTCTGCTCGCTGCTGCTCTGCCCTCACCATCACCATTCCAAACCCCTTTTCAGCCCTCTGAACGTGGCTCACATCTTTACAGCCACCATGATATCTGATCTAGATTTAAATAAAGACGATAACAGTATCTCCACACTTGCTTCTGACAATGCGGCCAAGATTATGCCCAGAGGCTTTGAGGACTACATACATCAAAGGCACGGCTGGCTGATCCCACAAAAGCCTTTCCTCATGGTGAACGAAGGCTCCTCCTCTCTCCAGCTCATACATGGATGACTGGCAAGACACACAACTTCTCTGCTGAGTCTTTACACATGTAAGACCTAACATGACTTGTTCAGCATCTTGGGGCATCTTTCTACTGCAACAAGAGGCCCAGAAGACTGACTATGTTGGATACCATCCACATTGGAAGGGAGAAAAGGTCTCCAGGCAGCTCTCTCTTGCCCAGGTGCTCAGGTAGGTCAGCAGATCATGCAGAGACAGAACAAGCCTGTGGTTAATAGGTCACCTACCAGCCCATCTGCTGGAGACGGCATCTCTGCTAAGCCCATGCAGACATCTTTCCAGTGCGTGGTAAATCCTGTCCTCTGTGCACGTGGTGTGCTGCATTTTAATTCATCTCCTAAAGAGAAGGAAGAAGAAAGTTAGAATACCAGGCCCTTCATTCAGTGCGAGGAAGAGAGCGCTGCAATATTTGCACTGTAGCATAGAAAAGATGGTCCTGGTGAAACATCACCCTGTTACTGCCTCCTGTCACCCTCGCCAAGCCCAACTCCAACGATGCACCCCACTCTGCTAGCTGTCATCCTCCCCTCCCCCAATCTCTGTCAGCCTTGGCAAAGAAAAGGAGGTGCACATGTCCATGGCCCGACCATGAGAGGCTGTGGGGCCAAGTCCCCCTCCCCTGACCTGCTGCAGGCATATCTGCCTTCTCACAGCTTCCATCTGTGGGACACATCAAGTCTCACTCACATGCTTGTGGCAAGGATCTTGGGTTAGCCTCCAGCAAAGATAATACTGCAAGAGATTACAGCTGGAGCACCTTGCGATGGGCTTGGATGGGAATCATAGAACAGCCCAGGCTGGAATGGATCTCAAGAGATCACCTGGTCCAACCTGGGAAGACTAACAGCAGAGCCCAAGCTCCTGCTCCTTGTGCTAGGCATGGATTGTCCTTGACAGCTCTAGTGTCTGCTGGCGACGGTCACAAAATCACTGCCAAGCGCCAACCTTGTAGAGCCAGGAGGAGCCTCCGGCACCATCATCTTGCTGCCACACAGCCAACGTGAAGAAAAGGTCCATGTGCCCTTGTAGCAATGCAGGAAAATACAAGAGGGGACCTCAACCCCAGCATCTGAGGACATTGTGAAACTGCGGATTGCGTGCCTGGCTGCAAGCTCTTCACACACGGCTCTGTGCATCTTGCCTCTCCTCCGCGGCCCAGAGTGCAAACCTACACCTTGGGCTGGCAGAGACTGCTGGGGGGAAGAAGATTTTATCCCACTCAACTCTTACACATCAGTCTGGGACAGCATGAAAATAAAAGCAGCTTGCCCAGCAGGTTTACTTCTCAAATCTGCCATGACCATGAGCAACCCAAGAGGTGCCCAGGCAAAGACCCCTCGCTCCCTTGCAGCGCCAGCCCTTGTGTCCAGAGGGACCCTGGGGCAGGCGCCTCTCCTCTCCCAAAGGACAGAGATGGGCCCATCCCACAGACTCTTTGCCTCTTGGTTAGCTAAAGGCAACACAAATGCACAAAAATAATCCAGGATGAAGCAATAAAACCTGCCAACACTACAAAAGCCACCTGCCAAGGAGGCCTTTGCTTTCATCCAGGACAGCACACCCCTGTACCTATGACACATGCTCATGTCGTTCCCAAAGCTACCCCAAAATGCTCAATTCTCTGCTTATTTGGTCAATGCTTGACACAGTATTCAGTGGTGGCTGTGCCCATCACAGCTCCCCACCTCTGCCCTGGCAGGAGCAAAAGCCTCCGTGACCTTGACAGCAGCTCCCACCTGGTGGGATGCTTGATGCACTCAGCTTGGCCACCTCCACTTAACTCCTGACAACTCCCCCAGAAGAGCTCAATGAAGCTGTGCCCGGCTGTTGGAGCTCCCCAAGAGCCAAGGGAGCAGCTCCAGCCTCACTGCTCAGTCCTTCCTACGCTGGAGTGAAGCCACCAGCAGCTCCACACAGGTGAAAGCAAACACACAACGAAGAACCACTGACCTGCCAAACACAAGCTCGCTCCTTCACCCCAAAGCAGCTCATGGGCTCCCGTCTCTTGCGTCCCGCTGCCGCAGCCCGTTAATATGGTCTTCACCAAAAGTTTTATCCATCCACAGTGCATGCACGAGGAACGCCTGGGAAGCGCTCCACTGCGGTGCCGAGGACTGAATGAGCGGGCAATCTGCGCATCAGCACCTTAGTCATGACTTGTGGCAAGAGGAAAGCGGTGACTAAGAGCCCAGTGTGACTCATAAGCACCCTTTACAACACCCAGCTCACAAAAATACACCTCCCCACACGTCAGCTTGTTTTAGAGCACAGCTTGATCCTTGGAGGGAAACGCTCCTCACCGCACACTCAGGGCGAGCCCTGCACCGGGGTCCAGCCAACCTTTCCCGATGCCCAGCATGGAACAGGCAGGGAATTTAAGCACAAAATATGACAAAGGTATTATCATAACTTTCAAATTACCAAACGCAGTCTTTGGGTGGTTGTGGGTTTTTTTCCTGGTGTGCTATGGACCACACATGAATCTAAACCTCTTCTCCCAAGGCAGTGCTTACGGAAGCATTTTTCATGGGAGAAAACTCAGTTTGTCCACCACAACCGAGCAGAAACTCTGCAAACTCTTCTACTGTTTATTCCCCAAACTCTCCCTTCCTTCCCACGCACACTGAGCAAAATGACAAGGCAGGGGACAGTTCTGGAGGATGTAATCAGACTTTCCAAGGAAGTCTGTTAAGCATCTCAAGAACACGAAGAAAAACAAGTGTCGAGATCAAGGTTTTTAATCAATGCTTTGCAATGTTGTATGAGGGTGTTGAGCAACTGTGAAAAAAAGTGTCTGCCTCTTCGTGGTCTCTCTCAAGCTGGACTCCCAGCAGCAGAGCTGCTAAACAAGAGCTGCTTTGGCAAAAGTGCTCTTCAGAGCAGGTGGAAGGGACGGCAGAGCCGTGCCTGCAGGCTGCACCGCGCAGCATTTCACAACACGGCCAGGGCGAACCCTGCCAGCAGTTACACTCCGGCACCCGCCAGGGACACCCTCGTCACCCGGGCTGCCCACTGCTCCGCGCATTTCCAAGCAGAGCAACGTGTTGCAAAAGATGTGGGTTTGCTTGCCTTCTCCCCAGGTGTCAGCAACAGTTTCAAGCAAGTACACAACCATCACCCAGGCAAAAGAGAAGGGCTTTGATGGACCTTTGAGACAAAACAACAAGGAGGATAACAAGAGACCTTCTGACACTGGATTGTCACAATTCCCCTGACAGCAGCTCTGCAGGCAATGTGACACAATGCCCACACATCTGTTCAGCCTCTGTGAAGCACCTAAAGATATTGCTCCTAGGAGGCAGGAACAGAGGGGACACCACCGAAGTTCTGGGGAACACCCTCAGGCACCAGCTGAGTATCACCCTTGGACAAGACGTTAACCACCTCTCTCCAGGCCCTCACGCATCAGACCCCCGCCCGACAAAACCAGGCTATGGGACTTCAGCCCTGGATGTTCTCCACAATGAGATCAGTTTCCCTTGTCCAGTAACTTTGTGCCTCAAAAGCAGCCTCCAAACACCGTGCAAACCATACAGTCACCATTTAGGAGGCAGAAAAGCCAATGTCTGGAAAAGTTAGAGCAATTTTTCTGCTGTCCTGCAGCAACTTGTGGCACAGCCAGGAGTATAAGGCATATCTCCAGCCCTCCAGGCATGTTCCTTACCTGCCACCCTCTTCCCACCTGCAGTGTCAGTGCAGTCAGAAAGGACAGGACTTCTTGCAGGAAGGTAGCTGGATCTCACCTAGATGAGAGTCCCCATCACCGCACACCACGCTGGTCCATACACACAGTTGACCAACTGAGATAAATGTTCTACCATTTCACGACCCCAGTAAATGGGGTCCTCTCTGTCTGCCCCACGTGGGATGGCTGCCCACTATCAGCAGGGTGCATCTGCAGACCACCCCTGGCCCACCAGCAGCGGGGTCCATCTTCAGACCACTCTGACAGGGGTGGCAGGAGGAACCAACAGAGACCAAGAAGGGAACCGGGAACCACAGCCGTGCCGACCAGGCTGCAGGGAGGTGGCCAGCTTGCAAAGAGCAAGGCTTGCTCTCACTAACGATACATCACACGGGTAATGTTACAGTGCTCTCGGCCACAGCATTGACAATATTTAATTTAATAATATTGAAGAATCCCATGTCCTGAGGGAAACCAATTCACCTTGAGGCTTTGCCTTGTTTTTGACAAATGGCCAACAATTAGCAATGTCACGGGCATGAGGCAGAGTTGGGCCTACCTCCTCAGAAAGCCTGACCACCCAAAAGGCACCTGGTAATTTTCTAACAAAGACCCCAAAAAAAAAAAATGTTACTTAAGTGAGTGAGAAAAGTCACAGCACTCACTTTGGAAAGTGTCTCAACATCTTTGTGAAATTGTCCCAGCACCTTGCATGAATGCAAAATCTTTAGAGAATTTCCATCTGAGATTGCTTAGTTAGAAGTCTTCATTTATCTTTGTCACAGTTAAACATTACAATGATTATACAGATAAATTACAATGTTCCTGTTAATTAACATCAAACAGGTAAACGTTTATCCCTTGATGGAAAGCAGGAACTGGCTGACCGTTGGTTTTGGATTTTCACTTGTCCTGCTTTGAGGCAGGGTTTTAAAAAAAATTAAAAAAATTTCTAGAATATAAAAAAAAACCCCACTAATAAAAAAGAGTATCTTTTCCTGCCAGGCTGTGAAGCCTGAGGCCACAGGGAACCCTCAGGGCATCAGTGCTTCATAATGGGGCTTTCCACTCGATTGGGACAGACTGTGGTTCCCCCACTTGCCTTCACCGCTCTGGGACTTTTCCCTTTCGTGGCTTTTCTCCTGCTCAGTATCAGGGCAAAGGAGAAGACCTCAGCTCCTTCATGTCCAGGATGACACTACCCCAGAAGCAGAAGGTCGCTCTGCACACCGCAGCCAGGTCGAGGAGATGGCTGAGGACATTAGCAGCTCCCACACGGTCAGGATAGGGCACATGAGAAACCAAACCGGGGGCCATGTGGGATTTTCTGCAAGGAGAAGCACTTTTCTTGTGTTAAGATCCACAAGAATCCTATCATCAACATCCAAAGCACTTTTCCGACCTCCTCCTGTAGTGTTTGAGCTCAAGAAAACCATCATTAGATAGGAACAGGGGGAAAGAGCTCAAAGATCAAGTCCAAAGTTGGTGTTCCCAAATAAAGTAGTGAAGGGAGTTAGACCACCCTTTCCAGTCCAACCAGCAGGGCAAACCCCTGCCCACCCAGCCCATGGCACACCAGCACGATGCCCTGCAGAGACACCACCCCAGCCAGCACCCTGCCCTGCTCTAATCCTGCTCTCCCAAGAGAAGAAACCCAGCCAGCCATGTGATAAACTGAGATTTCCACTTCCATGATAGCAAATCCTTGAAGCATCTCCTTGAGGTGCCCATAGGCAGGAAAGGACCTGGCTGAAAGTCCTTTACCTTCCTGGAGGGGACCCTGCAGCAGGGAAGCAAGGCACCGCTCCACCAGCGCCGGAGAAAGCCCCTGGGTACCTTCACAGCAGGATAATGCCCTTTCCTGGCTGATCGTTCATGGCTGCTGGCTGAGCATCCCGAGCAGGAAACGGGGGAGGAAAACCAAGCCCCTTTGCCCACGGGACCAGCTCATGAACACGCTGCCCAGGTTTGCTGGCAGTCACAATGGGTGGAGGGACATAGACTGTTTGGAAGAGATGCCAACTCATGGGTCAGCATGAGGAGCTGGCTCAGCACCTGGCTTGCTGCTGCGGTAGGGTTTAGGGCGCTGGGGAGAAAAGGGCAAGAAGCCTGATGAGGCTAAAGAAAAAAGGAGCATGGACTGATGCTGCAATAGAAGGAAACCCACTTAACTGGGAATTAAAGCAAAAGGATTCTAACCAGAGCTCTTTCAGGGCAAAACTCTCATACAAGTACTCCAGCAAGGTCACCGTCTCCCTTGAGCTACACCTCAGCTTTCTGTCTCCTCCTTTTCATGCACAGCATGGGCAGCGGCCACAGGCAGCACAGGAGCTTTGGGAGATGCAACCCCACTGCAGCGCAGGAGTTGGCTACACAGCTGAGCCACGCAGTGGAGCCTGCGCATGTGTGGTACCTGCTCCTCCAACGAAAGCATCTCGTTTTCTTCGATTACAGAAGAAATCTTGGTTTTTCACTAACCTTAGCCTGCAAGATTTTACTGCCTCCTCTATACCCCATTTGGGAGCCAAAGATAGAAACTCCGAGCCAAGAGAGGGAGCAGCTGGAGGAAATCTTTGTAGAAATCGGGGCAACAAGGGGAGGGACCTGCAATTTTTAAGATTCAAACTTCAGCCTTCATGTGTTTACTACTCAAATAAGTGCTCTGCAAAGAACAGGGAGATGAAAGCGATAAGATGTTCGTTCAAACCACACAAAGGCAGCGTATCGAAAGATCCAGGAGGCAACTAGTTTGACAAACATCCTTTTTGTGTGCTCGCAAAGGAGCGTATGCCATCTAAACACCCCAGCACCACACGATTTCCTTATAGGGCCTCGGGTTCCTGTCCTCCAGGCAAGGACAAGAGTTGTTCTTACCCCAAGAATTATGAGCACAGCAAGCCATGGCAGGGACCACGAGGGACCTTCATGCCTTGGACTGCAAAGTCTCACCTGCAGGGATCTCCGCTCCTTGAACCAACAGAGGAATAGGCAGCAGCGAAGCAACACAAAGAACCTTTTCCAACACCCAGCTGGCACAACCCACACCAAGCCCTTACCAAATCCTGCCCATGGAAGAACCGACAAAAACTAACCACCAGTGAGGCCAAATGCAAGAGAAATCCGCGGAGGTGTCAGCACTCACATCTCTGCAAATCCACCCATACACCTACTTACACACAGCAAAATACAACCAACAGGCAAACACAGGCAAAGAGATGTTATCCCCCTCTTATCTTCCTCCTTCTCTTGGGCTGCAGAGGGAGGAAAGGAAGAAGACACCAGAAATTAAGCATCTTCTTCCAGGACATAACAGAGAAGCCAAAACAAAAAACTGTAACGTAGTGCTGCTTGTGCCAGCCCAGCTCAATCACCTCGTGCCATCTGGTTTGACAGTGGGCACAGGTGAGACATGGACATCTCATTCATGCTCTACTACAAGGCAGGCCATGAAGACCTCAGTGATGGGTCTCTGAGCAAGTCACATCCAGAGCAGGACTTAGGGGGGTAAACAAATCACACAGGTTGTTGGAAAGGGGCAGCAGGACAGGATCACCCAGCACAGTGCTGGAAAGGCAGGCTAAGGGGTGAACAAACGCAACTGGGGCCAATGCTGTGAATATTTGCTGCCATCAGGGTACCAGTGAAAGAAGCAGAGCAGAAACAGCTCCAAAGAGCTGTGCAGAGTTTGGTGGTGAGAATCCACAATACAAGTGTCCAGGAAGCAACACATGCCAAGGAGAAGCTGTCCAGATAGAAAGGCACCCAGTGTCCCACTCACTTTAAAGACACTGAGACCAAGGTGGTTTTTCAGAAGACCAAAACCAAAAAGGCCAGTTGGGCACTGGTTTGAGCAACCAACACAGGGAATCATATGGTTCCCCTGGACACACAGGGTGTCTAGGGGCTTCAGCAATCACACTGACATGCAAGACCACAGCCAGGAATAAGCCCACCTGCTGACACTGTGAGGTATCCTGCTCCAGGGATGCATATCTGCTGGGAAGGATGGGACTGTCTGCTGCAAGATCCCACCAGCAACTGATGCAACCTACTCCTTGAATGCTCTGGAAGGAAGATTTTCACAGAAATGAGCCCTTACTCTGGAATGGCTGGAGCAGCACGTGTAGAAAATCTTAAGGTAATAGATGAGATATTGCTGTGGGATGTGCACATAACACAGAAGATAAAACTTGTGGCAAACTTCATCTTAAAGGAGAAGATAAAACTCGTGGCCACAAGAAGAAAACCTGCTTCTGGAATAGGAACAGCACTTGTGCCTACATGATAACCATGCTAAGGGGCATTACTTCACTACAGAAATGGTGCAGGTCCCTACACGTTACTGGTAGGAAATGAAGATCTAATAAATTAGTGGTAAATGCTGTCTCAGGAAGAAGAGAAGTACCAGCCTGGCAGCTCCCTTGAGACAAAGATCCTCAGTGCACAGCAGCACTACAGGACTTGAGTCCTCCTCCAGCAGCAGGGCAATGTTGTCATCTCACAGAACTGCAAAGCCTCATTTACACCAAAAAAAACGTGAGAACTGGAAAGCTTACTAAGACACAGAGATCGCTCCTTGTTCTCACTGAGCCTGAGAACTGGGCTGAATGAGAGACTCCCACCACAGAGCAGGGAAAGCACCTAACGTGCAAAAGTGGTTTCAGACTCCTTTTAATATCAAAGAGTACCTACAGAAGGTGACATAAAAGGGGCAAAGCAGCACCCAGGTTTTATGTCCAGGTTTGGGTGCCGGCCTCCTGCTGGGTGCCAGCTGGGCAGGGCTCCTTGCAGCAGCGCAGGAAGGGGGGCTCAGCCCAGCCCAAGAAATCAAAATGTGAGATGTGATTCATCTCACCAAACTGCCAACAGCTAGATTCAGACACCTTTTTGTGAGCTACTTACCTGGAGCTGCTCAGCTTGTGCCGAGGGCTATCTAAGGTGGTCACACGTGTCCTGCCAGGACACGTGTGTCCCTCCCCTTTAAAGCAAGGTGATCAGCTGCAACATGGTCCCCCAGCTCGTGGCTGTGCAGAGCTGGACTGGACGAGCCCAGCCATGGGCTTAGATCAGGAGACAGTTCTTTGTGGAAAGAAGTCCAAATTAATTCACGATACACACTCACGAAAGAAAATGGCTCTGTGCAGCTGCCCTCACGGAGTCCACAGACAGCATCCCTGAGCAGCAAACTCTTCAGACAGTTTGAAAGTTAAGCCTCACCTAACAACCATCTGCACGGCTCCTGATGCTGCTCCATCTGTCAGGCTGCTGCCCACGGACACAGCACACCAACATGCAACAGAGAGAAATACCTGTGGTCAGAGGGGTCTGGCCTCCAGCTTAGAAAAGAGCTTAAAAACATACTGCTACCAACAGATGGAGCATTGTCCAAGCTGGGCACAAGGAAAAAACCATCCAGAAGAGGCAGAAATAAGGGAAACTGCTGTGCCATCTTCCTGTAATAAGCAGTCTCTGGTCATCAGTTTTGAGCCTAGTACTTTGCCTGCAGCAGCAAACTCACCAATAAAGCCTCTAAGGCATCTAAACCCAGGAGATAGGAAGCACCGCTGCACCCCAGGGTGACGCAGCTGGGCAAAGCTGCAGGCAGGGGAGCCAAAGGGGGGTAGAAACTGGAAATCCAGACAGAGACCCTCCCTGACACAGGGTAGGATTGACTTTTTGTTGCTCAGCATGACTTTCCCAGTCTGGCACCACAGGCCACCCCGATGATTTGCTCTCAGGGAAGGGGGAACGCAGCAAGCAATGAGGCTGTGCCCAGGGCAGGACCAAGACCTGGGGGAGAGCAAGAAAGGGAGAGGGGATCAGAACAACCACAAACCTCCGCACACACGTATGTGACGTCGGAGCCGGCAGTGCTCAGCATCACGTAGCCCTGAGCAACATCACACACACACACAAAAAAAAAAAATAAAGCAATGCAACGCCCCAAGCAAAGAAAGCAGGACTGGGTGGTCAGGGGAAGCAGGGCACCCCAGCGCTGCCAGCAGCCCCACTCTGCACAGCTGCATGAAGAGGACAACAGGCTTCCTAAGCAGCTAGGGGTAAATATTTTGAACCTCTAGTGAAGTAGGGCAACTGGGTTTGGGGCTGTAGATCCCACAGTACCAGCACTTTTCAGTGGTAATCACAAGTGGTTTTATTGCCCCAGCTCTCTCCAGCACAGCTTTGCTCTGTTCAGCTGGCACTAAGCACCCCCAGCTCAGCGGATCGGAAGAGAAAGCCAACAGGAAGCTGAGAAATGCCTAAGACATGTCAGCTCCACACAAACACTTCCATCTTCCATCCAAGCCCTTCACGTTGCTGCAAGTGGGAGTTATTCAACAGGATTTCCCAAATTCCACCCCCATGATTACCTGCATTAGCAGCCAGAGCTAATAAGGATAACACTTATGAGATGAAGCAGCTGTGAACCCCCAAAAAAATAAAACCAAGAGGTGCAAACAAAGACCAACTCCAAATTGCAACTGCTTTTTGCTTTGGACACTCAGAGATAGAGGCTCCACAGAAAGAAAGAAAAAATTAAAAAAAAAAAAAAAAATCAAAAGCAGGGTCCTAATACCGCACACCTTTTCTGTCTTTTGCTCTGGGATCTGCTATCCTTGAGTTGATAAAGTCTCAGATATGTTTTACCGCAATAGCAGCGGGACTCAACCCACTCACTGGCCACCCGCTAGAGGCAAGCCCGTACGTACTTCAGGCATCGGGTACCAGTTGTCAAGGATGCAGCTCTGCCGTGTCGCACCTGCGACTCAGCACGTGGGGTGGCCTCAGGACCAGCCCCAGTGATAACAGAGATGCTGCTTTAGGGTCAGGTTTTCAGAATGATGTGCAATGAAAGCAACAAACTAAATCATAGCAGGAGCGAAAAACAGGGCTGCAAGAAACTCAGCAAAAAGAACAACATAATCAGAGAAGCTGTTCTGAGGCGAATTCCTCAGTGAATTGGCCTGGAATTCAGCAAAATGCATCTGCTCAGAGGGTGCACAAGGCGAAGATTGAAGAAAGGGTGGTCTCAAGGACTCAGAACAAAATCTTTTGATTCATCATTTCGAAACAGTGTTTGCACTCATCTGACACTGATTCCAAAAGTAAAAATCAAGCCAGAAAAAAAATGAAACTCCTATTTCTGATCAAATGAGATCTTTTCCTCCACACGCCAGTGCTTAGGTTCACATTGCACTGAGGAAGCCCCACCAAGCTGGCTCTCCCTGGGACCAGCATCACACCAGTTTTCAATGACAGTGGTCAGGAAACCCACACCCAGGCAGGTACCTGCCACCAAGGACATTTCTGTGCTGGTCTGCCCACCTCCAGCATCCCTGAGGCTGCTGGAACCCCGAGCACTGACTGCACTCCTGTGCCTCAAGAGCTCACCGGCCACTGCTGCTCAGCTCTTCACCCACTATAGAAACACTTGTGGCTTCCTTGAAGCTGGGGCAAGACATTCACCCCACGACATGGGCAGGAGAAACGTCTTGCCCCGGTCAGAGCAGTGAACTTGGGGAATCTCAGCTAAGCATGCTCAGAGGTGGCAGCCCAGGTGCTCAGCTCACAGCTGAGCTGACAATATTTATTTTTTTAATGAATGGAAAAGCTTTTCAATTGCTTCCCAGCTGGTTTCCCTGCTGGAAAGAGCATCTGGGAGAGCTGGGCTGCCCCAAGCCCCACCACTGACTTGCCAGATGGCTGAGAGCAGGAAGGAGCTCAGCTCAGCACCGCAGCACTGGAGTATTGTTTATCTGCTGGTTCCTGTTTTTAGTTTTGTCTCCGTTTTCTTTCTTTGTTCTAAATTTGTGTTGCAATGGTGATACCTGGTCTGAATGACATGGGGATTGCTTTGAAGTAAGAACCAGCCCAATGCTTCATGCCGCTGAATTTTCTTATCTAATAAAAAACACAGAAGTCCCAACCCCAAAGCAAACCATGACCAGATTAACCCCCACACCTTTGCTTTTTAAGCTGAATTGGAGCAGAGATTAATGGCACTGGAAAGCCCCTGGTATGAAGGCACACCCCAGTCTGATCCTCCCCAAATCTGGGGCTGTCAGCAGGGACACGCTTCCTGGGATGAAGCAGGGCTGCCACCAGCTCCCAGTCCGGGAGGACCAGTTCAAGTAACAATGAATCTGTCACCAGCATCTAGTTGAGGGTAGGGAGCCAGTCAGCAAATTGTCACCCAAGCGTGTCCTCGCTGCAAAAGGTAAGTACAGCAGAGCTGACGCAGGGTCTGCTGCCGATCGGCACCCAAATCCTCCTGCAGTCCCACCTGCCAGGGCTTCCTCAGAGTCTCAAGCATGAAGCCAACATGACAGGAAGATGCTGCTAACAAAGACCTCCCCACAGGCTCATCACCAAGGTCCTTCTCTCACCCAGACAAAGGGACAAACAAGGTGGCCTATGGGCAGGTTGGGGATTTGAAGCTCTTTGGGTTCAGGTCCCAGCAGACCAGAATAAGCCCTTTAGC
>JAVJGJ010000001.1:116017272-116029023 GCA_035590215.1 Microhierax caerulescens | reverse complement strand
TGCACAGTCCGTGGCCAGGGGTGTGCAGGCAGGTCCCCAGTGCCAGCAGGGCCCCGGGCAGTTGCCACAGGGTGCAGGGACTCCAGTGACACACAGGAGGGTGGCACGTGTGGGACAGGGCAGCAGAGGTCTCATTTCCACACCAAAGCTGCATCAGCTCTTCAGCCAGCAGCAGAATTCCCATCTACTGTGGCAGGACCAGCCACGGACCCTCACCTGAGGTTACTGAAGAAATCGACTGAGCTGATGCCTATAATCAAGCACCCCCCACCACTCCTGGAGGGAAGATGCAGTCTCTTACTCTGCCTGCTACAGCTGACTGACAGAAGCAGTATGTGAAGTGATGGCAGAGGAGCAAGGAAGCCTCCAGCACCCAGCTGATGGGAGCATCACTGCTGAACACTGCTGTGTGGGGCTGTCACTGGCTCTCCGCTTAAGCCATTTTTTTTTTCTGTCATTTTTCCATAAGAAAAAGTGAGAAAAGTAGTGGGGCTGCCCCTAAAATGTACAAAATGAAACCACACCAAAATTTTAATGATTTCAGAGTGAAACTGCCATCATGTTATCATCCTGGTAATGAATTTCTCATCACAATATGACTGATTAGATTCCAGCTCCAGAAGTTTATTTCCATTTCTGAAGAGGAAAGACAGCCTCCTAAGCCTGACCGAAGATACCAAGGTAAAGCATACTGCAAAAGACAGTGCAAGAGCTGGCAGGAGACACACAGCACCCAGGGTTGAGTTTGCAGCCAGGCTCAACTTCTGGTCACACCAGGACACGTCCAGAGCAACGTACTGGTTCCAGTTTTGGCAAAGAAGTAGCAGCAGGTAGCCAAAACCTGAACATGGACCAGCAGCCTCTTAGCCAGCCACCCCCAGGCAATTCTTAGCTATTGGAGAGGAACAAGATAGCTTGTTCATAGAACATCATAGAAACAAGGTGCCGTGCATCTGGCACGATGTGTATGAACCTCCGATCCCATCATCTGCAGGGGATACCATGGGATCAGCTTCATGAGGACCATGTGCTGCTCATGAGACTCAGCGCTCACACAAAACCCCTCTGATCCTTCCAGAGTCAGTCCCTGTGCAGTAACAGCTGCAGCTGGATGAAGGAACAGAAAAGGACTCTCAGCAATGTGTAGTAACAGCAACCTGGAAACTGCAATCCAGTCGAGTTTGAGAAGTGTTGGTTTTAAGACAAGTACATGCTGGTTTCACAGCATTGCTACCACCTTCCCCATCAGCAGTGCTGGCCGCAAGCGAAGGTGTGGGATGAGAACAAAGGAGACCCCTTTCCCAGCCCTGGGGTCTCAACTGGTGGGAGAGAAGGTGAACAGCAGCAGCTCATCAGTTGTGAGCGCCAGTTTCAGCCTTTCACATACCAAATTTGCATAGACCAGCAGTAGTTTTAGGACGCCAAGGCACCTCCCAGAGACAGATATTCAACAGTAATTGAGAGAGGATTACAGCATTTTGCATCAGCTTTGCATCTCGCCTGACCTGAGCTCAAACCAGTCGTTTGAAGGTTTGTTGCTTCCATATTCAGGTCTGAGTTTTAGACTTAACTGTGAATTTCCTTCACAAACAGAAGTAGCCTGCAACACATCGCAGACTCATACAAGGTGAAGACACTTGCAGACGATACTGGGACTTTCTGTAAGCAAGCAATTCCTCTGCTGGGAGATCAGCAGTGTGAACGGGGACCACGACCAGCACCAGACCCCAGCAGCCACACTTAGAGGAAACTAAAACCCCAACAGTGCGACAGCGTCCAGCGCAAAATCATCTGCAAACCTACCTACCATTCTGCAGACTGAGACTTCCTCTTGACTTATTTTTAAAATGTTCTTTTTTACAATTACTATTTTTCAGGACAGGATCTAGTGTATTTTGACAAACAGATAATGGGGGAATTCCACTCACTACCCCTTTAAAGCCGTGATGTATTTTGAGGCCGAGAAATACAAATCTCTAAATTAGTCCCACCAAGCCATCACATCACCAAGAACAGTTGCAATGGTACCTTCTCTCTTTCTCCAAAAAGACATTTCTCTGTATGCAGCCTCAGTGACTCACTGCAGATCTTTTCAATCAGAGATGCTCTTACCACTGGCAAGATGCTGCTTTCACCTCCATCTCCAGCTAAAAACACCAGCTGCACCCTTCATCTCCACATTCCATTATCTTTAGCACCTGTAATGCAACACTCCTCAAACTTTTCAAGTATCAGACTTTGGGTAGTGTAAGGAAGAGAGGAATGTGTATCCCTGATGTTGTTAGAACTAAGGTCTGTTACTTTTTGCAATGGTTTCTGAAGGAAACTGCAAAAGTCCCGTTCCTGGAGATGCTTAAGGACCAGCTTCAAATTGAACGGCAGGGAAAAAACATGCCCTGTTCTGCTGGAGGTGGGAAATGAGAGAAACTCAGTCACAGAAAGGCTGCTGTACAGAGACTTATCTGTGCCAACGTCCTTGAAGGCAGAACAAGCAGCAACAGACTCAAATTGAATGAGAGGGAAAGTGGTCCCTGCCCCAAGGGCAGGGAGAGACCCTCAGCAGCCCTTCCAGTCCTGACGGCCCTTCCAGTCTGTGCTCCCCAGTCCCCATTGCCTCTGCAATCCTCCTGCCTCGAGGCAGATGAGCAGCTACAGAGGTCCGTGGGAATTTCCTGGATTTCACTATCATAAGTACATATTGATGCTGAACAGTAACTTCCTAAAAAAACCCAAATGGTGAAAAAAAAAAAATTCCAGCCCTACCCTGTGCTTTTCCCATCTCCCCTCCATCAGCACTTTGCTCACCTTCCGACACACTAGCCCAAGGCTGGCAGGTTTCAACAGCCTGTGCTTCACGTTCTGGCCAGGAGCAGAGAGCAAAGCCCATCTCCTCTCCTCTCCATCTCCTCGGCAATAGCAGCTCTGCCGGCACTGCCACGCAGCCGGCACCACCTCCACACCTCCCCGGCACCCAAACCCCGCTCCCAGCCAGCCTGTGGCACATGTAGAGAGACAACCTAGCAACCCCATCCCCAGCCACCAGCACCCGACGGTCTGCGCGGGTTTGGCAAAGCACAAAGAGTGAGAAAAGCCTCTATTTTTCTCCTCAGAAAACAGCAAAAATGACACATAGCTGATCTGAGTAAGAAAAGAGCAGTTATATATACCCACTTTTCAGAGAGGAAATGTACTTGTTCCTGGCACCAGTTATGAAAACCCCTCACCACATGATGCAAGAGTTAATTTTAGCTTGTATCAATCTTTATCACAACAGTGAAGATTAAAGTTTCACCCAACATCACAGTCAATTACAAGCTCAGTGTCAAGTTAAGCCCCAAGATTTGGGTTGGAGATAGTGACAGTGTTTGGCACAGCCTGGCCTCAGCAGTGTGATGGAAACTCCAGGGCTGCTTTTCAGGGAAGGTGGAAGTTCAGCAGAGAAGTGGCTGTGTGTCCCAGGAGAGGACTGGGAGGAAAAAATAAAAAATTCAGCAAATGCATAATTTAGAGAGAAGGAAAAAAAAAAAAAAGTTTTTCCCAAAATAAAGGCATCAGCCCAAGCTGCCCATGCCAAGAAGGAAGTGAAGGACACAACAGCGCATCAGACAGTTCCAATGCTCCCTACGGTGGCTGTTCAGCTTGGCAGGCCAGATCCAAGGGGACATACCTGTTGGAAGGGTCCTGTGGCCACTCACATGGGGCAAAGGGGACAAGCCTCCAGGTATTTCCATGCTCAGCAGGAGACCCCCTCCCAAAAGCATATGGGACACCTGGGGGCTGCAGTCCATGCCCAGATGTAGCACATGCTGAGCTCCCTCCTAAGCTGAAGACTTGACTGAAGCTGAAGATGCTGAGCTCCCTCCCAGGCTGAAGACACTCCAAGGAAGTCTTCAGTATGGGAGGGAGCCCAGCATCTACTACCTCTGGGCACACACCTCAACCCCAAATGTCCCACGTGCCTTCTACAGCAGTTGCTGTGTACATGGGGCTTCTTTGGACATGGCCTTTGGGTAACATCCATTTTTCCTGTGCAAGGTTACATGTGGGTGGCACTATCATGTTTAGGATAGGATCTAACACAAAGGGAAAGGGTGATACCATGATACCATTAAGAATTCTCATCACCTATTCTTTGTTCCACTGACCCAGCACTTTCCTATGCTTCTCCAAACTCTCCTTGCCCCCCAAAAGCTCCCTACTCTGCTACACTGGCTCACAGGAGGGGTGCTGGGGTTTGGGGGGTTTGGTTTGTTGGGGTTTTTTTCTATTGTAAAATCACCTATTAGCCTCAGTAGGGCGAGGGACCATCCCCATCCTGCAGCCAAGCAAAGTGGCACAGAGCACACACAACTGAGGGTCCCTCCAAGAGGAGCCCTCAACCTCTGCCCCACGCTGCCTTCCCCCCCGCAGCTCCCTTGCAACGACAAAGGACAGCAAGAGCTGATGCTAATTCCTTCAGCCTATTCGGAAAAACAAGTTTACACGTGAGATTTCAATTGGCTCCGTCTCTGCTTAACTACTCCAGCTGTGAAACAAAGTAAGTGAGAGACAAAGCACTACAAACAAGCAGCGTGACCATTTCAGAGGGCTTTTTGTGAGCTTTAATGCCAAACCCACTAAATAGATTAACTTACAGCATAAACAAGCAAGTAAATCTTTCCCCCAAGGCCCTGTGTATCCAAAGGAAGCTTTAGAAGTTGCTTCCTGCCATTGTGGAGACCCTGCTGGGAACCCAGGAGCCTTTTTAGTCCCTGGCTTGGTTGCCCAAAACCTTCAATTTACTTCCAGCACCGCTGGCTGCAGCACCACAAAAGACAGATGACGGCAAGGATGGGCTTGGCTGTTCCCCACCACCCACGGGCCAAAGGGAAGTGCGCCCGTGATCCACACGCGCTTCCAAAGCTCACGGAAGGATGTGAGCACCACTTCGACCAGAGGACTCGGTACAACTGCAGCAGCACCACTGCTGTAATCAATGAGAAGGAAGACTCCACATGAGGAGACAGATCAAGGAGAGGTGGGCATCCATCCAACAGTAGAATGGCCAGCAGCCACCAACTCCACCAAGCTGTTCAGCCCCTGAGCATCTTCAAACAGGCCACAGCACTGAAACATCACAGCAGCATCCACACTTGCCATTTGAGAGGGGAATGATGAGCCCAAGGCATGAAACCTTTCCCAGCCTTTCATTCATCTCTGGGAAAAAGCAGGCTCGAACTGTGCTGGAGGCTACTGCTGCACCCCAGATGTGCCAAGTCCTGCAGATGCTGGGACTGGATCACGCAGGACAATCCCATCGCAGTGAGTGAAGCCCAAGCCCCTGGCCTCTCCCTGGCTGAGGGTGGGTCCCTGAGCTGGACCATCCCTTGGCCTGGCCTAGTACCAACCTCAGAGCTACATCTCTATCACCCCAAGAAGCCATGGAGAAGACAAGCAGAGAGGCATCGTCTGCTCCATATGAAGGATCTATCCACCACTCTTCATCCCTTCTCCATCGCTTGGTGACTATATTTGAAGGTGACACAACAGCAGTGAGAAGCACTGAGCACAACACACCCCTGAAGTGCCTCCAACTAGGTTGGCACAGCCCTGAGCAGCTGGTCTCCCACACGCAGAAGTAACCAAATGCCCCCAGTCACCCACTTGTGAGCAAGGAGTGCAAGTGCTCATGCAGCCCGAACCCCTCCCAGCCCCATGATGGGCAGGAGCATCACAGCTTCCTTCCACGATGGGCAGGAGCACCATGGCACATCAAGGAGGCCCTTGCAGGGCCAGTTCTTCACTGCGGCTCTTCACCAGGAGCTGAGCTCATGGGACCTGGCGTGAGGGTGACTGCAAGTGTCCAACTGCCAGAGTCAGAGGCTACTCCTTCAGCCTAAAGCATCACACTCAGCGTTCTGGCTGGAGACCACAGGGAGCCCGTGGGATGCTGTTAAATACTCGCTATCCTGCCATCACTTCCAAACCCAGCACCACAATCTGGCAGCTCAGGGCCCACCACAAAGGAGACCCCCAGGCTCCAGGTGTGCTCAGTCCCAGCAAAAGTGGATTTAATCCCACGTAGCCATTTTTTCACCCCATCTGAGGTCCCTAAAGGATTAGCACCCACCGTCATTCAGAGCAGATCAACTTGGCAACAATTTGCATTTAATGAGCAGTCCTTTGGGGATGCTAGGCTTGTTGGCTTTGATTGCCATCAGGTTAATTGGTCCAGGGAGGTTAGCCTCAAGCAGAAGTCCTCTCACATAAGCAGGAATCACACACATGGATGAGAAGCAGTGATGCCACCCAGCCCGGGTCTTCAGGGCTGGCATTTGCTCAGTCAGACTGCAAAGCCTCCGTGCTGGAGAGAGAGCTGCTGTAACTCCATCATTCACCCGCGGGTGGTGGGAGGCTGTACACGGTGTCTGTACCAATTCGCAAGTTTTGTCAACACAAAGACACCAAGAATGAAGAAACATTTGTGAAGTTTCACATGTACAGATTGCCAGAAACAATGAGAAAAGGGAAATGCCACCTGAAAGGATGAGAGCTTGTTTGCAGAGAAGCCTCTGAGCTGAGGGTTTAAATAGACACAGAGTGATGGGGGAAGCAGCTGAAAGGGGAAGCGTTTCATCCTAATTTGAGACAACAAAGAATGGGCCTTTGTGGAAGGGATGAAAAACACTTTTGCAAGCTCAAGCCAACAGTCTTTCCTATGGTGTGCACATACCAGCCATACACCCATCCATGCAGTGCTGCACTGGAACAGACATTAACATAATATTGAAAATACCTTGATGTTACAGCACAAAACCCTCCAACATAGGATAAAAAAGATGATGAATTCCCTACTGCAGCAGCTGCTAAGGACAGTCACAAGACTGGGCTGAAGCTGATCTCTTCCTGCGTGGCTGGAGCAGTGTTGGGCAGCTGTAAGCAGTGTGACCAGGGAGGCGATGCTCCAGCGTGCCCTTCCATTGCCAGGCACCCTCATCACATGAGATGCTCATGCCAGGCTCTGCCCACTTCTGCTTAAATCCACCCTAAAATAAGGACCAGCAGCATTTCAGGAGCACCCAAGCTGCTCTCACCCCAAGCACTGTGGGAATTTTGGGCATTTGAGGGAAAGCCAAGGCCCATCTCCATCACTCTTACAAATACAGACAGTCCCCCTGCAGCACCGAGCACCATTGCTGTGACAATGATTTGTCACAGCACCACAGGACTGTGTCACCCAGCCAGGCAGCGTTTTCCTATTCCCCTTTTAACTCAGCAAAGAGGGTCACGCTCACATCTGCTGGCCCAGAACCTCTGCAGAGCTCTCCAGTGCCAGCCAGCCCAACACAGTAGGGAAGGAGCACTGGAGCCCACTCTTCCCTGGGCACACACCGGGCACTCACCAGCCCCCTCCAGGAATGGCACAGCACAGGTGGGAGCACTGAAGCACCCAGCTGCCACGGCCAGGACCGGCCTGTGGGCTCTGTCTTACCAGCAGGAGACCCAAACCTGGATGAACTCTCAGATGTGGCAGGTTACAGTTAAATACAGCAATCGCACTTGCAAGGAGAGGACAGCTGAGACGAAAACAGCCAAGCCCTGAACACGAAACCCCAGCACGTTGTTTCCAAACAAACCGTGCCTCCCGTAGCATCGTGCTGCCTTCACACTCGACGGAGCCAGCTCTCTTCCAGCTACGCATCTGTGAACTCAGCCGAGCATCTCCTGCTGCACAACGCCAGCGAGGGAGCAGATCATCCGACCACAAACCGAAGTTGCCTGCCTTTTTTTTTTTTTTTTTTTTTTTTTTTTTTTTTTTTTTTTTAAGTGGCAGAGCTTGAAATCAGAGATTAACAAGCCTGAAGGAGTTCATGCCTGGCCACTCATGTATTCCAGATGCACATGCTATAAATGCAGCTTGCCAAACAGGATACAAGGCATAAGAAAATAAAGCATTTTATCTTCAAGCTTTTCCTAGAGGGTATTAGAAACAATGGGGAGGAAATACAAAATTAACACTAGAGAAGAGCAATTGGCAGTGCCCCTTGCGAGTCTGTTCTTTATTACAAGGCTGCCTATTCAGTAGCTTTCATTAGGAAAATCACATCGCACAGCCATTCCCAACAGTGTCCCTATTTCCTAATTAAGCTTCGCCAAAGAGACACGTCTTTTAGTTACCGCACGGCATACAATCACAACAATTACCATTTCATCGCACCCTGGCTGCTGAAAACCCTGCAATTAAAGCATCTGAGGAGTCACATAGGCACGTCATCAGGGAGACAAGTTCTCACGTCGTGCTAATTGGCAGCCAAAGCCATGATCAGAAAAATGGAAACGTTGGGTTTTGGTCTCCATGCTAGGAAAGACGCTCGGGAGCTGCAGCTGCTCCCCGGGCTCCCACCCAGGCGGCCGGTAACGAGGGCTCGGTGCCAGCACTGAGCATGAGGGAAAGGTCCTGTCCACCCACCCGGGCTGCAGCACAGGGCGAAGCTCACCACAGCCTTGTGCATATCGCACCCATGTCACCAGCTGTACTTTCAGGAAGGTGAAAAACCCCAACCCAACACATGCAGTGCAAGGGGGAACGCAACTTTGAGTGGTTTGCAGGGGTCACCTGCAGACCCTCCAATGACAGGTCTGGATGGGTGGGACCCTCACAAGAAATGGTTGGCACTGGAACGGTGACAAAAGTGTCCCCTCACCGCCTCTGGCCACGTCAGGTGAGGCAAGGATGGGGAGTCCCACAATACCAATACCAAACCTGTTTGGGAAGCGCAAGGGAGAGAAGGGAAAGAGCCTGAGCTGCAGCTATGGAGCCTGGATTGCACCCACAGGTCACATTCT
Source organism: Microhierax caerulescens (assembly GCA_035590215.1). Classification (NCBI taxonomy): domain Eukaryota; kingdom Metazoa; phylum Chordata; class Aves; order Falconiformes; family Falconidae; genus Microhierax; species Microhierax caerulescens. The sequence goes on along the minus strand of JAVJGJ010000001.1, from coordinate 116,020,197 downwards.
GCTCTGCTGCAGTCAGGAGTAACATTTCCAGCCCAAAACACCTCCCCCACTGAGCATGGCTGCAGATCACAGAGCTGCAGCAAGGAAAAACCAGCCTTGCTGCTGTGCAGCGCCCCACAGAGTGAGGGGGGCATAGTTTCCATAGGAACATCATCCCCCCTCCCCATCCTCTCACCTCCTGCCCAGTGCAAGTTCAAGGTGCTGATGGGAGCAGATTTCAGATGCAGCAGGAGCCTCCCATCTCTCAAAAACAACCTTGGGGCACTCACCTGGGGGGGGCTCTCCCCTAGCAAACCCTAGTACAATTTTCCACTTGCAAAATAATAATGCAAAAACTTAAAAATGGGCAGCCCCATCATGCAAGGAACAACTCAGCGGTCACCCAAAAAAGAGAAGTCGAAACCACCCCAGGTGAGCTGCAGCGTTGCAAGGCTGCAGCGGTCCCCATGCCCCTGCATGGGTTCTGGTCCCCACCACAGCTGGAGCAGCATGCTGACTGCAAAGCTGCTGCCACATTTGGCATCCCTCAGCCCTGAGGGCTGCTACAGCATGGGGAGCACGGCCCGTCGGAGCGGCGTACAGTACCTCTCTGCCAGTGCTTTCGTCTGGATTCAGTTCTTCTTTCTTGGTGCAAAAATCACACCTTCATTTTCACATTCAGCAAAAGGCACACGGTGACAGCTTTGGTTTGCTTTCCTCCAAACTGGGTGCCCTGATCTGTGGGGGGGAGGAAGGACTAGCCAGCTGCACCATCCTGCAGCACCAGAGACGTGGGGCTGCCAGCGAGGAGCCCTAACCCCCTACCCCAAAGACACTGGCATGACAGCTTCTCCCTCTGCACCAGCACCTCCAACACTTTTCACTCCCTTTCCTCTCTCCCTGACCAGGCTGCAGAGCTACTGGGAACAGGAGAGCGATGGCCACCCGATGCCAGGGAATGCAAACCAGTGAGCTCCCCCCATTTAAATTCCACAGGACATCATGAGGCTGGAGCTGGCCCCGGACCAGATGCACACCCCTGGCTGGCGGTGCAGACCAGGCGCTGCACTGCCCAGCTGCCTCCCTGCAGAAACCTGCAGTGCATCACCCAGCCCAGTTCCACCGGAGCCCTCCAGCCTCCCATCACCCCAGTAACAGAGGGATGGAACCACTGCAACAACCACCGCTAGGTTCCTGCTCTTTATCTTCTCATCTTTCTAGGTTTAAACTCTAATCTGAGCAACACCCAGAGCTCCAAAACACTTTGCAATCGTGTTTTGGAAACAATTTGCAACTCCATGCAAGTTTTTGCGCTGAACAACAACACCACCATGAAAATGAAAGCATTGACATCCTGCATATCCCTGGAGTTTGCAGGCTTTGCATCAAACCAGGATCTAGAAAATTAACCTAAATGGAAAAACTAAACAACTTGCAGCTGTTCAGCATTAGCCCCTTCAACAGGAGGGCAAGCAGCACCAGCCTGCAGCTACCTGAGCAAGTTTTCACTGAACTGAGAGCAGCAGCAGCACGGGAAAACAAGCCATTTAGCAATGTTAACGGGTGCCGGGGCGACAGCAGTGAGATTTTAATAAACATGAAAACAAAGATCTGAAATCTCTTTTCTCCCGCTTTCGTTAGCGATTCGAATCAGCCTAGCCTTTTCCTCCCTTAGGGTTTACACCGCCCAAAGCAGCTAAACATCCTTTCGGGGAGGCTGCGGCAGAAGCGAGCGTAGCAGGAGGCCAGGGTGGCACTGGGACCCTCGGGCCGGCACTGGCCACGCCGTCGGGCCATGGCAGCTCCGGATGGAAGATGCTCCTTGGCAGGCGTGAGGCAGCACCAAGACATCTCAGGGCTGGCGCCTGTCCAGACTCCGATGGCAAAGGGATGACACGCTGCTGGGTTTGTCACATACATCCCAAACCACATCCTGTTGCCAAAGCAGAGCCCTCCCCAGGGGTTACATCTCCGGCCCCTCAGGCTGCGGGGACCCGGCTGAGGGTGATGGGAGCAAAAGGCAACTCCTGGACCTTGGGTCCCCCCAGCCCGGGGAATAGAGCTCCTGCTGCAGTGACACAGGGTGACTCACTGCCACCACCAGCACCAGCCCTGCCAAAACTCCAGGCAGGCACTGGAGAGCCCCCGGGATTTCCCGGAGACCCAGGCATAGCGGGGTGGTCCCCTGGGGCCAGGCAGGACCCACACCTGGGCCCCGGGCTGCAGCTCTGGAGGAAAACAAGTAGAGTCCAGAAATGAGTCACACAGCAGCGGGGTCGTCCCCACCTGCGGGTGACACCGGCTCCTCCTGGCCAGGGCACGGTGGCCCCAGACCACGCCGGGCTGCGAGGGCACCCCGAGGGAGACATGCTGCAGGGTGTCCCATCCCAAGGCTGCAAGGGACCCCCAAGTCCCCAGCACAGGGGTGGTGACACCCCCACCGGTGGGTTTAAGTGGAAGTCTCCAGCTACACGGGAACCCCACACACACCGGGTGGGACACCCCCAGTTATAAGTGCCCCCCCAAATCACCCAGCCCATTCCAGGCACAACAGTGCACAGCGCTCTCCCGCTACAACGACACCACCACCACCACCCCCGGTGCCCACTGGTTGCACAGGCTCCCCGGTTACACGGACACCCGGGTTGTAAGGAACCCCCTGCTCCCCCACCCTCTCCACAGACACCAGGCGTACAGAGCTATACCGGTAGTACGGAGCAACCCGGTTACACCGCGCCCAGTGGGTGCACGACCCCCCCGCCCCCGGTACACAGACACACACATACCCCCGACTACCCGCACTCCCGGCCCTCGGCTCTCCCACCTGGGGGGCGGCTGCCGCCGGGGCTCCCTGCCCATCCTCGGCGCGCCCCGCCGGCTCCACGCCGGGCTGCGCTGCGCTCCGCGGCGACTGCACCGGCGGCACCGGGGAGGGCGGGGGCGGGG
>JAVJGJ010000001.1:115972550-115996670 GCA_035590215.1 Microhierax caerulescens | reverse complement strand
CTGTCCCCGGGCCGCGCGGAGGTCGCGCAGGATGCCGCGGAGGGGAGCGGAGGCGCCGCTGGCCCTGCTGCTGGCGGCGGCGTGGCTGGCGCAGCCCCTGCGCGGCGGCTACCACGGCGTGAGCATGTTCGCCGTGCAGACGGCTCAGCCCGACCCCTGCTACGACGAGCACGGGCTGCCCCGCCGCTGTATCCCCGACTTCGTCAACTCGGCCTTCGGGAAGGAGGTGAAAGTGTCGAGCACCTGCGGGAAGCCGCCGTCGCGGTACTGCGTGGTGACGGAGAAGGGCGACGAGCAGATCCGCTCCTGCCACCTCTGCAACGCCTCCGACCCCAAGCGCGCCCACCCGCCCTCCTTCCTCACCGACCTCAACAACCCGCACAACCTGACCTGCTGGCAGTCCGACAGCTACGTCCAGTACCCCCACAACGTCACCCTCACCCTCTCCCTGGGCAAGAAATTCGAGGTGACCTACGTCAGCCTGCAGTTCTGCTCGCCGCGCCCCGAGTCCATGGCCATCCACAAGTCCATGGACTACGGCAAGACCTGGGTGCCCTTCCAGTTCTACTCCACGCAGTGCCGCAAGATGTACAACAAGCCCAGCCGCGCCGCCATCACCAAGCAGAACGAGCAGGAGGCGGTCTGCACCGACTCGCACACCGACGTGCGGCCCCTCTCCGGCGGCCTCATCGCCTTCAGCACCCTGGACGGCCGCCCCACAGCCCACGACTTCGACAACTCGCCCGTGCTGCAGGACTGGGTGACGGCCACCGACATCAGGGTGACCTTCAGCCGCCTCCACACCTTCGGCGACGAGAGCGAGGATGACTCCGAGCTGGCCCGCGATTCCTACTTCTACGCCGTATCCGACCTGCAGGTCGGCGGGCGATGCAAGTGCAACGGCCACGCGTCGCGCTGCGTCCGTGACCGCGACGACAGCTTGGTGTGCGACTGCAAGCACAACACGGCCGGCCCCGAGTGCGACCGCTGCAAGCCCTTCCACTACGACCGGCCCTGGCAGAGAGCGACGGCCCGGGAGGCTAACGAGTGCGTGGGTGAGTCCCACGCCGCGGGCACGGACACGCCGGCAGGCGCGGGGAGGAGGACGGGGAGAGGGCGTCGAGGTCCCCCGGAAGGGCAGGGAGAGGGAGGGGAGAGCGAAGGACCCGGCGGGGGCCGGGGAGCGAAAGGCACGGGGACATCCAGAACCCGGCAAGGGACCTTCAGGGACAGGGAAAGAAAAGCACGGGGACATCCAGGGACTCGGCAAGGAGCCTTCAGGGACGGGCAGCGAAAGGCACGGGGACGTCCAGGGACACGGCGCGCAGCGCAGGGACATCCAGGGACACGGGAAGCGGGACAGGGACACGTAAGGAGATGGACAGCAGGACCAGGGCGACGACACTGAGGTACCCGGGGGCGCAGGACAGAGGAGAGGACACCGAGGGACCCAGAAGCGCGGGGCAGGGGATGTGAAGGCACTCGGGAGCGCAGGGGCTGGGACACCGAGGCGCCCGGCAGCGCAAGGCGGGGGACACTGAGGCACCCGGGAGCTCACTGGTGACAACGCCGAGGGACCCCGCGGTGCAGAGCAGGGGGCACGGGGAACCGGGGACCACCGGCCAGGGGACTGCAAGGCACAAGGAATTTCGGGCAGGGGATACCGAGAGCCCCGAAGGCGTGGGACGGGGGACACCGGAGGCACCCGGGGGGGCAAGGCAGGGGACACCAAGGCACCAGGGAACTCAGGACGGGGGACACCGGGGGACTCTGGAGCGCGGGGCAGGGGACAGGGGAGACGCGAAAGCGCGGGACAGGGGACACCAAGGAGCTCCGGAGCGGGGAGAAGGGACACTGAGGAGACCGGGAAAACACCGCCCATGTCCGGGGAAGCGCCGGGGAGCCCTGGCTGGCTGGGAAGGGTCTGCCGTCCCCGGCAGCTCCCGGCCGGGGCTCACGCAGCGCACGGAGCGCGGTCCGGTCTGGGGATCTGGGAGGTCGCCGGCAGCTGCTCCCTGCCCCGGGACACCGCCCGAGCCCCGCCGCAAAGCCCCCAGCTCACCCGGGAGGCTCCGTGCCCGGACGGGACGGGCTTTGGTCCTTCTCGGAGAGAGAAGGCGGCCGGGCGCTGAGGGGGGCAGCTCGGCACAGACCGCGGCTCCCGTCTCTGCATTTCCAGGGGGTGCGGGCGGCCCCGGGGGCGGTGGCGCCATTGTGAGGGCTTGAACGAGCCCCAAGGCCGAATGAGAACCGGGGAGCAGCCGGTTCGCTCCCTCTCGGGCGAGGAACCCGCGTCGTCCTGGCTGTAAGCGAGCCCCAGCCGCCGGGCTGTCCCCGAGGGGAGATGGGGCGTCCCTCACCTCTGCCCGGGGTCCAAGGGCGAAGGGTTCGGGGGTGTTTTTCCCCTTGAGTCCCCGCACTTCCCGCCGACGGCTCACCCCAATCCTCCATCCCCTCCTCCCCAGTTGGACCCCCGTGCGCTGCTCGTCCCCTCCTCGCCGCCGTTTAGGGGGCCGGGGATCAGCCGTGTGCCGGCGGCTGGGGGTGACTCGGCCCTGGGGTCTGGGATACGCCCCGGCCCGGCTCGGCTCGGCTCGGCTTTCCGCGCCGGGACTCGCCGGCCTCGCGGAGCGCAGCCCCGGCCCCCGCCGCCGCCGCCTTGTTTACACGGAAAACACGGCCCCGTCTTCCAAAATATTTGCAGCTCCAACGATAGGAAAAATACCGCGCCGAGCGCCCGGGGTTGGGCTTTTGGGTTTTTTTCTCTTCTATTTTTCCCCCCCAAATCACAATCAGATGTGTCCCTTGCAGAGCGCAATTTCTTCGCCGGCGCCTCGTACACAGAGGCACGGCCAAGCCCGGGTTATCTGGCCGGGAGAGGGGACCCGCTGGCTCCGGGGGAAGGTGCGGGGGTCCCGGAGCAGCTGGTCCCCGCCGGGCTGCGGCTCACGTTGGGGTGGAGCGGGCGCGGCGGAGCGATGCCGTTTCCCGGGGGCCGCTCGGGTGTGCCCCCAGCACCGAGCCGGCCTTTAGCTCCGCGTTTGCTTTCCCTCCATCCCGTCGGGGTCCCCCCACTCGGCAGCGCGCGGGGCTCTACACCTCGACCATTCCCCAGAGCTGCTTCCTCCTCAGCAGTGGGTCCCGGGGAGCAGGGGGGGCTCTGCTCCCCCCATGCCAAGGACCCATCTCACAAGCAGGGACGAGCTCCCTGCGCGCAGAGAAAAAGCTACCGCTATCGGTGATGCCATAAAATTGGGTGAGATCTTGGGTGCTGTTGGACCCTTTGGTCTACGCTACAGGGCCCTGAAGGGCTCCTGAAAATGCTTCTGTTGAGTTATTGTGCTGGCCCTGTGCACTTACCATCCTTCTCCCTTCCAATTTAGTTCCAATAAAAAGGAAGCAGTTCCCGGTTTCCAGTAAAATGTGTCACTTTTGTGCCAGGCTTTGCGTTTCAGCCCATGCACACTCCTAGCCGCATCAGACTTCTGCAAATGAAAATCACTCAGGTTTTTTCTTTCTATTTTTTGTGCCGACTTTGCTGGGAGGTGAATGTTTTACAGGGATGAAGCTACCATAAAATAAATTCTCTTCAGCCCGTTTCTGCCGCACGTTCGCAGGGGCCATACCTATCAGGCTGCAAAACCAAGCCTGGCCAAACAACTGCGTCGCCCTGCCAAGCCCACACTGCCTGGAATAATCCCCCTAGATAAAGATCACAATAACCCTATTCAGCTCCCACCCACTTGCTCATACCATCGGCCCACCCCGCTTTCTCTCCTAAATCCAGAGGGAAAGTCAGGCTTTGCGGTCACCCAAGGGCTGCGCATCCAACCTGTGCCGGGCAGCGGCAGGGGACCAGCTGTGACAGTGGCGATGGTGCTAGCTGCACACTGGAGGGATCTTCAACCACTGGAGAGGGAAGCCAGAGGTGGCCAGAGCCTCTTGAGCAGCACCGATGAGGGGGTGGGCGAATTAGCCAAACTGGCTGAATTTTCCCTAAGTGAGAAGCGATTACAATTTTTTCACAGAATTTGCTCTTTTTTTTCTGGAAATTTGGTTTGGTTCTTTTATTTGTTTTTTTTTTTGTTTGTTTGTTTGCTTTGTTTTTTGTTTTTTTTCAACCAGAGAGAAAAATCATAGAATGTGTCTGCTTTGCTTAAAAATTTGGGTGTTTTCTTTGGTAAGCCCATTCTCCCTGCCAAAACCGAATCTTTGTTCCTATTCATGCTTATTTGGGGCCGAAAAAGAAACGCGCTGGAGTTTCTGACAAAAAGTCAAAAATTCCCACGGGAACATTTTTTGCCAGCCAGATCTAATTTTTCTTTATCACTTCTTGCTGCCTGCGAGAGCCCAGGCACGGCACATGGAGAGCGCAGGGCCTGGCCTGAGGAGATGCTCTCCGGGGACCCGCTCCTGCAGAAGAAGCCCAGCCAGCAGAGCTTTTCACAGATTCAGGTTCCCATCAACTTTACCTGGCAAATAACTGATCCACATAGAGCTTGGCCTTACCGTCTGCCTTTGGCCAGGCGCCTGGGAGCTAACATGCTCCAGGGAGGACACAGCTTGGAGACAACCTTGGAGGTCTGTTCTCCATCCTCCCTCTCCCCAGTGTCGCCGGGCTGGCTCCGTTTGCTCAGTGTTGGTCCAGCCCAAAGCCCTGTGTCTCCAACCCAGTTGGTCCTGATGAAGCTTCCAGCTCCCCTGTGAGAGGAGATTGCAGCTGGAAAAGGCCTGAACTAAAATGTTGTCAGAGCTCAACTGCTGGTGAGCTTGTGTGGACACATGAAAATGCAGGCAGGGGCTTCAACCAGATTTTGCGGTATCGATAAAATGCAGTCGACACCATTCCACAATTTTTCACAAACTGTGACGCTATCTGAGTGCTGGAAATGAACACGGGCAAGCACTGCTTTGGAATACTCCTTTTAGTTTGCATAAAATACCTTTGCATTTGCCGTGGCCGGAGAAAGCACTAGTAGCCAAACCCATGATGCAGCCTGCTGACAGGCACTTTGAGAGCAGCCTCCAGGCTCCATTCCCAGTGCCGGCTCTGGTGCTGTACAGCCTGTTCCCCACGGGATTGGGAGATGCACCCAGCACCTGCACATGTGCCTGACGTCAATGGTGTTTGCAGGTGCTGGATGCCTCTCGGATTTTGGCCCTATGTGATGCCTAGAGAGTGCTTAACAATAACAAGTGCGACTGCAGCGAGAGAAAGGAAACATATTGTGTTTTCAGATACAGGATTTGGCACAAGCGGCACGTGAAGCCTGGTGTTAGACAGGCTCTGCTCGGCGGTGTGCTCTGCACCAGGGTTCCCAGGCTGGGATGTGTCTCATGTCAGAGCAATTTGTGAGCAACTCTCTCCTCCCACTAAAAGGAAACTCTAGCTCAGACAAGGAGGGGAGCAGGAACTACTGGAGAACAGCCTGCCAAAACTCCCGATGAAAAACTTCCTTCCATGCAAACCTGGGACTTTCTCATCTCAGTGGTGGTCCGGGGAGGTATTTGCAGGGCAGTGCTCACTCAAACCACCAGTGGTCTGCCCTTCATCCTCATCACAACCAGGGAAAGCAAACCCTTCCACAGCAGCATGCTCCTCTCACTTTGGCCCTGCAGAGGGATTTAAGGACTGTGGGATTTCATCTCAGGGAGTTCCTGGTGTCCCTTATTAAATTTAAGTGATCCCTTTCTTTTAGCCTGCATTAATCATTTCCACTTAAAAAGCCTTCGTGGTTCTCATCCCATCTGTAACTGGTTTCCCTGGGGTTGGCACAGTGGTGTGTGGGTAGTGATGATTCCTTCCCATTGCCCTTGGCCTCTGAATGGCTCAAGGAGTCAGGCTGGTGGTGACTGATGGCTTTGGGCCCACCGGAGCGTGCCTGAAGCTGTTGCTCGGCTGGGCAAGCAGCCCCTGATGCCTGTCTGCAGTGTCGGGGCATCTCAGGAGCACACAGATGAGCAGGAGTCAGGCAAGTCCTCAGGCCACCGACCGGTGACAATGGTTCTCATTGGCTAAGACCCATCTCACCGGGGAGAACTGGGCTGGTGGAAGATGCCCTTTCTATCTTCTCCTCTCCTTTGGTGATTCAAGGTTTTGCAAATGGTCTATCTCTGAGGAGGACAAAGGGAGAGGGCTCTGCAGCAGAGTGGGGAGTGCAGTGTGGGTAGGACCAGCAGAGATGGCAGGGAGCTGATCCAGCAGGGCACATCCATTGTACCCTCTTTCCCTTTGGTTCCGGGCACTGTGGAAGGATGCAAGTCAGACAGAGGACTTACGTAGCTTTGTACATCCCTTTGTGAGAAGGAGGGTCTGAGTGTCCCCAGTGTTCACCCAGATTGTGGCCGTATATCTTGCAGAGGGATGGGGAAGGATGCAAGCATCCCTTCTTGCCTTGTAAAGCAGCAGCATTTCTTATCTGAGCAAACAGGCTCTGAGCAGGACTTCCAAGGTGTCCCTGCGGGATCCCCAGGGTGCAATAGCCTCTGCCAGAGGTGGACACTGCTGTGGCAGCACAGCACAACATCTCTAGACTGAGCCAGCCAGGCAGGGCTGATGGGTGCATTTTGGAGCTGCTGTGTGGTGATACTGCCCATTATCTTCTGATGATATTAGGCATACTCATTATTTCTGATATCCAGGCTTTTCTTGTGCCTCAGTTTCCCCATTTATAGAGAGTAAAGGCAGGTAAGAAAGGCATGAAGCAGTATTGGTATCCTTTGTGTCTCAGGACACACTGCACGTGGGGCAGCTTCACCAGTGACATGGCACCAGCCAGCAGCTGGAACAGACTGTGTGCAGGCAGGACCTCTCATGGCACCATGTGCTGTCCAAGGAGATGCAAGTCCTGTGCACCCCAGCCCTGGTTCAGCTCCCGGTGGGTTGTTCTGCGTGCAGAATTGCACAAGCTGTGGGTAACACTGTATTGCTGAGCAGATAGGTGCTGTAGCCATAGAAATATGGACCCATAAGATGCTGAGACTCCCATTGTAGCCTCCCAAGGGGGCCTTGCATGGGCAGAGCTTTCTCACAGGCTTTTATTCTCAGGAAGCTTAAAGTTAAACTGATTTCCAACAGAAAGGTTTTTACACCAACAAACAAACAAACAAAAAAGCGCAGTTAAGGCTAAAACAAAACCAGGCTTGGCACTCTGGGTTGGACACTTGCCTTCCCTTGAGCTTGTCCATGGCTAATCTCTGCCCTCCTCTTTCTGGGCCAAAGCATGTCATCCTTATTCAGCCTAAGCTGTCCTCGCTCCAGCAAACTCCCTGTGACCACCCGGGGGGACGTGCTGCCTCTCCGAGGATGGAGCAAGAAGCATGTGGGCTCTTAAATCTTTGCTGCCTCTAGGGATCCTGCTTATGAAAGCATTCCTGGGGTTCAAATTTTCCTACCTGGCCCATGAAGTGGTGCAGCTGGGATGCACAACCCTGTTCTTTATTTCCTTAATAATGTCCCCTTCATCCTCAGGGATGGGGGACAGGCTTTCTGACCATGGAGGGTTGCTGTCTTCTTTGACCCTAGGTCTCTCCTGCCTCCCTTTTGGGATGCCCTACTTTTTGATACAGTGATATTTTGGAGGCTTTTGTGCTTATTATGGGCTATTGTGTGCTGGGATTGGGCTGTGCAAGCAGAGTTTTCCTGGGGACCTTCTGGAGGATTTTGGGGTGCTGTGATGAGTTTCTTCCCCAGCGAGTTTTGCCTGGGGGTCATACAGGGTGAAAGTTCTTCGGTCAGGACAACTGGAGCCAGCTAGTTACCTTCATAGCATTGCAGAGGTTGTGCAGCATTTCCCCCCGTGTTGCTGTCAAATGGCAGAAATAAACCCAAACCAGTCCCAGGACCCACCAAATACCACACCCAACCTTTCCTAGAAAGCACTGAGGCAGCTGCCTGCATTGCTGGATGCACCAGCCCTTGGCATGGCAGGGCTGAGCCCTCAGCACATGGGGTGGGGGGGCGTTCACAGCCCCCTGACTCGACCCTACCCAGACCATTTATTTGCAGCATGTTCATAGTTGCACCAAACAGGTCCCCTTGATTTTTCAAGCAGCAGCAGGGGAGGTAGAAGTTTTGCTGCCAGGATCAACCTGCGCAGGCAGCTTAGACCTGCGAGAAGGGTTCGGTCGTGATGGAACGCAGCAGTGATATCTGCCTTGTCCCCAGGGTGTCTCCAAAACGGTGGCTGCCGTTTGGCCTTTGCCACTGTAATCAGCGGGGGACATTTTCTTTGCATAACCCGAGCTCCCCTCCCCGAGCATCCCTGCCAGATCCCTGCTGCTTCCCGCAAGGCAGTGTGGCAGAGCCGGGATGCCTGGCACGGCTGCGGGGCTCAGCCTGGCGCTGCAGCCCGGTGTTAGGGGGAACACGGCTCTCCTTCAGAGCGGGGATCAAAGCACAGCTGGGAAAGAAACAGGACAGTTCCACACTTGGTGCAAACCCAGCTCTGTCCGGTGGCAGTGCCTCAGCCCCACTAGCAACACTCTGAAACATCCCCTGATGGCTGGGACCCGGCTGAAGTGTTGCGCAGGCTTTTAAAAAGATATCTGTATAATAGCTTCCAGTTATCGGGGGATTAGGGTGCCCTGGGGACTGATAAGGAGACAGGAAGGCTTTCCCTGCGCTGAGCTGGTGCAGCCGGGGAGGCTGTTGGGGGAGCGGGGTGGGGGGCTTGGCTGCTCTCGCTCGTGTCCCGGCTGGGAGCAGCCCATGTTTGCGGCAGAGATCAGCAGCACGAAGGGCTCAGCCACACACCAGCTGGGAGTTTGCATTAGGCTCAGCAGAAGGTAGAGGATTAACCTGGGGGGAGGCACAGAAATCTTTTTTTTTTAGCAGATGCTCAAGAAACAGGTTCTAACCTGGGAGAGCACGAGCACCCGTGTCAGCAGCGGGTCAGGGGCGAAGGGGGCACACTGCTCGGCTGGCAACTTGGTTTATGGATTTATTTTGAACAGCACTGGTTTTAGTGGAGACTGGAGTTTAAAAACTGATGGAGTGATGGGGCCAGAGAGACTGGTTCATCCTGGGGCTCGGTGGGGATGGTGCTGGCCACCCCAAGGTCTCAGCTGGCACTGGAGGGTCTGCTGCATCAACAGTGTGAACTAGGCACAAAATCGCTGCTGCTCACAGCATGCATCTGTGCACGGTGGCTGCTGCATCCCTGGGGAGTGCAGAAGGCAAAGAAAGCAATAGATAGGGAAAGAGCCCAGCTTCATGTCCCACGCACAGCTGTGAGAGCGGGGCGGGGGGGGTGTGGGGTGGGGTGGGGGTTGCAGGCAGGAGTTTTCCTTTCAAATTTTTTCAAAGTGTTTTGTGTATGATGGGAGGGTAGAAAATCATACCTGCATCACCCTCCTTGATAAAGGGTTGGAAGCTGAGGAAGGAAAAAACCTCTCTTCCACTTTCTCCTGGAAGTACAGGGTTTTTCTAAATTATTTCATGGCAGGTTATGGGCTGGAAGGCACCTCTGGTTTTCCCCACTGGCCATTGTCACCCAGGTTGTGGCATCAGCCAGAGAGGGATCCCCTTTTGTGCTGATCCTGGCGCAGGGACAGGGTGCTCCAGGGTGCTATGTGGGGAGCCACAGCCCCCAGCCCCACTCCAGTGATGTGCCCCTGGGGATGGAGGAGCTGGTAATGGTAAAGGATGAGCCCAGAAGACCTTTGCCATCTCCTGCCAAAAATGAGCAGCAAGAGAGAGAGAGATTGTGCAGGTAGGCGGGTGGGAATGCCAGTGTGGATGGGGGTGAGCAGCCTTGGGGCTCCCTGCCTGAGGGTCCGAGCTGCTGAATCACCCTTGTTTGGGGAGAGGAGGGTGAGAGCCAGGAGCCTACACCCAGTACCCCCAAATTCACCTAGAAACGGGTAAAAATGACATGAGGGGCAGAAGCAGCCAAGGGACTGGTGCAGGCTCTGAGCAGGCAGGTTCTGTGCATTTGTTCTTTTATTCTTTTTGACCCGCTGCAGGTGGCTGCTGGGATGGGAAACACTTTCTGATGACGGAGAAGTAGACACAGATTTGACATGGGTGTATGATAGAGCGGGTAGAGCATCTCAGGGCACCAGGGATTGGGGGCATTTTTTTCCCTCCTGTCCCAGGTGGAAATTAGAGAAGATATGCAGGAGAAGAGCTGCTGGCTCAGCAGTCCCCGCTTCGCGTACTCGCTCTCCGGGCTGCGTGCCATATCTGTGCTGGGTCTGCGAGCTCCCAGCTTGTGCGAGGCAAAGCCCAGCTGTTCCGTCCCTGATCACCATCTTTACACATGCCTGTGTACTCCAAGCTCACAGATTTGGATGGAAAGATGGATGAGGAGTCCACATCATTTTCCCCGTGGTATTTCAGAGCCATCCATCACCCAGATCCCTACCAGGCTGCACTCTGCGGCACCGTGTGGATCGATGTGATCTGCGCTTCATTTTGAACTGAATTTGACTATTTTCATGGCAGCTCTGTGGGGTGAATTAATGTCCTTTAATGTCAGCTATTACCTGTCCAGGTATTTAGGGTCAGTCTTAGGCGTGGATGGAGGCATCAAGGACAGCGCATCTGATTGGGAATTTTTTTTTTTTTATACACACTGGGGATTGCCCAGTGCCCGGCAGCCTTGTGCAGCATCTTGGTTTGTGCTCACAGCCTCAGTTCTTTCCTTCAGGGTTTAGTTTATAATGCTCTGGGAAGAGCCGAGCTTGCAGGGGGATGAGGAGGGGTGAGGGTGAGAGAGCACAGGCAAGCGAGCTGAGTCTCCCTGTTCTCAGCCTCTTCTTCTCCATGCTAGATCCACCCTAGACCCCACTGTCCACACAGGGAGACTGGCTCTTCCTGGACCCCTGGCCGCTGCAGCATGCAATAATGCATAACCAGAAGGAGCCTCTCCCAGAAGCAAATCCAGTCCTGGGGAATGTGACAAAGGCATCAGTAAACGGAACATAGGAGAAAAAGGTCTGGTTTTAAAAATCAGCCACAGTGGTGCAGCAGATGAGCAGAGCAACCCATAGAGCATCCTTGGGATGGTCAGAGCCGGCTGCTCCCTCCTGGTGCTGGCAAGAGGCTGTTGTTTTCCAGCCTGATCTGATAAGCGGCGTGGAACCAGCCGGGCAGCCGTTGTGCATTTTGCCTTCCTCTGGTGTTGCAGGCTGTCCTGAGCCAGGCTGTTTACTCCGTTGTTCGCCTGCCCTTTTGCAATAGGGAGTCAGTTCTGGTTAATGTTGGAGATTGTAACATGATTACCGAAAGTCTCATGAAATTAAATCACTTTGTTTCAAAGCGGCCAGGGAGGGGGAGCGTCCCTCTGGCAGCAGGGATGTCCGAGCGGATATTGAAAGCAGACTGGTAGCCAGTATTGCATCGCACACAATTGAGCTCTGACAGTGTGAAGGCAAATACAAACAGCAGCTTGTGTTTGCACACAAAGGCTCTGTGCACCAGTATCCCTGGCCCTGTACTTTACACCCTCGGCTCTTGGGCAAAAAGTCCTGGGAGGGTAGGAGGGAGGGAAACACCACTGAATATTTAGAAATGAATTGAACTGTGCAAACATGCCATTGGGAAGCTCTCAGTGTAACGCTTTGGATCAGCTACCCGCCGGGGCTGGAACACAACTGCTGGACTTGAAAGGGCGACTTTCACGCTGAAGCAAAACTGGACAAAAGAAGATAAATGAAACGGGCTCCCGGCGGGGTTTGGTTTGTTTGTTTTTGTAACTCGGCTAATATTCCCACATTGTTCAGCCCAGTGGCCCAGTGTCTGTCCTTCACACGCTGCTCGTAAATCGGGGCTAAGCAGGCAGTGCAGGCAGCAGGCGGTGCAGGGCAGGGAGGGGATGAGCTCCTCCAGCCCGGGACCCTGGGGACCGTCAGGTTGTCCTTTGCGGCCGTCATGGTGCAGGGAGTTGGATGCTCCACGTCTACAAGGTTGCAATCACACCGTGCTGTGCCACGAAGTGTGTGCTGAGCCAGAGTGGTGATACACAGCCCTGCTAATTCCCAGGCAAACCTGGATTTAGCCCTGCTAGCCGCTGAGCATGGCGTGTTCGGATGATTTTCATGGAGCTGGCAGCAAATCTGCAGAGATTTGCTCAGGCGGGGACCTCCCAGACAAACTGCGGATGCCAGTGGTGATGTGTCAGCCATCTCCATCCCGTGGTCCAGCAGCAGAGCGAGGAACAGTGCTCTCCCTCTCTGCACCGTGTGCGTGCCCAAGGGCGTGTGTCTGTGGGGGTCAGAGCCTGCCCGGGGCCGGGGGGATGCTTCTTTTGTGGGATGGACCATGCCCGCGGGATCAGGGCATTACCGGGTCCTGAAACCAGCCCTGGTGGACACAGCCAGGTTAATATAGGCGCTCATTTGGTTTTAGAGCAAAAAGATCCCCAAATGCAAACTTCCTGATAGTTCACTTGACCCCAGGATTTAGACAAAGAAGCAAGACTAATACCACAATATTTCTCTGGTTACCACTGAGTAAGCAAAAGCTTAATAATCAGCTGCATAGCAGTTTTGATCCAAAAAAAATGGCAAAAATAGCGACACCTTTAAAACCTTAAATAATGTTTAATATGCTCCATAGGATTTACTTTTCAGAAGCCTCTGCAAAACCATCAAATGCTCACAAAAATTGGACAAACTGATTTCTCCAGGAAATCAGCCCCCCAAGTGAACTGTTTGTTAGTCTCCACTTCACAAAGTTTCACCCAATCAGAAAAAAAAAAAAAAAAAAAAAAATCTCGACAAAACCCCAGACGGCACATCACGTGCTTGGGGCGACCAAAGAAATCCCCTGATCTGGGTGACCAATGAATGTCCCCAGTAATGAAAAGCGAACAATTTGTCGGCAGCCCATGCACTTGAAAACGAATGATCCAAATTATTCAGCAAGTCTCCCTGGATAGTGAATCCATTGAAAGGGGATCGAGACAGAGTCATAAATTATTCATTACCCAAAGGAGAATGAAATGCATATAATCATAACAATAATAATAACAACAACAATCGTAACACTAATAATAGCAACAAGAATTCAGCCAGCTCTGCTGAGAGAACCAGGGAGGCACGGAGACTCAGACTTTATTTTCCCTTTATTCCGGCACCGCTTTAGAGCAGCTGTGTTAAATAAAGGAATGTAAAGTGGGTCAACATTTGGAATAAATGTATTTGTCGCCAATAATTTGACTCGCTTGCCTTGACTAGGGGTGATGTAGTTTGTACTCTGGTCCTTGGCAGCGAGGAGGTCCATGAACTCACACACATCACTGTTAATTGCTTAATATAATGAATTTCTCAGGGTCCTGGACTACTTTTAAGGAGTCTGTGGAAGTGGCTGTAGCGGAGGCATGTACTGTACCACTGTCCCTGGAAAATTTATAGGTGTCCACGAACTGAAAGAGAAGTGGAAAGAGCTGGCCTAACACATAGCCCCGGGATTCGACTCTTCCTGACTTGAATGGGACCTTGATTGCAGAGTCACCCGGGACCCATTGAGGCAGTAAGAGAGCTAAGGAGAGGCCACAACACTTGTCACAGAGCCCGCGAGTTTCCTGTTGTCGCTGGCACGCATGGTTTTGGCTGGAAAAACTCCGCCGCAGATATGCCATGTGCCCGAATTTGGTGCGTTTCAGCTCTCCATCGTTTTGCTGCCCTTGGGACCCCAGGTTTCATTTGGGCATCTTTTATTTGGGACCTTCTTCCACCAACCCCCCTGGAGGGATTTGCTCCAAGGGGAGCGCGCTGCTGGGTGATGGCTGGGCGATATTGAAGATTCAAATACATTTATATGCTTGCACCGTGTTGTAAAGTGCCCGACTACAACTTTGGCATGCAAATGAATTCCCGTTTGCAGCAAAGGGGCTCAGCCGTGGCACTCGGCCATCTCCCAACGGTTTCCCACAGGTTGCCCCGTGTTCACAGGGGGGGCTTGGATGGGCTGTAGGGTCCCTTCGCTGCTGTTGGGCTTCCTCAGAGCTTTCTCCATGTGCTGCTCTCAGCAAGGAGAAGGGAGGGGTCCTGCTGTTTCAGGCGCACGGAAAAAAAATGGCATTTTTCAGGCTAGGAAGCAGCAGGTTGGGCCAGGAAGGAGCAAAGCTTTTAGCCCATATGGCTCCACCAGCTTCAGGTGCTGTGGAGGGTGCTCAGCACCCACATGGTTTGCGTTGAACAGGTCACAGACTGCAGCAAAGTGAGGCAGGTTTGGCATGACAGAACCAGCCCGTGGTGGCTGTTTTGGAGCCTGGTGTGCCAAAATACATAGTCCTAGAGCCTGGTTTCATGTGCTTGCTGAAGGAGTCTGCAGCTCAGGTTCAGCCCTGCTCAGGTGGGGGAAGGTGTGAGAGGATGGGGGAGAGGCAGAGGAGGGTCCAGTGCTGGCCTGGGGGGGGGGGGGGACACAGTGGGGTGCTCATCCGCTGAGCCTGGTGCCAGCAGGCGCTGGGGTTTTGTGCCGTGGTGGTGCCTCTCCCCATGGCCGCGGCAGGGGAGCCGAGCAAGTTGATCCTCTGCTGACGGGCAGCTGTAATGCAAGAAGGAGAAGAAAGAGTTCCTGCTGGCATTTTTGTTGGAAGTTGACTGTGTATTAAGTGGAGCACGGTTTTCATTACCGGCTCCATTTTGGTACAATAAATCACGAACTAGAAAACACACTTTTGGCCTAGATTCTGCCCTCAGTTATGAGTGGCAGTAACCAGAGGCGAAATCCAGCTTCGGCTTCAGCTTTGCGGCCCATATGTTCACCTTTTGGAATTAATTTCTTCTGGTAATTTCTGTGTAATTATATGGCATTGAAGGCTTATTATATGCTTCCTCTCATGGGCAATTAATATTGCTGATCTAGTGCCAAGGGTGCACTTTGCACTGTACGAACCCGTGAAGAGAGACAAGCTCAGCCTCCAGCGCCCGCTGCAAGGTGACAATCTGGACCCTGTTACCTTCAGCGAGGGGACTCTGCCCCCATCCTCACCCCCCCGGAGTCCTCGGAGGAGACAGGGCCACCAGCTAGCAATTTACCACAGACCTACCACTTGCTGTTCAGCCATAGAAAGAACGTGGAGCATTTGTGTGAGCTCCAGCTGCTGCTGAAATATTTGGGAGGTCATTTCTGCCGAGCAGGCTGAAGAACCTGTAATTGCAACAGATGCTATCCGGCGGCGGCAGCCCTGCGGGTGAGCAGAGCAGCTCATCTCCCCAGAGCAATAATCTAATTTATATCTCATAAGACAGTTTTATTTTTCTGAATTACCAATGCCTTTTTCTGCCAGAGAACTGGCAGATCTGCGCAAACTCCCTGGGGGCTTCGGCCGCAGCCCTTGCTCCTGCTTGAAACAGGGGGAGTGCAGAGTCGTAAAAGAAACTTCTTGCATGGGGTTATGGTGCCTATAAAATTAGCCTTGTTAGAAGCTGGTTGCCCATTTAAACAAGCAATTTAAATGGATAACAAAGGCATCCCCTTGCTCCCCTCACAGCTTCTGTAAAAAACCTGAGTTTAGCTAGATGGAAAGGAGAACAGCAATGTGTTTGCTTGAGTCAGACTTCTGCGCGGCTCGGCTGCTGCTGCGGTGTTTGGATTTGTTTGCTTCTTTCTGCATGCAAACAGCTTCAGTTCCAATGAGATGGAGAGAGAAAGCAAGTGGGAGGAGAAGAAATCATTTCTAGTTTCACCACCAGTTTCCGTGGGCTTTGGATGAAGCTCTGCTCTCCCTCTGTGCAATTTGTTCTCCCTGCCTGGGTTTGGGCAGAAGGTCGGGCTTGGCTGCATGTGGGCTTTGCTCGCACCGACGAATTTGCCTCTGTTCTGCCAGATGCAACAACATACTCCTGAACAGGAGAGTCTGAAACCAAGCAGGGAAGGTGCTGCCTCCAGGAGTTTGGCTGCCCTGATAGCTGGGGTGCAGGGTCACCCCTGCGACCCCTCCTTTGCAGGGGGAGGGCTCCACCAAAGGCAGCCACAATATTTTGCAGGGTGGTGGGGCACGGGTCATACAGCCACCAGCTCCCCTGAAGCTCCAGCTGCTTTCTTAGGGTGCCCGAATGGGGGAAGCAGCAATTTCACCTACTTTACCAGTGCCTGGGGCCAGCTCTGCATCCCAGGCTGCAGGGAGACAAGACGCGCTTTGGTAGTGGAGTCCTCTCTACTCATGCCCTGGTATAGTTCCCCAGCTCTGAGATTCACTGCCAGGGGAAAATTAATAGAAAAATGTGGAAAAAGAGAGGATTTCTTCAACATTTCCCATGCATCTAGCAAAGAGCAGCTCTGAGAATCAGATTACTAGGTCAGGGGAGTGCAGCCTCATTGTGTGCACATTCCCCCCTCTGCAGTAAGTATTTATATGTCACTCCGTCATGTCTGTGCTTGGGAGCTTAAAATAAGCTCCTCATGCTCAGTCCCAGCTTGAGGTCCCAGGCAGCAAAATGCTACCCAAGCCACACATTGTCATTAGGTTTCAGAGTGAACACTTCCTCGTGAAGGTGAGAGCAGCTTGTCCCTGCTAGCTAGTGTCACCTGTTAGCTGTGACAGCATCATCTGTTCTCAGGCAGCTTTCACCTGCCTCCCCAGACCTCAGCTCCCAGGTTCACGGGCTCACATTTTCCCTTACTCCTTCCTTTCATGGTGGCTGAGAGAAGCTGGGAAAAGTAGGCGCTGAAACCCACGTATGGCACACAGAAAAAAATCACCAGACCATCTCATAGGAGAGCAACCTGGCTGGTTTCACCCTGCACCAGCACCGTGCAGCCAGGTGCCAAGGCTGTGCATGGATCCGAGCGGTTCCAGGGGGGATGCTGGGGAAGCAGCCGCTGAGCATCCATCCAGGCTCCCAGCCTCTGAGGCAACCTCCTGAGAGTTTAATTTTTGGGAAGCTTTAACATCTCCAGCTTACTAAGTGCTGAAAAAAAAGGTCAGCTAATCCTTCAAAACATTTGAATGAATTCAGGCCCAGAAGTGAGATTACTAAACAGGGGAGTGGGAGGCCGGGAGAGCTGCATGGATACAGGGATCCTTCCCATAGTCAGGCCCAGCTTTCTAAAGAAATGGACCTTTTATTTTGGTTCTCATCCCCCGGGAGGAGGGGAGGGGGGTGGGCAGACATGGCTGAAGCACCCAACTCCCCTGCCCCAGCAGCAGCTTTGCAAGTGCAAACACCGGCAGGGCTTGGCAGAGGGGAGCCCCGAAAGAGCTGGGTAAGGGTCCCCGGCCAGGGTGTCCTCTGGAGACTGAGAAGCATCTGTGGCTGAAGCATTCCCACTGGATATCCTGCTCTGGGTCTCAGCTCAAGCATCTGGGAAGAAAACCCCAAACCCCAGGGTCCTCGTGTCCCTCCTGGCTGTTTGGGTGGCTTTGGACCCATGTCTCTGAAGGCACCGAGGTCCTAGCGCTTTCTTTGACCCGACACCCAACGCTGCTCTGCAGGGTGATGCTGACTGAACCCATGAATTTAACGCAACGTGGCCATTTCTGCGTGCTCACCACTTGCCGCTGTGCTTCAGGTCCCCATTGTGTGACACCCAGAGAGGCTACCAGGGGACTGAGCAGTGTCCGAGCCCAGTTGAGCAGGGCAAGGTGGGTGCCTGGCCACCCCTGGGTGCAGCACCCCTTCCTGGGGATGGGAGCAGGCATTGTGCCCATAGGGTGATGACATGACAGGACCACTAAGGACTCGCTTTCTTCTGTAAATCCACTGTCCCTCTCAATGCTGGAGGAGCAGAACCCATTGAATGCAGACAAGCCACAGAGCCCCGGGATGTGGATGCGCAGTGGATGAGCCATGGTAACCTGGCTACAAGTGTGACAACGCAGACACCCAGACCCCAGCCTCCCTGCCAGGCTCGCCAGGCTCCCCAGGCTCCCCAGATTGGGTATTCAGGCCACAGGGTTTTCTCTATTGACCTCGAAACACTGTTCTGCATGGGAGAAATTTCTTCCTTTCTCTCTTAGTAACTGCAGAACAAGTGTTTGCTGTTGGAAACTTTCGCTACCACAACAGCAAGCTGGTAATTCAGCCAGGAGCTGCTTGCCCAGTGGTGGGCCTTCAGTTCCCAAGGTCCAGGGGTCAGCTAGGAGAAAATGGAGAGGATGCTTTTTTCAGGCACTTTGAGATGACTCCAGCAAGGTGGGATGCTCCATCACCATGAGAAGAGCACCCAGTACCACCACATCAGGCAAGAGCTGCCAGGTCCTGCTCCAGCCCTCTGTCTTCCCTGCAAGGTGCTGGTTGCCGTTCCCCAGCTCACTGGGGATGTCTGATGGAAAAAGCCGATCCAGCCAAGAGAGCTCCAACTGAGCAGCCCCGAGGTCAGACCTTCTCCATAGCTTTTCTTGCAGGCATCCCGTAAGATCAGGCTGTAGCAGTGGCTGAAATGCCGTGTGATCCCATCAGCACTGGGTTAAGTGTGCAGTGCTGAAGGTTTGCAGGTCCCACAGAAAGCTCAGCAATTCCCAGCTACTCCGGGAAAAAAAGGTACTGGGAGACTGAGGGCTCAGCCCTGCTCAGCACCCTGTGGGACTGCATGGTGCTCCCTTGGTCCCTGCAGATCCCTCCTGCAGGGAGTAAACTCTTCTTGGTGCTGGGGAAGAAGGTTCCGTGTGATGAGATGCTTTAATAACAGCTATGGGCACGGCCATACAGATCTGTTCTGTACGATCATATCTGTGATGCTGTGAAATGCAATGCTTAATTGCACGATGATGTATATAATGACTTGGATTCTGAGAGTCCTGGACAGTAAATGCCCAAATGACAGCTCAAAAATACATAAACTCAGCCCCAAAATGTGACATTCACTGGCAGGATTGTCACAGGGGCATGAAGATGCACTGCAGGGTTCTGGGATGTGCTGGAGCTGCCAGCCAGGAGCAGATTTCCCTCAGGATACCTGTCAAAGGCCATAGAGGCAGCCTGGGGCCACCAGAAGCATTTTTGGGAACAACCTGCTGGGATTAGTGCTTGCAGGCAGAAGGCAGCAGGGGCTCACACAGAAGGAGAAAGGTATGGGGCAATCGTGAGCAGCAGGTTTAAAACCAGCCCCATGTGGTTTTCTGGGAGGTGTTTTTCTCTTCAATTGTGGGGAAGTTTCCAGCTGCAGCCCTGATTAAAAAACAAACCAAACTGATGCTGGAGTATCTGAACGTGACCTCTGGTGTGATGTACAGTACCTGCCCTGGGGAAACTGAGGCATGGGTGGGGGAACTAATCAATGAGCAATGCAGTGGCAACCAGAGAGGCTCCCTGGTCCTACTTCTCTCTTCTTTTCCTGATTTGGTGTTACTCCCAATTCTTGGTTTACTGGAAAGGAAGAGAGAGGAGACTTATCCTCACTGTGCTGGGGAGCATTAACATGAAGTTTGAGGTGCACAGCATTTCAGGGGATTCACATTTAGCTCAGCCCAATCTTAGTCTGGGCTGGTTTCAGGTATATCTGAAAATTTCCATCCTCATCTTGCAGTGCCTGAACATCTTTAAGTGTTAACCACAGGCGTCTATGGAAGATGCATAGCGAGTCCCCTGCTCTGAGAGGAAGGCAGGGGGTGGGGAGGGGATTGCCAGGGGAGAAGGAGAAGAGCCCAGCTCTGTCTTCTGCAGGACCAGAGGGTGCAGCCCCTGCCCATGCCCAGTGTCCCCTCCTGCCCTCCGTTCCCGCTGTGAGCTCATCCCAGCCTCCCTGCGCAGCTACACCCCCCCCCCCCCCCTCCGAAGACGTTGCCCCCAGCTATTCAACCACTCTCCGGATCATTAAACATATTGAGCAACACCAGTCCTGTGACTGGTTAATTAGTAAAGAGTTGACTAATTAGTTAATCGTGTTTACCGAGTGCTTTGAAAGTGCTCAGTGTTATTATTTTTAATTATGACTGTGCCTCAGGCGCCGTTCACCTCCCTGCATGCCAAGCCTTGCAGGGTTCAAACGCTTTGTCTCCGCTACCGGAGGCTGGTTTTAAGATGGGAATTTGCCTCTTATACTCTGGTTACCAGGTTTCCTTAACAGCCTCTTGTGTGGGAATTTAGAAAAGCCCCTCACAAAGTCTTCATATACCCTGGCACACTTAACTCGCTCTTTCAAAGCCATCTGAGCCATTAAGAGGCAGGACTGGCTCTTGTAAAGCCATACACAGCAGTGCCTTTGTGCACACCTCATTCCCCATCCCTCTCCTGACCTTAATAAAAGATCAGCCCATACCCAGACTTGCTCTCCCATTAGATAGATATTTATATTGATATATAGAAAGCACCTATCACCATACTGATAGCCGCCCAGCCCAGGAGGCTCCCATCGACAGTGCCATGGGCACCTCCAATTCGGGAGCCTCCCACCCTGTGTGAGAGAAGCCAAAGTTTCCCTCCAGAAGGAAGGCAAGGTTATTCCCACATCTGACTTCAGGCTGGTCAGAAAGAGAGGACAGTTTTGGTGGAGGGCAGGAGGAGAAAGAGTACTGCAAAGATTTCATCTACTGAGAAGAATGTGAACAGGGTTTGTTAGGGCATCTCTGAAGAATCAACAAGTTTAATCATCTTGGGACTTTTTTAAGTCATAAAGATGTCATCAGCTCGTTAAGCAATGTCATAAAGAGCCCCAGCCACTTATCACTGTGCAATCTGAAGAGGAGTCTTCTAGCACCAGCTGCAGAAATAAGACCCACCTCCACACAGCACTGAGATAGAAGAAAATCTGACACTTGAGCAGACAACAAGCTATAAAAGTCACACAGGGCTGCCACAGGAGCAGGCTTTGGGAACACTTCTGTCCCTGTGAGTTGATCGGGGGGCACATGGCCAGCCGGAGTACGTTGTATGGGCACTACTCCAAGACGTGGCGGCTTAGTACTGCTGCCTTCACCCAAAACCCTGCAGTCCCCAGGCTGCAGCTGGAGGCTCTTAGCTTGTGCTTTTCTGGAAGGCTCATAGCGGTGTGTTGTCAGGGCTTACCATCGCCAGGTAACACTCATTAAATGACTGCTGCCATCCTTGACCTGTGCTTAAGGTGATGTGGTTGCAGAATCACATGTGCTGGTTGGGAAGTGGGGAGATATTTCCCCTTGCACTCTGGATTTCCTTCTTGGAAATCCTTCCTCCTTTCACAGCTGCTAATGCAGGCCAGAGCCACACACCTGAAGTGGGCATCAGCTAAAATGCCAGCAAGAAGTGGGGATGAATCCCAGCCTCAGGCTTTGTAATTGGCCCTTAGACTGGCCATACTGGTTAGAAGAAAGGACCTGTTGATGCAGGACCCTGTTTCCAACCTGAGCAGCACCAGCCTTGGGAGGTGTTTGAGTATGGGGCAACCATGTAGCAACAGCTGGCTAATGTATTCTCTGCAATTTAGGGGTTTCTCAACAAAAGATGGCATCCTTGCAATTACTTCTAGTAGCATGTTAGTAGTAACAGTAGTTTAATAGCTTTTGCTGTTGTGGATCACACAACTGGGACATTTTCAAGTTCTTTATGTGAATTAACTTGCATAGGATAGGGGCTTACAAGTGGTTGGGACCATTTGAAGTCCAAAAACCTGATCCTCAGCTGTGCTGCATTTTGTCATTGCTCTTTCATAAAGGTCAGAAGGCCAGAAGGTCCCCTAGACTTCCCTTACGCTGTGGTCCCAGCACATTATCTCCCTTGAGAGCACCCACCTGCAGGGCTGCAGCAGTGGGGGGGTTAGTGGCTGTGTGCACACGGGAAGGGCAGAAACACTGGAGCCCAGTTTAGTGTCTTGCGACAAGACCAGCTCTCCTCCATGTCTGATCTCCCCACTACACTCCTCGGTGCTTACCGAGCACCAGGAAACCTTCCCCATCCTCCCCACTGCCTCAGGGCTCGGATAGGGGAAACTCCTTCCCTCTGGAGTCCTCCTGGGGCAAGGCAAGCCCCCAGGCCTGCTCCTCAGCCCGGATGGTTGATGGGGTGGCTGGAGTGCCACAGCCAGCCGTCTCCTGGGGTGTCAGGGCAGTGCCTCTGGCCCGGCCTGGCTGTTGCCTCAACGTTTCCATCCAGGAGGAGAGCCTGCTAAATCTCTTCCTCTTCAAAAAGAGAAAGAAGCCAAGGAAGTCTGGAAGGGAGGGGAGACAAACACATCTGCACCTGGGAGATGTCATGTTTGGTTTTTCAACTCAAAATGGGCAGTGACAGCAGCTCCGTGGGGGCAGAGCAGGGGAAGCAGTGCAGATTTATAGCTGTGGGTCACGCTCAAGCTGAGCCAAGTATTCTGCCTAGCATCAGTTTTATGAACGAGATGAAGTGCAGAACCTCAAGTGCGGGCATCCTGTTAGAGGAGAAACACTGGGAGAGCAGGAACAGGGAGTGCACTCTGAGAGGCCATCCTGCCCCTCTCCCTGCTCTGCTCCGCTCCGGGTCTCTCCTCCCAGGGCTGGATTTGGGCAGGTTGAGGATTGCAGTGACCAAGTATGATGAGACCTCAGCAGGTCCTGGCTTTGGTGCCACGAGCCCATAGAAGTCATGAGCTGTAAGCCATGAGCAAAGCAGCTGGAGGCTGAAGCAAACAGGAGGCAAGAACTCCCTTCTTTCAAAACAAAATAAAATTCACAGCAATTTCCAGCCCTGCAGGAGGGAGTAATGTTAGATGGAGAACTGAAACCTCTTAGACAACTCCAAATTCAACACCCTGTTGGGCATGAAAATTACCAGTCCAAGGAGATGCTGTAGAGATCATCACAACACTGCAGAACACAAGGATCTAAATGATGCCAGGGTTTCCCTTTCTGGCCAGATACCCAGACTGAATCTCTTGTAAATTCAGAACCTCATATAAAAGATTAAGCAAAATTACTGGAGGCTCCCAGTTCTTACTGAGATAAATGTGGTATAGACCTTCTTCATAGATGTGGGCGAGATTGTCACTTCATCACAGTCTCATACTGAAAGCTGTGTTTCAGCTCGGCTTTGACACATAATTGATGAATGATGCAATGGTGTATTGTGACTGTAATGCCCCCAAATTGTCTTCTTTAGCAATGCTTTTTGATGTACCTCTTCAAAGAAGTGTGGCAAATCCTGCCCTTTCCCATGTGAAGCAGTGACCAGGAAAGCCTTTGCAAATACAAAGGAAGTATCTCTAGTGTTGAGGCTGATCCTCCTTCATCCTATGTCTTTAAACTGAGGTAGGTGATGGCTTTTTGACTGATAATTTTGCTGTGGCTCCATTAGACTTTGTGGTGTTGATGTAGATGATGTGGTGGGAGACCCTGCCTTTTGATTTGGTCCTAGAGTCCACTCCGGTGTTTAACAGTCTGTGACTCTATGCAAAAGACCTCAGCAGATAGAAAGGACAAGACTTAGCGGGGTCAGGCCAGCGTGGCCCGCCCTCCCGTTCTGCATTTCTGTAGCTGGTTTAGAAGTTTCTGCCAGAAGAGCAGTATCTTGATGCTACCATCAGAGACAGCACCGGAGCTTCAGCATTCACCCTGAAATAGCTATGGAAGACATAAATATCTTTGAAATGGGAAAAAATTGGCATGCTGAACACCTGCACAAAGCACAGGCTATGTGGGGTTCCCACAGAAAGCTGCTGGCACCCACTAAATTGCTGACAGTCAAAACATGGACATTCATGTACCCCAGCGCGGAGTGGTGAGGAAGCTGCCAAGGGTGTTTGAGAGCTCCCAGTGAATTTTGGGGGTCTTTGCTTCCTCCAGCCCCTGCTTGGGTATCTGTTTCTCCATGCTGCCAGCTGTATTCATTCTTGGTTTGTATTTGGTGCGGTTGGTTTGATTGGCATAATTTGTCTGCAAGAAACAGTGACTGTTTCCATTGGAATCGGAGGAAAGCCACAGTGGCAAGGGCAGGAGGAGGCAATTTCATCAGCGTGGGTGCGTGTCAGCCCACAACCGTGACATGGCTGTGGTGTCCCCCACCCCTGCTTGGACAGGTGAGCCCCACAGCCACATCCTTCCAGGGGAAGCAAACCCCAGCCCGGCTGAAGGCACCTCTCAGCACAGTATCTGTCAGTGCATCCATCAGCTCCATCGTGCCACAGACACGGGGCAGTGGCCAGGAGCAGCCCCGGTTCATTAGTGCCCTCCCCGCCTTCGGTCTGAGGCTCTCCTATTCCCAGCACCGCTCCTTTCACAGGACGTTTCCTTCGCCCTTCTCCTTATTGCTCTATAACTCTGTGTGGCCTCGCTCCAGCAAGAC
>JAVJGJ010000001.1:115955975-115971197 GCA_035590215.1 Microhierax caerulescens | reverse complement strand
AGAGTTCATTTCTGAGCCTTTGAGCCACATCCCTTGGCACCGGTTGGAGTGAGACACAGGGTTGGGTGGGTGCTGATGGGGCAGGATGCTCTGTGGGAATGTGTGGGACTTCACGCAGGAGGGGAAGAACAGAGATGGTAGGATCTTGATCCAAGTCAAACAGAACGAGGTCATTCCTCCAGCACTGTGGGCAAGCTATGGAGCTCCTCACCCTTGGATATGGTACAGGATAATGGGTTTTGTGGCCTCAAGGAGAGACTATGGGAAAAAGAGGTGGGTTTAGGTGCTCTATTGACAGCTAAGGCTAGCTTGACTCTCATTGTATTTGTGCTGTTGGGAGAAAATTGAACATTGTGCACACACCTTGTGATTGGGGAAGGGGCCGGCCAGCTCAGCCTTGTTCCTCAGGAGCAAAGCCCAAAGAGGACTGTTAAGCAGAGGAAAGCCATGTCAAAAGGGAGATATAATGGCAGATTACAGGGAGTTCCTGGGGTGGCATTGAGTTACCCAGACCTGGTCAGCTCAGGCATTAGCCTGCATTGTACTGCCTGTTCCCCCCAGTCTCTGCCTCGCAGGAAAACCTGAGCTGCCCCTTCCCCATAGCCCCAGTGTTTGTGCTGGCATGGAGACATTGACAGGTTGCCCTTTTATTCACACCATCAGCTCCCCAGGAATCTTTCTGTAGGCATTTTGATCCCACAGCATGTCAATGGTGGCCCGGAAAGGGATGGACCCTGCCCCGGGGTGCCTGAGATCTGGGGGAGCTGAAGGTCTATTCAGCAGAAGAATACCCCAAGCCAGCAGGTGGGACACGGGAACCCTTAATCCCAAATCATTTTTCTTGCTGGCATCCTTTTTTTGTTTTGAATTATTATTATTATGGCCAGCAGCGAGGCATGGGCTTGCCGCCTGGGAGAGCGATATTATTCGCCTCCTTTTGTGCATGGTACCATGTTTGAATTGAGAAACAAAGCGGAGCAGCTTGTGCCTCCTGTTGGAAGCCTTCCTATCCCGCTGGGGATCCGGGACCTTTTCATCTCAGCCCATACACTCCGTAGGCTTCTGCCTCTTCCCATCTTTAAGTCTTTAGTAAATATCATAAAAGAGAAAATAAAGGCAATCCCCAGGGCTCAGGAGTCTTACCTTCTCTACATTAAAAAGAGGGGGGGGGAAAGAAAGCAGAGATTTAGCCTCATTTTATCATTTTTGATGCAGAGCTTGCAGAGAGTAAATAGATTTAGCCCCAGTTTGCAGGCTGAAGGCACTTTGGAGCAGGGTCTCTTTTACTCTTTGTGTATGTACCCAAATTTTGGGGGGACCCAGACACTGAGCCAGGCTCCTGTGCCTCTGGCAGCGGTGCTCAGATGCAGCGTGAAAAGGAAACCAAAGCACCTCCGGGCAAATAACAGCTTGGGTGCCCCCAGCCCAGTGATGCCAGGGCAGCAGGCAGGATGGGCAGGGAGAGGGGGTGCTCAGCTCCCCTGGAAACCAGCTGGAGACCATTCAGCTTCAAACCCAGCACCCTGAAACTAGCCCACCCGTTAGTGGGACAACGGTAGGCAAGGCAGGGGAGATTGTGTTCTGATGCTGGTGGGAAGGAAGTTACATTGCTGCTAATAAGGGAGCTGTTTAAAAACATTCAACTTCTTTTAACTTACTGTTTCAAATTGGATGTGAATGTTTGGAGGAAACTCTTTCCTTTCCATGAAGTTTTTGATTATCTGATGGAAGGCAATTCAAAACAGGACAGAAATATTTCCTTTTTTTTGTTTTAAATCCAAACTTTTGGCTTGGCTTGGGTTTCAAAACCCCAAATGAAACCATTTCAGTCTGAAATAAACCCAAAAATGTTTCTACTACATTTAGATGTTTTTCGTTGGAAAAATGACAATGCTTCCTCCAAGAGTCTCCAACAGAAGGGGCACCCCTGTGATTTCTGTCTGAAGCACATACACTGTGTGATCAGTTTTAGGTTTGACACCCAGGCAGGTTGGCAAAAGCCGTAACTCAGCTTCCCAGCTCTGGTTGTACGCTCTGACAACAACTGCAGTTGCACAATTCCTTGTTATTTCCTATGCAGAGGAACTTCATGGCAGTAGGTTTCTTGGCACGGATTTTGGGGATGGCACTTCTTCGTATGAATAATGATGTTCACATGTGGTTGTTGTTCATTCTTTACTCTGTAATACTTCCTTTTCCTTCAAAGGCATTGCCAGGCCAGGTTTTCATTTGCATTCATCTGAGCTGGAGGAAGAGGCTGTCTGCAGGGCAATTATTGCCCCTGGTTTTTCTGTGCCCGGAGGGTGATGGAGGTGCTGGGTATCTCCAAGGTGGCTCAAAGGACCTTTTGAGGGTCCCTCACCTGCAATGCAGAGGGCTGCCACCTAAGAGATATTCATCTCTTGTCCAGCAATGTCAGCAAGGTGGGGACTGGTTCCCAGCTCCAGGACAGTCTTCTCCAGATGTGGAGGAGGTTAGGGATGGGGTAACAGTCGCAGATGGCACTGAGAGCTTCTCCTGCCAGCACTGGGGCAGGTGAACAGACATGTCAGCTGGCGGAGGTCATGGTCCCACACCTCACCAATATCCAAGCCCTGAAGCCCAAAAACCAAAATTTTCCCATGCAAATAGCTGTATAATTAGGAGATCACAGAAAAATATCCCATTCCCAAGACACCCTGAGGAGCAGAAGGGCTTAAACTCCCCATGACTCTCTTTTTCAGTACCTCATTCAGCTGGCATGAGCCCAGGTCTCCACTGGTGCAAATACAACTGGAAAAGAAATTACTTTGCTGCCCTGATTGCTTAAAAAAGTTGCAAGAAAACACATCTTGGTCTGTACAAGCACAGGGGGAAACCGGTGCTCACTCTCTCCTGTTATCAAGTGATGGACACGGTCAGCGGCACTGTTCTGTGCGAGATCTGCAACATGCAGTGTGGCTAATAACAAAAGAAGCTGTGGTTGCTTTAACTGAAAAAGTTTGCCTGGTATCGTTGGGTTGATTTAAGGCTTTTCACTCGGGGTGTGTGGGCGAGGGTTTGTGTGTGAGTGTTTACCAGTCCAGCAAGGAATGTAGTTTGAATGGCTTCTCTGAAGGTTTGGATACAGCTCACTAGAGCTCTCCAGGTTCCCCGAGGACTCTAATAATTGGTACATTTGGTTTGCTTTTCCTCATTATTTCTAAGTTTTCCAGCTCTAACGCCAAAGGAGCCTGTATTCTATGTAATTATTACTCAAAACTTTGAAAACATTAAGTAGGAAAAATAGGCCATTAAACAACTAAGAAGCAAAGTAACAAGTGTGAATTATGGCTCTGCCCTGTGGTTTGACTGTGATGGGTTTGTTCCACCCATGGAGAGATCTTGGAGAAGAGTAGGTTGAGTGGGTTGTTTTGCTTAATCTCTCTGCTGTCAGAGTTGCAGTCCCTGGAGAATGGAGATCTATAGAGAAATGTGCCTACCCTTTGAAACGCAGTGCACATGCCCAGCTCCCAGCAAAGGACTTTTGTTCTGCTCTGATTTATACAGTTCTCTGGGGCAAAGAGAAGTGGCTGTCATGGTTGCAAGGATTACTCGCTACTGGAGGGAAGGGTGGACTGTGCAAGAATAATTTGTTCTCTTGATTGGGCATGGAAATCCCGCTCCCCCTTCCCCGCTCTCCATCCCCCTGCCCCCTGTCCCTCACCCACAAGGGGATGCTGGCTCCCAAGGTCCTGCATGCTGCCCAGAGGCTGGCCAGGGCAGGCTCTGCTCCCTGCTGGCTGGGGATGGGGGGATGCTGGCACAAGGAGATCCCTTTCCCCCTGCACTGCCAGCCCCCGTGAATGATAACCTGGGCACACCCCTGCCCCTTGCCAGGGCTGGAAAGAGGTTATCGAGTCTGAGCACCTCACCCAGAGCAGTTGGTGCAGACAGCGGCTCATCGCACCCCTCAGACACCTGCCCGAGGGGGACACGCACCACCCTGGAGGTGGCTGCTTCTCCCTGGTGGTTCTGAATCCGGTGTGCTTAGCTCAGATGTAACCCACATGACTACCGAAACACAGACTGTGAGGCGTGTGGGCTTTCCCTGCGGCCACAGTTTGCTTATCTACTTTGTGCACTCTATGCAAGCTCTCCGTGATGAGCATCTTCTAAATACACACATGGTACCTAGTGCAGCCTGGCCCAGCTGGGGCTGAGGATTCTGGGCACTACATCAGCGCAAGGAAAGCCTGTGGGTCTGCCCCTGGTGTACAGGGATGTCCCAGGGGGCTGCTGGAAGAGCTGACCCCCCATGGCCATGGCGGTGGCAGAGCACAGAAGCCTCAGAGGGCTCAGTTTATCCATCCAAGGGTCACTTGTCAACAACGGCAACTCACTCATTCCAGTGAAGGACGTGACTTAACTTATCTGCTCCCAGGATTTCTCTGCTTGTTTGTTTTGTTTTCATCTTCTGAGGAGGAGGAGGAGGGTGGTGCCTCCACATGCATGGGGCCAGCCACCTCTGAACCCCAGCGCCAGAAGCCCTTTTCATGCTCTATAAATTTTATTGGAAAATCTGTTTCGCTTGAGGGGGGTTGTATTATTTCCTCCCCCAGTAACGCACCATGAAAAGGCTCATTAAAAAAGTGAGTTCCTCGTTCTGATTAATCCTTCCAGGCAGGCAGAGGTGACACACGCTAATGACATTTCCAGCCGGGCTTGTCCCCTGAGACGCCTGCTGCTATTGCAGGCTGCGTACTGCTGAAGGAGACAGCGTGTTGGACGTCGGAAAGGTTGCTCTTGGCTGCAGCATTCATTTGTAGTGGAGAAATGCCTGCAGGAGCCAGGCAGTTGCTGTCTCTCCAGCAAGGCCTAGGAGACTTTGTTCTCCAGATGCATCTCATGGACTGTCCTCCTGCGGACATAGGCTGTTCCCAGCCTCCGGAAGGGCTTGGGAAGATGAGGAATGGACATCCCTGGCATCTGTACAGATCCCTGCGGCACGTACCGAGCTGCTGACTGAGGACTTCTCCACAGCACTGGAGCGCCTGTCTACGCCAGGTTGTTTTGTTAACCTCAGACTGCTGCTTGGGTCTTGCCAAAGCTCTGATGTTCTTGGAAAACACCAGGCTAATGAGACACTTTTCCAAAACAACAGCTGACTTAACGAACCGGCTGGCCATTGGCTTAGCTTGAACCGCTCCCCAGCAAACAGGAGAGAGGTGGATCTCCTTGGGTCTCATCTCATTCCCTCTCCCGGATCTCATGTCATTCCCTCTCCTCATCACTGCCTAGGTTTGGTGATGGGGAGGTCTACCTTTGCCCCAAACCCTTCTCCACTACTGTCCTTTGAAGCCAAACCTGATTTCTTGGGAAGGTCCTGGGACGCAGGTCCAATTTCAGTGTTGTGAGAACCCAAAGGTGAAAACTTATTCTGCCCTTTCCTGTTGGAAACCAAGATCCCTGTCCAGCTGGAGAAAGGAAGAACCAGGAATGTTCCCAGACTGGGTCAAGGACATGCTTGGGGCCACCCAAGGTGTGCTGGATGGAGAGCAAACCCTGCCCAGGAGGTGCTGAGCAGCCTAAGCTGTGCTGACATCTCTCCACTGCTCCACAGTGACACAAGGCAGAAAACAGTCAGAAGAAACCTCGCGTCCTGCCAGCTTCCCCTGCCCTTAGCAAACATCCAGGCCCTGGTACACAGGGTGTTCCATGTAAGCCTTGACATGTACCAGCACGATGTACCCGCCGCTGACTCCAGGCAGCTTTGCTTTTCTCGGAGGGTCTTGGCCATTGTGGCCAAGAAACATAAGGGCTCTGTAATGCTTTGCTGGGCCGGGAAAAAAAGTGATATTGTTGAAAGAAGGTTACCATGTCATATAAGAAAAGGGGAGTTGTATTTAAACTGGCACGGGGCGGTTGTTTTCAGTTAAACAGAGCTATGTACAGAACATAGCTAATGGCTGCTTCTTCAGTGAGGTCTTGTTCATCTTGGCTTGAGCAGCTGTGGGTCAGGGAGGCAAAGCTGCGATCTGTCCATGGGGGAGTCAGGGGAAGGGGAGAGATGCAAAGGGCAGGACAGAACAGTCCACATAGCCGGAGCCAGGAACAGGTCTGGTGCGAGTAGGCATGGCCCCTTGCCGGCTCCTGAGCTGCCAACGCAGCGTCCAGCCGGGGCCAACTCAGGGCAGTCCCAGCCATTGTGGAGTCCAGCAGCTTCCCTGATCTTCTCCCTCCCAATCCCAGTCACTCCCAGCTTGGTAGCTCAAAGGATCCTTTGCAGACAAGCCAAGCTGGAGCATTCCCAGCAGTGCCCTGGTAGGAGTCTGGGCTCCAGCACAGAGAAGATGCTCTGAAGCCAATTTTACTACGTCAGGGCTTTAACTGGGTGAAGGTGTTGGAAATGAGTAGAAGCTGGACATAGAGGTGGCAGAGCATCCCTGGCTTGGCTACTTGGCACAGTGAGCCCTCGTGAGCACGGTCGGGTGAGCAGGCACAAGGGCTGCAGGCAGGGCAGACATACCGCCCAGCTCCGTGAGCAGCCAGAAGGCATTTCCCCTAACCCAGAGACATGCTAGAAGGGTGCTTATAGCTCTTTTCTGGCTGCCACACTGAGGAGTTTCTGTACAAGCAGGGCAGCTGAATGCAGCAGGAGCTGGCTGTAGTGGCTGTGTGGCCACCTCCATGCTCAGCATCCCTTTTCCATGCTCAGCATCTCTTTTTCATGCTCAGCATCCCTTTTCCATGAGACAGCTGGCATGCAGCTCTCGGGGCTGGGGCTCATCTCTGCCTGTTCTGCCTCTGCATCCTCTGCCCACACTGGGAGCAGCACAGCTCCTCGGCTTTGGGGCAGCAGCCTCGTCTGCCGAGAGGCCTTTGGTCATGGTGGGTGTCTCAGGAGGGTACAGAGCAGCAGATCCACATGCCAGATCAACCAGAGAAGGATTATTTAGTTTGCTGTCTAAAATCTCTGTAGAAAACCTGAAGTGAAGAAACAAGGCGTAAATGTGATGCTTGGCATAGGGAATATATTGCAGTCACTACCGAGTGAACTGTTTCAAAGGGCTTGCCATTTCCCTTGAAATCGCAAAGACATGCAAGTTGGCCGAGCTCAGAGCCATGTGTCCACGTCTTTCAGATGAAGCCTGCAGGTGTCTCCTATCTATAGCCACGGAGATGTACTACAGTCCTAAAAGGAGCTTTTATAGCTAACCAGGGATGTAACTAAGGCTGGAGAAAAAAAATCAGATTGAACTTCGCAAAAAAACATGGTGAAAGGCACCAGTTGTGGGAGGGGATGGGACAGAAGGTTTTTTTTTTTCTTGATTTAGTTGAAAAAGGGTGGCAAGAGCACCAGCAGCTTTGCAGACAAATCCCCTACGCTGGGGGGGTGGGGGTGGCAGGGAGGGGGTGGGGGTGTGTGTCTGGTGGACCTTTCCTACCTCTTCCTTTGGGGTCCCTGTACAGCAAGCTGTGAGATCCTTGCCTGCTTTTATCTTGGGTGGCTGAACCAGCCCATGTTAAAAGAGGATGAACATAATACAATAGAGTTCAACTTTGTTTCTGTGCTGTGTGGTTCATTCAGAGGGATTACAGGCGCTTTTCAGCCTATTACCACCTAGAGAGGCAAATACAAGGGAGCGCTGGTCCGAATAGGCTACCCACCGAGCAGCCTTAGTTCTGCCAGAGCCAAAGTTACAGAAGGTTAAAAATGATCCAGGCAGGATCCGGGCCAAACAATCACCCAGAGCAGAGGGACGTGTTGGGCGCACAGGGATGCTGGCCAGTGCTGCCTGGGTTTGTTAGCAAAGGGTTTGGAATCGTTGGCTGCAGTTGGGGGGGGTGTCAGCTTGCTGTGGCGAGGTCCTGAGTGGTATGCAGGTGTGAAACCAAGGTTAAAGCTCCACAAAAGGAAGCTACATCTTGCAATTTTTAAGGAAAAGGGAATTGCATAAGGAGTATGGTTGAAGGTTGATGGGGCTGAGTTAAAGACCTGTATGGTGCGGGGGAAAAAAACCCTCTGCCCGTTTCCTGATGTGGGTATTATTATGGCTGAAGGGATAAATACTGGAGGGCATCAGGGCACGGGCCAGGCATTATGGACCGTATCTCTGCTGCATGCTGCCCTGTCCCCAGATGCAATGTCTTTGTGTCCCGCGAGGTGGGATGGAATCATGCCAAGGACCTCGGGGTGGGGGGAGCAGGTGGTGTTCCTCCATTCCTTGTGTTGCTGGAGCTGATGGAATGCATCCCAAAGGGCCATCACAGGGTGGGAACTTGAGGCCCCCTCTCTCATAGACCAGCTGAGCATCCCAGAGCCATGGCCATCCTTCTCACCTCCAGCCTTTCTGAAGGCAATGGTTTTTCCATCCAGGTGGAGTCCCTGTGCTTCACTCTGAATAATGTTTAATTGGGGCTGTTTTGCCTGAAGAAAATAGGCTTTTTGGTTTATTAAAAATGTGAGCTGAGTGGCAGCAAATATGAAAGTTGTTTTCAAGGGTTTATTGCTGATGAAGCCTCACTGGAAGCATGCTGCCTATGTCCTTAGGGCAGTATACTTGCAGCACTGCTTCCAAGGGCAAGAAATACCACTTACCCCCTGGGACTGATGCTCCTTAGTCCTCAAACCCCTTCGAAGGGTTTCCAAAGAGAATTTGCCTGTTTGGG
Organism: Microhierax caerulescens; assembly: GCA_035590215.1. Lineage (NCBI taxonomy): Eukaryota > Metazoa > Chordata > Aves > Falconiformes > Falconidae > Microhierax > Microhierax caerulescens. The sequence goes on along the minus strand of JAVJGJ010000001.1, from coordinate 115,962,566 downwards.
GCAATGTCTATTGCTTGGGTCTCCTGTTGAGTGGGTGATGACGGAGGGCAGCCGCCTGCTCACAGTGGAGGGAGGCTCATGCTCCCCTCCTTAGCCGGGGCAGCGTAGGCTGCAGTTTCACAGTCCCCAGGGCATCTCTCCTGCCCACGCACTGCTGTCCACAGCCACACAGTGAACAGATCCAGGACTGGAACCAATGATAAATAACCTTGCAGAAGTTTAAAAAAAAAAAAAGAAGAAGAGAGACCAAAATTTTGTTTCTTAGCTGGGACGCTTTCCATGCAGCTGTCCAAACAGAGGGGAAAGGACCTGTCTGTGTCCATGCTGCTGCTGAAGAAATACCCTCCAGCTCCCAGGAGGGCATCAGGAGCATGGGCAGGACTTCTGCCCAGTCTTTGGTGTGCCATAAGGGTGCCCCATCCCCAGGATGCTCAGGGTGCTCCAACCCCTCTGCCTACAGTGTTGTGCCCACAGTGGCCTGGTCCATCTGCAGGAGCAGCTCCTGGGATGAGCTGTGTGGCTGGAGAGGTCTGCTGCATGCCATCGGTTTTAATCCAGGGAAAATTGTGCCCCAGAGACCAAAAGTATGGACGCCTGCCCAAGCAGCAGCCAGCAGTGGGCAGCTGTGCTGCAGCACTCCCAGCCACCCACTGCTAGTCCATGGGCAGAGACATTCCCATCCCATCCTTGGGGAAGGGCTCTGAAGTTGCATTTGAAACACCATTTGAAAACCTCAATTTTTATGTCTCTTCTGGCAAACACAGTTCAAAAGACCTCACGCGTGCTGCCAGCTCCAGCACTGCTCGCCCTGCATGCCAGTCAGGGCTGGGGGGAGCATCCCGGGAAGGGCTGGCTGTGTGATGAGCCTGAGCCATACCCAGAGCCCAGTTGATGGCACCAGTTCAGCTCTCACCCACAGAAGTCTCAGCGCGAGGCTGCAGTAGATACTCCGATTTCAGATTGCAAGTGTCAGTTTAGTTTAGCTTGTCAACAAAAGCAATAAATAAAACCCTCTCACTTGCACTCCCCAAAATGGTGCAGCTGGAATGAATCTGCTTTGCTGCTTTCAAAGAGAGAAGAAGGGTTTTCTCCCTCTGGGGGAATGTGCTTGGCCGTAGGTGAAGAAGACTTGAGCTCCTGGCAGGGGGGATGTCAGACAAAGCTTTAGGCTGATAGTCTAACCCTGGTTTTAAAAGCAATATTTGTCCTGGTGAAGATATGCTTGTTTCTCTGCTTTGACTGGAGGTTCCCAGGTCTTTCAGGTGAAAACACGTCTGTTTTCCAAGTGGAGTCAGCAACCATCCCACTGCTGACTGCCAGGGCCTCAGTTCAACACCCCGGATGGCAGCCAGAAAATGCTAAGGGCCAAATTCAAGCCTGTAAGGACTTAAAAAAGCTTCAGGCACTAAGGCAGGGCTAAGAGCCATGTCCCTTTGCATCTCAGCCTCTCCTTGCCGTACCATCCTTGCTAGGCTGGCAGTTGCTCAGGATCGCTCCTGCTCCTTGGGGTCTGACAGCAAGGTGGTACTCACCCGGTGGGTGTCACGGGTTCATTTTCCTCCTCTCAGCCCCACAGTCCCTGTTTTTGTGGTTTTCAAAGGCATTGTTTCCTAATGTAGGAACATCCCTTTAGGCCCTGAGCATTCCCTGACATCAGCGTGAGCGCGGCGCAGCCCATCGGTTTACAAACATCTGGGTTCCTAGGAAATGCCGCATATTCCTGCCGGTACTCTGCTGTCTGTTAACGCTTATAAAATTATGTTTATTTCCTGCCATGGGGATCAGGGTTATTTCCAGGGCTGCAGCAAGCTTTGTGCCAGAGATACAAACTGTGGCAAACAAGTACTTAAAAGCCTTGTGTTCAGCAATGGGCAAACCACAGACACTTCAGAGGTTTGGCTTGGGAAACCAGTTGCCCAAAGGAAGGCAAAGGAACTGACAAGCACAGGAACCCCCCGAGCTGCTCTGGGGCTGGGTGTGGGGTGGCAGTGGTCATCCCGCTCAGCTCCGAGGCTGTGGCCACTGGGGTGCTACCTGGCACAGGCAGGACCATGGCACCCATCACCCCTGGGCACATGGCTGGGATTCCCCACGGAGATGGCTGGTGGTCCGTGTAGCAGCTGGCCCAGAAACTCAGCCAAAAAAAATCCTGTGGGAGGGATTTTGCACATCAGCCCCTGCTGCAGTCAGGCTTTTTAGAACTAATATGTCTCTGGGTATCCCCAAGACCTCCAGGTTTGCTTTGGGGTGAGCAAAGGAAGAGGCAGGGGGCTGATTCAGGCAGCTCTGGCTTCTCTGGCTGGGGTAGGAAGGGTGGGTTTCAGGTGGTCATCTCTGGTCCGGAGGGATCTCCCATCCCAGGGCATAGCTGCACGGCCCCATGCGCCCGGGGAGGGGAGCCGAGAGTGGGCGAGCGCCTGCGGCTCGGGCCAAGCTGGGAACTGCAAAAGCTTTTCTGTCCGGAGGTGGGCTTGAGCTCAAGCTTGTTTCCTTTTCCTTGCCAAAGCATCTGCTGTCCTGCACACTTCCCTTCCCCCCTTCCCTCCAGGATTGCAGGCCATAGAAGTGTTTTTTCTTCTCCCCCACCCCAAAATTCCCTTTGGTTTGATTGTCTGTGGCTTGATTTCCCTCCTCTGGCTGCCTTGAGGTGACCTTGGCTTTGCAGTGCCCTTTCACAGCAGAAAACCAAAATGCTGCATTTCAAAAATGCCCAGATGGGTATTTCCAATGGCCTAACAGGAAAATCAGCATTTCTTTACAGCTCAATCACCGTGACTTTGTGAGCAGCTCCAGCTGGTCCCAAGCTGCTTTAATCGATCAATAATTTGTTTGGCTGGAAAATGCCCCCTGGCCGGGGGGAAGATCCTGCAGTCTTGGGGCTGGTGGGTCTGTGTCCTGTGATGATTGCTGCGGTCCAGCCGTGCAGGACTGCAAATTCAAAAATTGGGCTGTAACAGCTGTGAATGTGTGATGCCTAGTGAGGAGCCTGTTAATCAGGAGCACTCCTGAGGCTGCTGGGGCTGAGCAAGTCTGGCTGCTTCAGGGGCATGGCAGATTTTGTACCTACCCATGGCAGGACCAGATGTGCCACCATGGGAGGTGGCTGTGAGATGCATCCATCTCACCCATGTCCAGCCAGCTGGTGCTGTGATGGCCACATCACTATGACATGGTGCTTTCTGTTGAAGTCAGGGATGGAAATGGAAGATGACTCCAAAATGCCCACTTCCCAGGGCAGACTTGGGTTTAAATGATAGTCTGTATCTGTACTAGTACATTAAACCTCTGTCATCATGTAGCATTGGGCTGTGGGTGGCAATGAGTTGCTGCATGGTGGAGGACACATCCACCCTCAGATGTGGCACTTGAGGGCTTCAGGTTCCCCTTCCCTCTGTTACCCCACCAAAAACCCTCCTTAGGCTGATGGTTCATCAGCAAGACATCTGGGAGGTCTCTCCTCCTGCTCCTGACACATACAGATGGCTTGGGCCACGAGGAGCCCATTGCCCACACCAGAAACACCCCTTGGCCCAAACCACTCTCAGGGGATTTGGGACAAAGGACTAGCAGGGATGTCTTCATGGATGGAGACCCTGGGGGAAAGGGAACAGATGAAGTTAGAAACACCGGAGGAATCACTGGCATGGCATCCCTACAGCCCCAGTACTTGAGGTCTGCTCTTGAGGTGCTCAGCATCCTCAGCCCCCAGCAAAGCCAAGGCAGCTCCTGTCTGCCAGGATCAGGCCCTTCACTGACTCTGTATTGTTATGGAAAGCCTCTTGCCGAGCCCTGTGAAGTCATTCAGGCTCGTTTTGTGGCCATACTGGAATGCACTAACCAGGAGTTGTTCTGAGGTCAGAAAGGAATAAGTCTTCTGCAGACAATTGATGTTGTTATTAAAAACATCCATGAGAGAGAGGAGGGGGGGAGGGAGGTCCTCTTTCCTGTTTGGGAAATAGTTTCTCACTGCATCCATCAAGCAAAAGAATTCTGTATGAAAAATTAATTTAAAAAAAGTTTCTGGGGCACACGCGCCTGAGAATGAACCACAGCAGGATCAGAGGTTTGGCTCAGAGCAACGTCCAAGACTCAAAAGTAGAGGCCAGATGAAAACACAGGGAGCCTCACTCCAGCCGGCTGCTTAACTGGAGGAAATGCAGTTTCTTTAAAATAAATGCAATCTCCTCTCTGCAACTTGGGCAAAATTCGTGAACTTCAGCTAAAGCGTGGAGCAGGTCTCCCACTGAGACAGGCTCCATCTCAGTCTAGTACAGCAGCTGGGACTGCAGGGCCGTGGGGGTCATTGCAAAAAAATGAAGAACAAAAGAAACCCAAAAACCCAAGCCGAAGGGATTAGGTCTGTCACCCTGCCCTCCACACCATTAATCTTCCATCCCAGGGCAAGTGGCTTTTCCAACCCCATCCCACAGCAGTAAGATGTCACCCCAGGTGTGACCCACATCACGTGGCACTGTCACGCTATGGCCACCCTCTCACTATAAGAGCTAAACGTGGCTCCCTGCACCATCAGCACAACGTGGTCCTGGCATGCAGCTGGCCTGGACCAGCTTGCCCCAAGTTTCCAGCTGAGATGTGGGGTCACACATCCAGACACCCTTCCCGGGGGCACTTGTGATGGACAGGAGGGAGGACACTCTGGATGTGAGCTGAGAAGTGTCCCTGGCAGGTTAGATTTAAGCTACAGGCATAACTGCAGGGTATTTTTGGATGGGAATATGTTCACGGCTGGCTTCAGGATTTGTGGGGACAACCCCACCTGTGCCCAGGCTGCCCCATGTCCATGTAGGCATCCAGTCACACTCCCTCCTGGGTGTGTGGCCATGGACCAGGCTCAGATCCAGGACAGAATGAAACTTTCTCTCGAGGTGGTGGTGTGGGCAATTTTGTGGCCCATTCCTTGGCTCCAGTGGCCCAAGCTGGTGGCAGAGCATCCTCTTCACCGTCACCAGCCCTGCCGCTCCGCCCCGTGGTTTCCAGAGATGTCTTCACATCCCCAGCCCTTGTATAAAACAATCCAGAGCTGCAGACTGTGCCAGGGGCAGTCTGAGCTGTAGAGCTAATTGCCCATGATAAGCTAATTAAAGGGTTCTGATAAAATCTGCCTGGCAGGTGCAGGATCCTGTGGTAGCCCTGGTCTCCCCAGGCCAAGGGAGAAGGTGGCCGTGGGACACCCCAGGCTCTGTTACACCCCCTGCACTGACCCCCCTTCTCCTCCCCTGCCCTCAAGAGGTTGTCAACACCTTTGCTTGGGCCTGGGCTGTCTCATTGTCACTGCTCAGTCCCTGCTCTGCCCCGGGGTGTTTTTTTGGCAGTGACCTTGGGGTTATGGCTGTGACTGCTGGGTGCTGGCAGGGACTTCATAGTGACAGCCCAGTCGAGAGCTAGGAGCTTGGGAAATGCAGATAATGTGGCATTAGGAAAGTGGGGACCCCAGCATTCTCCTCTCACCCCCAGGGAACCACCCCAGGCACATCCATTCCTCAAGTCTGGGCTAAAATGGAAAGCAAAGAGTTTCCAGAGCAGAAAACAGCCTTTGCTGCCCTGAAGCACATGCAGTTTTATGTGTTCGGGCATCCATGTCAAGCTCTTCTCGAAAGACCTGCCCAGTTGCCATGAATGCTGTCACTTCTGGGGATTAACCATCCTCTTAAAGAGTTCTAATCTTTCCTGCCCCCCCTGCCTGGGTGAAAGGAGCAGTGAGGGCCAAGGCAGCGTTGCAGGGCTGTGGCATGCCTTGGAGGTTCACCCCAGCAGAAAAGCTAGGAAATCCTTGTGTTTGACTAGCTTTGATCTGCATTAAATCCCTGAGAAAGAAAGAGAGGAACAGCTCCAGGAAGGCTGGACCTGTGTGTTTTGACTTCACATCATCAAAGTTTGCCCTAAGCGACCCTGAAAAGTGGGCAGGTGGCTGCAGGCTCTGGGCTGGGCAGCAAAGCAGTGCCGTATTACCAGATGCATCGTCCTTGCCTGAGGGAGGATGCAGGGCCAGATTTGGTGGCTTTGCTTCAGGATTGAGTATACATCTGCCTGCTTCATCCTTGGTGATGCTGTGTCAGTGAGATCACTCCCAGCCCCACACCACCTCAGGGCTGGGATGACTGGGCAGAGTTGGGAGCTGAGCATCCTTCATGCGGTGTCCTCTGGTGCTGGAAGAGTCCCTACCCACCCATTCCCCTTGTTGTGCACCACCAAGCATTTTTGCCATCTGTACCCTCAGGACTATGCTCAAGCACTGGCTTAAGGTAGAGGAAACTTGGCTTGAAATCCCTGCCCTGCATTGCCCAATAGGTCTCATAACCCTGGAGATACTTGTATTTCCAGCTCATCAATTCTTTCTTTAAGGAGCCTTAACAGCTCCGTGATCTCACACTATAACCTTTCCATGCTTGGTTTTGCCATTTATAGAAGTGGATAATAGCAGCTTGTGAGAACGAGCACACGCAGACCATAAACCTCCTCGAGATGCTGGCACTGGAATGACCAGGCGATAGCCCATCACGTACAGTAGCCCAGACCCATCTCTGGGGTGAGCTTGCAGCCAGTGCTGATCACCACTTGTCAGCTGTGAGG
>JAVJGJ010000001.1:115944132-115955875 GCA_035590215.1 Microhierax caerulescens | reverse complement strand
TGTGAGGCAGGTAGAAGGAAAAATAAACTTTCCCATGGCAATCAGAGGGAAAATGAGAAGCTGAAATACCGTGTTCCAGGTGGATATGTGTGTGGGGTACCTGAGCTGGCAGCTGTTCCCTTGCAGAGAGTGGGATATGACCTTTTGATATTCACAGGTGCTGGGGTTTTGATGTTAAACGTTGCAGGACAGTGCAGGATGGTCCTGTTCACATGTGGGATTGCAGAGCTGCCTTCCACAGAGACCTCCAGGGTGGGCAGAGGATGCTGTGCTCATCCATGTCACCCGCAAGCCCTCTCCGACCTACTTGAGCCCGGGCAGCAATCAACATTTTTGCCCAGAGCCTGTTACAGAAAACCATTAACAGTAGCACTGCTCCCCTGATAAGGCGGGATAAGCCTGTCAGCTTTTGATAAAACCCCAGTCTCCAGGAAAACAAAATACACCAGTGCCTTGCAGGGGAGTGCTGGGGCAGCGCAGCCTGGCTGGGAGCACTGGGCAGAAAGCCGCCATCCCACAGCGCTGGGAGTAGCAGGGCAGACAAGCTTGTCCCAACACCTCTGCTGAATACTTTCGTGCCCTTGCCGATGATAACATTGATTAGGAGGTCAGACACATAAGCCAGAGTTTTCCTTCTTTCTCAGATCCCCCGATGAGGTCCCAGCGATAAGATAGCTCTGTTTACCCAGGCTCAGCCACGGCCACAAAGGAGAGCTTTGTCCACAGCCCTGAAGGTGCAAATATCACTGAGCAAACACAGGCATCCCTGGGTCTTCACACCTGCTGGGGCCTCAAAGCCAGCCCAGAGCCGGTACAGGGTCCAGGTTAATGCGGGATGGGTGGTGGATGCTTAGCTTCACAAAGCCCTGGGATTCATGTTCGAGCCTGGGTGGTTGCAGCATTAGCTCAAGTTTTGGAAGACTTGGAAGCAGAATTAAAATCCATCTCTGTTGAGGTTTCCCAGCTAGGGTTGGATTTTTGTAACTCATCTAACATCTTTCTGCAGACCCACAGACAATTTTGTCACCTGCTACACAGATCTCTCAGCCTTTCCCACAACAAAACCCTTCCAAGGTTCCTCTCAGGCTCATGCCAGCTTCCAGGAGGGAAAATGAGGCACGGTGGTGGTGAGTGGCTTGGCCAGGATTATGCTGGGCTCAGAGCACAGCCATGGCAGGACCTTCTTCACATCTAGAGGAGTTCATTTGTATGCTAGAGTGCAGGGAAGGGGATGGTGCAGCTGCGTTTGTCACCAGCTGTGGTGGCCCAGGGAAGCGTGTGCCCATGCACTGGCAGAATTGGGAGAGGTGGTGGTGGGCAGGAGGGGGCTTGGAAGTGGGTAGAATTGGGTGCTGGGATGTTTGTAGAGATCCGAATGTTGGGATGTTTGTAGAGCAGGAACAAGGGCAGAGCAGAGGGAGCAAACACAAGTGCCAGTGATCGGCTCCCCACCTTCCTCCAGCCAGGCACGGGGGATGGATGGCCCCTGTTTTCATAATCACTGTAGGACTGATTGAACAGGGATTAATTTGCAGCAATCTACAGCATTTTATTAGCAAAGCGGGGAAGTGGTGTGAGGTTGACTAGCCCCAGGCTCCTGGAATGATGTTTCCCATGTACACGCCTGCCTTAGCAGGGCACTTTGCAGATTTCCAGGGGCTCAGGCCCTTTTCAATGTTGTTTATTGGTGAACCGACCTAGTCCAAAGTGATTAGGGAACCTCATTGCCAAAAAAAGAGAGACCCACGCGCAGGGAATATCAAGAGTTGTTTTAGCTCAGTGGTGCTTGATCCCTGCTTTTGAAGACACTGATTCTTCATATACAATAGCTGATACAAGAAACCAGTCTTACAAAACACTCATGTATTTTGAAATGCATTAATTAATATATATTATATAATTATATTATATTATATTATATTATATTATATTATATTATATTATATTATATTATATTATATTATATATTTATATAATATATAAAAATAATAAATAAAAAAATGGGTGACTCTCAATCTTAGCTCCGGCAGTTTAGAGTGGCTCAAGGCTTCGGTCTCTCACCTGGACCTGTGTGTCCTTTTTGACACAGCCAGGGCTTTGCAGTTGAGGATGATGACATGGGCAAAGATGAGTTTTTCTGCCCCTCCTGGGCTGGGAAGGAGTGTTGTGCTGGGGAACATCTCTCCAGGGACAGAGCCATGGAGCAGAAGTGGCCCGGTCCAGGCTGTGCTGCACGGAGCGGGGCCAGCCCCTCCACAGCAGCACAGATGCTCGGCCCTGCTCCGCCGGGTGGAAGCGAATGCACTGAGCTGCCAACTGCTCCCCTGAGCCAGCTCGGCCTCGGAGAGAAACCAAAACCCTTCCCGAGAGCCGTCATCTGTCAAGCTGGTGTTACTGTCTGGCTCATCAAGTGGCCAAGCTGAGGTTTGCAATTCACGGGGAAGGAGAGGAGGCTGCTGTGAGCACTCCCAGAACCACCCCGTGCTCCATCTCCCAGCACAAGGCAAGGGCTGGAGCAGTGTCTGCAGGCACAGGCAGGACCATCTCCTGAACAGGTCAGTAATATGGGACAAAATGGAGGGGTCCACCCCCCTGGACAGTCCCTCTCCCTGCGGCTTTTGTCCATGCTGTAACACAGCAGCTCTGTGGGTCACTCACGGGAGCTGCCTGCAGGGTAGCAGCCTTCCCCAGCTCTGAGAAGAATGCTGTCTTCTGGGTAGGGGTCCCCATTCTCTTGCTAGCACAGGGCTACAGGTGTCTTGGGAAGTGGGGGTGTGTGTAAATACACAGATGTAGCCACTGGCACCTGCTGACAAGGTGATGTGATCCTGGCAGAGAGGAGGAAAGGCGACATCAAACCGATGGCTGAGGCAGCATCAAACTGGTGGCTGGGGAAGGGCAAAAGAGTCATTCAAAGGAGAAAGTGGTGCCGACTCAGCCTCCAAAGGGAAATCCTGTGAGAGCTGATCTTCAGAAAGGTGTTTCTGGCACAGCAGCCCAGAGACCTGGACTCCGTGTCACCTCGGAGGGGATGCTGCTGGGTTTGGAGGGGAGGGGAGCAGCCACGGGTTATGCACGGCTGCGTGACGGGCTCTGGCAGCATCCCACAGCTCCCAGGCACAGGGTCCCTTCAGCAGTGGGTCTGGCTGGGGCTGGTGTAACAGTTCCCCTGGCCCTGCTCCAGGCAAGATTGGGAAATGATCTAGAGTTAAAAAAATACAACATGTTCCTGAACACGCTTTGTTTGTTTTTAAACCAGAGCTCAGCACAGCCTGACCTCACAGGCGGCTGAAGTAGCACGACCGGAGAGGCAGTGACTGGGCACGAGTGGCATCATTTTAAGCTGGGTCTGCCCTGGAGGAATCACAGCCTGAGCTAGTTTAAAACCACTTTGCATTGCTTTCACCCCTCAGCTGTCAGAGAACCATGGCCAAGTTTCCTGGCTCCTCGGGGCAGTGATGGAGGCAGAGCTAAGGCTGTATCCCTGGTCCTTTTAGGCTGAGCAGTTTTAATGCAGACTTTAAAATCTTTTGACTCTTTGCTGGGTTAGTTGCATTATCAGGCCTTTTGCATTTTGAGTAACCTTTGCTCTCTATGTGCAAATTCTTCCAATATCAGTTTCTGCTGTGACATGAACCCTCAAGTGGCTGATCTAATCCTGCATCAGAAATGTAGGAAAACTTACCAGGAAAATGTCTGGGGCTGGGGCAGTGACAACCCTGGGTGTGCTGGCTCCTGCCCCTTGTCTGGGCTGAAGCATCACTTTGAGCTGTGCTCAGATCCCTGGCACCACATGCCCTCCTGAACTGAGGGGCTCTGGTTCTACAAAAATGCAAAAATATTGATCAGATATTGATCACTTGGGGACTGGGATGCTGATTTCTGGCACCTTGAAAAACATTTGCTCAACCTGCAGCAGTTCCTAACTGCCCATGGTTAGCAGACTGGACGGGTAGGAGCTAAGCACCATGGCATGGAATGGAGGGAGGAGAAAGGTCTTCCTGCAAAGCACCACCACCCCTGCAGCAGCCAGCACAGCCGCTGCTGAGATCTGGACCAGATAAGAGGGAAACCACAAGGCCAGAGCCTAAGTGGACAAACTGTTCCGAAGTGGATTCCCCTGGGACTCCAAATAAACACGGAGCACCTCGGAGGAGCTCAGCTGGGGTGGGCAGAGGGTGGGGGTGTGTGTGCTGTGTGCTTTCACTGATAAGCCATAGGTTGTTGGGTGAGCTCTCCTGTTAGCTCCTGCCTTCGGATGGCATCTGGATGAGTTATGGGATGCAAACAATTCATTTCAAAGTATTTACAACCTCGGGAGGCTGGATTTGGATCCTGCAATTAAACAAAGCAAGCTGATGACAGCCTGGTATCATCTTCCAGATTGAAATAACGGGTTCACTTCTTGACCTTTCGTTTCTCACAAAAATAAATTAATTAAGCTCTTTCCAGGCTGAAGCTCATCTGCAAACTTCCTGCACAATACCTGATTTGCAGAGAAAAAATCCTGGTCAAATCCCACAGCTGCTGAAGAAAAGGGAGCTCTTGCGAGATCACCTAGAATGTCCCTGTGAGTGGCATCGCTTCACGGCCATGCCGGGACCTGAGCGTGGGTGCAATGTGCTGGCAGTTTCAGTGCAGGACAGGAGAGCCTGGCCCACTCAGCCCATGTCCTTCCCAGCCCCAGATCAGCCCCCAGGTAAGGTCCACCTGGAGCTCTCATCCCACCCCTCAGAGGAGGTTCCTCCAGTCCTTGTTGAGGTGGACTCATGATTAGCCTAATGAGGCTGAAGCCCTCGTCTCGGGACAGCTTTCAGAGCTGCTCTGACTCCACTCCAGTCTCTGCTGAAGAGCAGCCCATGTCCCCTCCCAGCACACTGGCTGGAGGCATCCAGGACAATTTGCAGCCCATTTCCAGGCACTCTGAGTACAACAGTATGTGCTTCACCAGGGCTAAGCTGGCTTTGTCATTTGCATCCTGTATTGAGTAAGACTGCTTTTGTCTTGGGATAAAATGCCTTGGGTGAGAGGCTGCCACGACATCTCAATGCCCACAGGTTTCTCATCCATCCCCCCGTTGCCTCTTGATGGGCAGTCAGCTGCCTGGTGGCTTTGAAGGAGCTGTCACAGGTCACTGGAGAGGTCCCCAGGGGTTCAAGGCAGGAACACACAAATCAGCGGGACCCTGCTGGCTGCAAGCAGCTGTTTGCCACGTGTGCCAGCTAGCAACGGGGAGATGGTCACTTCTCCGAGATTGTGAAAATCTGGCTCATAATCTGAACATCTCCACACTGTAAATCTCCTGGGAATAAGTCTCACTCTTGCTCCCCTGATGGTTCCCGCGGGGCCCAGAACACCATGTGGGCAGCCAGAAAATATCTAGTGAGTTTTCGGTGCCCCAGTCCAGCCTGGAACTAATAAATGTGGAAGCAGTTATGAAAATATCTCCCTCCCTGAAATTAATAAAAACACTTATCAGACCTCAGCAAGATGGTTCCACATCACAGGTTAAGTCGTGAGCAGTGTCTGTTGCTGTTGGAACCAGCTCCCATGACATGGGTGGCTGGAGGGGCAGACAGGCAGCCACCACACCTGCCCTGCAGCAGCTGCTTGGTGCTCTCCAGAGGCATCTTGTGCTATTGGGAAGAACTGGTCCCAGAGCACCGGGGAAAAGTTGGTAATTGCGAGTGTCAAAGTAGCCCTCAGTAGCTGATCTGATGGGACCTGTACTTTCCTCTTCTGGGTCTGATCTGTGAGCAGCTCTGGACTTTCTCCGTGTATCTGTTCTCAAAACCACACACCAGAGGCCACATACGGGTTGGTGGCTTTGCCAAGCTGTCTGCTGCCCGGTTGTGACAGCCAGTGTTTGAGCTGGCTACAGGTGCTGAGGGTCGACTACTTTACCATGGACATGCCTGATTTACCCCTACTGTCTGCTGAGACCTGGGCACTCCCCAAAACACATTCATGTGTTGAAGCCATCAAGCTCTCCTGAGGAGCATCTTTCCCCTCCTACCCACTCCCTAGCATCTGCTGGAAGTTCACCCTTCCTGATGCCAGGCCTGCCGGTGCCCATGGCTGGTGGGGAGGTTTGCTGTGCAGAGGGGAGGAGGGAGCACTGTGGGCTTGGCACTGGCACGCTCAGCACCCGAGTCCAGTGGCAGGATAAGCACCTGCTGCCCCATCTCTACAGGCTTGGTTTGGCCAGTGGAAATAAGATCTTTGGGCAACTGAGCTGCAAAACTCCACCAACTTCAGCCTAGTATGTCCCCTGGTTTTCGGTGGCTGAGAAAATCAGCCAAGCTGGAGCAGTTTTTCTTAGAGACAGCAAAAGACCCGCAGAATTGTAGAACTGTTTAGGTTGGAAAACACTTAAGATTATCAAATCCAACTATTAACTCAGCACTGCCAAATTCACCACTAAACCACGTCCCCAAGCACCACATCTATGCATTTTTTTTAACACTTCCAGGGATGGTGATTCCACCACCTCTCTGGGCATCCCTACCAGGGAGCAATGTTCCTCTTTTTAAGCCTTGGCTTCAAATATAAGGGCAATAGATTTTCTTTAAGGAAAGAAATCCCCAAATTTGTTAGTATTGGCACAACACTATATTTTTCACTACCCTTGTTTCTCATTAGCAGCTGAATCATTTTAACAGGAACTTTTCCAGAAATATTCAACCTGAGTCAGACACCCAGTCTCAAACATTTCAGCCCAAACAGTGAGTTTGTCATTTTTTTAACACAGAAGAAAATTAGTGTCTTCTTATGACTGGAAATCTCAGGCAGCATTAATGTTGCTGTTACCATCTTGGGCTTCAGTATTGCAGACCGATGTTACATTCTGCAGAACTGGTGCTGACAGGGGGACATCTCCAGGGCCTCCCAGTCCCTGGGGCATGTAGGGGTCTGGGAGCTGGGCAAAGTGGGAAATGGTGTGCAGCATCCTCAGGGAGGTCCTGGGTCACTCTGATGCTGTCTTGCCTATTGCTTTTGCACAGAATTGCCATTCCTCAGGTTTTTCACACATGGAAAAGTCTTCTGTTCCCCAATGCCTTTTTGTGCCACCAGGAATATTTTCTCAGCGTGTTCCTCCCCAGGACTCCCCTCTCCTGCTGCATCTACATTTGCAGTTTGGCCTTTCCTCGCTTCCAGGGGTGTTTCTCAGGGGTGAACAGGGGTGAGAGGCATTTGGCCTCATGGGGAGCAGGTCAGGGTGCAAGCGGCTGCCCAAAAAAACTCCAGCCCCAGCAGTGGGGGGTCTCTGGGATACATCAGCAAGGATGGAGCTTTCCTTCCCCCACCACCAGCGCACACTTGCTTTTGCTGCAAACCAGGTTTGTGGCTCCGGTTTCGTGGGCGATGCCAGCTATAGCTGCATATTTTGTGGTGTGTCCACACACTTTCCTCCATCTTTTTGCTCCGTCAGGAAGACCTGGGGCTTGGCGCAGACCCTGCGTCTCCCTCTCACAGCCACAACACCCCGATGGATTTCCCCTTCAGTGGATTAGCCTGAGCAAACCAAACCAATTTCCGATCCTCCTCCTTACTCAGACTTAACAGCGCACGCAAATGAATTTTCCCGAGCAAACGTTTTTGTTCAGTGTCGGCCAACTGGGTCTGTGGTGGGTGGCACTGGGCCACACGGGAGGGTGCAGGGCTGCCTGCCATGCAAGCAGAGCTGGATCCAGCCGCTCAGTCCCGATGGCTCCTGGGGCCACACGTGGTGGCTGTACTGTGCAGGACTTCGCTGCTGTCACGGCCAGTGTTCATCTATGTTTTGCCATTTTGCTGCAAGCAAGCACGGACAGAAACCTTCTCCCCAGCTTGGGCAGCATCCATGGCCCCCAGGGGACATCCACACTGCCTGGGATCACTCAGGCACCGCAGCCCGTGCTGGACCAGTGCAGTCCGGCAGCATGCAGCGGTGCAGGAGCTCATCCCACAGCTCCAGTTCATGCCAGCTGCTCCAAAACCTCAAACCAGTCAGCAGCAGGCTTGAAGGGATGCAGTGCTGTAGGGGACCGGGGACGCCTTCCCACTGCCTCCCATTTTCTCTTTACCTCCCAGTCCATCAAGCAGACAGGTCTCCACTGGCTCTGGCTGCTCCATCTCCATTGTCCCCTCTCTTTCATTTAAGGGTGGCTGTTTCCTTCACCAATATGACCCTCAAAAATTATATCCCTGAGGATACCTCCAGGGATCCCCTGGGAGCAAATCCCCTCCCCAGATGGGCACAGGCAGGGTGTCACTCTCAGCAGCTGGGGCAATGCATGCAAGGCTTGCTCCTGCAGAAGAGAAATAATGGCTTAGGCTGAGTTAGCAATTTTCTGGAAAAAAAAAACAAAACCAAACAAAACCAACAGAAACACTTATCTGGGAAAAGGACAGTTTTAAGGAGACTAAGACTATGCATAAATTCAAGTCAAATTTAGAGATTACTTTCAGCCCCTGGCTTCTTCTATTCTCCCCTTTCCCTTCCCCCCTCCCCTGAATTATTGTTTGTAAAAATTAAAACAAAATGTTTTGGGGTTTTCGTTTGCTTAAAAAGCAATTTGCATTTTGAAAATTGCCAAAATATAAGTTTTGGAAGGGTGGGGTCTTTTGAAAGGGCAGCATTGTCATTGCTGAATGAAAACCGCGGAGAGGAATGTGTCCTGGGAGACGCAGGACGCTGGGATGTGGGGCCTGGGGGACATGGCGGCAGCACAAAAGACCACAACCACAGCTCCCACCACACAGCTCCAGCCTGCGCCTCCATTCACATATCTCCTTTCATTCTCCCAAATGCAAAATCCTGCCCGCCTTGACCTTCTTCGATGTATCCAACTGACCAAGACACGGTTTTTAATGTGGAGGTACTTTTGCTGTAGTTTCTTCACCCAGCTCCAAACTACAGCTTTCCTCTTTCCTGCTCAGACCTTCTCGAGGTTTCCGAGCATCTGCATTTAAGTGATTTCTGGTTATTCATACTGGAGCCTGGCAGCCCAGGTAGAGGCTGTTTGATAAAATTGTCTGCATCTGTGCACAATAAAGTCAGTGAACAAAACGCTTGTGAGGTCCTTGGCAAAATAAGGGAAAGAAGAGAGGAGGAGGCAGCAACACCGAGCTTAGTTAAGCAACTTGAACCAAAACCTTTCATCGGGGAGATCTCAGCACCTGGCACATGTTTTGCCTATGGCTGGATCTGCAACCCGTGCAGGGGTGTCTTCTCCACCGTGTGGAAAGCAAGGCACAGGGACTGTAGGTGATGCCAATATCGGGAGTTGATTTTTATTACAGCCAGCGAAGGCGTTCATAGAAAGAAAAGATGGGTTGCTAAAGAGCCACTTACTGTGGCAGGGAAATTCAAACCAAGAAGCACTGGCTGGAAATTAAAGCCAGGCCACTTCATGTTAGGAACAAGGCAAAATGCTTTAGCACAACAGGGGATTAACCATCGGCAGAGGGAGAGGTTGGGCAGGAGCCGTGTTTCCTGAGCGCCTCTGTCCAGGGACAATGCGGCCGGGTGAGCTGCACGCCCTGCCTGCAGCACCCGGGGACCACGCACAGATTTGGAGCTGGCGTCCAAAAGCACCACGATCTGCTGCTCAGTCCCGGTTGGTCCTAGGGGCTGGCTCCCAGTGATAGCATTGTACCCAGGCACTGCCGTACGCTGCAGCTCCCGGCCCCCACCGCCCGTTTTCTGTAGCACCAGAGTGATGTATCCCATCACGACATGGCCCAGCCTTGTCTCCAGCAAGGACATTCTGGAGCTTAGATGGGTCATATATTGCACTGCCCAAATTCTTCCATCCCCGTGCAGTACTGTCAGGAAAAAAAAGGATGGCTGTTTTCCTTCAGTCAGACCAAGTGTCTCCCATTAGGCATCTCCGAACACATCAGGTTACAGACAGAGCTACCAGCTGGCCCTGGTTGGTGGCCAGTGGTGCACAGCACTGGCCACTCAGGACCCAGACACTCTGGGTGAGCACAGGAGACAGTAATTTCAATTAAAGCCCTTGGGTCAGTTTGGCCCCTTCTGTCTGCACAAACAGGTGCATTGGGAGTGGGTGGATGATGGAAAAACACCCGTGTGTGGGGTTAGGAGGCAGTCGGTGCCCAGTCGAGGTACTCGGTGACCTAGGAGTGTAGGGAAAGGTGGGGACAGAGCCAAGGCTAAGCTGTCAGAGCCAAAAGACATCATGGGGGAAGTGTGGCTGTTGTGCCCTGGCTGCTTGCAATGCTTGTGGGGAGCTCGCAGGGAGGCCAAGTGCAGGGACACTGAGCATGGAGAGGGTCTCAGCCAGCCCACACCTTTGCCCGGCAAGTTCACCCCCCTCCTGGGAGGGTTTATACCCTGAGGCATACACAATTTTAAGGTTGTTTGCTCTGGATGAGGACAGGGTTGGTTGTTCTGGGGAGCTCTTTGTGGCTTCTTCCCTTCTCCAGCCACTGGATTTTCCCATCCCTGGAAGATCAACGTAAAACCGATGCTGGGAGCAGGGCTGCAAGCAGCTCGGCACGCTTAGTCCTCCACATTCCCATGCAGCTCTGCCTTGGTGGAAATATTTGCAAAGATCTTGAGAAAATCCCAGGAGTTCTGCTTTCCTGGCTTTGCAAAAACATTTCTGCTATCAAGCAACCCAAAGAAATGTGAAGATTTTCACTCACTCTTCGGGTGGGCTCAGCTTTGAATTTTAAAAAGGGATTTGCCAATGCAATCTTGCAACATATGTGAGCACCAAGTCCAGTTTTAGGAGGAGGTGAGCTTTCACACTCTTTGGAAAACATGCCTTTCTGCCAGATTCCAGGAAGAACTAGGTCTTCTCTGAGGCCATGCCACCCCCTGGAGAAATGCCTCTTCACGTTTGTCACCAGGGACTGAAATCCTGTGGTTTGTAGCACCAAAGGCAGAGTGGCTGGTGAGCCTCGAGGTTTTGAGCGGTGGAGATGTGCCTGCATGACCACAGGCTACAGCAGGGACTTCAACCCTCAGACTGAGGGAATTAAATCCTTTTTTCCTCTGCTTGAGCTGAGTCCTGAGGCTGTGCTGTTGATACAGGTGCTGCCTGTGTGGTGAGCTACAGCCAAGAGCAGATCATTCATGCTGCAGCCCTGATGCACCCCTCTGCAGATCCGTCTGCCCTGAGTGGAGGAACCAGCCCTCAGCCCTGTGCCTGCGTGGCTGGGAAAAGGGTTTAACCTCAACATCTTGGTCACCTCTCTGTAAAACAAGGATCAGGATTCTAAAAATCCCACCTCCTTCCCGAAAGTTTAACTCATGAGTTCTGCAGGGCAAGAGGCACCTCTACGTGTACAGCACTGGCTGCGGCAGAGCCATGGTGGCTGCGTGGCACGCCGGGAGGGAAGAATGCCACAGTGCCTAGCGAAGCACGAAGTGCTCTTCCTGAGGTTAAGGCAGAAGGGAAAAACCTGCAAGGGGGAGGTGCAGAAAGCACCTGGCGCCTTCTCCACCGCATGCTCCTGTGCTGCTTTTAGATGCAAACAGGCTGTTTAAGTGCGCTTGCACATGTGTCCGCTGGACCAGCCAGATCTAAAAAGCAGCAATTCCCTCAGCATGCAGGAGCTGTGTCACTTCTCTCCTAGATGGTCGTCTCCTGGTTTGGGATGTGACAAATGCACCCAACAGGCTGGTGGGATCATCTAAGGAGAGGCCCCACTCGGTGTAAGGGATCTCACTTTCCCGCAGCCGGCAAACTGCTGTCGGGCCCCTCGTCGTGCCATTAGTGTGTTGGTG
>JAVJGJ010000001.1:115870534-115903241 GCA_035590215.1 Microhierax caerulescens | reverse complement strand
CTTTGAGCCACCCTCCCCGCCCCCCCCCCCCCTTCCCCCAGCCTTTTTATTCATTTTAAGGCTAATTTGTTTTGTTAATGTTTTCTTGCCCTCCCCCTCTCTCCTGTGCAGATTGTGACTCATACTGCAAAGCCTCCAAGGGGAAACTGAAAATCAACATGAAGAAGTACTGTAAGAAAGACTATGGTGAGTCGCCTCTCTCCTCCACTTCCCAGGGATGAGTGGTTGCAAGGAGATGGAGAGGGGGAGCATCTCCCTCCCGGGGTGTCCCCAAGCTCACCTGGCCCAGGGGCAGGTTGCTGGCTGGGTTCCAGCCACAGCCGGGGCCAGGCTGCCCGTGCTGGGGGTGTGCAGTTTGGAGTATGGGGTTTGCTGGGTTTGGAGAGGCTAGCGATGCTTGGCGGAGCAGCAATATGATGTGTTACTTGGAAAATACACATTCCTCTGCAGATGCTGAGAAAAGCCCCAGATCAGGGTCTGTAGTGTTCTCACCCCAGTGTCTGTAGTGGCCCCATCCCACAGCATCTTCTGGATTACAGTGACACTGTGTCCTGTCTCTTCTTACTGTGCTGTTACATGCAGCAGCTTTTGAAAACCATGTTTGCTGTGGTGATGAGCAGCAGGCGGTTCCCTGTCATATGGATCCATCTCCCCTGTAATTCTCAGGCAAATTCAGAGGGTGACACAGCCCTGGGACAAGCCAGAAAGGCTGCGAGATCCCCGTCCTTGCTCAAGATCGCCAGCATCCTTCCACAGCTCTGGCTTGGAGCAGGCACATCCCAAGCCTCCACCCCACCTTTCTGCTCCTGGGATTATTTTTGATGCAGGTCCTTTCCCAATGTGGTCACCAGCAGGTCCATGCAGGAGGTGTCCAGGGTGACCCTGGGAGGGGATTTCCTTCAGGCCACACCAAGAAACCCCTTGAAGCCCTCCCAGGGGCTCAGCAGCCCCTTTCCAACCCGGCTCAGCCATCGAGCTGCTCTGGCATGGGCAGGTGGGAGGGATGGATCCACTTCGGTCCTACCTGCCCAAAGGATCACCCCCCTTCACCAGCCACATGGGCAGGTGGGAGGGATGGATCCACTTCGGTCCTGCCTGCCCAAAGGATCACCCCCCTTCACCAGCCATGCCAATACTGCCGGAATAAGCCGAGTGTCAGGAATGGGACTGACCTGGAAAAATCAGGTAGAGCTGGTTAAATAGAGATGCTCTGCGCCAGGGGATGTTTAGAAATGCTGCTAAACATACACAGGGGCTGGCAACTATCTCACCCCCCCTCAGACACTGCAGCTGCAGGGAGCAAAGTGTCTGCAGGAGGAACCAAACTGGAGCCTTCAGGTTTGGTGTGGGGCTGGGGAGCAGGCTGGTTGTGGGTGAGCCTGGCTTCGACCTGAGCCTTCAAACGTGTGAGCAGCCAGGGAAGTGCAGGGTCTGTGGGACATGGTTTAGCATCTGCCAGGGCTGCGGCTGCCCCAGTGGCTGCCAGCCCTTCCCCTCCACGGTAGAGGAATGCATTATACATACATGCGTATGCATGTGTACATATGTATCTCTGTGTGTGTGTGTTTATTTTCATCAAACTAACAAGGAAATAACTCCCATCCCATCTGCATCAAAGCATCCAGGAGTGGAGATACCTTCTCTCTCCTTCAAGCGTCCTCACAGCAGCTTCTCAGCATGTCTGGGAAGTGTTTGTAAGAGCAGAACGAATTCCCATTTAACAGCCCGTCCCTGGACAAGGCGCTTCCCTGCAGGACCGGACGAGAGATGCTCAGTGCTGGCTTTGTGCTCTGGCACCTCCCTGCAAGCTCAAGGGAAGCAAGAGGGCTTGGAAGCCAGTGTTTTATTTGCATTCCCATTTATTCTTCCACTACCCAAGTGGCAAAATGGTTGTGGAGAGCATCCCTTGGCAAGGATAAGCTACCAGGGCTAGGATGTGCTTGTGGTCCCCATCCAGCAAGGCTGCACCAAGGTCTGGCCTTGGTTGCTGCTGAAGGTTCATCAGATGTTAGAAAGATCCAAAGGATGCCTTTTCCCTGAGAGAAAAGGGTTTAATTGCACATGAGAAAGTCACTGCTAGAACATGAGGTTATTAAAGATGGCAGCAGGGCTGAGCACCAGGCTAGTAAAGCTGTGGGGTTTCTCGTGGGTGGATTCTCTGCTGGCTAATAAGGTACAATCACATTTCCTTTACGTGGCACATGCATCCCTTCATTTTCTCACCTGGCTTCTCCAGCATCTCCTAAGGGCTGAGCTTACACTGGAGTGTTTGCTCTCTGAAGAGGGGAGAAAGCAGACATGTGATTGCAGGAAACTTGGACCTGTCATGATCCAAACTGGCCCCGGGGATGCAGAGGGTGGTAGGGAGGAAAAAAGGCTCATGCAGCCCCCTTGAAGCACACTTGCAGCCGAGCAGCACTACCTTTCCCTGTGGCTCTCGGGGTGACAGTTACAACACGTCGGTGGCAGCAGTGTTCGGGCTCTGCTCGAGGGGCAGCCCCACCGTGGGTTTGCTCTGTGGCTTGTCTGATCTTGCTGGGGATAGATATTTCCTGGGGCTTCAAGTGAAAACTCACACTTGGTTTTGTTTGAGGCTATAATGTGGGCTCACAGGCTTCAAGAGGTCCTGGGGAGATGAGGGCAGCTCAAGAACAGCCTTGTGCAGGAGGTACCCCGGGAGCAATGAATAGGGGCGCTGGGAAGAGCTTGTCTTTTATCACGCAGCATCGCTTCTGCCAAAGCACAAGTGAGCCAAAGCCATTTGCTGGGGCTGCTTCAGTGCGAGTGGGTGCACGCTGTCCCCGCGTGGGAACTGGGGTGCTCCCACCCGAGCCCTCCTGGCCCTGGGGGGTCCCCAGCCAGCCCCACTGCCCCAGCCAGCCCCACGGCAAATTTGTTTTATCAAGGGCAAAGCAGCTTGGCAAGGGAGCAGGGCAAGCGGTGCCGCAGCACCCCCAGCCACGCTGGGCAGTCCACACTTTCAGCAGGGCCAGGAAGGGAAGAAAGGGTTGAAAAGGTGCAGGGAGGGATAATAAAGACTTTGGGACTGACACCCCAGCAGGAAGCCAATTAGGAGGCTCTTTTCCTCACCGTTATGCTGGCATCGCTGGGCTGAATGTCCTAAAAGGCCCTAATTAGCTTGAACAGAGTTACTTCTCCTGCAGGCTCAATCGGGAAGCTATCATCCGCCCCTGCCTCTCAATGGGGCTTTTTAGCTCCCCGTTTCATTCACCAATTCAAAGGGGATATTTTCCCTTATTTATTTTTCTTATCTGTTTGTTTTTGTTGGGTTTGTGGCTTTTTTTTATTATTATTTCTTTTTATTTTAAATTGGGCTCTTATCCGCGAGATGCGTTTTGATACAAATATTTGGAGTGAAACAGGGCACAGGGAGGGCAGGCTGGGAGATTTCGGTGGGGGCAGGCAAGAATAGCAGCTTTTGCTTTTGCTGGGTTTATTTGGGCTGCCTGGTGGAACACCAGGCTTGCTCAGGTCCCAGAAAACCAGGGCTAGAGGAGGGCGTTTGCTGGGTTTGGGGCACTTGAAATTAGCCTGGAGAAGAAGGGGGGGGGTGTCCCGGCTGAGCTCCACTGAGGATGGAGATTCCCCCATGGCCCCAGAGGAGAGGAGATTATTTTATTAGGGAAGCTGATGCTGGTCCAGGTGATGCAGGAGCATCTCTCATTTGCTTGTGTGCCGCTGTTCCAGCCCGATCTTTGGGGTTTTCCCGCTGTCTGGTGGGGTGGTTCATCCCAGCGGGATGGGCAGCTGTGGCGAAGGAACAACCGAGCTTTTTAATCTCAGTTTTCCCTCTGACCCTGAGCTCCCCACACTGCAGTGGGGCCCAATCATGTGCAGATAATGCTGGAGTGTTTTGCTGGGTACCAGCACCATGGTCCCAGCCGTCGCCCCTGTGCCTTCCCTGCATCCCTCGCGCAGCATCGGGGTGGAGATGGGGGCGAGGAGAAGGACCTTCATCTGCTCACTTTGCCCTTTCTTGGAAAAAAAAAAAAAAAAAAGTTAAAAAAATCCTTCCTTTCGTGGAGACTTCACTTAGTCACCCCCTTTGTTGAGAGGAGCTTGGCAGGGGCTCGTGGAAAAAAGCAAAATGTGTTTTCAAAAGGCAGCTTGAAAAAAGAGAGGGGGTGAAAAAACCCTGAATCCACAGAAAAACCCAAGGCCAGAGGGGAAACACCATCCCTGGCTCACAGCCCCTTCCACTGCCCTGGAAGGTCGGGAAATCCTGTTCCCGGAGCAGGGAAGCGCTGAGCGATCCTTCCCCGTAACCTCATCCCGAGGGAGCGACTGGGCAGCGCAGGGGGGACTCTGCCTGGCCAGGGTGCACCCAGGCCGGCCGGGATTAGGGGTCATAAATCTCCAATATTAAATCAGTAGGAAATTGGCAACCGGAGGCAGGCAAAGCCACGGGCAAATAAATTTAAAAAAAAAAAAAAAAAGTGGAGGGGGGAGGGAATCCTGTTTTAACCCTTTGCTCCAGCAAGGAGCCAGCCCTTTCCATTCCCAAACCCAAATGGTGTTGGGGTCACCTTCTGCTGCTGGTTGGAGTATAATCCACAGGGGCTCTGCACCAGTTTCCATCTGTCCCTATTAAAGACCCTTTTGTCTCTCCTGGCAAACTACTTTCACCCACTGGCAGCCCCGTGATCCCATGGGATCTTTCCCTGGGGCCAGCACAGTGGTGCTCTCCATCGCTGGAAGCTCAGCTCCACAAAGCTCCAGCTCCCACGGTCAGGTTAGCATACGGGATGCGTAGGTTTGGCTGTGTAGACCAGTCCTAGGTCAGCTTCGGCAGGGGAAGCCTTGAAATCAGGAGGCTTATCACAAAACCCAAAAGTAAATACAAAACAAACAAACAAAAAAACCCACTTTTTTTTTTTTCCAGCTTCACTCTTTTAATGGAAATCTCATGATTTTTGGGCCCCTGACTCATGGTCTCTGAATGCTGTGAGGCGCTGCTTTTATTTAAGCCTTTACACAGCCGCCCTCAAGCATGTTGTTTCAAGGGTTTGGGGTTGGTTTTTGTTTTTATTAACATCCCGTCATCCACCCTTCAGCTTTCATCTGCAACATCAAGCCTTCAGGTCTATCTTGTGGCTGGAGGCTCCCAGGCAAGCCTCAAGGAGCTGGGCAGCTCCAGGGCCCCAGAGCTGAGTGCTCAGCACCCTGCACCAGGGGATATGGGGGGGACACACCAAGGACCCCCATCCCCTCCCGCAGCCAGGGGACCACTCAGCCACCTTTTTCTTGGAAAGAAGTGTAATGTAGTAGGACACTTATATGCATCACCTGGGCTGGGGTGACTTATAAGGCAGCATCCAGGTGGGATTTGTGGATCAGCAGCTTTGGTGTCAGGTGGGATGCGGTTAATGGGGCAGAGCCCCCTGTGCTCACCGGGTCTGAGCATCCTCCCCTCGCTCCTCAGCGCCTGTCCCCCAGCTCTCCATGCCTCTTTGGTTGACCTGGAGCTCCCTTGGAGCGGCTGATGGGGAGCAGAGCAGGCGCAGAGTAGTGAACCTGGAGAAAAATGCTGAGGGCTATGAGGGGTGCAGCTGGCCGCAGATTACCCACAGGGCTGGGCTTCCCACCCTTGGCAAAGCACAGGGTGAAGCGGGCACAAGGCACAGGCAGCCCCAGGGCACCACCAGGCTCGGGCCCTGGCCCAGAGCCCATCCTCACTGGAAATCCATGTCACCAGCCTTGGCTGGAGCAGCAGCACCTTCACAGCTGCAGCTCATTTGATTTTGTTCTCCCCCTCTGGCTCAGCATCCACTTCTGGGGGACCGGAGCCAGGGATGCATCATCCCCTATTACACCCTCCCCATAGACACTTCCAGGGATGTTTTTCCAGGGATGTGGTGACAGGGACTGTCCTCAGTGCAGCTCAGCCTCAGTACAGGGGTTCGGTGGGTGCCTCAGCAAAGTGAGAGCAGTTCACCATGGCACAGGTAAAGCCAAGCTTTGCCCTACGAGATGGCAGGTGAATGACACCACCAAGCACCAAAGCTGCCTTTGGAGTGGTGGGGCACAGCTGAGCCCCTCCTGAAATCATGAAGGAACTGAAACTTTCATGAGAAATGAGTGCCTAAATCCCCAGGGATTCACCCAGGGGAGCCAACTTAGGTGCTTCCAAAAATTGCTCCTGCGCCTCTCTGCTTCTCTGCACATCTCATGTTCCTCAGGAGATGCTGGAGACCCCACCCCACCCCGCCACCAAAATGCCCAGGCAAGTTAGCGCTAAACTTGGGCTCTGAAACCAGGCTCAGGGGAAACCACATGTCCTGGATGCAAAGTTATGGGCAGAAAACTTGCTGTCAGCAGAGGCAGCTGTGGCCGTGCCAGCCAAGCCTTCACTGAAGCTTTCACTCCTTCCACTTCATTAATAAAAGGGGAAAAAAAATAAGAGACAGGGGCCCTGACATCAAAAAAATACAGACTGTGTATTTTTGAGCAGAGTTTCCTGTAACCACCTCTCTCCGGTTCCTTTTCATTCATTTTCTCCATTTTGTCAGTGTGGATCCAGGCAGGTCAAAGGGTTAAGCTTTTTTGGAAAGATTTGTTTCCAAAAAATAAAAATTGGCTAATCTTCACATTTTGTTACCTTCACACCAGACTGGGAAATACACGGTCAGAGCTTAGGGTTGTTTTTTTTTCTTTTTTGTTTTTTTTTTTCTTTTTTTTTTTAATGAAAGCATCTGGCATCCATGACATGCTCTGAAAAAAAAAAAACCAAACCCAAAACCCAAACCCAACCAAACTCCATATATTTTGTAATGTGCTAAAAAGCCTTGCTGGGCTGCAGAGCCCAGCTTCCTTCCATAGCCTGAAATCAGTTTGCACATTGTGGTTCTAAAGAGGGTGATGCTTCTCCACTGCTAATCTGGGGGGGTAAAACTGGGCTGTTACAAGGCACATGAGAGTTGTGCCCCGGTTTTGGGGTTTTTTTTTGAGGTGTCTTTCCCCCCATTAATCTATACAGGCAAGACTGGACCTGCTGGGGCTGGCCAGGTGGCTGAGCCAGGCAGGTGGATGGGCAGGGGTTTATAGCTCACAGGGCATGAAGGGGAAGGGGAAAAAAAAGGGTAAAGCTCAAAGATTTGGTCAAAAAGCACTTCATGGTTGGATTGCACCAGCCTGCACAGAGCCACCAGCCCTCGCCCGCTCTCCCGGCCAGGGCTGGCATCCTCACCCAGGTGTTTCCCTCTGTCTCTGCTGGTGGGGACCCCTCATCCCACTGTCAGCAAAGAAACCCAGGAGGGCTGGGTAGTCACTTCCTGGTGAAGATATTTTCCTGGAAGCTGATTTTTAGGGAGAAGGAATGTGTTCAGCCTCCCTGGAGGATGTGATCTTGGCTGACTGCTGCTCCCGTTCTGTTCTGCTGTCCCTGCACTGTGGTGGACCACTGCTGGGAAGAAGCCCGCCAGCACTGCAGGAGCTGCCTCCAGGCTTATATCTCCTCCTCCTCCTCGCCCTGCTGTGGGGCCAAACGCTCCCTTTCCCACATGGGTCTTCATCCTTCCCTATGGCTTGAACCCAAGTCTACAGATGTCACCTGCAAGGGCACGGCAGCGCCTGCTGGAGGGATGGCCAGGAGGCACGGATGGATGTGCTCCGGCATGGGCAGGGTGCCCGAGGAAGCAGCCTCCTGCAGGAGGAAAGGGAGGAGGAGGGGAAGGGCTGGAAGGGTTTATTGTTGCCTGCTCAGACCCACCTGGGCTGCAGCCCAGGGCTGCCCCACAGGGTACAACTGTGGTGGCTCCAGGGGGCTTCTGAAACCAGGTGGGAGCAGAGCCCACTGGTGCCCACCACCATCCCACCTCTCAGCATCTTTGTGGACAGCCTCGCAGAGCCCCTTCCTATCCAGATCACAATGACAAGCCACCTCCTCGCTCGCCCTACATGACCATGGGCCACGGCTCCTGCGGAGATGCTGGTGGGTGCCGGGATAACATAACATACAGCGCGTGTTTCCAGAAAGAGCAAGGGCTGGAGCGGCAGAGCGCTGACTCCACCAGGTCTTCTCAGTCCATATGACTACGGGTGGGCTGGCTACACAACATTAGCCACAGGCTTGGAAAACATCATCATCTTGCTTAGGGATCACAGTTGTCCTCCATCTCAGTCTTGCTTTAGGAGCTTGTTATCTGCCAGGACACCTGGCTTGCCTGGCTGCTGCATGCCAAGGTACCCCTGTGGAGCCCCATGTTGCTGTTCAGTATTTACAGAGTGAGTCTGCCAGACCCCAAAGTCAGGTCGGACGCTGCCACCAGCGCCTCCTTACAGAGCCCTCAGTCCTCCACCTGTGCTCTTCACCAGCAGTCTGCTTCCAGCGCGAGCGATGAACGACCTTAACTCAGGAACATCTCGAAACACGTGAACAGCCACCCTCCCCGCTTCCAGATCCCTCCGTGGGTCTGAACCCCTGCAGGGTCCTGCCCCAAGGCCAGGCGCTCAGGGGAGCTCTCTCCTTGCACTGGCCCCAGGCAGATGTGCTGGAGGCCCTAACAGGGCTTTCCTACCTCCAGATGCCAAGTCTTGGAGATAGGGGCCGGTCCCAGTGTTTTCCTCCAGATTTTAGCTCATCTTCTCTTAAAACCTGGGGCTGCCTTACAGTCCTGGTGCAGATGCACCATCCAGCCAGGAAGGGAGAGGGATGCCCCGTGCAGAAACCCATCCTCTGGCTGAAGCGTGTGCTGCTCTCTGGACACGTGGGTCAGGAGAAAAAGCTCATCCCTGGTTCTGTGGTGCAGCCTGGGGTTTTGGCACTGCCGATGGGGAGAGGCACCCCTCTGCCTGCTGCAATGCACCCCTGGTGCGCAGAGCCCCTGCCCCACACTCGGGCCACCACCCGGGGCTGGAGGCACAAGCTGGCCCTGGGCTTGTTAATTTTGTCTGTGCTTGCTGCTTCAAGGGAAAAGGCAGGTCCAGTGCACACAAATCCACCTGATTTTTAAAAGTTCTTTCAATCACTTTGAGAGTTCACCGGTGCTGGGGCAGATGCCGCTGCACCAGCAGTCCTGGGGAACGGCTCCGCCTGTGCTTGCTTCATAACCATGTCCTGGAGATGATGGTCTTGTAGGACTCAGACAGGAGATAGAGGCAACCTGCTCTCCATCACTGCTCTGGGCAGCCCTGTGTCATTTCCACGGCTCCTAGCACAAGGAGTGCCACAGTTCCTGGCACACAGCTGCTCCCAGCCTCCCCCCAGCCTGGGGGTCCTGCAGTCCCTGTGGTCCTTGGGTGAGCCATGCCCATGCTCACTGGGGACCCACAGGGCCACCTCTGTGGCAGCGGAGCTGGAGATATCTCCCAAGCCTGTGGTGGTCTCAGTACCTTTGCTGGGATCCTCTGTCACCAGCACTAGCTACTCCAGCTGGTGACAGATGGCCTGGGGACAGAAGTAGTTCTTGTGCCACCACCACCCCTTGGTTGCTGTCCCCCAGCCTGGGCTCAGGAGACAAAATCCCTTTTCCTCACACAGCCTGTTAGGTGAGACTTGAAATTCGTTTTGTTCTCGCCAGCTCAGATTGTAACATC
The DNA here is from genome assembly GCA_035590215.1 of Microhierax caerulescens. Classification (NCBI taxonomy): domain Eukaryota; kingdom Metazoa; phylum Chordata; class Aves; order Falconiformes; family Falconidae; genus Microhierax; species Microhierax caerulescens. The sequence continues at coordinate 115,893,686 of JAVJGJ010000001.1, read as the reverse complement.
TTTTCCTCTCTTGCCTCATGTTTTTGGGTTTGTTTTTTTTTTTTCCAGCTGTCCAGATCCACATCCTGAAAGCGGAAAAAAATGCCGACTGGTGGAAGTTCACGGTCAACATCATCTCCGTCTACAAACAAGGGAGCAACCGGATACGGCGCGGAGACCAGACCCTGTGGATCCACTCCAAGGACATAGCGTGCAAGTGCCCCAAAATCAAGCCCATGAAGAAGTATTTGCTGCTGGGCAACAACGAGGACTCTCCTGACCAGAGCGGCATCATTGCGGACAAAACCAGCCTGGTGATACAGTGGAGGGATACGTGGGCTCGGCGGCTCAGGAAGTTCCAGCAGCGGGAGAAGAAGGGGAAGTGTAAGAAAGCCTAAAGGAGGAGAAGGCAATGGAGCACGCGAGAGGGAGAGACTGACTGTGCATGCTGCTTTGTGTAGAGCTTGGGCGGGCAGGGACCAGCGATGGGGACAGCGGGAGGAACATCGCGCTGTCGGGACGGGCTGGGGGGGACGGGAGGGACGGCAATGGTGGCTGTGGGGCTGACAGGTTTCACCTCATGTTCCGGGAGAAAACAAAACGAAACACAACAACAAAACAACAAATTCACACATGTGGATATAAAACAAGGAGTGTGGGTGCGGGTGTGTGGCACCCAGGCTCCCCTGCAAGCTTCTTTCTGCCCCATTAGCTGAAGAAATCAGAGACCCCAAACTGCCTTCCAGCTGCCAACATCTGCTGCTTCCAAAGCACGGCATGGGAACATCAAACCTGTAAGAAACTAATCCACTGCGACGCTGGAAATTAACTCCCCATCCTCAAAAATACGTATTCTCAGCTTAGGTTGAACAAGTCAGTTATGGTCAAAGAAACTAACCCGAGACTTATCAGCGGGGACAGACCCGAGCACTGACTACATGGGTCGTTTGAAGACTCTTGGGTATCTGACAGCCGTACAGATCACCCCCCGTGCGGTACCCAGGAGTGGCCGAGGTCTCCAGCCGTGGCAATGCTCTGATCCCAGGTTATAGGCACAAGCCAAGACCATGTTGGTGGGCAACGTCCACATGGGCACAACTCGGGGCGCGACTCCTTGCTCTGTCCCCCACACCCTGAGGAGCACTGGCCGCACCACACCGAAGAAACGTGAGCCCGTGGGACACCCTGGCCCCCTCCCAGCCACTGATACACAGTCAAGGAGTTAATAAACCGGAATGCCCAAGGAAACACCCAGACTTTGCAAAAAAATAAGTTGGCATCCAGTTCCCATAGGTGCCCTGGAAGATCTTGCCTGTTGCAGTCCCTGATTCTCCACTGCAGCCCCCACTGAGCCCTTCTTTATGGGCTTGGTCCTCCCTGCTGCTGCCAGCGGACTGATGAACCCTCAGATGACAAAAAATCTGTGCAGATGACACCAAGGTCCTGCCTGGCCACTGGCTTCCCTCCCAAACTCAGCCAACTCTCCCAAACCCACACCAGTTCTGCCCATGCTCCCTCTGGAGCTGCAGCTCCCCAGCATCCCTGCACAGGGCGGCCAGACCCTCGGGAGAGAAAGGGGACACCTCAGGGAGGTGGCGAGTGGCAAGGGATTGTCCCCATGGGCAGCGGGGCCAGCGCAGAGCTCTGAGGTTTGGCCAAGTTACAGCCAACACAGGGCAGAGACCTGGCCCGGGGGAAGGGGAGTCAGCCAGGGGCTGGATGAGCAGGATGTGACCCACCTGGAGCTCCCCGGGTTGCTCTCCTGCTTCTGCTGGGGGTGAAAACCAGCAAATCTGAATTCCCCCATCTCTCATGGCTAACGCACTGGGCAAGGTGGCAGCTGCCTCTCCACGCCCCAGCCCGAGGGCTGGAGCATCTTTCCCTGGGGCACCCTACCGGGAGGACAGGCTGTTTTGTTGTTTGTCACCCAGACATCATGTCCCCTTGCCAGGCTGCTTCCCCACCACAGCGGCCCATGAGAAACGGGGATATCTGAGCTCAGCGGATCAACGGCGAGAGGCAACGGCGGGGTGGGACGGCAGGGAGGGCAGGACGGGTACCTGGAGGAGAAGCAAACATTAGTCGCTACGAAAAGGAAAACCTCCCTGACATTTTTCCTTTTAGGAAACTTGGAAACATCTATTTTATGACATTTTCCAGTGGTTTTGCCTTGTTTTATAGCAATCAACAATATTTATATAATGACATAAACCACCATAAAGCGAGGCAGCCATGTAAATAGGTGTAAAGTGGAGCTCCCAGGGAAGCACCCGCCAGCACCGGGCTGCTGGAGACACCACCCGGAGGGAGCAAGCTCTGCCGAGCCTCCCCTGGCAGTCGCAAGCCCCCTCCAAAATTACTTTGGGTATTAGGAGACAAATCCCACCCTGGACATCAAGCAACCCCCGCAACCCCCCCTGAGCCTATGTTTTCTCCCCTTACCCGGAGCAGACTCAGTTTTCCTTACTCCAGAGCTCAAGGAGAGCCAAGAGTTTTGCAGTCAAGGAAACTCAAGCCACCAGGTTTTGAAGGGTAAAATCTGACCTCAAACCCTAAATGGAGGCTTAAAGCCCCGGAGTGGGGCTGGGGTGTTCTCCTGCAGCTGATGCCAGCAGCACCCTGCGCCCCACGCCAGCAGGAGCAGCTCGGCTTGCTCAGCCGGGATGCCCTTGAACCTGGGAGACCTTGAACGGCCCAAAAGCAGCACATCCAGCCCAAAACCAGCTCCCTGCCTGCAGAGCAGGAAGGTGAGGCCAAGGAATGTGGGGGCTTGGGAGCTGCCCACCGAGCACATCCAGACACACAACGCTTACTTGTATTTTCCAGCCTTGCCAAGCGCAGCCACCCTCCCCAGAGCAGCCTTGACACCCCCCAAACCCACCCAGGGGCGAGCCCCAGCCCCTTCCCCAATCCCAGCAGTCCAGGAGGCTGCGGATGACAGACCACCTGCTCCACCCCACAGCCGGACCCCTCCAGGCACCACCACCACTGGGGAAATCAGAAGGAAATGGAGTTTGCACAAGACGTGAAACAACTCGGAGCCCACTGCAGCCAGAGCGACCCGCAGAAGCACAGCCCCCACCTCTGTCCCACCCGGACCCCTCAATCCCTGTTGGAATTTGGCACTTTCCAACCAGACCAGAGAAGCCCCTTCACTCCATCCACAGTCCACCAGTACCCCTTGCACGCTCCCAGTAACCTTGACCTGCAGGAGCTGCTGGTGTCACCAGTATGGCCCTCCCCCCTGGGGAAGGCAGAGCAGCTCCATTTTTGGGGTGTCTGGGGATGCAGCTCTTCCCTATAAGCCCCCCTGCTCCAGGACATCTCACCTCTGGCTGGTCACCCAAAGGGGGACGAGCTGTCACCCCTAAACAGCCCCTGCACCAGGCTGGGGTGCAGCCCTGCGGGGGTACAGGCGCCCCCCCCATCGTGCTGGGGCAGGACCGAGGTCTGGGGGGGTGGGGGTGGCTGGGGAAGGGGCTGCGGTGCCTTCAGCCTGGCTTCGGAGAGCAGCTGCAATGCCAAAACAATCACCACTCCACGGTAGCACCCGACAAATGTTGTTCCGTCTCGTTTCTGTTCGTTCCGTCGTGTCCATGCCCTCTCCCTGCACACCCACCTCCTCTCCCCTCACAAAAACCTGTGTTTGTTTTGGGGTTGGTTTCGGGGGGGGGGGGTTGGATTTTTTTTTTTTTTTTTTTATTATTTCTGTTAATATCTTGAACTGTAAATGTTGTTTAGTTATGACCATTGCATACTGCTTTGGGCGATGTTTCTTTACAATGCATACTAATATATTATGGTTATTATATATGAATATATTTAATGACACGTGAAGAAGTTGTGGATTTTCTTATTGTTTTTCCAAGTTGTTTCTTTTATTTTTTTCCTTTCTTTCCCCCCCTCCCGTTTGTTTCGTTAGATTGGCTGTAATTGAACCCGAAGGAGCTTGTAACTGTTCAGCACCCACTCGTTAGAACTAAAGTCAGAAACCAGTTGAATAAACTCTTGTAAACTGTAAAAATCTCCAAGGATCTCTGCTTCCTCCCACCCCGCGGGCCGGTGAGCCTGAGGGACAGGGACCTGGGCAGGGAGGCGATGGTGTCCCCTCCACCTCCCTACTGCCGGTGTCCCCTCGGCAGGGTCCGAGGTGGGGCACAGCTATTTTTGACCATCGGTCCCAGCCGCGCGTCCCACCAGCATCCTCCCAGCCATGCTCCCCGCCAGCGGCCATACGCCCTTGGGGACAGTGGGGTCACGGTGGGTGGGATGAGGGCCCCACCAGTGCCTCTGGGCTCTGGGCAATTGCTGTGAGCTCTGGACCAAGGTGCAACCTGCTGGGCTCCCCATCCTGCCTCTGCTGCTGGAGGAGCCTGTGCCCTGCAGTGGGACAGAGCCAGGGCACGTCAAAACCGGTGGGACCCCACACAGAGGGGGCAGGTGGGTGTGGGGATGTGCGACAGCCAAAGTCCAGGGTCAGGGGAGCTGCCAGCCCTACTCCGGACCCATTTTCTGCCCCCATCCATGGGCTCCTTGCCAGCACCGTCCCTTTCTGCCCATCCACTGGGGTGGGTCTGGGCTCCATCACCCATCTCCCCCACAGCACCAGCGGTGCCGGGTGCTCCCAACAGAGCAGGCAGGGACTGGTGGTACAGACACGGAAAATGCTGGAGGTGGGGAGAACTGAGGCAACAAAACGCTTCCAGAGAGAAAAATACAAGCAAAAGGTCCTGCAAACTGCTGAGGGGTCAGCCCGCCTGACCCATGCCCTTAGCGTCGCTGGTAATTTATGAATTAAAAAACATCTCAGAGGTCAGAAATCTCAGATCTTTATGGCAGAGACAAATGGGTCACAAGTACCACCACCTCTGCTCCAGGGCTGTCACCTGCGGCTCCACAGAGTAGCAAATGGCTTTCCCAGATTGCTTTGGCTCCCCATTCTCCTGGCAGTTGGTTGTCCAAAGAAGACACAGTGGCTCTGGAAAAAGGGGAAAGAGTCTATTCCCACCGAGGGCCAGACCTGGAGTGTTTGCTCCCAGCCTGGTCCCACCAGGCAGTGTGGGAGAGCGAGCAGCCATCCGCTGCGCTGAGCTCAGCACCAGGCTCACCCCCAGCCCACAGGGTGTGAAAACGCCCAGCAGCCTTTCATCTTTATCCTCAGGTAGGAGCTAGGGCCTTCTTATTAAGGGCACTTGGACATGTACATGCCTCTTAACACGTACCAGACCTTCCCCCAGCACTTTTATTTTTGATAAAGTAACAACTGGCAGCAGCTGAACTCCTGAGCATGTCCTCCGAGAGAGCAAGGAGGGAGATGCAAGGGAAGGTGAACCCACCTGTGCCTCCCCAGGCACATTCCAGCAGGATGGGGAAGACCTTTGCTTTGAGAAGCCACCACAGGTAGGTGACTCCAGCAGCCCCATGGCACAGATTCAACGGGGAGACTTGAGCATCCTTCATCCCGTGCCTGGAAATCACAGCAGCCGGCAGCACGGAGACCCCGGAGAGCTGGGCTCTCCTGCCCCGCTTGCTCAGAGCCAAAACCCAGTGGCGCTCGTATTTTAACCTTCCCTTTTCTTTGGTGGGGCAGGGAGACAGAAAAGCTTTCCACAACACAGCAGAACGCTGCCAAATTCACTTCTTTTTAATAAAACTCCTCACCCACACGACACATTGTTACCTAAAGGGCAAGTCTGAGAACCCTTTGTCAGACATTTCAGCAGAGCAAAGCCTCGTGGTTCTACCTTTCCCAGGCACTAACAGAAAAAATGTGTTTGAGGACCCAATGGGTCAGAAAACATCTTTTTAAAGCCTCTATCAGAACAAAGTCACTCTGTCACATTGATCAGGATGAATTACACATCCACCCTGCAAATCCTGGGTATTCAAACAGTATCTTAATTCCCTCTGTAAGCGACAGTTTTAATTAGAAACCAGGAGTCCGTAGTCTCACCTCAATAAACCACGTGTTATTTTCCTGCTGTCACCGAAGATCCATAGGGATGCACTGGAGCCGTGAGTGAAATCCCGCTGCTGCTGAAGAACAACTCCAGGAGCGTTTCCCTCCGCAGGACTGCAGGAACGCTCAAGTTTGGAACACGTCTCCAGAGCTGCCCATTATTTGTTTCCAGCTGGAGCCATCTTGCTTAAAGCTCCATTTCTAATCTGACATCAAGCAATAAATTAATCAAAAACCTGTTGTGTCCTCTTGAAAACCACAAGAACCTATCTTTTATTTTTCCACCCCTCCCCTCCTTTGAAGGTTGCAAGATCACAGAATCATAGAATGGTTTGGGTTGGAAGGGACCTCAAAGCTCATCTAGTTCCAATCCCCTGGCACCAGGGATGCCTTCCAGTAGCCCAGGCTGCTCCAAGCCCCGTCCAACCCTGGACACTGCCAGGGACGGGGCACCAAGATAAAGCATCTCTCCACGGTAAAGCAAGCAAGCAGGCACAACCTGGATTGGACTTTTAAAAGGCTTCAGGGATTTTCTCCAGCAAAGCGCATGGAGATGTGTGCAAGACTCTGCTCCAGCCTGGCCCTCGGCATTGTTTTGCATCCTTCACCAGCAGAACATGGCACCCAGCTACCCATCCCAAAGCCCAAGCCTCCATTTCCCACCTTTGGTAAACACCAGATGAGGATGCCAAAGCCAACAAAGCACAGTCCACCTTGCCCCAAGATTTCACATCCCTTCAGAGGGATCTCCTCCAGCTCCAGCCTCTGGCACCGAGCATCAGAAGATGGGCTGGGCACCGGCACAGAGCCCTGTTTGAAGCCCCTGCCCACACCACAAGGCACAGCTGTACCTACTGGGGGTTTTCTCCACCGAGCTCCTCTCTCCACCTACCTTGCACCCTTCCCAGGAGCGCACAGACAGGGCGATGCTGCTCTTCTGCTCCAGGGTATGGTTCCCATAATGACAGGTTTGCATTCAGTGAGTTACTCAACAGCTTCCCGTTTCTGCTTCCTGCAAAACCCCATTTCCTCCCACTCAGGCAGCTCTGTCGTTCCCACCTCAGATCTTGGAGCAACTGGGTCAAAGCCCCAGCTCCAGCCCACACCTGTATGCTGCAAGAAGGGCAGTTTGCACTCCCATCTGCAGATCACCAAGCACTTAACGAAGGGGCCAGTGCCCCAGTCTCAACGGACAGAGGGGGAAACTGAGCCCAGGCCAGCAGAACGGCTTTGTGCTGCTGAAGAGAGGATACAGCACCAGGACACCCTCGTTTCCCACCTCCCTGACCAGTGCCAGCCGTGCCACTACCTCAGCTGTGCGGGTGGAAGGTGGGGAGAGGGAAACAAGTGCCAAGAGCCAGTTGAGAGCTGTGAAAGGACATGCTCCACCACCCCAGGTGAGGACCAGCCCAGGGCTGGCAAGGCTTACGGATCCACCAGGAAATGTATGTCATGATACACATGAAGTCCAACGAGAATTGTTTCTTTCCTTCTCCAAATCAGCTCTTAGGAGATGGAAATGCTGGAGAAGTTGTTCATGCACAACAGAAGATGGTAGAAAATAATAAAAACCCAAGCAGATATATTGTATATAAATGGATCGGCTTTTATTCAATACTTATTGCTTGCTCTATCAATTCTGAAATCAAACTGGCACGTGTAACAAAATAATGATTTTCTTGGCCAGAAGCAAACATTCGATACTTCTTTTTCCTTCGTTTTTACATAGGTAATCCTTCCTCTCCGTTTTAACAGCATGTCAAAAGGTATAAAAGAAAGAGGCAGCCCTCAGTCACCAAGATTAGTACGTTAATGCCAGCGCATCTCCTGCGGTCAGCCTGGCAGAGCACGGCAGAGCTCGCGGAGAGCACGCCTTCCTCATGAGCACACGTGGGGCAAGGCTTTCCACTCTTACGCACCTGGTTTCAGACCCACTGCTGTTTACATTTCTATCTGTGGAGCTCAACACCGATAACTCCGCCCCCCCCCCCCCAGGGGCCAAGGACTGACTGACTCGCCAGTGTTTCTGTGCAGCTCGTGGGGGTCCCGCGCCTCCCCGCAGGGCTCCGCGTGCTCTCGCTTCCCATCCTGCACAAATCCACGTGCAGTCATTCCGCAACGCATCCATTCCTCGAAAAATGTAAGCATTTTCATTCCGAAGGTATCAGAAAGCAGAGGAATGCCGCCACCGGCCGCCCAACCCCCACCTTTATTTTCATATATGAAAGCCCCCGGGCTGAGCGGCCGTGCAGCAGAGGTGGCAGCGCGCCGGGCAGGCACCAGACGCAGATGCATGGAGAAGTGCATCTCTTGTGCAGCCAGCTGCAGCCTCACCGGTGCCAAGGGAAGGTGGGAAGAGAGTCCTTTTCAAGTTCAAACCCTCCAAATCACGCAGCGCTCTTCAGCTGCGCGCCCAAGGAAGAACGGATGCCTGTCGGACACAGCTTCATTCTGATACTGTGGAGTTTATTTAAAACACAGAAGGTCTTTGCACAAAATTGGTCTCTTCTCTGGAGTCCTTCGTGCTCAGCTGTGGAGCAGCAGCTCTGACAGCCCCAGATCCGCATTAGTGCGTCGGCCAGACAGCGACCACAGCAATCGCAATCAGCAGCAGCACAATCACCACCAGCATTCCTGGAAAAGATGAAACGACGTCAATCTTTTGCTTTTTGCTGCCTTCATCTTTTACAATTGGTTTTTTGCAATTAAATTCTTCCTCTGAGTCCTGCTCCTCCTCCCAGCTGAGACTGATTTCCCCCCCTGCTCACCCCATGCAAGCCCCTCACCAGATCCCTGCATGCCGGTGACCTGAACAGACACGTGGACTCAAACCCCATGTTTGTAGGGCAGTTCTTTCTCTTCCTGACCCTTCAAAATTATTATTTTTTTAAACAGTGCCTGCAAGGTATCTTCCTACTTAAACATCTGCCTTGCAAAGATTAAGGGATATGCTTAACTCACGGCAAGGCCAGTTAAGCTTTTCTAGAATCCCATACCATCCCACTGGGGCAAAGGATTCTTCAGGAGGAAATCCAAATTGCATCAGAAAATTGTTTCCAATACAAACTACTCCTGCTTTCAGACAAAACTATTTGCAGAATAAAAGCAGGGCTTTCAGGTATACACCCAACCTGGGAAAAGGGAGATCAACCAGCATTAAAGAGAGTCCCACAGCGCTCTGCCCATCTGTGCAGCTCACGAGTGCCGGCTGCCCCATCACACCCCAAACCCGCTATGCAGAAGTTAACAACTACGATGATCTTACAAAAAACTTCACAACTATTTTTTAGTTTGGGCACACCATGGTGCTCTGAAGAAGGATGGTGTGAAAAAAATGTAAGTTATGGATTGTTTTGAAGGCTGATCCAGAAAACTAGCAAAGCAGAGACCTCCCTCTCGACTGAACGATAGCAACAAGACGACACGGCTGTCAGGCACTTGATAGAAGAAGCCAATTCTCCTTTGTTCCCCCTTTCTTAGGGGAAACCCTCCCCCTTCTCTCCCCTTTCTTACAGGAGAGGAAGAAATGTTTTGCCGAAAATGGACTGGATCCCTGTGGTCCACCCCATCACCTCCCTAAGCAGCCCCAATGCATGAACTCCCCGCACAGCCAGCAGCACTACTGCATGCTCTGGGCACCAGCATCACGAACACAGTCATCCCCTGGGGTTACACAATCTTTTAATTAGGAGGCTTTTGTTTTCATTTAGTATCTGCTCCATACTATCCCCCTGTCTGAGCTGCGGGAGTATGTTAGTGCTCCAAGTGCGGAAAAAATGTCCCTTCATTTGGTCCGCTCACAGATGACTATTACTCAACCACTTACAATATTTACAAGTCCAGCTCATGGCAATTAAAAAAGGATGTATTAAAATAAGCTCCTCTTTCCAAGCTGGAAAAGGCTATTAGACATCGCTTTTTGTAAATAGTGTCATGTTTTCTGTGTAGAAAATTGTTTCTCTGCCAGGGGTCCAGGATTTTTTTCCAGGGAAATAAGAGTTGCCACCAACAGTATTTTTTTTTTTCTTTTATGCTCGGTTGAAACCATTTGTTATCTGAAGGGAGCCTGAGCAGCGTTTTGCTGCACTGGCTCAAGCAGGTCTCACCTATCAAACCTTCTCCTCGCAGAAACAGCTGGCGGCAGAGATGGCAGCAGCTCCACACACCCTGCCCGGGATGCGCAAGGACTGCGGCAGGAGCTGGTGCCATGGTGGGCTGTGGGGACGAGCTCTTTGGCTAGGCAGGGACAAGTGCTGTAGCTGAATCGTTCATACTTACTGCATCCTTTGGGGCAGGATGATTTGGGGTGATTCTGTTTACAGGACACTAAATGCCAGGCTATACCTGGGTGAAACGGCTTACTCATCACATTAAACATGGAGTAAACTAGTCAAAATGTATCTTGCTGCTCCCTTTGCATCCCCAGCAAGGGTTTGGGCTTGGCTTTGAGGCCGGAATGCACAGGGACCGTGCTGGGCACCCAGGAACCCAGGTCTGTCCCAGCAGCACTCACCACTGCCAGCTCCCTCACCAGTCAAGTCCTTCAGGAAGCATCCCAGAGGATGCTCCCACTGCTGGGCTGCTGCAGAGCCTGGTCTAGCTCCAGTTCCTCATCCCAGTTCAGTGACTGTATTTGACCCAGGCAGATCTCAGACCGTACTTGCTACTGGCAACAGGTTACTTGCTCTGACCCACCGGCACAGGTGAGAGAGGGAAATTATTCAGTCTTCCACCACAGCCAACACTCAACGTCATCCAGCAACACAAACTGCTAGATTCATCCATTGGGATCACGATCAACACTTTTACTGTCTTTCTACATAGCACTTTTTTACATCTTCATATACATTTTGCAGTTTTCAACAGAGCCAGAAGCAAATAATTTGCTTAAATTGGGAAGAAATAAGATCTGATAAAGCTGCCGCATTCAGACTCTGTTATGTTTCGCACTGGAGGGAAAAGTTTTAGAGGGTGTAAATCCTTAGCACAGTTTCAGTGTAACAGAGTTTATGGACTTCAGCAATTAAGAGACAACCAAGATCAGTTGCTTGGAAAATACTCTATAGGTGTGAATTAGTAACGATACAAAGTGGACTTAATGGCGTGTAATTATTCTTTGACAACTCCCAAGAAAAACTGCACATAAACCCACAATTATTACCCAGCAGGAACAGGGGAAGGCGGGGGGCTAATAAAGCATTGCTAATGGGCAACAGCAGAACAAATAGAAAACTTCAGAGGACATTCAGGGCAACAGGAGTGGGAGAGCAAAATTAAATAAACTTCATTTTACTCCCCGAAAGAGACTGGTATCAAAAACCTGGAGTCACTTTTCTGTTTCTAAAAGCAGAGAGACAGAGAAGCAGAGATGGCATGTGCTGGTGCAATATAAATCAGCAGTCTGCCAGTATTACAGGCTTATCTGATCTGTGTGATACGCACAAAAAGAATAGGACAACATAAATTGGCAATAGCACACAAATTTCAAAGTACCTCTTACATGATAGAGACCAGATGTTATGCACAATTTTTTTCTCCTCTGTACTACAAACCAGCAGATTAGAAGGATCTGAAGCTTTTAAACCTGGGTGTTTCGCAGAGTACAACATGCTTTCCTAACAAAAACTGTGGATAGGATCTGACAGTAATTATGTATTCTAGATTCCTTGCCTGCTTTGCCTTTTTTTGCTCAAGTCCTATGAAATATAAATATTCCCCTCAACACGAACTCTTCAAAGAGAAGTTCAGGAATCAAAGCCACTAACAAAGTAAACAGGAGTCGGAGAAGAAAAAAACCAAAAGATTCCTGAGCTACAGAAAACAGTGACAGGAATACAAATTTTAAATGCATTTCTTGGGGAAAGGTGGGAAGCGAGAGCAGAAGTCTATGTGCAATTACAGAGCAATTAGTTAAGGCAGGTTGGATACAGTGCAATGCTCTGAAAGCTCCATCTGCTACAGTATGAGACAGTGCTGCAGCCCCAGCCCGGAGTGGCAGGGCAGGAACGCAGAGGGTGATCCCGAGTTTCGGGGCACGGCATGCCGGAGTCTGGGAACACCAGCGCTCCTGCTGCTCCGCCAGGTTTTAACCTTAGTGTTGAGATCAGCTGTGCCCCTGCTTGTCCCTCTGATCCCGGCCCCCTGGCAGCAGCGGGGTTCAATACTCCAAACCTAGCAAAGCCTTCTCCAAAAAAAGTTAAGATCAAGTTTTTGGATAGACGATGACAAGAAAAGGTTACAGTATATGTAATTTATCTCCAGGTTAAGATTGCTCTTTAGCTTCTCTCCCCTGCTACCTGCCCAGCTGTAAGACCAGAGGGTCCCAGGTTCACACCACACTCCCTTCTCCTGGGGTCACCTCGGGCAGCCCCTCCCCACATCCCAAATCTATTCCCTCTCCCCAGCATTTACCACCTTTGAAGGTCACTGGGCTCATCACAAACACCCTTCTCACCATACCCGATTTACTCCTACACCAACAACTTCCCAGCTGGTGTTCACATGGAAATGCAAATAATTCCTTCAGGTCTGAGTCTGCCTGGAGGGGTTTGGGCATCTAGAAAATGATTCTCCATCCTCAGTTTGCACCTCAGTTTCCAGGGAGTTAATGGTCTGTGTAAATACAGGTGATGGCTGAGGAACTCTTACTCCTTCGGGCCTCTTCACCCAGATAGCAACTACTCCTGCCCGGGCAGGACTCCATAACTCAGCAGTCTAAGTTCTTGTTAGAAGTAAGACCCTACTTGAAGTCCACGCTCTCTGGTGCAATGCCAGCCATCCTCAGCGATGACAAACATCAGTGACACAGATGATGAGTCCAATAAATCATTTCATTTCCCTCTCTTTATCCCACCCTTTACTGGTTCCCATCACAGAGACCCCAGATGCGACTTGGAGCCGCACCACGCTGAGCCCCGTGCAACCCGGGGACACAGCACAGCCCTGCCCTCGAGAGCATCCCTCTCCTCCCGGTACGGAGACTCTGCTACAGGTGCTGCACGTGTGTTACAGCCCACACTGCGCTGCCGAAATCCTGGCCGTGCTACAGGGCTGTGAGAGAATAATTAAAATTTCTGGTCTGTAACTTCAGGGAAGCGCAGGGTGCCATGTACTAAATAAGCCTATTTGCCTCAAATAACTGTTATGAATCACAAATAACGCTGATGAATTTGCTTCTTCGGAGAAGAGCGGATACCTACCGTCAGCCAGCAGCCGGCTTTTGTGTTTGTGATTAATCATCGAGACTTTCCAGTTCCTTCTGCTGACTGTTCAGATGGAGGCAGCTGAGACTCAACAATCCGCAGTTTTCTTTAGAGCATTTTTAATTCCTAATGGTAACAACGGCTGGAGCCCAGCAGAAATCGCTGCTCACAGGCTCTGCCGCCGGTGGAGAGACGAGCCCTCGCAGCACCCACACAAAGCAGCCAATTGTTGCTTGTCAACTGGGTGCTTATGCCAGCTTTCTGACAAGGCAATATTTACAGTGAAATATCCACTTATTGTGCTGAATATAACTCCTGGGAATCCGAGCGTGTTTAGGATCTGGCAGGGGTTCAAGTGCCTTTGAACAGGCAGGCAGGAACTTGGTCATAAATACATCGTGTTTTGACAAGTCCCTCTTGAATAAGTGTCAAAAGATTTCTGGTCTGCTTCTATCAGACTATTGATTTACCATTAAAATCACTCCGTGGCCACAGAGTGCTGGCCATTGAGACGTAATGTGTTATCAATTAGAGCACGCAGGTTTCTACACAGTGTCTCGCATTACAACTTCACACCGGGCAGCCCCTGCAGAGGAGACAGTTGCACCTTCCTCCTTGGCATCCTCTGCTCCAGTAACAAGATCCTGGGTTCATTTTTACACATTTAAACACACGCTGGCAAGGTACATGCTAGGGACTGAGGATACCCTTGTGTAACAGCACAAGTAACGTCAGCAACACTTCAGCTCTTCTCTTTCAGCCCCCTGGCAGCCAGACACTGCTGTGCACGTGGAACAGGTGCTTGATGCTGTTTCACACGCCTGCCCAGCACACCAGGGCATCCCCAACATGCTCCAGCCACAACCCCGAAATTCAAGAGTGATGCCCACACTCACACCAGCATCCAGCTGAAGGTAGGGATGGGAAAGAGCTGGTAGCAGCTGATGCACCCAGGGTTTCACAGGTCTTGTTAAAGGTCTCCAGTGGCAACACTTATCTGTTCTGCCTTGGAGGCATCTTCCAGTTGAACACCAGGTCCACATCTTTGCTCAACCCCAAACCCATCAGTAACAGACACAACACAGCCACATCAAGACACCATCACCCACTGCTGCCTCCGAGCATCAGCCCAGCTTGGGCTGCCACTGGAAACACCCAGTCACTAGGGAGAACAGCCTAAAAACTTTCAAAGAATACAAGGAGGGTTTTTGAAAGCAAGTGCAGAGGGGATTTGTCTCTGATAGCTGAGGTCTGGACTCAATGAGCAAGGAAGTCTCTTCCAGTCCTTGCTGCTATAATTAGTGCACTGAGTATCCGATGGTCCTTATGAACAGGGTAAGTAAATAATGAGCATATGTTAATGGATAACATCTCCTTTTCATGGGGGTGCATAGCCACGGTTTCTTGTTTGGGTCCAAAGCAAACTGCTCTGACAGCAGGACAGCCCCTCCCAACTAAGGAGCAGCAACAGCCTTTTGGACATGGACTTGACCAATGTGACCCCCATGTGTCACCCCCAAATCTGCATCAGCTGCAAACCTGGAGACTCGGGCAGCGGCTGTCCCTTGGGTGAGCTGTATGCTTTTGTGGGCTCAGTGCTCTTTCTGAATATTGAGCATATTTGGGAAGCAAACACAGCCACACATTGGGTGCTTGCTGGTTCCTGGCTATTGAAGTATCTTTACTTCAAATTCAGCCCAGCAAAAAAAAACATTTCTAAGGCTTGTGCATGTGTGTGGGGTCCAAGTCATCTGCCCTGACTTCAAAACCAGAAAGGATACATCCAAGTGAATTTTAACAATGGCAAATCCCACCCAAAAAAATGAGATGTGCCTACTTGCAATTTCACCGGTGCTTGCTGCCATCAGAGGGGAGGCACAGGGAAAACAGCCCTGCAACAAGCCCTGAGCATCCTTCAGTACCTTGTTGGCAACTGTTCCTGGGAACAGGAATTTTGCTTGGGGTTCTCCCCATCTTTTCTGCTGATTTGGGTACAGTGTCATTCTCAGTAATGCTGAAGGTTCAGCACTGGTGTCTTTTATAGATTATAAAACAATAATAAATAGCATGCTACGACTTTAAAGGCCCTGGTATAGCATTACATTATCTGGAAAAAGTGGCTTGTTTTATGCCAAGAAAGTTATATTCCCACAGAACTGTCTATCCAGAAGTTTATGAATAAGTCTTCTTTCATAAATGAGACCGAGCGCTAACTTATAAACACATAATAGTTGTTTTATAGGGTAGGAGAGAAGCAGGGAAAAGATGGGAGTTTCAACAAGAGGCTGTAGAGCCATGGCTGCTTTCTTTAAGGACTTCTTTTTAATGTCACAGTTAAAAAAACAAAACAAAACACAACAAACTTTATCTGCTTTTCCAGTAAGTTAATTTTAAGTCCATGTTGCCAGATATATGGCAGAAACCCTGCCCAAATCTGTTCAAACCCCTGATCTTCAAGGCAGCAGAGAACCAACTTGGAAGGCTGGCTCCAAACCCAACACACATACCTAAAGCACTAGTTTAACATGGCAAGCACCCGAAGAAATCCATCTTGCTGTCCTTTATGTTCCCTAAAAAAAGCCAAACACTTTCTCCCCCAAAAGCTATAAAAAAATCTTTCCTTTAACATTTTCCTCGTTTCGAGTGAGACGGGATATTCAATTTGTATTGCATTAAGAACCACTTTAGCATAAATCCCACGCTATTAAGCTGGCTTGTATGTAAATACACTCCCCGATTCCTACACCTGCATCATTGAAACCATCTCTCTGGAGGCTTGTTCTTTATTAGTTTTGTGACAGCCAAACTTTTTCTTGGGCGATACGTCTGTGTAAAACGCTGCGATCGCACATTATCCTACGCCCCCACCCACCCAGAGGAACCTGGACGTTATTGCTTTTGACCTTCCTTTTCAACTGGTCTGACTTGAGAAATTTAACACTACAATTGTACCTCTCAACCCTGACATCAAAATCGTTGGCAATTCTCAGGGAAATCAAGAACAGGCTCTGTGAACAGTTATTAAAGGCTCCAAACGCCCATGTGTTTCACTGGGTCTAGAGGAGGAAAAAAAAAGACACTTCTCAAAAAAGCTGAGCTCTTTGGAAACAACTATTGCATTATTAATTCCTTATTTGGAAGAAAGAAAAACCTAGGTCACTCCTATGTAAGATGAAAAAACTCTATTTTATGAGTTATTCCACATTTGGAGCTATTCAGGCAAAGCTAGATTAACCTAAAGAAAGGGTTTATCTGAGTCAAAGGTGTAGACTTCGTTCATACACATTAAATCCTCAGTCAACATTATTTCACATATTAAAAACCTGCTTTGTTGTGGCTTTTGCCATGTCAGGTTGGAGCTACACTTCGCTCTTGGGCACACAAATGAGTTTGTTAATACAAGCCTTTGATCAGGGCATAAAGATCCCTTACATTACTGACAGCATGATCTGTTGGCAAACAAAGTGTGGCTAAATAACAGCAAGATAAAAACACCACTATTGGAAAACAAATGTCAGATTCAGTCCCAGAAGCAGCATGGAGTGAGTTTACATCCAAACCATTTATTGCTTAGCAATCAAATAATCCTGAGCATTTGGGTCCCAAACCACATGCGCAGCCCGGCTGAATGAAAGGAAGTGAGATAAGTGTTTCTCTTAATCCATTATTGTTATACCTCAATTTGCTTCTTTTTAAATCTATTTTTCAAATTACAAATGCACGCCAGATCGTATATTGAACTGCTTCCAAGCGCAATCGCAAAGAAATCCCATATTCTCTCAAAAAGCGATACACACTGTGCAAACCCGAACTCACATGAACCGCAACAGCCAGCGGAATAGCTCAAACGAATTTGGTTGCAGCCTTCAACCAGTGCTCACATTTCAACATCTCTGATGCTTCGCCGGTCTGCGTGGAGGTAATCTCCTACCTTTGGCAGTGGTTTGAAGGTTTCAATCTAACAGTGTAAGATGCCGCAAAAATACACGCTTGACTGTACATCTGTAAGTCTACGCAATTCATTAACCTCTTGCATTGACCTGAGAACCAGATTAGAAGAAGGGCAGTTGAAAGACAGGAAGGTTTCCTAGGGAAATCAAGAAATATAAATAATTTTACCTTTTGAGCCACCAGAAGCAAAACTCGGAGACAGGCAAGACATTTGTATGGATTTGAAGACAAGTCGAGAGCACAGCAAGAATTGAACTGTCACAAGTTTCAACTTTCAGAGAAGTCTGTGGGAAAGGGAACACTTTGAGCTAAATTTGTATCTGCTTTAAATAGCAGAAGGTAGTTCACAGAGGACAACCTAGGTGAAATGGATCGAGGCACCTCTGAGAGAGAATTACTGAACCGAAGACCTTTCCAGCACTTTATACACGCACCTGAACAAAACCCTTCTGCAAAAATACTCGATAATGGCATTGTTTACTGGACTCACCATTGCACAAAAAGCACAGGTAAGAAGCAACAGAGTACCCAAGTTACTGCCCACCCCAAAAAACCCAGTGTTAATTGCACCCTTTATGCTCACTGGTATATCACAGAAAAGATCAGGTATTTAACGAGCAATAGTAACACCACGGCAATTTCTAACTGTTAACAACGCTAAAGGCAGGCTAAAAGAAAGCCCCTATGGAGAACCAGCTCTCTGCTGGGGTAAACACGGGCAGGACTTTGCACCCATGCCCAGCCAAGCTGACAATTTCAGACTGCACGTCTCCCCGAGAGCCACCTTTTGGTGTTTTCCCACATCCCACCTCTTTTACTTCAACTCAAACCTGGCAACCTCTACTCATCCCTGTCTGATCCTTTTCCGACAGGTGTGCTGGGGCAGCACCAGGCACAGATGTCCCGGCTTGTGCAGATCACCCAGCTCCCAGCAAGCCAGAAACTGGAAAGATTCTCATGTTTTTTCCTTTTGTTCTTCTAGAGTGACTTCACAGACTTTCCTTGCTCGTCCCCACACCGCTATTATCAAACTATTTCCAAACCCAAAGGTCATCAGCAGACACAGTTACTGGATATTTTTTTGCGTGTGGCTTATTCCCCGGCTCCCTGCCCCCCCCCCCCCTTTTTTTTATTAAATAAGCACACACACTTTCCAATTTTCCCTTCTCCAAACTCTCTAGCATCCTTTCCCTTACATAAGCGATGCCAAGAAACAAGATCACTCAAGCAACGTGCTGCATTTCTGAACAACTGTGTTACAACTTGGAACGGGACTTGTGCGAGTTTCAAAACCCTCAATGTGCACTAAAGGTTTCTCAGAAGAAAGGAAACAAACCAAGCCCAAACAAGACCACAAAGGTTCTACAGATCCCTGTCTTTCAGATGAGGTTCACCAAGTGAGCCCAAACAAGCCAAAGGCATCACCTAAACTCTTCTGCTCTGGCGCAAGCTCAGCAAAAATCAGCATGAAAGGCTGAGAAAGCTCAGGTTTCAGCAGGACATCCCTGTCTCTAGGCTTACCAGAAGTCATCCTCCCCACGCCACGGAGGGTGATGAGCAATGAGGAACAGAAGAAGCGTTTGGCACGGAGCACAGCTTCATGAACTGTGGTGGAGAGAACACTCAGGAGATGAAGGGTGCGAGGGAGAGCCAGCTGAAGCTTTCCTTGCAAGAAGGCAATGACCTAAGAAAATCCAACAGTGACCTACTGCCAGGTGGTCCTTCAGCAGCCCAAGCCACAGGTCACTGGAGACTTCTCACCGCAGTGGAACCGTCAGAGGTTACCAGCCAGCTGCAGCACCGACTGCATGGAGAGACACCAACCTGAGGCCCCTGAGTTCAATCCCAGAGACAGGGCACTCGCTGCCTCCCACAGTGCCCCAACGGCTGCTGCTCCCCCTTGCATGCACACATCCAGGCACCTTCTCCAGCTCAGCTTCACCCATGGCCCTGCTCTAGCCAGGGATGCAGACGCTGCAGCCCGGCTGCCAAACTCAACATGGTTTTCCTGAAAAAAAAAAAAAGGGTCCTTGAGGCAGCAGTGCACCCCGGAGCCGGTACCTGCAGCAAGCAGGGAAAAGGCAGAAGACACGACAGATGATCTCAGCAGGGGACTGTTGTTCCTCCACTACTTTCTTCAGTAAAAACAAATGGGCGAAAAAAAAAATAAAAAAAATGAAAGGACAGCTCTGCTGGCCTGGCGCAGAAGGGGACATCTGCCCACATCCATCTGCCATCAGCCTGACACCCCAGTCTTTGTTTTTGGCAGGGTCAGTTTTCTACCATTATAGCTCCCTGAACTGCCTCACCAGGACACCAGCGCCAGTACAAGGAAAAAGATGAGAACATGGGGAGAGGGAGCAGGTAACCACTAGTGTTGCTTAGATGCATCAGTGAAGTGTCCCATTAGGCTCTTAAATCACTTGAGAAAGTATTATCTTTTGCCTCTTCCTTTGTTTTTCACTCAAACAAATGCTGGGATTACTTACTCCCTAGTTAGATGGATATATTACAGTGTCAGAACGCTTCTCAAATGTTTAAAGCATCAACAACTAAAGTTACACACGAAAAAAAGAAAGGAATAAAAAGAATCGCAGCGCAGTCAAACTAGTGGAATAAGCTGCAGTAACAAAACTATAGTTTTACTGGTCTATCTGAACCTGCAAGAACTTCACGAGGAATACACTGATCAAGAAGAAATAGTTATAGCAGAAAAAAACCCATACAGTGTTCATACCAAGTCATTTAAGGTCAGATTAAGTGTTCTTGAAGTCTGGTCCATGTGTCTTCTATTTAAAAAAGTGCCCTGCTTGCACAGGAATTATAAGAACTTTTGAAAATGGGATGCTGGCTCCTAAGTCCCTTGGATGCCTGACCGCGTGGTCAGGAGGGTTGAGATTTACATACAAATTGCAAAGATTCTAAATGGCTTCCTCAGAGCAAGAAACGGGGGTGGAAACGAGAGAATATTTAATGATTAGTTCCTTATGGCTCCAACATTCTTGAAGCATATTTCTTGCAGTCCCTGGAACACTCCTGCATTCTTGATTGCAAAATGGCAATAAGTGATTTCCTTTAAAAGCCTTGTCTTTTATTGGAATACTAAAAATACCCCACCAGCCCCACTCCACTCCGCTCTCTCTCTTTCCTGGACAGGCCCCATCAACCCCGATGTATTCTATTCTGAAGACGGCAATAAACATTTCAGCATGGGCTGTTCAATCCACTTCAAAATAGATCTTGCATTTCCAGTGGAGCCCCTACTAGCACCATAAATCATCTTTACACAGACTTAAGTATGAGAAACTCCAGCTCCAAAGCAACATGGATTTGGTTTTTTTCTTTTTAAAACTTAAAAATGGGTACAAGACAGTCAAGAATTAAATGACTGGCAAATTTCAACATGAAACTATTGGGATGACCCTGTAAAATAGTGCTGTTGTGGTGGTTAGAGCCACACTGTGCAGAGCTATACAGTCAATTCACTTGACATAAACCTACCTGGAAGATGACGCTTGGTGGGGCAAAGTTCAGAAAAAATTGTCTCCACATCCATTACATCTGAACAAACATGGGTTTCAAATCTGGGATACTCTGACTGTTGCTGATTTTAAAAACCACAGATGAAGATTAATTATATACTACGTCTGAACTGGTCACACACATCTAATACTCCTCCTGTTTTTCTTGTCTGCAGAGACTTTTAAAGTCTGAACTGTTCTCCCCAGTGCTTCGCTCATTATGTCTCTCTCCATCTGTTGCAGACCTCGGAGAAGAGCTCAAAGAGATAACTGCAGGTACCTGACAAGAAGGCTACCGCATAAGCCACGATTTTATCATCAATGTTCTTGGCCAAGTCAAGAAGCTTCTCCAGTAAAAGTGATTGTGCAACCATGTTCAGCAACTAACAGCAGCTAAGCGCAGGATGCAACCAGCCTTCCTCAGCCTCAAACATCAAAGTCTTCACGCAGTCAGGAGCCAGAAGGGCCATCATTCAGCACCCCAGCACAGGCTCCACAGCCCAGTGGGTTACGATGAGAAGGGTTTCCCAAATACCTGTCTGGTAGGAGGTTTGGCTGGACAAGGTGACCGAGTGGCTCCCCAGCCAACCCAGCGGTGCCAGCCCTGGGTTTCCACATTAAGGGAGTCCACTGGGCAATGTGACCTCACTGAACAGATCTGCTGGTCGCATCATAACTCTGTTACAGCAGCTGCCCTTGAGTCTCTCCACAAACTAAACGCAGCTCAGCAGCCACAGGCTGATGCCCCATGTATTGCATGAAACACAAGCTGTAGCTTTCACTTGAACACAAGCCTAACGAAGATGGGAGACGGTTATGTTTCTACTTTTGAAGACCCAGAGGGAAGCGAACCTAACTTTTGTCTGTTGGCAACGTATTTTTTGATCATGCTTGTGGCTGGACAGTCTCGTGACCTGTGTATTGCTGTCACACGATGTAAGCTCTCTGCTCCGTGGGACACAGTTAGCAGCAGGCTTTGCTTGGCATCAGCTTCTCTTGGATAAATCATACTTCTCTGAACCCTTTCCCACCTGCAGCAGGTCTCAAACAGGAGGGTCTGCACAAGGAAACGGCGCTTATTTTTGGATGATTCATTCCATGGATTCAATCTGGGTGAATCTAGTACTCCCACCAGCAAGATTTGGTGACCACAAGAAGGAAGATGCTCTTCTGGCCCTGAAGAAAGACAAATGGAGTCATAAATCATAAAACCATCACGTGGAAAGGGACCACGGCAGGTTCTAGTGCATTCTACCGCTCCAAGCAGGGACAGGTTAGGGAGCTGGACTCCATGATCCTCAGGGGTTCCTTCCAACTTGAGATATTCTGTGATTCTAAGACCAGACTCAGACCAGGTTGCTCAGGGCTCTGTCATCTTGAGTCTTCAAAACCTTTAAGGATGCACAACTGTCCAGACAGCACACACACACTGGATTCTCCCCAGATGAAACCAAACCAGATCTCCTCATTCGCACAAACAGGCGGTGCTACTCTGAGAAGGACATTTACTAATCCACTAAAACTACTTCAGGAAGAACAGCACAGTATGGACAACCCAAAAAAGTAAAGCTGAAATGGGCAACTGCTTATCGTTTCTAACGATATAAAAGTAAAAAACCCTTGACATGTTTCAGTCTGGCTCTTTTAACATTTAAGAAGATCCTTAGATGAGACTTCATTGATTTTAAAGCCAATCCTAATTTAGCCAAATAAAATGTTTCGTCCTAGTTTCTGCAGAAGCATATCAGCATGCACGTGAAATTCTTTACACAAATATAGCTGTTTTTTTGTTGAGAATAGTGTTTTCATAGTTCAAAGCACAATCCTTTTAGAAACTTGCTCAACCTTTGGTGATCCAACCTCATCAGCATACAAAACTGCAGAAACCAGCAACCAAATACTTCTTATTAATACCATTTACAGCTGCTAACAACTATAAGAACCTCCTAAAAATGCCAAGGTAAACAGGGCGGGTGAAACAATCCCTCGCAAACAACTGAGCCAATAAATACAGAACTGTGATAAGAAATTAGGTTTGACTTGCATAATCACTTTTAAAAGTTTTTGGAAAATGGAGTCTGAAGAGCAGGAGGCTGATAAAATAACATCGTTCAGTAGCGATGTGAAAATTTCATGCCGATGAAGTAGGGAATTCAATCCTTGCTGAATTCTTGAAATCATTTAGATGTTAACAGAAGTTTCTTCTCCAAAAAAAGAAGGCAAGGCATCTCTTAAAGCCCACACACACAGATCTTTGACTCCTATATGCTGGTGTACTACACAAAACTATTTTGGTTTTGGAAGACTGCATTGTCTCATGTGTCAGGATGGCTATTTTATTTTATTTTATTTTTTAACTTCTGACTTGAGCAGAGCCAAACCTGTACAATTTATGCATGTGCAGTACAAGAGGTCCCCTCTCATTTTGTATTAAAAAAAAAAAAAAAGGAGAGAAAGGAGGAGGAAAAACCACAATATCATTTCATCTCAGTACCTTCCTAAAACTTGAGAAGTTTATAATCTCTTAACTCGTTCTCTCC
>JAVJGJ010000001.1:115850371-115870434 GCA_035590215.1 Microhierax caerulescens | reverse complement strand
ACTTGAGAAGTTTATAAGCTCTTAACTCGTTCTCTCCGTTTGCCTTCCCACATGACAGCTCCAAGCTGCCATAGCAGCTGCACAGCAAACGTCTTCAAAGGAAAGAAAGAAAAAAAGAAAGAATTGCTCTCAGAACAAAGTGCAGGGGGAAAACCGGCCTGGGTGACATGAGAATGCAGGGCTGAGTGGGCTGCACCCAGGGGAGCCAGCGCAGTACGTGGTATGGCTATAAGCAACCTCTCCCCATACTCACTCACCAGTGGAGGCTTTTGTTTGTAACGGAGAAATGCAGTAAAACCAGAAGAGCACTTGGGAGAACCTGTAGAAGGCAGGATGTTTCAGAAATGCATCTTCATATATTTTGCATTGTATTCTCCTGTGGAGATAGTTTCCCTTTCTCAGCTCCTTCAGGTTATTACTAGATAGACGCAGGAGTTGATGCAGAGGAAAAAAATAATAATATAAAATTAAGAAAAAGATCTCTGTGTAAGGAATGTAGTCTGTTATTAAACAAACAAGGATAAAAATACTTGGGAGCAAAAAGAAGTGGCTTGATTTACCAAATATATATATTTTTTCCTTAAGTCTAATCCCATGGTTAAATCTACAGAGTTTATTCCCCTCACACTTATAGGGGGAGAAAAAACCCACACCACAAAGAGGCATATAAATTGCCCTGGATCATTTGTCTGAATCTTGCTCCTGCCCCGCAACAGGGACGTTCCATATGCTTTTGCAATAGCTCTGTTTTGATAGTATTACCAGAAGTGTCCCATATTAATCATGTTGCCACTAAAAGTCTCTCTGGAGTATTTGCCTATTCTATACTTTTCCGAACTGTTTCAGTTTTCTCTTTAATTTATTAAAAGCTAGCTGAAGATGACCATGGTTAAAGCTAACCTCTGCTACTACAAAACTGGGAGGAAAACAAGGAAAGAGAGAAAGAAAATCACCTTTAACCATGAATTTTCCTTTGTTCCCCAGAAGGACTGCTCCCCCCAGACATGCCGTTTCAGTCTTTGTTACACGTCTCTGACCGGTTCAAGTTGTGAAGCCTGAGATATTGCTATTTACGGTAGCATTAACATTCAAGAAACACTTTCCTGGATGCTACTATTTGAGTTAGGATCATTGGAAGAAATTTGGTATTGGCTCAATCCTTCAGTGCCCTGAAATCAATGAGCTTATTTCAGCCTGTAAAGTGTTCTTAAAGACATGCTTAAGTGCTTTGCTGGATGAAGAACAAAGCACTTGGCACCCCGCAGGACTGAACCCTGCTGAGGTGCTAGGCATTTCCAAACATTTCTAATTAACTAAAAGAATCCACAATTAAGAAAGTCGCAGTCAGTTGGTTGACAGAATAAAGGCAATGTTTTGCAAAGCATCCCATGTTCCCCACTCCGGCAACACGCACCCCACCACAATAGCAGACAGGGGAAGGAGAAACGTGTCCAATAGTAGGTGGGCTATAAAGAGCAAAAGAGTATCTGGGTGTCCTTTGGCAATTTGGCAGTGGTGCTGAAATCCAGATCCACGCCCGGGCTTCACAAGGTCCCTGCTTCAAAGCCGGAAGAACTAAGGAGATGGAGCTCGCTGGAGCCTGCCTGCTCCCGTGCATCTTGGCGTCGCCGATGCCACGGATCAGCCAGCCCCGCGGCAAAGTTCTGCTCGCTCCAAGCGTGGGCAGTCCCCATCTTCTTTTCTTAGATCCAAAGATGGGGCTAAAAGGAAAAAGAAGCGATCTCTGCAGTGCAGAAGAAAATGTTAGGTATGAAAGCTTCAGCCCAAGTACACATGGTCTCTGGCTTTGTACAGACGATCGGGAAGATCCCCATTTATCCCCTAGATTTTGCATTGTTTTGAGGACTCTGCTATCTGCAAAACATTAACTCAAACCAAGTGGTACAATTCTGCTAAAATTACACTTTTAAGCCAACTACGTCTTTCTGAGTCAGAAAACAAACAGGCCTTTCAATGCACTTTCACAATTGCAACACCTACTTCATTCTTATTTTCATCCAGCTTATACAAAGATTAGATAAATTATTTTTTATGTTTATTTTACCCCATGAAAAACACAAATCACCTTGATGCTATGCTAACAAAATGGTTTATCTAGGCACGGGACACCCTGGCTCTCCAAGCCTTGGTCCTGCCAACAGGCAGCAGAGGACCCTGCAGCCTCACCGGCGGTCAGATGGGCTCCGCAGGGATGCAGTCATTCCCAGCGGGAACTGGAGGGGAAGCCCCAAAGACTTGTAGAAACCTGTGTTCTCCACCTTCAGCTGGAGAACTCAACAAGGACTTTCCACCTCTGGTCCAGCCACAACTACTCCTAAGGGGCCCAAGTACAGTGGCCAGATGTGAGGCTGCTCCAGCCGGGATCTGAGTCCAGCAGGGGGGTCTGTGAATTGTCCAGCACAAGAACAGAAGCAACAAATCAAAAATAGGTTGGAAACTAGAAAAACCAAGCTAGCTCAATGTTAATAAGAAGGGGCTGAACCCCAACATCTGCACTGACCTTTATGGCAGCGTGGCTTCAGGACACAGATGATCCTGCAGAAGTGCTTGCTGTCCTGCACGTGTGTGAAGCGCTCTGGGACCATCTTACCTCTAAACCAATGAGGGAAAAACCTATGCCACAAGCCCTGCCTAGTGTCATCAGGTGGAGCCATGCATGAACAACCCTAAAATAATGTTAAGAGATTTTTTTTTCTTATCCTGCCCCAATCACTCCAAAAGTTCCAGACTGCACACACAGCAT
The DNA here is from genome assembly GCA_035590215.1 of Microhierax caerulescens. Classification (NCBI taxonomy): domain Eukaryota; kingdom Metazoa; phylum Chordata; class Aves; order Falconiformes; family Falconidae; genus Microhierax; species Microhierax caerulescens. The sequence continues at coordinate 115,867,670 of JAVJGJ010000001.1, read as the reverse complement.
TACAGCAGAAATAAGGTCATCTGCAAATGGTTAATGCAATGCATATTAGGTGCAAACCACTAGGACTGCAGTAAGATGCCTGGCAGTATTTGATTTCAAGTAAGCCACAGAACATGACAGTAATTTAAATAAAACCCGTACAGTTTATCCAGAGCTTCCCAGCCCTTTGCCCCCAACACAGTGTCTCCTTTTGTCTCCTCTGTTCCGGGTGCAAGCTAGCACAACCTGACCACGTATCACAGAGCCTGTCTTGAAGGAGGAACTTTATTCACAATATCTGGCTTTAGGAGGAGGCAAATTAAAAACAGAGATGCAGGAATGCTTATCCTTTGATTTTTAGCACAATGAAGGTTTGGCATGAGTGGACCCTAATAAAAATTGTAAGTCAACACTTCTGATGGAGCATCCCTAGTTTCTTTTAAAATGAATATGTGGATGCAATGATTAGCTTTTGCTTGCTAGCAACTTTTATTTATTTATTTATTTATTTAAACATCGTACACTGTGGTTTCAATGGCTTTGAGGGAAGATTTTTAGTATGATCAGCTGCCAAGAAACATCTCCCAGTTAGCTGCTTTGGTCATCAGTCAGTAGCTGCCATTAGCACAGCATTTTCTATCTGCAAATCCAATAATCCTAGAACTACCAAACAGAATTTTCTCCCGAGATTTCTTTTGGTGGAGAAAAACATCCTTTGGAAGGCAAAACACTTTTTTTTTTTTTCCTTAGCATTTTAGCTATCAAAACACATGGTGCAGCCTAGAATAGTACTCCCCATAAAAACCTTCTCCAGCTCTGCTCCTCACCCAGCCTGCCAATGAACACAGGAAACCATTAACTCGAGCTGCTACAATTAACTCCCAGCATCTTCTTCAAAGACTTAGACAATCCCGATCTACTTGTCATGCAAACAACCTGTGAGATTCTTTCTCCTGGCAAGGCAAAAGGAGGGGTAAATTACTGAGTTAAGTAGATTACTGGGGAAGGAGTCACACTCAGCAGCCTTATGAGATGATTAGACCCTGGGAAATTCATACACCAAATCCCCAGACCCTGATAGGACACATTCATTACCAGTTTCAGGATCAACCACAATCAAGAACCTTCTCTGGTAGCATTAAATATTCTTTTCCCAATAAACTTTCATTTAGCTTTTCCCCAGAAAAGGAAGATTATGTTTAAAATTTTACAGGGGAAAAAAAGTTGTAGCAGCAGTTCACCACTCAGATGACTCCTTTTTTTTTCAGAGAAGCATCAGCATTTTTTAAGCGATGACGCTACCGGCACCATCAACATAAGCGTTAAAAAACGTAATGCCATTGCTCTGTGGGTGTATACACACAGCACTGCCAACAGCAGCACCCAGGGACTGCAGAGGGGTGTCTGCAAATAAGACAGCAGCAGTTATCCATCACGTGCATTTCATAAATCCAACGTAGCTTTTGCAATCCATAAGAGGAAAAAAAATAATCAGATTTGTGGCAAGCCAGCCAGCTGCTGCAACAGCGATGAGAAACGGCCCGTGCCTTCTGCAGGAGCGAGGTAAGCCCCCGAGGTCCCCAGGCAGGGTCCCTCTGGCCCCGTGGTACATGGGCGATGCTGATCCATGTCCTTTGCCGTGATCTGCCAGAGTACACCGGCTGAGCCTGGGAAATTAATTGCCCAGAGTGTGGGTAAATGGGCAGCAATCATTATTTTTTCCCCACTAATGACACTGAAGGGCACTGCCGGCAGAGGCAGGTTCTAGGAGAGGCTGTTCCACAGAGGCTTCAGACATGGCTTTTTAAAAGACTCCCAGTTTAACACGAGTCTATAAAGCGTTATTCAGCAACCCTCCATTATCTACAGAATTACAAATTCCCTATGTTCTTGATCTATATAAAGTAAAGGGCGTAACCCCATCATGCTGGAGAAGGTGAGTGTGCTGAGAGTTCTCCCTCCTACCTGAAATATTTTTATCAAAGAGATGTCTTTAAAAATATCTCTCAGAGAAAGTCTCTTATGCAAGAAGTTAGACAGTTGAGGACTCCTGAAGTGCAGTCTAGTTTGATCAAAGGAAACTCTGCCACAAGAGACTTATTTCACACCCTGGTATCTCAAAAGAGGCCAAGATAAACTGCAGAACACCAGATGATCGACCTGACAGAAGGGCTAATCCTCTCAGAAAGCTAAGAGGGGTACGACAGCTATGAAGAAGAAAAAGTATAAGGGTCTAACAGTGGTGATGGGGGCACCTGGGAAACACCTTGAAAAATGTCAGGTTTACCAAGCCACCAGAGGAAGCAACTAAGATGTATTCCATCACTGCAAAGGGCAGTTCAAGTCGTCTCAGCTACTCATTTGTTACTCATCAAGTAAGAGGGAAAGGAGCCTGCTAGCAGGCTCTAGCAAAGTAGGGAAGCCCCGACCTCCTGAGCATCAGCCATTTCTACACATCTGTGGGTAAAGCTCACTTGTTAATGCATCAGCTCACCTACCCCAATGGGATGCTCGCTGATCTGCTGCAGCAGAGGGTTGATAAGCACCAGGTCCCCAAGGAACGGCTTCTCCCATCATCCTCAGCCCACCTGCCCCCCTCCCCATGCTCTCGACCTGCAGCACCCCCTTGTCCGGACCTGCTGCCACTCCACGCGGAGGGCTACAGGCAATAGTGGAAGGGTTTTTTGATCTCAGACTCTGCCTGTGACAAGCACAGCAGAGACAAGGGGCTGTTCTTGCCTGCTGCATCCATGTCTTGACCTCAGGTGGCATTAAGAGAATGTTTGTGTCAGTAAACCAAGAAGAACCCAAGCAGCCACTTCTGCAGAGCAGTCTGGGAAGGACAGGCAGGCTACCTCGCAGGGTGCTCTGAAGCAATTCACAGGTCATCTGAGCAAAGCATGGCAAATTCTGGATTGCATCCGCAAAATCTGACAGCTTAACTCCAATTCCTCTAGCACCTTAAAGTCAGAGCTGCACAGAGACGGTCCAAGAGCAGGCTGACAGTGACGATGCTCCAGGTAGGACCATCTGAACACAGCCAAGCCACAGGCACTCCGATGGGGACAAAAGCACTGTCCTGTTCCTCAAAGGACAATATATACATTAAGGAGTTACTAAGACAGGTCAACCACTGCAGGATGGAGCCAGTGCCAGCCTGGCGGCAAATGAGAGCCATTCCTCCCAGCAATCACTCTGCTGTTACTCTCAGTTCCTCCTTTCATCCTGTATGGCCACAAGGTCTTTTTTAGCACTCACCTTCCAAGAACCTTGGCAGAAGAGCCCAAACCTTCCAGGGAACACAGAACCAGCCACACACATCCATGAAGATGGGAAGCTGCCTAGAAATAACACATTTCCTGCCCTCCTGACACCCAGTTTTGTTCTTGACTAATCCCGAATGAAGGCTTTAAAAGGAAACAGGTTCTCCCCACTATCTTGGAGTTACGGAGCCAACCTGATGTCTCAGGTGAGCTAGACGACCACTAACACCAGCCACCGAGCAGAACGGAGCCAAAACTACCCCGTACCTCACACTCGGCTCTCCTGCGAACCTTGCCAAATTAAGCAAGGAAGCAGACAACTGGAGCTGGTACGTTGTAAAACTTGTTCAGTCATAACCTATAAAAATACCTGAATGCCTACCTAGAAACACAGCTCACCTCCCTTTCAGGCACTACTATATCAGTCAGGCTACAACCAGCTCGGCTTATTAAGCCATTTAACATCTAAATACTCTCCAACTCCAAGCCCTTTGATGACTTAACCATCTAATTATTGCCAGAATTAGCAGGACAAAAGATGACCACCAAAAAGCCATCAGCACCCCTTGACCTTCTCATTTACACGGCAGCAAACGAAAATCAGTTCTACCCTTTCTTCCTTGGAAGATGATCTCTAGTGTTTGGTTCCTCTGGCAGCCAAAATAAAACGCTGGCCTCTGCAACAGCAGCAAACTACCTGGGCATCACAAGAGAAAATTCAATATTTCATGCAATTAGCAAGTACCAGAATTCAACCTTCGTTATCTCAACAGGGCTTATACAGCATACAACAGAGCAAGACTCCAAATTCACCAACTCTTTATTTCAAGCAGAATTTAAAGACCGAAAGCACGACTCTCCTCCTGCATGGGCTGCACTACAGCCTTCAGGGCAGCTCCACATTAGGGCCGCTCAGCGGATAGTCTGGGCTGGAGCAAATCCAGTCACAGAGAAGCCACAGCGGCGGATCCCAGCACAGGAACAGCTTTTCATCAGTGGGCAAGGCTGACTGATCTCAACTCGAGATACTCCTCTTCAAGAAAGCTTCTCTCATAGACCATTAACCGCTAAAATATGCATGCACAAATATGACATGAATGCTTAAATGCAGACAGCTAAGCACACAGGAGAACAGAACTTACCCTGCATTCATCTACATACTTGTGTTCAGCTACCAAAGGAATGAGCATCTTTGAAATACCAAAGGTGATGGTAAGCAAACATAAAACACTTAATTATGTAGGAAATAGTATAGAGGACGTGGCAAAGTAGCCATGCATCCAATGGAAATATTAATAAAGTTGTTATTACCAAAGTAACCAGTAAAGCAGAAGCAGCAACACTGGGAAAGACGTGCAGAAATTTAAGGATTTTAATTTCAGCAAAGGGCTGAGTGAGGTGCAACATGAAGTCTGAAAATCCACTTCTCCACCTCATCTCCCATCTGAACCTGGAGTTTGAACAAAAACCGGAGATCAACTTTAAACAAACATTTACCCAGCTCCCAAGCTATTTGAGTACCTTGTCAAAACACACACACACACACACACACTCTAAAGCGTTTCTGAATCAGAAAGCACAGAATGCAAAATTCACAAGAAAAAATCAAATCCTCTCATCTCAGGAAATTGGAAATGTTACTGTTTATAATGCTGTGTTCCCCCTGAAAGCATGCTGTGAAATACTCAGTATGAATCATTTGGCACTGCTAATGTTTTTGTAGAAGGCCTAAACACTGGGCTTTTTTCCCCTCACTTTTGAGTCTTTAATTCAATACCAAGGTGGGAAAATAATATTTTTGCATTTTATTTAAATGCCAGAAAAACACTTGCTGCTTCTCTAGCAGGAATGAGTCACTTTGGCTCTAATAATGTGCTTTTCCGAAACTTTTTAGCAGTATTGCCACCTTGCTAATGCTCTAGAGCTAAATACAAAACATTGTCTGCTGGGATCCCCAGTGACATTATAAACACTGCAGTAGTAAAAAACCACCCAGCCCTGCAGGAGCTGGAAATCTTACAGTGCTAAATAAAATCACCAAGCACAGGGAGAAGCAATAAAGCAGGGAAACTCTGGTTCTGGGGAGTTTCTATGTTCCAAATTCCTTGAACTTGGTAGATTTGGGAAAGTTATGCAAATATGCCTATTACGTTAAAAATCTAACTCATGATAGGGCATCATGTTGCATAAAATACTTGTGTTTTCTCATGGGCAACCAGAAGCGAGTGACAAAGCAGAGTACAAAGCAAAGGTACAAATACCAGTATAAGCTACAAATTCACCCTGCTCCTGCTATGCTGGAGCACAGGGGAGGGGGGCAGGAGAAAGCAGTTACCACCTATACATAGGGAACCACTTCACAGGATGCATATATCACATCGGAATTATAGTTGCAATCCTGGAATTCCTCAGCTGAGGAATTAAAACAAGTTTAGAGAAATAACTGATAGGTGAATGCTATCCCCATTCTACTCCGCTTCATACACAACCCCCAAATCACAGCTGGCAAGTCATCAGCGCCAACCACCTGTGCCAAGCCCTGACAGCCCATGCTGGGTGCTCTCCAATGCGTGCAACAAGTTCCTTGGTCCCAACATCCATCAGAATCTACTGTCTAAGCTCTGCATCTCCAGACAGCCCAAACACCTCCCTCTCCCACCCCAAAATGGCACCACAGCTTCTCCTTGGGTTCACTTGCAGTCTTACAGAAAAGTAACAAAGTGATGAAGTTCAAGTGTTTCAGTTTGGATCCAGAAGATACATAAGAGATACAAAGCAAAGTGGCATTTATTTGCAGCCACTCTGGGCAAACAGGGCGTTGATGGCAACAGCTTGAAAAGAAGCCTGTTACTTTGGGGAGGTTCGATTCCTTTAGGTGATTTCCAAGGCCCATTGGCATCTCCCAGCGCTGAAGCTATCCCTCTAATGGTCTGGCCAACCCATGAAACTTCAAAGCTGATATTCCTCCCGTGTAAATACACACACAGGGCATCAGCTACTTAAAAAACAGTGTTTGCCCTTTTTTGGTGTAACCTCTGACGCTCCGTTAGGATTGACGAAGGATGCTGCAGGACACGTACAAAATCCTTCCTACCCCCCAGGAATTATTTTTGTTTCCCCATGCAGGCAGCACAGGAAGGTTGGTTGGCTTGGGCTCTCTAAGAAAGCTTTCTGTGGTGGGAGGTGGGTTCATCGCTGCACACAAGGGATGACCTCTGGCAATGCCCAGCTCGCACTCGCTACTGTCTTCAGTTTGGCAACAGGGCACAAAAGCGGCATGCATGTGTGTATCCCCTCCCGCCCCAGCCCCTCTTCACAGGGGCCAGAGCTTCACACATTAACAGGCCCCCTCAAGACAAAGCCCATGAGTTTCTTAATTAAGTCGAAGTGAAAGACAGCCTAAAAGCATCCCACTTACATCCTCCGAGTACCTTCAGTCTGGACTTCAAACGCAGGCAGTGCATTGCCCATCAAACCACGGCCTTAATAGCCGGTCGGCAATTTTTCTCTTGTAAATGCAGAATGCTGCCTTCAGCCCGGCCTCTTCAGCCTCCTCTCATCTTCCCTCCAATTTTAGGCATGTCTCTGGGATATAGAGGAGGAAACAAAAGGACTGCTTGTGTGTCAGAAGCCCTCCAGAGGGTCTGCGTTTCAGTCCACCCTTTCTCCAAAGCAGGGCAGCGTCTGGAGAGCTCTTTAGTGGTTTTCATCTCATTAACATTTCCATGAAGGATCAAAGAATATATTAAAAAAATATCTAAGTACAATTCCTGCTATGGAATGAGAATATATAAAACAATCTGCTCAGGCGCCTTTCCCTTATCCATTACATTATTATTAGATAATCGCTCTTCATGAAACCAGCTTTTATTCCCACCGAACCCCGCAAAAGCATCCACAGATCTGCCCCACCAAGCCCCCGCTGCCCTGTACTTTTTCCATTGTCGGGGCCCGGTTGCTCTATGTTCCTCCCGAACAGAACCCAATTATTCCCCAGCAGTAAGTCACCGGGAGCAGGAATTGCTTTAATTTTGTCCCTTTGAGCAGCTGCTTGGGGTGGGCTGGGAGATGGCTGCGGCCACAGAGCTGGGATGAATACTAAAGAAGCACTGAGGCATCGTGTCCTGTGCGGGGGGTGACGGGGTAGGATTTTCTCCTTAGAGGAAGCAAATCAGTGAGCTTTACGTGTCCAAAATGAGCCTTTTTCTTTCCCCTCCTTGGATATTTCCATGCCCAAACCCTACCAGCATGAGAGCTGCAATGCACCTGAGTGCCCTGTACCAGCTTTGCCATCAGTGCTGGAAGTGGGGAGCTGTGCCCACCCCCCCGACCCCCATCGCTGCAATTCTTCCCCTTCTCATTAGAAATGCCCAGCAACACCCCGCAGACAAAGCCACTGCAAACAAAGTGCAGGGAGAAGGGGGGAAGGGGAGACGAGAGGATTTTTTTTTCTTTCTTTTTTCTCTCTCTCTTTTTTTTTTTTTTTAAAGAAAGGAGTGCGGAGGAATTCTTCATTCACTGATCTGTTGAATACATTAATATCCCGAAGTGTTGGCACAGCCTCCAATGCTCGGGGGACCAACAATGACTCCGAGTCTGGGATCTTCAAATAAACCACCCCTGCTGTCATGGCCACCGGGAAAGAGAATAACAGCAATATTAGCTGACCTTCATTTTGTTGTTTCTCCAGACCTGACTGCTAGACCTCTGTTTGCCTGTTACTAGGATTTCTTGGCTGAAAAATGTGAGCATTTCCTAGACGATACAAGAGGCAGTTTATTAGGTAAATAAACCAGGCCCTAAGCAGTCGCTTCTGCTTGATAATGAGGAGGGAAGGAAAGGAACAGACCTCCCCGCACCACCTAAAATAACCCCAATCAAGGCTCTGTAACTACCACCACACGCATATTTTTTCAACAGACAGTTAATGAACAAGAGAAGGTCATTTTAGCTCAGCCAACTTGTGAGCAAAACCATTTGCTCAGAAAACTATAGGCCATAAAAATCACAGCAGGCACTGTCTGTATCGTATAAAACTGTCCATCTATGGAAGCAGAAAGAAGTTTAAAATAAGGGTATTCTTTCAGGCTTCTGACAAAAGGAAGCATCAAGGAGAAAACGTTTATAGAGGAGTTGTGCGAGGAGGGCTGGGAAGGAGAGCGCATGGGACACCTCGCACTGCTCCCTTCTTAGCTGATCTCCACGAACCACAGTGATAAACATAATTAAATTATCAGGCAGCTGATGACCCAGGAACAACAATTAAAGGCTATTTCCAAGCCTACAGCACCTCCCGCAAAAGGCTACTGCAGCAAATTAGAGGCAAGTTTTACAACATTTCCCAATGCATCTCAGAGATTAAATATAATCACCAGACAGTTTTTAGAAAGCATGGCTTGGAAAATGAAGTTTCCACTGAAACTGAGCTAGTGGTGCTGTTTTCCTTGCCAAACAGGCAATGTTCTGGCGTGTTGTTTTTTGTTTTGTTTGGGTTTTTTTAGTATATAGAAGATAAGTATTACACAGCTGCTACTGTGTGTTACAATCCAAGCGGGGATGTGGTACAAGACAACCCTAATGCATTCAAAGCTACACGAGACACAACCTCACACCTGCAACTCATCTGCAAATCCCAGCACTCACTAAAATCCTACAGGAAAGTCACTAGCACAAGCTGATCATCCTGCAGCAGAAACAACCCCCCTCCCTCCTCCTATCCCAAAGCAAAAAATTATTTCTGAAGCAAATAGGTTGTATATTGAAACAGTGAATCCCACTTTGCTGCTGCAGATCTGTGCACAGGAAAGCGTTCCTGCCACCAACGTCCAACCTGGTTTGCAAGCAAACGTGACGCTGTAGTGACACATCTCTGCTTTTACTGCAAAGGTTTAGAAGTCACTGCAAACCCTAGTTCCAACACTGGTACAACAGCATCAATGTGAGCCCCGTGTGTATCACCTCTGTGTGACATCTGGCAGTGTGATGCTGAGCAAAGAATGCAAAACCTACCTGAAGCCTTGGGCAAGCAGACAGCTAGCCCACACTAAAACTACCTTTAAAGGCTGCAGTCACCAGGGCTGCACTCACACCTTCAAGTCGCATCAGAGTGATGCCAAAGTTATGGACTTTAATCTGCAAAACCAATATTTAAATATGTTAAAACCGGGGCTGGTTTATTAAGCTCATGACTTAAACCCCCACTTCACATGGGTGTGAGTTTGGAGAAGCACATCAGGCTGTGGTTGCACATTCCACCAGAAGGAAGGTGGTGGAGTACCTTCTGGAGGCAGCACGCACTCCTGAACCAGCTCCTGGCAGCCAGTTCAACCCAGCTCATCACTGCCAGACATGAAATCGCCCTCTCCCAGCTGTACAACCTTACAAGCTTAAGCCCGTTTAGGAAGCTTTTCCCTGGAGCCCAAGCAGCAGGTTAGGTGGCTACGGGTGTTCCTTCAGACTGCAGCTTGCCCTCTGCTAGGAGGCAGGTATCGAAGGGGATGGGTCCCATCCACCCCACCGCCCTGCTCGGTGCTGGGTCTGGTGATCCCACTGCAATAGCACAAGTTGTTTCCTTCCACAAGTGGAAACTTCCATCTGCTCTGCAGCTCACCCCAGGAACGGGAGCGTGAGGTCCCACCTGGGGCAGGCAGCAGGACAGTGCCTGCCAGCAACCACCACGGCACCCCACTGCGCAGAACAGCACCCTCCAGCACCCACCCCAACGTGGCTCCTTGCTGGTGCTTCTGAACATCTCGGGGGGGGCTCTGCCCATCCGAGCCCCACAGCCCCAGCACTGGGACACAAACAGCCCCCAGTACCACTGTCCGTGCTGGCATGACCCAGTGCGCAGCTCCCATGCACTTTCCCAATACAAAACCACCCAGCCCAGATGCACAACATGGTTTAATTAACACTCCTGCTGGAAGCGTAACTCTTGCCATTTGAATGCTTCAAGATGAATGCTGCATGAACGTGTGTGTTTGAATTACACCTTAAATAAATACTTTCCTTAAAGTAACACTTTGGCCATCCCCCAAGTGCGGGGGGGTAGACCTGACAAGCCACCCCCTCCAGGGCAGGGTTTCCTATCACTCTTTCCATTTGCCAGAGGACAGTTTTCCTCCAGCCAGAGTTAGCACGATTGCAGGAATCCTACTGTATTTTTGCAAGACAAGAAAGATTTGAGATCACAGCCCCTGTTGATTTATAACCCCAGTTTCTGGTGGGATCAACATCCTCTATGCATCTCAGAAAGCCCTGAAGAGACATCCTAACCACTTGGTCCCTAGCAAACTAATTTCTCCATTGACCACATCCTCCATGTATTGTTGTGTCCCTCAAGTGCCCGGGGCCTGTGAAGCAGGATTCCAGATGCTGGACCCTCTCTGCCCAGGCACTGTGCTTGCAGCAGCGCTGTGCTCAGGACAGCATCTTTGGCTGGGGTGAATTTAAGGTAGCAAGATCACAAGAAGCTAGAAATGGCTTGCACGGGTATTTGGGAGCCAAAGATTAAGGCAGAATTTCAAAGTTGTAAGAATTACTAAAAACAGTGAACCCAGAACCCAGATAATTCCCCCCCCCCCCCAATTTAGTTTTAACTAAATGGCACAAAATCCCCAAGCCAGAACACCGTTGTATTTCAACTCGATTGGGTAGAGCGTAATTATTTTGTCACTGAGCATATTAGGAAAGAAAAGGCAGAAGGAGGCGAGTTTGAGCTTCTTTGGTAATGTACAAATTATCACATTTCAGCACCATTTTCAGAAATATAAATTAATGATTTAATTCTGCAACATGTATCCTTGGAAACCAAGCTGTAAGCAGTCGCCCTTGGATATTTCACACAATTCCGATTTTTTTCAATATTCAAATACAACTAATTGCTTGCCCTTTTGGAGTGATGGACAGCTTGGGTGAGCAGGGTGCCCAGGGGCTTATTTTACCACCAGATTTGTACAATCCCGCTACATGGGTTGACAACAGCTGCTCTAAATCTCCTGATAGGTATGAACAAGCACTGATGAAGTTGAGTCTGTTTGAACAGCTGCATATGCAAATGTAATTAAGAAGATGTCTATTGCCTTTTGCTCTCCTACCCATGCCCCCCCTTTCTCCCTCTCCCCTTACTCTGTCTCCTGATGGGGAGGGATGCCGTTATCATAGCTTCAGACTTGAACCCACATCTGATTTACATATCACAACCATGTCCCAGACCTGCCACTCTCCAGCCACCTCTATTATCATTTGGGCTGTTCTTAAATTTAGGGCTCTGCTATTGAACAGCCAATTACTTTGCAACCTCGATGCCACCTGAAAAGCAAACCTCTTGTCAGTATATAGCAGCAAAGTAATTTTTCCCCACCTTGTTTGCTGCTGATCACTGTGACTGCCCTCCATCCCTTCTTTATACTATACTTGATGTGCAGCCTTAAGTGAACCATTTCACTTGTGTCTCTATCTGCAAAAGTCATCCCGGGAGATGCTCTGGGGGTCACCACAGACAAAAAAAGGCTCATAGGATCAGGTGGCACAGGCACCGAAGACCCAGGCAAGTGATTTCTGGTTGAATCCACCAACCCTGGGCTTGGTGGGAGGATGGAAAAGGCTGCAGTGGTTCTGGAGGGTCTCAGTGCCACAGGACTAACCATCATTAAATGAAGCAAGATGGTTAATGAAGCCAGGAGCTCCAGGTCTTCCCCTTCAAACTGAACATTAACTGGGATACGTATCCGAAAACTAGGTGGATGGAGCTGCAGCTGCCTCTCCAGCACCAGAGAGGAACCGCAGCTTCCACACAACTGCACCGTGGAAGGGAAAAAGTGATGTGAGCAACCACAAGCCTGTCCGGTTAACCTCAGCAGGATGGAGGCTCTAGAGCAAACTGAAGAAAGACTAATTAGAACATGAAACTAAGTGGTAAACAGGGTAGAAAACAAGGGGACTGTACTGAAGGGAAATCAGATCAAACAGAGCTAATAAGGTTAATCCGGTAAGATAATGAATTTTCTAGACAAAGGAAACATGATAGATCCTATCCACGCAGACTTCAGCAAGGCATGTGATACAGTGCCATGTGGGAAATTATTAAATGAAAAAAAAAAAAATGGGGATTAGCAGAACTGTAAGGCCAGGAAACTGGTGAAAGGTGAAGCAGCGTTGAAAGAAGGATCAGAATGGATGGAGGTCACCGGCAGAGCTCCTCAAGGAACGGTCAGGAGGCTGATCTTATTAAATATTTTTATTAATGACCTTGGCACAAAAAGTAACTGTGCTAATGAAATTTGCTGATGACACAAAGTTGGAAAGCAGCACCAGCACAGAGGAAAGCTGGGACAGCATATCGGAAAAAAAATGGGTAACTTTGAAGACAAATGGAGGAAGGCTGAAATTCGACAGGATGAAAGAGGAAGCCACGCACCTGGGACAAACAAGAGGTTGTGCTAAGGGTTGGAACGAAAATTAACTCAGGTGGGAAATGTTCAAGAGCATGAAAGGCCCAAGCAAACAGCTCAAAGCAAAGCTGAGGCACAACATGTTGTAATTGAAGTATTTCCAGCAGCCAGGGAAGTGCTAGAACCAGTGGGCAAGCCATCACGAGAAGGTGCTGGGGATGCTGCGGTCAGTTCTCATGGTTAACAAACCAAAAAGTTTAAGTAGGAAGAAGCATAAAAAAAGGCTAATCAAAAAACACAGAGATTAATTTAGGAGACTGAAATGTAAAGACACTTGTTCAGCCCGACAAAACAAAAGCTGGGAGGGAACACTGAGTGATCTCTTAGACACACACATTTTGGGGAGTAAAATGAAAAAGGGGAAAGAACTATTCAAGACACCAGAACAAGGGCTGCACGTGGGCAACATGAAGTATCCCTGACAAGTCTAGGCTGGAAATAAGTTTATGACCACTGCAGCCTTCCAATAGGAGTAATGGGGGGGAAAAAACAAGCTTGTTCTCAGAAATTTATTGTGAAGAGATTCTATGACCCAGAAGGCTCTTCCCATCCTTTCCTGCTGAACACACACACAGCTGACACTGCCAGTAAACGCCGTGCTCCTCACCTGGAAAGAAATTCATAAAGCAACTCCAAACCACCTTTTTTAAAAAAGCAAAGCTGTTTTATGAGTGCTTAGGTCCACCCTCTTTCATCAATTGAATTCATTTCAACATCTCAGCATGAACAATTTTAAGCCAAATACTTAAGCTGCGAATATAATGTGCGAGGAGGAGGAGGAGGAGGAGGAGGCACGGAGAGGCCACAAGCTGGCTGGAGGGTACGAAGGCACTGAAGGAGCAAGGCTGCTGGGCACATGCCACTAGCAAAGGCATCATCTCAGCACCATAACTGACCTTGTTGCTGAGTCAGAAACACCCTCTGGGATGTTTCTTCATGCTGTTAGTCACCCTGTGAGCTCCCCAACCTGCTCCCTGGGGATTTGGAGCTTAAAAAGCCAAAATGTTTCATATTATGTAGAAACAAGATGGCAAGACAATGTGTGAACCAGGAGTTTTATTAGATTAGCAATGTGCTGAAATTACTGGACCAGTTTGTTTAAAAAATGTCCTAAATTAATGAAGCCACATTTCCCGCTACGTCCCTAAGCAAACCTGCTCTGAGGTTTCTCTGGTGTCTAATGAGACTTGAGCTCATCCTGCCTTCCCCCCTGAAAGGGACTCTTAACTGGGTCTTTCTAATGAGGATAGATGCCCAAGTAAGCTTGTAGTAACTTCTTATCTTTGAGACCTGTCTCTCCAACTAATCTCAGTTTCAATTAGCCAGTGGGTTCAGAAAGAAGTCAGTGGGGCAAGGTGGGAGGAAGAGCACGGCCACACACACTCAACGGGGCTGCAAACCCGTCGGTTCCTCCCAAAACCCAGCTCACCTCCTGCAACCTCCACCTCCCCGGGCACAGCTACCCCGCACCCTCCCGAAGGAGGAAAACAAGTTGGTTGAGAGGAAGGAAACGCTTCATCGAGCTCAGAGAAGAACTACAGCACAAGGGAGGATGATGCACAAGGTAGCAAGACTAGTGGAAAGCTAAATGCTGCAGCGAGATCGGCTGGATTCCTGGAATTCCGCAGCAAGCGAGGGCTGCAGGAGAAGGGAATGAGGAGACAGAAAAGCCAGATGAAACTCCATCTGCTATTCAATCACTGAGAGCTGCCCCTTAGCCACCTCCCTGCGCTGCTCTGCTCCTGGGAGGATGGAAGTGTCGGTGCATTTAAGCCACCAGCAATCAGTAAAAACACCAGCGACGAGCCCAGTTTAACCAACAGACTCATCACTTCTGCTAAAGTTCTTTTCAGAGCTTTCTCGTAGGGTAACAGCTTAGAACACACTTTACAACATGCAATTGCTTAAAATGGAAGAAACTGAAGGAAGGGGGGAAAAAAAAAATCAGGAAAATCTGTAACTTGCCAGGACAAGAAAACTCATCCTGTAGAAGCACGGACAGGTGACTCAGAGCCAGTGCAGTTGTCGGAGCAGCACCAGGGGGGAATATCAGTGTAACTTCTCTGAGAGTCAGATTGCAGGAAAGGTTGATTTCATGGCACACTACACCAGCTTCTCTGCTCCACTGAGAAAATAATAAACGGATGGGGACTTGCTCATCTAAACACACAGTGTACGTCAGAGGAACAAACCTGAGCAACTGCCACCAATAATTTATAAGACAAATTAAATCCATGGCAAAAATAACCATAACTTAGAACAGAGAGATCACAGAATCTGGCAGGAAAAGGCCCCAGCCTGCATGAATCATTATTTTCTAGAGGAAACCTTATATAATCCAAGCTACTCTTGTTTTAAAACAAATTAAACCTTCCCAAAATGCCAATTAATAAGTTTGGCAAAGCTCTGTCTTTAAATCAGGCACGTTGGTGATTTGCTAAGATTAAAAAAAAATCTACCTGGCATCAACTGACTTTACAGTAGTCTACACCCTGATTTCGGCATCTCCAAAAAACCTCCATCAGAAGGCAAAGGGGAGAGAAGAGCATCTACCTGGGGCCAGAGGAAGGCCATTAGATTGCAATGCCATCTTGTGGAACAGGAGAAAACGAAAGACAGAAAAATAATTGCTCAGTGGCCACTTCAGAATTGTGTATCATTTCACAGCACACCGGTATTAGCCGAGCAGGGTATATTTGGTGGTTGCGTCTCATTTTCCTCATTTATCTGAAAGGTTAGAGGGATGCACGCAGTGATAACTGCACAGACATGGTCTGCCTCCCTCAGGCTGCTTGGAAGGGGATGGGTAAGTCTGTCAGAAATACGAGTTTGCTTTTTTTTTTTTTTACTTACTTGTTTTTACTATGACAAACTTCTGTGTTGCTTCCCCAGAAAACCAGCCCTTCTCCTCAGCTACAGGAGAGCCACCGAGCCACCAAAGACTGTGACTTGGGCAGGAGCAGGAGCACAGCAATTCCCCAGATCCCCTCCCCAGTTCATGGTCTAGCCTAGCAGGACATGACTTCTGACTCAGTGCATTGCACAGCTTAGCTGCAACCACCCCTGCAGATGTTGCATCTGATAATTAGGGTCCCAGCTGCGCATGCGCTACTAAAATCCCTGTATCTCATTCAGACACAAACACTTCAGGGATGCTCTTATTACAAACAAAGCCTGGTTCAACCATCCTCACTTCAGGGAGCTGCCTGCTTATGTCTTCAGGTAAAAAAAAGCAAAAAAAATAAATCTACAAGACTCAAGGATGGGAGGAAAGTTACCAAAAAGGACCATCCAGGTAAGCCAGGACGTAGCTGCGGACGATGGACGATGACTTTCTCCTCTGTGATGAGGCCAACTGCAACCCAGGGGCAGGGAGAAAGAACCAGATTCTTTGCAGACTCCTGACGAATACTAACTGCTTGTGCCTGCTGATGAACAGAAAACCAACCTACATCCTGAGTCTTCATGATTTCTTTCTTGAAGAATGTCCAGCCTTCCTGGACCCCTCTGCCCTTCAGGAGTGTCTCCCAAGGGACTCTGTCAACCAGGCCCCTCAACAGGCCAGAGTCTGTCCCCCAAGTTCAAGGTGGCAGTTTTGCTGACCCTTTTCCTTACTTCTCTGAGAACCAAAAACTATCATTTCATGATTGCTGTGCCCAAGATGGCCTCCAACCATCACATCACCCATCAGCCCTTCCCTGATTGCAAACAGCCAGTCCAGCAGGCACCTTCCCTCACTGCTCACGGACCAGCTGTGTCAACAAGGTCCCTTCCAGGTCCCTTCCAGGTCCCTTCCACACACCAGGAACCTCCCGGACTGTTTCCCCTCTGCTGTGTTGTATTTCCAGCAGACACCTGGTGGGTTGAAGTCCTCCATGAGAACAAGGGCCAGTGATTGTGAGGCTTCTCCCAGCGGCTTACACGATATTTTGTCTATGTCTTCATCCTCGTTGGGTGGTCTTGTAACGGAATCCCACCATGATACCTGCCTTGCTGTCCCTCCCCAATTCTTACCCATAAACGCTCAACCCTACTGTCACCATCCCTCAGCTCCAGGCATCCAAAACACTCCCTAACACACAGGGATTCCCCACCACCTCTCACCCCTTGCCTACCCCTTCTGAAGAGTTTATGGTCACCCACTGCAGCACTCCAGTCATGCCAGTCATCCCACCATGGCTCTGTGGCGGCAACTATGTCATGGTTTTCCTGCTGTACAATGGCTTCCAGCTCCTCCCGTTTGCTGCCCATGCTGTGCACTGGTGGAGACACACTTCAGTTGGGCTGTTGATCCCACCACCTTTTGGGGGGAGAAGCCCTAATTCCTATGCAACTGTTCTCAGGTGCTTCCGTAGTTTCTAAGACATCAATAACCCTTGTTGTTGAATGTGCTGGTTTGGGCTGGGACAGAGTTTACTTTCTTCCAGTAGCTGGTAGGGGGCTGTGATTTGGGTTTGTGCTGGAAGCAGCGCTGATAACACAGGGGCGTTCTCATTACTGCTGAGCAGCGCTCACACAGCGCCCAGGGCTTTGCTGCTCCTCAGCCATCCCACAGCGAGCGGGCTGGGGGCACAGGGAGCTGGGGGGGACACTGGCCCAAGGGAT
>JAVJGJ010000001.1:115780740-115850271 GCA_035590215.1 Microhierax caerulescens | reverse complement strand
CCACTGGCCCAAGGGATGTCCCACACCGTATGGCACCACGCTCAGCAGAGAAAGCTGGGGGGAAGGTTGGGAGGGGGGGGTGAAGCTCAGGCACTGGCTGGGCATCGGTTGGTTGGTGGTGAGCAACTGTTTTCATTTGCATCACTTGTCTTCCTTGGGTTTTATTTCTCTCTCTCTCTGCTATTTCTCTTCCCATTACAATTACAATTATTATTTTATATTTCAATTATTAAACTGTTCTTATCTCAACCCATGAGTTTTCTCACTTTCACCCTTCCAATTCTCCTCCCCCATCCTGCTGGGGTGGGAGTGAGCGAGCAGCTGTGTGGTGCTCAGTTGTCAGCTGGGGTTAAACCACAACACCGCTCCCAGCATCCCAATCTGAATTACACTTTCATTTCTTTGCTTATTTTTCAACACAGTTATTAAGACATTCTGAGGGTTAAAGTTTCTAACAAAAAAGTTAGGGAGAACTGGTTAATGAACGGTTACTCTGCACAAAACCTCCCTATAGGTATGCAAACTGGGAGAGAGTGGGGACAAACAAACCCAAGAAAACCAGTGGTAAAACTGAAAAGCCAGGATTGTGCACGTAGGCATTCCTGTAGCAAATCTGGTAAAGGCACCCTAACGCTTGGTTAATTGTCTGTGTACATGAAACACTCAATGCAAATTTATGAAATCTGAGAAATATACCTCCCTTTTAAATGCTCAGCATACACTGAAAAGAAATAAAATGCCAAGCAAGATGCCAAGCAGCATGCAAACATTTGCTTACAGATGACTAACGATTTTCAACAATAATTTCATAAATGCAACAGACTTGAGTATACCCCATGGTTATTCTTCCACTGCAATCCCTGGGAGTTTCCACTGACACCAGTGTGGGGCTGCCTGGGGGCCACCAAGGGAGACAGGCTCCAACCAGGTCAGCCTTCATTGGGCAGAAGCAAGGGGTGGGATTGTCAACAGCTCTTGAGTCAGCAAGAGAAATGGCATTGAAAATAAGCTGCAAATGAAAGAACCCACCCAAAACAACCTGAAGGTTTCTGCCAGGATTGAGTACGGCCAGAGGTACAGATGCTGCCTCCTCTGCAATACTTCCATGCCCCGCGATGCCCGTGCCGAGCAGGTAGCACCAAGGGATGGATACATCATGCCAGCTGCTGGAAACAACCTCCAAAGCTTGAAACCATGTTTGCATGAGAGCAAGATGTTGAAATATTGATTGAAGTTGGATTTCACCAGAAATACTTTGATTTTATTATTATACTGGCTGCTAACAAAGACACACCCATTAATGCGTTACATTCTTGCTCATAAAAGGGTGATTATTCCACTATCCATGCCAGGCTGCTCCGCTTGTATCCACAGCCAGTGGTTCCAGTACAGGCACTCATCAGAAAAATAAGAAGACATTATGATTTAAAAAATGAAGAAAAAACCCACAGAAACAGGCACATGCTGGAACAGTGCGGAGACTGGGTCCAAGCAAACATCTGCATCCCGGGAAAGGAAGGAGTGGGCAAGGGGGAAGACAGAGAACTTCACACTAGTTTAAATCCAAAGTAACGCACCGAAACCAAACATTTACTGAAGATGTTATCAATTTAAATGAAATGTTGGAGAGCAGGGGGAAAAAGTGCTTTGAAAAAATTACCTAGCAGGTGCCAGCTTTCCTGCTGCTTGGCTTTGTTCAAGGAATAATTGTACTTACACCGAGAGTTCTTCTGATCTTAATACACTAGTTAACTTTCAGCGCCAGGGATAAGGGTGGAAAAGGGATGGGAAGAATGCTATGAAAGCCTGCATCTTCCAGCACGATTGTTCTAAACCTTGTGCTCAGGCAGAATAAAACAGCTGAGGCAATACAGTGTTTACATATGCCCAAATTGTTATGCAAACACAGGAAGACCTATTGGAGCAGAGGGAACAGGCAGAGAGAGGCAGTGCTTCTCACCACCCCTTGCAGAAAAATGTTTATCGATGTGCAAAGGGTGAGAGAGGTCACCCCCAAGGAATCCTGTCTAGGATCCTCCCAGCCTCAGCCTCTACCACCCTCCTCCTCCTCCTCTCAAATTCCCCAGCTCAGCCAGCATGGGCTGCAGAATTAAAGAGACAGGCTCGTTATGCAGCAACATCTTCTGGGGGCTGCATTTGCGTGAGGAACCTAAAAAGGAGGGAGAAATACCTAAGGAGGGAGAAGCTGTCTGTGTGAAATGGGATTCACTGCCTGCCCTGCACAGACATTTCGCATCACGCTTCCCTGTACTCGTGCAGAAAACGAAACCACAGAAGTTAAGGAGAGACTCCGAAGGCACACAGGGTACTCAGCATCATTGAAGTGCAATTATTTTTAGATTAACTCCATCTTGCATCAACATTAAAGATCTAAAATAAAAAAGTCAGTCATGAACCCTACAGTCACGCCTTTAATTCTATTTGTATCTGGTACAAGAGAAACTGGAGACAAACGCCTCTGACAAGTCAACTTTAACCTCCAGAAGAAGCCATAGATTCTCATCAGCCTATAACAACCAAGCTTTCAAAAAGTTATCGCTAATAGAGAACTAAATAAATCCCTGAAATACATCATCAGTGCTTGAAAAATGCCTCATTGCCAGTCCAAGCTCAGTAGCTTTTGCTACTAAATCATCACTCTACAGAATAAAAGCTCCCCACCAGGCAGAAACAGATCTGTGACCAAGTCAGCTCTTTACTTCATCTTTATTAAACTACATAAGCCAAATTTCATTAACTTCTAGCTATAAGTCAAATTTCTACAGAGCATAAATGATCCTTGTTACCATTCTGAGTCTCCTAGTACAGCAAAAATGAACCACAGACACCAGAACCAGACATGTTACTTCCAGAAGTGTCTTACCACCATCACCTCCCTGTGGACTTCACCCCTCAGTCACTCATCCTCCCAACATAAAGACATTTTCTGTCATCACCCCCAGCATCCTCCCACAGCCATTGCAATCAAAACCCCAGCTCTTCAACCTAGAGAGGAAACCTGCATTCACTCGTTTGAGATGAGCAATTTCTCTTTCGCTGTATGGAAAGAGATACCAGTTCAGCTTTGCCAGCTTGCACATAGCTTGAAGAGTCACCAGCAAGGATTTCATGTCTGGCAGGCTCTGAATGCCACTGGGTTAAGAACACATTCCTGCAGGACACCACCAGAAACGCCCCTGCGGCATCACTTCCCGCTGTGACCGGTTTGTGAGAGCTGGTAGCTAGCAAGATTTTTAAACCTCATTAACACGTACTGCTCTTAATTTTGTACAGTTTTACAATTTCCAATCAGAAGATTGTGCAATACTGAAATCAAATGGCTTAAGGAAATTAACTGTATCAACATGCAGCAAGCACAATGAGCCAAACCTGCAACATCAGCTGAAGAAGTCTGGAGAGGTGGGCTTCTCTAGCTTTTAAAAGAAGCTGTGCTCAGGGGGAGCGCACAGCCTCTGAGCGCTAAGCTACTTTCTCATCATTTAATAACAGGGCAGGATTTGTGCTCAAGCCATTTCCTACCACAGGACGTTGATTTCTTGTCCACCATCTTCACATGCCGCGTCTGGTTGCGAAGCTTGTCGTCCGTGTTTTCAACCAGGTTAGTGAGGTCATCAATGATCTCTGGGGAAAAGGAAACACGAGCATTAATCTGAGCCCTGCAGCATCACTGTTCAACAATCACACAACTGCTGGAGGCTCCAAAATGGAAACCAGCTGCATCCTTCTGTCTTCCAGGATGACAGACCAGCGTGCCACATGCAAAGGTCCAAATCCTGGGAAATACTTTGCAAGAGACTTCAAGTTCAGACTCTGTGCACTCCACTGCAAGAACAGAGGAAAAAAAACAGCCTGAAACAGCAGCATCTGTCTAGTTAGGCACAGAGTATAACATGATGGCAGCCACAAAACACTAGCCAAACGAAGAGAATTAGCACCTATGTTATAGGAAATCTGAAATTTCAGTTGCTGGAACAGGGATCTCAGGGGAACAGGGACAGCATCTCAATACTTGGCCATTACATAGTCATTAAAACATATCCAGAATCACAATCTACATAAATGCTTTTGAGAGTGTTTGGTGTGGTCCCAACCACGCAACCACAGAGGATACAGTCAAAGTCCTGCCTTGATTCAATTACTGAGATGTACAGATGACAGCTCTGCTTGCAGCCCAGATGATCCTCTGGGAAAAGGAAAGTGAGCAAAATTTCTCCTACATCTATTTTTAGAAGAGGGGAATGGAAAATTTCAAGCCAGCCCACCCTCAACCTTAAGCAACTGATGACTTTAATTTTGCCACAGAAATCAGACCAGGTACAAGGCTTACACCAAGAACAGTTGATGGAGTGGGGTTTTTTTAACACTGAAAATAAAAAGCCATATTCAGGCACCAGATTTCCTTCTTGCTGACTGTTACGCTCTAATTTTCTTGAAATACACAGCCAGTGCTTCGTGCTGGGTGCATGAATACATCACATTTGAGTTGCTTTCAACTCTGCAGGTAGGAATGGCTTTTTTTGTGTGTGATACATCAAGAGGAGGACAGCAGCCAAAACCTGAATGCTATTGCAAAGCAACTTGCTCTGGTTACACTTCTAGCACTTTCCCCACTATTGCTGTCTTAATAAATCCAGCCTGCCTTTTGAGATCAGGTGGGGGACAGCAGCCATGCCAGCTGGTGGGTGCTGTGCTCTCAACTCATTTGTACCCCGGCAGATCCTAGCACTGCACCTCTGTGCTGTGGAAACATCCAGGTTTAATGGACCGAAAGCAAAACAGAAGTTAAAGTGCACAGTGTTCAGTTAGCAAGATACACTAATATTCCGTTATGCACCACAATGCTGAATGCAAGCTGCTTGAGGCCTATCAACAGGACAGTGCCCTTATTAATTAGCCCTTATTGCTTTGATTGTATTCCTTCAAACAAGAGATTTCCCAAATATCTCAACTCGGAAAAAAGGGGATGACATTAAAGAGGGCATTCCTTGTACTTCCAAAAATTCTGTGTGACACCAGAAGAAAACCTTGTGCTTACAAGGGTAGTGCCAATATGTCACGTGGGTTCTTGCAGCTTCTCAAGAACACCTGTACGGCTTTACTGGCCACTGCTTTTGTACCAGCACTCGAAAGGGAATGGTTTCCTCAATTCACCATCCTACAGCAAAAGCTGTTAGTTATGCAGGGTGTTGATGTCCTCCGATCTTACCAAGTAACAAGCACTTTATCTAGATACAGTGATACAAGCAATTTGATCGTACATATGGAAAACAAAAAAAACCAAATATAAACCAATCAAAATTCTGAAGACACAAAGGAGATTTTCAAGAGGCGTATTAGCACAAAGGTTTTACTCTCCCAGAGAGTTGGGAGATTTAAGCATCATCCCTCTAATGCATGCTTTTTAAGTCTGCCCCACAAGCACTCTATCATCTCCAGAGAATCTGTCCATAAAATGGTATCAGCATCTACAAAATCTTGTACTTCGAAATTACATATCTTTCTTAAAACGTGAGTTCCTGATTCATGTCTCACAGCCTAAACCACCTAGGTATTCACATGAAGGGGGAGCAGAGGGCAAACAACTGCTTCTCTGTGTGTGCAGCCTCCGTTTTATCCTATAGATCTAAACCATTTGCCACTCCTGTGGTTAAGCAGCATCACCCCACTAACACTGCTCTATTCCACACACAAACCCTCCGTATTTGTGAAGCTGTTTATAAAACTCAAGATCTTACTGTTTATTCTACACCACAACATATTGTCCCAAGTGATGGCAGGTATTTTATTTGAACTGCAAGATTTGTTCAGTTTGTAGTTCAGATATTCATTCTCCTCCCCCTCCCCCCTCAACTTTCCCAGGTCTAACATCTGCTAAGCCAACAACATTTTGGGGAAACTTTATCTGTCTTGCGTGATTCAGCACACAGGAAAACCAGCACAATGCTGCCTGCAAAGGCAGGCTCTCTCATGTTTGCCTCTAAACGGAAAAAAAAAGTGCCGAAAGTTCCCATCGTTGTCAAGGACAAAGTGATAAGCATGCTTGGGAAATAAGAGACTTTCCTTTGCCAATGCTGACCAGACCCTCCTTGAAAAACATCCTGGTGAACAAGCTGTAACTAAATGAGAACAAATACGAGCAGGAAAATTTTCTGTCATGATTTCAAAGCCCAAGGCATTGCCATTGGGATTATGTCTAGCGCCTCTCCTTTCCTATCCCCTGTACAAGCCATTCCCTGCCCGCAACCAGCAAGAGCCGTTTCTGAGCCAGAGACCTGCACTGCGCAGCTTAGGAGCAGCATTTCTCCCTATCTGTATGTCCCCCGATACAGCCAGGTTTCAGGGGAGCAGGCTGCTTCGCCGAGCACACAGCCCAAAGCTCAACAAGCAACCAGTCCTTTGATGTAACATGCAGTTAAGACCAGGAGAAGCGTTGGGGTGCTCATGGCACAACCAGGAGGTCTGAGCAGGGTCTCTCTCCGCAACTGCGCTGGGGCTGGCATGGGGAGAAAGCACAGGGAGGTTCCTACCCCCTCACCAGCTGAAGCAGAAGCCCAGTGTGCCCTTACAACCACCAACACCCTGCAGAGAAACACCCACCCCTCTACCTCCATCCACACGCTGTTGCAGTGACACTGTTTCAGAGCAGCTCTTGACCTTCACGTAAATCACAGCATTTCTCCCCACTCAAAGCAAAGGAAACACCACAGGAACACACGCTGCATCAGGCAGAGCTGAAAACCAGTAATGAATTTCTAAAGGTAGGCAGAGCTGCTGCCAGAGGAAACAAACTCAATAGCTAAGGTGCTTTATAGTACCGACCACTATCAGTAGGGTCCTGAGGACCACCTCTCCCAACACGACCCACCTGCAACCCTCTTTGCTCTTCAAGCCAGCAATTACATCCAGGGCAAAACATTTTCTACCACCTCCCAGTTACCTGACTATGCAAGGAGCAAGTTAAAAAAAAAATAATATATATAATAGGAACTTGAAAAAGAGGAAGGAGGGTGGTTCTCCCGTTGTGAGGGAGCAGACGGGAAAAGCAGGCGGACTGCTGAAGAGCTGCCAGTGACCTTACAAAGGACATTTCTGTAACACTGCACTGCAAACCGCATCTAAACTGGTAACGCAAATTTAGCCAAGGTCTTCTTTCAGTGAAGCAGGACCTTGACGCAGAAGATAAAACCTACTGCACAACCCTAGTATTAAAATCCTAATAATTTAAGTCCAGCTGAAGTGGGAGAGGTTTGAAGGTTGGGGACTAGTTCAGACAAGATCTCCTGTATCAGCAGGGACTTCTGCTTGAAAACCAGTGTTGCAGCCCTGCTCATCCCTGCATGTGTGTCCCTTTGCTAGGGTCACAGCCACCAGCCAGGCAGGCACAGTGGCTTTGAGCTCACCAGCGGACAAAGCAGCCAACTAGGCCAAACACAAAAGCAGCAGATTTCTATAAAGAAGGCAGAGGTAGGTGCGTGGGCATCACCAGTTGTCCTCACCCCATTCCTGCAAGGCTGCAGCAGCGAAACACAAACCTGTCTCTGTAAGTGGGGATGTTTCCTGGTGATCAAAGCTATAAAATTTGGGCTGGAGCCCTCAAGGCAGGATTTCTTCAGAAGCCTGGTAGATACCAGACAGCAAAAATCATGGTGGGCTTTGCAGATTTGGTATCAATGCATGCATACCTTAACCCAGGACAAAAGTGGTGGAAAGTCTTGATTTTGTGGGCACAAGCCTGTCTGCAGCCCTGCTCTTGCTCCTCTGGCTATGGGACCAGCGATGGAGAGGGCATGGGCAGCCCTCCAGGGAACCGGGATTTACAAGCAAAGAAAACACACAATGAGGAAGCAGCAAAGCAAGCAGCTGACAGGGAAAAATGCAGGTTGATCTATTCTGAAATATTTGACTTTTTTTTATGTTAAAAACCCCACAGTAGCAGTCTCTGATCTTAGGCAACGTGTTCTGAGGTGGAAGAAACATCCTTGTGGAAGAGGCAGGAGAGTGGGAACAGCAGCCCTACAGCCAAGCCAGCCCTCTCCAATTCCAACCTTAATCCTACCTCCTGGGGAGGAGAGGGGTGTTTACTGCTGAAAGCAAAAACAAAGTAAGGAAAAGCTACTTCTGTTAATTTTAAAAAAAAAACCAAACACTTTGGTTTTGTAAATATTTTGCATTAAACTTGAAACATTTTTGCCCATGAAAACAAACACAAAAAGCACCTAATCAAACCTGAAGTTGTCACTGCATCAGCTATCACAGCCAGAAAATGAAAGCTTCTAAGCTGCAGCCAAACATAAAGCATTAAAAAAAATATTAGAATTGTTCATTGAATTGCTTCACTGGTCAGAGCATGCTGCAGCACTACCAATGCCTACAGCCAACTTTTAAAGAATCAAGAATCCATTGATTGACCCAGATCAACACAAGGCTACTCAGAGATGCGAGCACTAAGTGTTAAATAGTCCTTTTCGAAGTTTTATTGAAATGGAAAATGAAAAGTGAAGCACCTGAACCCTGGATCGTAAGCACTTTCCACTCTGCTCTACCATGCTTGGCTTCACAATCTCAAACAATACATTAAAGGTTGAGAAAGATGATCTTTATAATATCTCTGAATTACGCGGTTCATTAGAAGTCACTCTACCATCACATCGTGCTGCTACCGATTCCTGGGGCCCATCCACGTGCATGCGTGTGTGTTCAGGACCGTGCTCAAAGCGACCAGCACAACATAAAAACCTTCCCTGAAATGGCAGTGGGACAACAACCTGGTAGCAGCGCTAAGGGTATATTTATATACATCTATAAAATAGCATCTGCTAACAGCTAGAAAAATACCTATGCAAAGGACACCAATAGAACACAGACTATAAACTGAGCAGAAGAAATTATACGTAACAGTAGGAATTCCTCAGGAAAAAAACCTCATTCTTCACATCCTTTTTCCTTTGAAGACTTTGCCACTACCATGAAAATCAGAAACGTTTGTTCTGATTCCTAAAAACACCAATGCCTTCTGCAAAAGGCTGGTTCTGCTTCTCTCCAGCCATGGCATGGATAATTTCACAGCCTCCCATGAGACAGGAATCCCACACGTTAGGGCTGTAAGTCATCTCTCAAAGAATCATAGAATCGTTTAGGTTGGAAAAGGCCTTTAAGATCAAGTCCATACATCATGCTACAGCCGGTCTCTTGTGTCAAGGGCTTGTGCAGGATGGGAAAGCAAACCCTGAGCTGAACCCAAGCCAAGTGCTGGAACAGTCTGATGTGTCCAAACGGATCCTTTTGCTTTTCCTCTATTCCTCCTCAAAAAGGCTGCAAGCGTCAGGCACAGGATTTGCCTGCAGTCCTGTCGAGCAGCACAACACTGAGACCACAGGTCCTCCATCACAACCATCTGCCTTTCCCATATTCCCAACTTCTCTGTTGACATTTCTAAGAACGCTTCCTATGGGTTTGAAATTGGACTTCTCTGGCAGCCCCATCTTCTGTGTCAACTCAGCCATCAACTCTTTCTACAGCTGGTCAGAAGTTTTCCAAGGGAATGGTTTCCACTGGAAAACCGTTTGACAGATGATAAAAACAGTGCATCCCAGAGCGCTCTGCATGCCTGGACCTTCAGTGTTTTACCTCCTGATGATGCCCTTTGTGCTGAAACGCATCCCTGATCAGGTTGAAGCGAATAACCAGCTTTTAGTTTGCAAACGAAATACTCAGTTTTGACAACAAAATGAGAAGGCCAAAAGTTTTCAGAGAGCAAAAGCCCCTCTCCCAGACCATTCAGCCACTTCATCTTTCCTCCATTTCTGACCCCGGTGCCAAGACCCTGCCAGTGCCCACCCAGCCCCGCTCTGCTCCAGCAACGCTGAAGACAGGAGTAAACCAACTGCTACGTCATGAGCAAATTTATATTAATTTTGCAAAATTAATATTGCATGTTTCTCTGCAGGGACTAAACAGCAGCGAGCTACTCCAGAGTTACGGTGCATGCATCTACGTTGCATGTTTTAAACGAAAAAGACACAAGTCATGAGATGACAAGTCACAAGACGAAGCACAGCACACGGACACCAAGGAGACGACCCTATCCAACTGCTAGGGATGCTGCTGCGCTCACCACCAGGGCCCCACGCACCCAGGTACCGAACCCAGAGCCCCCCGCGCTGCTTTTCCCATTAAGGGGCTCACGAGAGAGAATGGCAAGTCATTATGGAGAAACCCAAAGGAGCCCACTAAGGGACTGAAAGGCAGGCAGTGGCAGAGCTGGAGAGCTGGGCCATTTCATGGAATACTATGATTTATTTTGCAGGAAATCACATGGGTTTTTTCCTTCTCTTTCTCCACTCAAAAGCAGGAAAATTATGTGGTTGTCTCTCCATCCTATGTCTCCCTATTTCCACCCATACCCCACACAGGTGCACCACCTTTCTGAGGCATGGTTTGTTTGGGTTTGGGTTTTTTTAAGGTTTTTCGTTGGTTTTTAAATCATTCTCATTAACTCATGGAATCCCTAGGAAGGATGAACATCTCTTCCCACAAAGTTGAACAGGCTCTTGCACAGCCAGAGTTCTGTTTTCCATGACTTCAAACGAATTGATTTTTTGTTTGTTTTATTTAAAACACAGAAAAAGCCTCATTTGGTTCTGGTAACTCCATCTTTGAGTCACACTCATACTGTCTGTAGAGTAAGAAACCCAAAAGGCAAGTGAAAGCAGCCACGTGAAATACAGCACAAGCAGAGAGAAATAAATCTGGGGTTTGATCGCAGTTTAGCAGAATGGCATTGCTGACCAAACATTTCCTTGGAATTGTTTAGATTTGCCATGGATTTAGATTTACAGATCACCCAATACTATTTATCAATGAGTAATGTATCTCCACAGTATACCCTACCGTGAGTCACAGAAAATTGCAGTCAGCTTTAAGAAAAACATAGAGAACTGAAATCCATAATGTTTTCTGCTATGCAAAAAAATTACAATAAGGCTGGAATTTCAGGCAGAAGCCAAGCAGGCCTTCCCCTCCCTCTTTCAGGTCTCTGGTGCCTCAGGAGAAGAACTAGATACCAAAGAAATTAATCATATATTGAATGCCAACCTCTATATGTCCAAACCCCCATAATTACATGTTAATAAGAAAGCAAGCATTGTTCAAAATGCTAGTGGTATGAAATGAAGATTGCAACTAACGTAAGTACACCAGAAACCTAAAGAACCTCAGCACGACATGCCAGCTGTTATGTCAAGGCAGAGTGAAAACAAAAACACTAAAAAAAAAAAAAAAAAAAAAAAAGGCAAAGAATATAAATTTCTCTCCATCACTGCTAGCTGTGCCAGGTTTTTGCAGCCTCTCCGAGGTGCACAGCTCTCCGTGACACGGGCAATGCTTTGGTGCAGTCATGGACGACTTCTCACTGTTCAGCTCCACGGTAATGCTCAAAATCCCACTGGTGTTCATGCTGATCTGAGCTCTGTGCTGCTCTGGACACCAGGATACCAACGCTTACCGCTACGATGAGTTTTGCATTTCAAGCAAAGATCAAGACGCCTCTGTCCACCATCCCAAATTTAACCGATGATATTTAATCTTTTCTTTGGCAGAATTTCATCCAAGTATTCAAAACCTCCCAAAATCACTACTCCAATGGAGCAAACCAACTTATTCCTCTGTGTTTCAGGTCTCCCATTCCTTAGCTCTTCTAATTTATGGGGGGCTCAATGGGCCTTGGAGACAGTTGGGTTCAGAAGACCTCTTTTGGTCTCCTGCTGGGAACATGTTTTGTGAGGTGCCATGTGCTCCTAGCAGTCCCAGTGCTACAGGCAGGCAAGAGGGGACCTCACATCCTGCTGCTTCCCCTGCAGCTCTGCTGGGGTCCAGGCAGCACGGCAATGTTGCTCACCCTTCCCTATTTCTGCTTTGCTGGGCAATGGCTCTGCTGACAAATAGGAGAGCAGCTGGGCTGCAGGATCTCCAGGCAGAGTAGGGCAGGAGCTGGCAGATTTGCTTTGTGTCCAGGAGAGCAGACAGGGAAGGACAGCTCTTCTCCCCCATGCAGCTGGTGACCAGCTCCAGCCCACCCCCCATGCTGGGGTTAGTAGCCTGGGCCACCTAATGCATCAGCTACGGCAGCAGCAGGTCCTCCTTCTCCCAACATAACCTGTGGGCTCCAGGCCATGCCAGCTCTCCGCCCCAAGCAATCCTCACAGAGGAACAACTCCTTCAGGACCAGGATGGCTCCTGGTTCCCCAAGTTCTTGCCAATGGTGAAAAATGCAGAGACCAGAAAGAACAAGCTGCTCCAGAGCCCTGCGACGTCTGCCTGGCCCTTGGGAAGTGAAGAGCAGCCCGAGCACCCAGCTCAGGTGGCCAAGGACCAGCCCACGCCTCCAGCGTAACCCTTTCCCACTGGTTCACCAAACCTTCAGCATCCTTAAAGCTAACACTTGCTGAAACAAGAGGCAGCGATTTGTTCTGCACAGAAAACCTCACCATCTGCTCCAAGGACGAAGAGGACATGTCCAGGACTACCATTCCCACAGAAGCCAAGCAGCCTCACTCATCCATCCCAGAACATTTAAGATTATACCTGGGTCAAACTTTGATACCCCTGAGCAACACAGAACACTTTATCCTCTCGAAAGCAGGTCTGGGGGCAGCAGATAGCAATTTGAAAATGCGTGGTGGTAACAAAGACCTGTCCCAGGCCATGGGCCGTGGCAGCCCTCATCTGATCACTCAGCTAAAGAGCAACACTGAGAACACAAACAGCAGTATCGATTCCAGCGAACTCAGTGATTAGTTAAGAGTTGTTATTTTAAAAGCACACACTAAGAAGTTTTCCCTTTTCCAGCTGCTTATTTTGTTTTATTCGAACAAAACACATGGACATTAATTCTAGCTGTACTTAATTGAATAATTTCTCTGGGGAATAGTTCAGGGACAGTTTTAAAGCAGCCTGTTTCCAAGAGCCATTACTAATTGGCATATACCACAGCATTAGTGTGCCAACCAAAATAGTATGCTTTAATGTTACTGGAACTATTCTCAGTCCAGATGTGTTGAGAACTCGCAGTGATATAAGGCAGGCAATAACTATATTCACATGATACAGTATTTTGAGTATCCTTTCCCAGTTATCTGGAAGGAGATAAGAGTCTCCACTAGAAGCATTTCAGTGTAAAGCCAGGTCATTTGTTCCTCCCCAGAAATGACCTTCCCTTTTATTTACCATATTTAAAGAAGACCAGCACAGTTACCTGTTATAAAACAGACAGTAATATAAAAAATACCTCTTGTAAGAATTCTAGAAGATTGCCTCCAATTTACAGCATTCACTGAAGCCAACGTTGCCATCCATGCAGCGCACCGTGTTCACGGTGGCACACCAAACCCACAGCATGTACTGGTGTCTTGTACTGGTAGTCACCACTTAATTTTATTCAAATACGAAATCTGAGCACTCCAGCAACACAAGCAGGGGGTTTTAGGCCAGTCTATCAAAACTTCCAGCTAAATCTTCAAGTCATAGGGACAATGTCACAAAACTATTTTCCTACAGACTTCAGTGTGAGAGAAAGCAAGGAAATACTGCTAACAGATAAAATAATCATAAATTTTGCATCTCTAGGAAAGCCTGGAGCAGTAAGAGACTGGAAGCCTACTTACATCCACATAACAAACCCCTGCCGATCAAAACACTTTTCCTGTTATGATATGTTTGCTTTCTGCAAACATATACCAGAAAATGAAAGGACAAAAGCTATTTTGGACTCCACATTTGCTTGTTTTCCCTTTATCCAAAATCTAAGCAGGAACTTTAAAGTACTGCTTTCACGTATTCTTCACAATACTCACCCCCGGTTTTTTTTGCTAACTCTGTTTTTTCCCAAAAATCTGTACACCATTGCAATACTTTTCCACAGATATCAATAGCTTTAATTACAAATATACATCAGTGGCCATAATTACACTAGGGGAAGGTATAGGAATTCCCCATAAAACATCATTTGGCTACTAAACACTACAAGTGGAGGTTTCCCGTCCATTTCTAAAAAATGATAATAAAAAAAACAACCAAACAAAACCTCAAAACAAACAAAAAACCACTTAAGTTATACTTCATGCAGCTGTTGTCACTTTAAGATCTACTTGGCAATTACCACTTCTACACTACTTGAACAGTGGACCCACCGCAGCAAAGTAATGTAATCCTTGTGGGTAACAAAGAAGAGGCCTTAGTCACACAGAAATAAAAAATAAAAAATAGTGAGACAGAGCATCTCATCCACTTGGGTCACAGCCATCTCGACTCAGATATACACCTGTCGGCCACAAGATAAAAATAAATTATCATCCATTTTTGCAACTTTGAAAGTAACCACAGTTAATGCATCTAGGGGGGGACTCTCCTAAAAGCCAGCACATTGCCTACTAAGGGTTTACTCACAAGAGTTGCTCTCCATAAATCCACCCTCGGCTTGCATGCCATCCGTCAGCCCAACAATACATCACGACTGCCCGACCCCGGGCCAGCCAGCGAGACGGGGCTGTGAACGTCTCTTTGATGAACTGGGGCCGTGAAGGATGCCGCAGCACGCTGATGGATAACCCTCCAAGCCGGCTCCTTCCTCCCGGACAAAGGCCCCGTCACTTGGGAGTCCCGGCAGAAGTTTCCCAAGCACCTTCGAAAGAAAAAAAACTCATTTCTCAAAACCTGCCTACGAGACAGCCCCAGCTCTAAGGCGATTTAAAGCGATGATTATAAATGACTAATGTCATTTTGTCCCCAGGAGAAAAATCACCAAATTGTTCGGCTTCGCTGGGAGCAAGGCTGAGCAGAATCGCCCCACTCTGTGGCGACCGCCTTCAAAGAAAGAAATACTGAAATTCCTGAGATGTCTAGCAGGCTGCACAGGATGTATAAACTCATTCCTACCCAAATTAAAGAAAACTCAATCCAAAAAGCAGGACCGAACCATCCCCGAAGTGTTAACTATAACACTATTTCAAATCCATGAGAATGTCCCACATTTTTCACATAAAAAAGCTTAAAAGTTAGTGAAACACTTCATTGCTGCCACGGTCCCTACAGTTGAGAATTATTCAACAACTGGAGATTAAGTGCTCTCTGTTTCAAAGCAGATTAAGGAAGATTGGAAAAAATGACCAGCAGTGTTCTTGCATAGCTGGAGACCAAAAATATATTACATGGGACTCTAGTTTGAGGGGCAAAAAGGGACTATAGCTCAACGTGCTGATGTGATGCTGATTTTAGCAATTCAAGCTTAAGCGGTGCATTTCTTTCCTTCCAGTTTCATTCATTTGATGAAGGGGCAGTGCCACTCTCGGGTGGTGCAGGCACATGGACCGGTGAGCTGCCACGCTCCGGAGGGTTTCTCAGGGTGACCGACACAGTATAGAGCTCATCCCTCACCATTAAGCATCATCCTTCAAAGGAAGATGGGGGGGTTTGTTTCTTCTTTTTTAAAAAATAAAAATGCACTTTGGAAATGTGATGAGCACCTTTCCCCAGGCCGGGCCAACTTAACCCTATGCTCTGCCTCTGGAATGAGCAGCTCAAAAAAAACCAACCAAAAACAAAAACAAAAAAAACCCAACCCTCCTCATCAATAACCTCTGCAGAACCCCAACATCATGCAACAGCAGATGCAATATTTAGTGTAAAAAAAATTTATAAAATCCACTGTTCCTAATTATGGGAAGGCTGCCATTAGCCTCGGATGGGGCTAGGCATTCATACAGTCTTTTGTACAGACCATCTTCATGTACAACCCTAGGGAAGATGCTCTCCAGCATACCCAAACCCAGGTGATGTAGATCAGTGACAGCATGCTGGGAACACACCAGAAGGGGCCATGAGGCCAGGTGGAAAGATTTTCCTCACCAGCCTGTCCCTTATCCCCATAGGAGCTGACAAGAACTCCAGGAAAATTCACAAACACCATACTCAATACGAACTACCACCTTTGCCAAATGCTAAAAGCTTATTTCTACCAGCCAACAGGTACTGCCAGTCTTCTCCACTTCATACATCCACAGTTAAACCTCTTCCAAAATAACTCAGTCTCACCTGAGCATCAACTCTGCTCAAGATATGTAGAGAAGAGGAAAATGCAGAATCATGTATTAGTGAGATGTCAAGCCTGCAAAACACAACTTCCAGTTTAATAAACATTCAGGTTGGTAATAAGCCAACAGAGCATCACAGTATTCACCACAAGAGCATCACGCTGGGGACAGCTGCATGGCATTATCCTCTTGGATCACAAACGAGGAGGAAAGCCACTTTAGAATTGGTCTATCAATCATGGGAGGAACCAGAAAACTTACAAGTGCTTCATGGTTACAGTATTGAAAGCAGCTGATAAAGCTAAGGTCAACCCAGGCATCTGGGACTAATCTCCAGCTGACACACTTCATCAAGCTCTAACTGGAATCAATGGTAAATTGACTAAATTAGCAAGAGGAATACATCATCTAACAACATGTTTAGAGCTGAGCAAACACGAGGAAACAGATGCATTGCAGTGAAGGCACTCCTCTGCTATGGCCAGAATTATTTGTGTCCTACCTGCCCAGAAGTCTGAAACAGCCTAAAAGCACAGAAAAACTTCTCTTGAATTGATGGCTCAAAATATTCCATTCCAACTCTGCAGTCATGGAAAAAGTTCTGATTACTCAGAGAAGTGGTTAAAAACAACAGAAAGGGTGGAAGAACTTCCACAGATAAGACGACCTCAAGTCTACGAATCCTGGTTAGCCTTAGCTAATGATTTTCTTTCTTCCCGCTTCCTTCCACCAAAAGTTGTGCCAACTTTCCACATGCCCTCCCATGGATTTTCTGCAGATGTGGCTGAACACTTACTGTTTAGCGTGGCTCTGTGCCCATGGTTTTTTGCAGAGCAAGGAAAGGCTGTTATACAGAGGGAGCCCTTATACAGCTGCTCCACTCCTCTATGATTTTCTCCTTTCTACAGTTCATTTGTTGGAAGGACCAAAAGTGATTAATTGGCAAAAGCTGCACAAAGCTGAGGGTTTAGTGCCACTAAGCAATGTGTCTGCAAGACACTTCAGAAGACCGTGGCTAAATACTGGTTTGATCTTGATGCACGAGTTCTGAATTCCAGTGTGACAAACTCCAGCACAGGAAGGAAACCTTAAGCTTCCACTTTATCAAGCTACACAAATACACGGTTTATCAAACTGAAGAGATTACTAGTGCTTATTGTGCCTCTCCTGCAACTGTTTGCAGAAGCTGTTTGATTGCTCTCAAATGTATGGGAACAAGTCAGCACGCTACCTTACTGCGGCAGCAGCAAGAGTTCATACATCAAACTACATTTTCTCTAGCCAAACTGCTGTTCCCAAAAAGCTCCCCACTACCACCAAAAAAAGAAGGGAAAGAATGTGAATACATACAGGCCAAAAAATCCCATCTCTGTGTGTGCATTTTCAGAGTCATTATATTTAATTACTCAACTTACAACATCCCACCTTAAAAAAAAAATAAAATACACTGATACTACATAAGGCACTTTTAGCCTAGGGGTTTTATTTTTTTCCTGATTTTTAACTAGGAAAAATGAAAGCTGGTTTTGTCATATGTTAAACCCTTTTCCTAGCATACTTGTACTCATCTGTTTCTCCACAACACGGTAAAGAAGCAGAGATCCTTTTGACAAGAACAAACATCAACTGAATATACAAAACACGCCTCTTCTGCTTGCAAAAATTGCTGGTCTACCGAGGCTTCCTAAATCTGATCAGAAGAGAACACCAACTGAATTATTAGTCCTAAATAAAAAGCCACAAGCTTTATTAATTTACAACCTCAGTTTTAATAAATCACAATGTAAAGCTCTGCCACCTCTACCCCATTATATTTCTCAAGGCAACTTGAGAAAGACCTGCCCTGTAAGACCTGCCCTTTTTAACTTGTGAGACTAGGAGTTCAGTTCTAAGACATCTGGTAGTACAGGCTCCTAATGTCTCCTCTTCCCATATGGGCTTGGAGAAAGTTATAGATGTTTTCATCTTTTCTTTGAAAGGACAATGAACTCTTGCTGCATCATTTCCAACCCAAATAATTCTGAAACCCAAACGGATATTAATTGATAGATGCATTGTATGAATCTTCCCAAGCACAAAGGATCAGATTCAATGGCTTGGCTGAGGCCATTATGTTTCTCTAAAAAAAAAAATGTTTTGGACATTAAACACCACTATTATACCCTTTTCCAATTCAGTCATGCTTTAGACAATCCCTGCACTCTGGTCAGACCCTTCACCCTGCAATGGGGACAATGGTGAACAGCCGCTGCAGCAGACCTGCACCACCTGGCCCTTCCTCCATGCACCCAGAAAACAAGGATAATCCTATTTATAGGCCCCCTCATGAAATTGCAGGGGTCAGTTTGTCATATCAGAAAGCATGAGCTACTATCTTTACCAACAAATATCTGGGAAACACTGCCACTTCCAAGTGAGCACCCACAGCTGTCCCCCCATTGCTACACACATTTTAGCAGAAGCAATACCCCAACCACCCGTTAACCTGCGCTAATTGCATGAAGATGCATAATGTGATTCTTTGACATTTTGTAAAATCTTAAGAAGCATTTGATATGGGCAGTCACAGGTGCACCAAAAGCCCAAACGGTACCTGCAGCCTGGCCAAAGATGACACACTTTCAAGTCTCTGGATTTTGAAGTTTCACATCACCAGCTAACAGCAGTATTTCAAGACTTCAGATGTTAGGTTCTGGGCCTCAATCTTAAATTATTTTTTCAAACCCTCTTAAAACACATTTAATCCTTTGTTTTCTTTCCGAGGAGAAAGGTTTCACATCTGGACTGTCAACCTGCATTCCAAAGCATTAGCCTGGCAAATTAAAGCAGCTGAGCTGTAAATCTCCACGAAGATGACTTGTCATGGAAATCGCAACTCAGCATTAACTACGAGCCCAGTTCAGCAAGAAAGCCAACATAAAAAGCCCAAACAATGCAGGCAGCCCCAAGACAACTTTGAGAATGAATCCTGCTGTCTGATAGAGCAGGCTAACCTACCCTACCCTACCCAGCCTTGTAGCAGCATCTCTGTACCCAGCTTTAATCTGAAACAGTCACATAAGAGCCCTCTGTGAGCAACCACCAGTTACACAGATGAATTTTGCATCGTTTTCTGTAACTAGCACTCCAATTTGATGAGAAGACTGCAGTTTTCTAATATGCCTTCTGAAAGCTGAATGCTTAGTCCCTATGAACTCTGAGAGAGCCAAGCTCCTTGTTCCCATGGACTGCCACTTCTAATGGCTCTCTCCTGGCTACGCATATTGGTAAACAAGCAACAAGATAGAAAGCAAGAGGATAAGCTCCAAAGATTTAAATTCTCCCCGCCAGATTTCAATGGAAATCCAAATGTCAGCAATGCTGATGAAAAACTGAACCAGAGGCAAAAGGGTGTAGCACGGTAAAACTGATAAAAATAGAAAAATCATAATCTCCCCAGAGCCCCAGGATAATGGCATGTTACTGAAGTATCTCAGCTAACGTAATAAAAAGGTGTTAATGTAACATTTTTTGATCATTGCACCATTTATTTATTCAGATTTTTAGATTTGTAAGTTAGCTGCTAAAAAGAATTCCATTTTTGCTATTAATTTCCACCTCCCCCCAACCTTTTAGACAGAAAGCAGTTTTGGAAAAAAACAACTATAGGCTTAACTCAGCTCTGGAGTAGGCTGGAAGAAAGAACTGGCTGATCCACAGAAGACATCTAACAACGGCCTGGTTGGTTAACTCTTCTGTCAGCACTCACTTCACAAAACACTCTACAGTCTAACCCAATTACTTCTGATACTTTATATTGAAGTCTTTTACTAAATCTCTCTTCCTACCAAACATACAATGCAGAGCTTTGTGTGCCAGGCTCTTCAGACTGTTTCCTTCTTTCAGCCCCAGCTCCCCGACTGTGTCTCCGCTGACCTAAGCCACACCGAGTACCAGTTCATCTTCATCTTCACCTTCACCACTGCTGAACAGCCAAGTCCTCTTACGTTTCCCAAAACCTGGCTAAACACTCATCGTGAGCAGCTCAAACCAGTTCTTCTGTTGAATTAACAGCGTGACCGCAACACTCTGCTGCCACACGGAATCTGCCAAAAAAATACCCTTACCCTGTAATGACTGTAGCCATAACGCAGCCAGCTTGCTAACAGATACAGTTACTAGAACCACATGGAGCCCTTCCTGTCTGGTTCCTAAATGAACAAGAACACACAGAAGTTTTGCTCTCAACCAAAGACAAGCACTATGACACCTGTGGCTTGATAGCCAAAGGAAAAACATTGTGTAGGAGCACATTGTTATCTACCCACGTTACTGCTACCAGCGTCCTGGGCCACCAGAATGGCTTCCTCTACAATTTTTGGGATGTAACCTGCCAACTTTTCCCACTCCGTTTACCATCTCATGCTCTCCACCTCCTGTGCACTGACTCTGTAAGCTCCAGGCTAAACCTATGCACGTATCCATGTCCAATTGCTCCCGAGGGCATCAGAAGCAAGAGGTCAGGGGGAAGAGACAAGACATGCTGCACCTGACTCCTGCCCTCCCTGAGGTGATCCTGCCATGACAAGGCTGTGTGCATCCCTTCTCCAGGAGGTGCTGGAGGATTACTCGGTGTCTTCTATCTGCAGACCTTTCAACAAAAGACACTATTATAAGATTAAAACCTAGTTGAAGTAATTGTGTATGGAAATTCCTTTTATTAAGGCTGTGGATCAAGCCTTATCAGGTTTCATGGCTCAGAGAGCAGACTCTGGCAGCCAGGCATGTTTGTTAATAGCTATTCCAGCTGCAGCCGACTATTTCTGCTCACCTGTTTTTTTGTCACCCTGAAACAAGACACACCGCCATGTTCTGTAACAGATATTTTCATTAGAGTAACACATTTCCCTTCATCACTTAGTATCAAGTGCTCAGCATAATTAAACCGGTTAACACAATGTCTCTGCCATCCAGCATGCACAGATACCCCATTCACTACTCATGGCACCAGACAGCTGAGGCTTACTCCTGGCATGGGTCTCAAAAATGGAGAAAAAGCTGTTTGAGGCACTAAAAGAGTGTCCGCTCCAGTCTACAGTTCAGAAGCAGCTATCCAAAAGTTCAATTAAATGCTTGAAATGGGGAAAAAAGCGTTACAACAGGCAAAGGACAATAAATAACAGGCAAGAATTTGACAAAAAGAGTGCCAACGTCATCAGGGGTGATGTTCCTATACCTGTTGTAGACTGCAGCAGTCAGAGCAGCTTCAGGGAAGCCCTCCAGGTCTGGGGAGCGAGCTGCAGGCAGGCTGGGACATTTACACCAGCAACGACCACCTCTGTGCTGGTATTCAGTGCCCAGCTTGAAAACCTGTCATTGCCAAGGATTAATACTTACTGTGCTATACAGGTGGGCCACCAGGTACCACCTACCATGGCACATGGATAGGAAACAGCAACAGAAAGATGGACAAAAACAGAGCAGAGGAGGGCGAGGAGAACAAGTACGCCAGCAGAAAGAAATGGGATGGGCTAGCAAGCTGCTTATTCCCTGACCTTAATCTTTACTGCCCAGATTGGTTCAGACATTTTGGTTTTCTACCTCAAGCTGTGATCACCGGGCATCAGTTCCTTCTCAAGGAGGCTTAAACAGAGCACTGAAAACCCACCTGTCAAAGCCTGACATCCTTCTCCTACCAGCAGCTGAACATGCGGCCAGCCCGAAACACATTCCTCCTAGGTAATACACAATGCATTTTGAGATCTCGGCTGAACAAGATGTTTGGCTCACCAGCTCCCTTTCCTCTCCTACTATCACCTATTTTCTAAACTCTGAATGTCCTGGAGATGCTACTTACAAGAGAAGTCAGACAGAAAACACGCTGTCTGCTTTGCTGACAGTTATAATGTGCAACATGAAAATCTAAGAGAGCACAGCCCAGGGCAGACAGAAGATGCTACTTTTCTCAGGGCATTTCAACAGCCTCCAAGAGAAGTCTTCTTTGAGAATAATGCCATAGAAGCACAGGAATTTCTCTTATTTCTTTTCTTGCCCTCAGCACGCTTACTGAGAGCCTAATCTGGCTTCTTATATGCTATTGCCACTGTCATGTGGGGTTCAGATACTTTAAATGCCTTTTAAAGTTGGTTGTTCTCACTTCCAGCGAGCTCCTCACCTTCTACTGCACCTGAAAGTTTTAAGACGCTGGGAGGAACAATACATATAACCTCAGTGCTTAACATCCTTGCAGAAGAGGAAGACAACACAAGGCCACGTAACAAAATCCTAATACTCATCCCATGGAAGCTCCTACAGCCAAACCAAACACATCTGGTCCCAGGAGAGCGCTACAGCAGGATGCGATTCACAGTACCAGCTCAAATCACCGTCAGCATCACATCCAGAGGGTCACTGTCACTGATACACTGAGCACCACCCCCTAGAGCATCACCCCCATACAGAGCTGCATCCACCCCAAGCCCTGCTGATGAAACTGGATGCACCAAGTTTCTCCCTGTTTCAAGCTCATTAACACAGGCTTGGGCACCTTCACTCCATCCAGCCCCCAATAACCAGATATATGCCCTTGGAGGTCTTTGAAACTTAAATCTTCTAGGTTTAGGGCTGCAGGTGTTTAAACAGCTAGCACAATATCACATATGCCTCAAGCATCCTCCTTGCTTCAAGTTTTCTTCGTTCTCTTGGCCGAAGGAGAACGATGCGTGCACCTGTGGATGCTGAGAGCAGATTAAAGCCCCGAATTGGCGACGGCGCTGGCTCAGCACACCGGCCTCTCCCAGGCATCTCCTCCTCTACAGGCTGACACTGCTCCTCGTACTGGCCTGTCATAATTCTGGAGTAAATGAAAACCAAACACCAAAGGAGCGCTCATTTTCTGATGTTTATTGGCTGAGGTAATGGCTCCAAGCAAAAAACGTCGCTTTCACAGGGCAGAGCACACTGCTCATAATGCAAGCTTTTGAAGTCCAGCAAGAAAAAAAAAAAAAATAAAGAGGTTTTTGTTGCTGGGGTGTGTGTGTGTGTGTTCTCCCCTTTCTTTTTTTGAGCGATGTGATACAAATCAGCTTGATACACAAATTAGAGGTGATCTCATCAGTCCATTAGCCCAACTAAAGCAAGACCATCACTTGCGAGGGGATGTGCTGGCTAGATACTACTGATTGGCCTGTGAGTAGCATTAATATGGGGGTACAAATGCAGCCTTCATTACACAGGCAAGGCATGGCTCCCAGCTTTCAATCTGCTGCAAACAGTTTCGCTGTATTGAAAAGTGGAATTTTAGAGCAGTGTCTCACACTTACCACTCCAGTATTTAGGCAGAGACTATGGCTAGTCTTGCCACCTCTCTTGATAGAAGGAAATGACCTACAGACATCATATGCATCGCTGATTCACACGAAACAGATGCCTTGTACAGAGAGTGTCAGCCCCTGAAAGGAGGGGAGGAAAAGCACTTGAAAATTCAGTAAGAATAGTAAAACGTGGTTTAGAAGCTTTCGCCTTTCATTTCTCATAAACTAGAACTCCATCACATCTATCCACCAAGTTTCTTTTGATTTCTTTGTTGTAGAACTAACAATGCTTGAAAGCTAAGAAAGTCTCATTTCTAAGATGTTTCTGTTTTCAATCGAACAGCAGAACTATTTGTTTTCCTAGCCAGTGATGGAATTAAACTATTTGTCTTTGAAAACTCTATAAGCCTTCACCCTGACAACCCCCCCATCTGCTTTTCAGATTAAGGTACTTTGATTTTTACCAGCTAAAGGTTTATGAACTGCTGTATAAACCCAATTACTCTCATAGTAAATTATTTAAAGCTTACATGTTATTTTTTAAATTTTTCCCCATGGAGTACTCTGGAGATTCAGAAAAGGAAAGGCTCACTACAGCATTTTGAACTGAAAATGTGTAACAGGGAAAACCATGGAGCTCCCAGAAACTCAGGATAAAAAAAAACATATTTAAGTGAGGACAAGACATACCCCAAGAGAAACTTTTCAGGGTAGGACTGTTTAAAAAAAAAAAAAAACAAACACGAGAAAAGCTAATTTCAGTGGCAGGGAGTTCTTTAAAAACAGATTAAGTTTCATCTGAGGTAGTATTTATTCCTTAGCTGGTCTCTGCCTCACTTCCTGATTGAAAACAGGGAGAGGAGAGATCTTCATGTACTCACTTTGGATGCCATCAGCAGAAAACACACAGTGGACAGTGTTTAGTTTCAAAGGAAAACTGCCCTTCACGCTCACTGTCTCCGTTTTGGCTGTGACCACAAAGGGACAGAGCATCCCAGGAACACACAGGGCAGGCTGGAGTCCGGGGTGTGATAACAAGGGAGGGTATGTGGAACACAGGACAAGAAGCACTAAGCCCACTGCTGCTTCTCCAAACTGGGACTGATCCAGAAGAAAAAAAACCACAAGTCCCTGGCAATAATCACAGCATAATGCTAGCAGGAGCTAATTCATTTTCAGGTCACCAGTTCTGGGACAATTTGCATTGCCCAGAGAAAGCAGCAGGGCAGGCAGCATTGCTGCCCCTACAGCAACTCGCCTTATAGATCAATTCCTGAGCTCAAACCCTCCAGTCTCTGAGCA
This sequence comes from Microhierax caerulescens, assembly GCA_035590215.1. NCBI lineage: Eukaryota > Metazoa > Chordata > Aves > Falconiformes > Falconidae > Microhierax > Microhierax caerulescens. The sequence goes on along the minus strand of JAVJGJ010000001.1, from coordinate 115,825,571 downwards.
ACTCTTCTCCACTGAGGCACAGAAATAAGCACAAAATCTCTCATTTACACTCACGGTGCTTTAGCAAGAGTACTGCAGGGATGGCATTGGCTTGGCTACAGTATTACTTGGAGACCACTAGTGATGCACCTTTATCTTCTGCTGTACATTAAAAGCTAAGGCAAGATCCCCACATGCAATTGTTACATTCTTAGTTTTCGGACAGTGAGTAACTGTTCCCGTAAATTAATACTTGTCACGTGCAAACTGTTAAAAAAAGTTATAGCTCTAGGCAAGTTAACAAGAGTGACCAGAAGCTTTAAGAAGTGTCCCCTCAGGATGTACCCAAACCAGGGCACACAAAAGGAAGGCAGGGGAACACCCCACTTTTAAGAGCTGGCATTCACAGTGATTTGTTCTGCACAGTTCTCTTCCTGGTACGTTTTGTCATTTATGCATTCAAGCACAAAAAAAAGTGTGTTAAAACAGCATCACAGCAACACTGAGTGATTCACTTGAGATGTCTGGTCTGCATGTGCCTGTGGTGCAAAAGACTGACTTACGTGACCAGAAGCATTGATTTCCAGCATCCCAGCTCACTCTCCCTTCTGCCACCAGCACAGCATGGCTAAGCAGCAGCCAGGTGAAGTGACTTATTTCAATTAACTAATTAGGGAAGAGCAGGCAATGGCACTGACTCCCACAAGTTTAATACTGCTAAATCAAAGTGATGCTTTCCTTCAGGGCTGCAGGGCTGGCTGAAGAGGTTCAGCGCTGTGTCCCACATGGCGTTAGAGGAATGCCAGGGAAAGCACGCAGCTCGGACAGCACAGGGACCAGATCCCCAGCCACAGAATGATATATAGTTTCTCAAGAGCTCCTCGCTATGAGACTGGTCTGGGCTGTCAGAGCAGCATTAACAGATTTTAACTGGGGGTGGTTATCCACCAAGTGGCCCCCAGACAAGGAAGACCAAGGTGCTGAGTCCAACAGCTGCAGCTGGTTCAGGAAACTGCCACATTGCCTGCCAGTGCAGTCAGTCCATGCCACCCCACCAAGCCCTGCAGAGCTGCCTCTGGGGCAATGAGGACTCCTGCCTCCAAAGACTCATTCCTGGTGCCTGTCTGCAAGGCAAAACAAGCAGGAGTTTTCAAAGTTGTCAGTTTTCTAACGTAAAGCGCTAGCAACCAGGTACGCAAGAGAAGGTAGAGGGGAGTTACAGCTAAGAGGGAGGTCTGAAAAGCATCTGCACAGCATCTTGCTTTGCTAGGCTGGTGTCTAGAGAATGATAAAAAAATTAGGAGAACAGTTTAAAAGACCTCGAGAGCACAAGAAACTCAAGAGAGCACAAGCAGAGCATGCTGTGCTTTGGCCGCACTGCTCTCTCCCACCAGCTGCAGCTTTGCCCCCATGTCACTCCCTCTCCTGCTGCCTCCAGACACGCCAAAATGCAACTCAGCTGCTGCAAGGACACAGCCCCAGCCAGTTTCAGAGCCAAAACTCCGGGGTCCATCCGAGTGGAACTAAGCCCATCACTCCAGCCTGATAAATCCATTTTCCTCTCTTCACAAGCTTTTTTTTATTACTATTTTTTTAAATTGAGTATTTTGGTATACTTGGTACGTTTTCTCCTTCAATTCACCTATACCCTCTATATATCGCTTTGGCTCAGATCTCCCATCCCTAGTAGGAGTCAGGCCCCATGAATTTAGGACACTAACCAAACCTAGCGCTTGTCCAGACCAGGAAAGGAGTTGATGGCACTTTATCTTCTGACCCCAGCATAGATCCAGTCAAGATGAAATAGCTTTTGTTGCCTGGATTACCTTCTGACTCCTAGTCTCACTGAGGCCAAGGACATTGTTGCTGGTCTGTATTAGTGCATCACGTACTTTTAGGACTGATGCATCTGTGTCAGCTTTCAAAATTCCTGCAGAACACTGTGCATGCTTATCACACTTTTAATACAAACTATGATGTAATATGTTTCCCAGAGCAGTTGCAGACCTCCTGCCAGCGCCCCACAGCCAGCCAGCGCTCTGCCTATGCTTGCACCATTTAAGTTCCATTAACCTTGTATTTGCAGCAATACTAACTTCATAAGGGATCATATCATTAGGTTCTTCCCCAGCTATGATTATCACCAGAGTCCTTGAAACTGCACAAAGAGAAGCCCATCTCTGCAAAACAGGGCAGTGTGCCAGAGGCACTCGTTGGGTCTGCATGGAGCCCTGCAGCTCCCTGGGGTGGGCAGAGCCATCCCTTGAACCCTCTTTCACAGCACCAGCACCAAATATTGCTCTACCTTCAACTGCTTCAGAGGTTTCTTTTTGCTTTAGGATCTACTGCTAAAGCTCCCGTATTTTTTAAGGCTCCTCCCAACGTACCTTAGAATCCCAGTAACCTCACCTCCTTCTGTGAGGTTTCCTGTGTCTTGCACTATAGTTTGCTATAATAAAAAAGTATATCAAGTACTCAAAAGTATTTTGCAGCAGAAGATTTATATTACACAAGCATCTCTATTATGCAAGCACTGTGATCTCAATGCCAAAGACATCTCTCTAGTTCCTAGCATCTGCAATTACCAAGTTTGGCCCCTCTATCAAGTGAGCCTCCTCTCAAATCCCCAATTAGTTATGGGAGGTCCTGCCCATGCCTCCCCTTTTGTCTGCTCTGCTCACAGGAGTGTTTTAGGAAGTTTTAACAAATCACTGCCATGGCAGCGTCAAGCTGTCAACATAACCACAAGCCTACTCTGTTTATGAAAGGGATACGCTGTAAAACAGTCTCTGCAACAAGGCATTACATTGCAGAGCCCAGCCCTCTGTACAGCCCAGGACACAGCGCTTCTCAGGAGCTTATTAGGAGGGCTGAAAATAGCAATGCTTGACTATAAAGCCAAGCCCATCTATCAGCAGTTAGTACTCAGAAAACCTGATACAGACTACGAGGAAGAAAAAACACTCCAAAGTTTTCTGAAAAAGGAAACAAAAAGCTTCCAAGCTCATAATTTAGGAGAGATTTGAGAAATGGAATCTCTACAACAGTTTAGCCACCTAATAATCTTAACAAAACATTTTAAATAAGTTCTGTTTTACCTAGGAAGGGTACAACCATCATAGGGAACATTTAGCTATTGCAGGCTAAAGGCACCTTACGAAACCAGCCAACTCTTCCATGATGCCGCTCAGAAGCTGCTGGAGGTCACAGCATCCCCCTGCCAATGGCCAGCCAGCCACAGGCTGCGGCACAGAGAAGGACCATGCAGGCACTCTGCCCAGGCACAACACAAACCCACTAGAAAAAAATCAAAATATTAAGAATAAAGCAAGAGGAAACAGATAATAAAAGCATTAGAGAGATGGCAAATTAAGAAAGGAGTTTCCCTCTTTGTTTGGTTTTGGTTTGGTTGTTGGTTTTGGGGTTTTTGTTTTTTTTTTTTTTTTTTTAATTTTTTCCCCCTTTGAAAAGAGCAGGAAAGTTACCCTCTTATGCAAGATGTTTCAATTCACATTATCATTCTGACATCTCATTCACAGGCCCAACAACCCAGGGAAAAGGTCAGACACTGTGTAATGGCTATACGTTAAGCAGCAATGAAAAACAAGACACATCCCACACTGAGGACACGCTAATGGCTATTTCGAGTTGACACATACCTAATTCACTTTTTAAGACTTTAAGTTGCAAATTTTTATTCAGCTTTCACAGCACAAATAGCCACAAGAAAGCTACCCCAAACCCCAGTTTGCCAAGTCAGGAGTATTTGATATGAAGGTCACTTCCTCCACCCCCAGACAAACTGCTTTAAACCCTTTAACAGACAAAAGTAAAAAGTACAAGGAATACTTTTATTGATTTTAGGATACAAGACACAGGTCAAACACTGAGTGCACAAAAATAATTCACACTTCTTCAGGAACATAAAAAAATTAAATACTCAGAAATGTTCTGTGCTGGCATCAGTGGGGTGCAACAGTTAATTTATTAAGACAGATTAATGCACCCGCAAAACCTACAGTATTAAAAGGCAATTTTGACCTCTCTAGATTGGCTGCCAATATGATATAGGTCCAAAAGAAATTACCCTTTTCTGCTGCGACAGAACAATAAATTGGCTTCCTCGAATACAGTGGTTAAAGAATCCAAGTTCCTGACCTTGAATGTTTTACTAGTAGTATGCTGTGCTGTAGGGAACAATCAGGATGACATTTGCTGAAATGTGTGGGATTTATGATATAATAGGTTGCACATATGTGCCAAAAGCGAAAAAAACCCCAACCTCTTAAACCCAAGTAAATCAAGATTAATTAGCTATTAAAATAGCTAAGAGAAAGTGCAGTACAGGTGGTAGAACAAACCATCTTACTTTCTGTACACAGTGACTAAAGTTATTTTTGAGGCCACACCGTATGTGTATCTTCGATCACACTCTCACTGGGAAAAGCAAAAATTGCTGCTCCTTTGTAAACGGCTCTTTGTAATTCTGTAGGTTTGCACTTTCATAAACAAATGTTACGCAGTCCTTTTATAGGAAGTCCCATGAAGTCCACAGGAAAATCCCGTATTGTCTTCCTTTGATCATCAAGATAGACTGAAAATTAACTCATGGTATTTTTACAGTGATCCTTGTATTAAGAGAGGGCACACCACACACCTCTCCATTCTTATCAGATTCACACTCACTTCCCCACCCCCCACCCCACCCCCATCCAGCCTGGTGACTTTTAGTTTTATTGCTGCTAACTGCAATTACAGGTGTTTAGAAATCGACAGCCTGAGAGATGCCTCATACCTTAAATGCCACCCCTGCAGCCCAGCGCTTTGCTGTGGACTGTGTCTCTCCAGCAGCACTGAGCAGGCTTCACGATCACAAAGCAAACATTCTTCTGAAATCATAGCAGCCTGACTTTTTTTTTTTCCTTCCCTTGCCCCAGGAATGCGAACAACTTGTTAATACCCTGCAATCTGCTCGGTTTCCCTCTTAATCCTCATTTTAACCAAGCCTCTCCTTGCAGGAGATCATATCAGTATGTCCCTCGCTGTCAAACAATGCGGAAAAGAGCCAATGTTATTGTGAGCCTGAGGTGGAACGACTCCGTTCCCAGCAGGAGATCAATTTGTACAAGGAACCAGCGAGTTCTTCTCTAGCAGGGGTAACCACTTCAAATGAGTCAGACTCCCTGTGACAACAAATATCCTCGATGGGATATGGTCCACTAGCAAGAGCTCACACAAAGGCTGCCGTTCCCTTTCCGCAGGTCAGGAGAGCGCAGCATGCACACCTCCTCTCCTCCTGCACAGGTCTTCGACCCAGACACCTTTACACAACTTTTCACATCCCACAAGCATCTCTCGACACTGATCAGGGACCACGTCGCAGGAAAAGATGCCTTGCAGTCGTGGTCTTTTTCCACAGGAGCCCACAGCCTAGAAATCTGAATCACATCCCTCCTTCCAGGTACTTGTGCTCTAAGCTTGTTATTCTGCAACATGGTAAACTACCCACTGAGTTTATTTTCACAGAGATTTCAGCAGCGCTCAGCTCTCCACCAACTCCGCAGCTGAATTCAAAGCCATTTCCAACACCAACGGCAACACTGCCTCAGGGCTGCATGCCCTTTGGATTCTTGTACACAGCCCACCCGCAGCATCCAAGAAAACCAGAGACCAAGTTACTGATATTACCAACACCTACATACCTTTTTGTTATGTTAACCCAACCTGGGATAACTTAAGTTATTGACAGATTAAATAATTAACATGAAAATAGCTAACAGACACATAGAGCAGACTGAGCAAGGAGGACCAGCTGATGCAGGGCCACTTGGGTACCAAATCAGTAAGACCTGAGCAAGAGAAAGTCCCTCCTCTCAAAAACCCTCAGGTTTTTGGAAGTCTCCTTTAATACTTACTTAACTGGTTTTCATTCAGCTGTTTATTGGCTATTTGAGCTATTTGCTAAAGACTCAACATCTTCCACCACTTAACTGCTGAGTGGAAAAACTCCTTCATCCGCTCTTGTAGGTAGGTACCAAAGTACCACCTTGAGCAAACTAGGACCTGTATTTACATGGGAAAATAGCTGCTCGGCAAAAGCCTCCCACATGAACACCCTGATCCCAGCTAAGAACACTGACAGACAAAATTAGCATGGAAAAGCTTTAAATCTTCATCAAAACTGATTTCTGTAAAGGCCTCCCTGTTTAGAGAAACGTGAAAGGGACGCAGTCAAAGCAAACACCACACCACCACCTCAGTATTTTCAAAACACATTCTCAGTGCTATTTTTCCCAAAAACATAACCAAAAAAGCGATGGAGAAGTCCAAATTACTTTGTGACCATTGAAGAGACTGATGGGAGAACAGCAACACGGCAATACCTATACACTGGGATTACAACACTTTTACTCTCAGAATTGATGGACATATTAATTGGAGACAGCTGCAAGGAAAAATATCTTAACGACATGATTCATTAGTTTTCATAGATAATTACATCTGCTCACGGCCTCACAGTGAATCATTCATTTAGGGAATTTTTTGGGTATTAAATTTAAATGCAGTAATCAGATTTGTTAATCTGTGGGACAAGGCAAACCAAACAAAATTTTATTCAGGGAATTGTTTATACTTTCAACATTGACATTAATTCAGCAGCAGGAAAAAATTAACAGCATAATACATGCTCATGTACGTTAAAAATTATTAATGGTAATCTCCTTCACTCCCCCCAGTGCTTGTAATGAGACTGTACACATTTCTCCAAGGCTGCCTGAACTGCAGGTTTTTTCCCTGGATGCATCATGATGGGTTACACAATGCAGTGGCCTTTTAAAAATATAGAGGGGTTTTGTTTAAATGAATGGATTAAAATAACTGATCCTTGGTTTTGCTACTCTACAGACTCAAAATACAGATGGTTTTTCATTGTTGTTGTATTATACATTTTAAAATCAAGTTTTAAACATGGTTTAACTGTTTTTACTACTCTGAAGTAGCATAGCAGCTCATCCTCAGATAAAAACCTAGAAAGACTCACACATCCAGGTCAGTTCCCCTCCTATCACGTCACAAACTTTAGTAAACTGAACTTCACCTTAAAAACAGATAATTTTTTTGCCTATTTCTTCTCCTGGAAGCTACTCTGGAATTTTCTCTCTTAAAAAAAAAAAAAAAAAAGTAATTTTCTTGTCTGTACTATTTATGGCCAATTTACTCCCATTTTTTCTTGAACCAATATTCTTCTTCAGTTTCCATAGTTTTTTCCCTCCCCAATATTTTACTGCCAAAACACGAACAGAAAGCAAACCCTATCTCCTGCCCATCCCCATGTGGCCAGACTGCACACCCGTAACATCAGAGCCCCTCTCTGTGCTATCCCATTGACCTTCACAGCCCTCACTTCTGCGGGCCCATTTCTCCTCAAATTCATTCTTCTGGAACAAGAACCTGGAAATTAAGAGAAATTTTTTCACAAAGCTGTATCCAGGTGCAGTGACCCCAGCTGCCACGGTAGCCCCCGCACACTTGTCAGCTGCTCTACGTCATACCAATTCTCTCACCATCAAACCAGCAAATATTTGGCCAATTTGGGACAAGCTCAGGACACAGCCAATTGCTGCAGCTCACCGAACCAAAGAAACTCAGGGCTTCATCCTCATCACCACATCTTAGGGACTTCACAACCATCACACCATGATCTGAACCGTGTTGAAGAAAATACGAAGGATCAGGCAAAAGGCATCTCATGACACGGCAGAGAATCCCACAGACCTTCAGCAAACTAACTTTCAGAGAACACACTGCTTGTGAACCTTCGCTGCTAACAGGAGAAATACCTTTTTTCGGGGGTCAAGAAACAAAGAGAAAGGCAGAGCCCCTTGCCCAGAGACATACAGCCAGTCCACAGGCAAGCCAAGGATGAAAATCCCCAGTTCCAACCACTAGACCACAACTAATCAACAGCAGCCACACGCAGAGCAGCCCTAGGTGTACAGGAGAGAGCACCTTTGATACCACAGCTTGGATTTCTCTAAAGCCACATGCTACTGCTGAGAATCAGAAATTAATGTGCAACTTGATATCTCCTGCTTTGGTGAAGCTGCACCTACGCAGTCGTATTTTTCCCCGTTGAGGTTTGGGGGGCAGGGGATTGCTGCATGGAAGCTGGAACAAATTAATATTTCCCTGAGAATTATTATTTTAAGAGAACAAACCAGCAGAAGTTAAAAGGTAAGCCAACATCTTCTATTTTCTTTTAGTTAAGCGTCTGACAACACACAGTATATTTTATTCAGGATCTAGGCCCAAACACTATGACAATAAGCTCCTCATCAGGTTGTTACTGGAAAGCATCCCAGGCTCCGCAGTAACATCCCAGTTTTTGCAATACCTACAAGCTTAACGCCCATGTCACAGCCATGACTTTGAGAAAGACCTTTCCCAAAGAATGGCATTTGAGGTCTCCGCTCACCTCTCCCAAAAACACGCTGCTCAGCTTTGGCTAACGCAGCACCACTTGTTTGTGTAACTGGAGAAGTGTCAAGCCCTCTCTTCCAGTGATTTAAACTCTGCCAGTGTTAGAAGGAAAACAAAGAACAAAGATGCTGAAATATCCATCATCTTGCAGAGTGCCCATGGGAGTTGCTGGAGGAATGCAGCGCTCCACGATCCGCTGGCCTCGCTTCCAGGTTACCGCCCGCTCGGCACACGCAGACTCCCTTTCCTGCGCATACGGAGAGGGCTCAGAAAAGAATTCACCTCAACGGCTCTTCCAGACCGTGCAGGGCTCGGCATCCCCAGAGAAGCCACCTGGCCTGAAGGCATCACGGGCTGCCTGATGCCGGTACCGCACTCGATGCCGGTACCGCACTCGGTGCCGTACCACCGCAGCAGGTTGCCAGCCCCCAGCTCACGGGCTGCACCAGCAACCCCCGCTCCTACGGAGTGGGCACAGGCATGCCCGCACCCTTCTTGTGACCAACAACAGCTTGCAAAGAGCCAACTCAAGAGCCAGATTGGTTACTAAAGGCAGAAACCCGCGCAAGACATTTATCTCTCACTTTCCGAATTCAGAACTCACATACACATATTTTATTAATACACCAACTGCACAAATGCCAAGAAGGGAACTCTGTTCCAGTGAAAATTAAGATACCAACTTCTCTCTCGCTTACTCAGAAAAGGAAGTACAACCAGGGAGATAACTAAAATAAACTCGATAAATAGAAGAGAAACAGGGTAGTGAGCACACTGAGCTGAGGCAAAGCTGAGGGGGTCAAAACCTCAGCATGGAAGGGCCATGCGAGGCACAGGAACAGTCTCTGGACAGCTACTCCAAGGAAACACAGGCACAACCACCCAGGGCTCAGCATCCCTGCCTGAAAGGACCACACACCTCTTGGTCAACAACTCTTACTCTCATCAGCAGAGTCGCACTGAGCTGGGAGCAGTTTCTACAAGAAGACAGCAATGCATAACATCCATACTTCCCTTATCTACTTTATTGTGTTTTCTCACTGGAGATGTATTCATCAGCAACTGTCGGAAGTCAGCTTAAGGAATAAAATTTAAATGCTCTGGGACATTTTCAGGAGCAAGAGAATCAAATGAGCAGTCATGCTGCTGGAGGAGCCGAGCCACAGTGCTAGGGAGAGACACCAGTGTTACAGCGGTGCCAAAACTTTGGCTCAGCACCTTGCAGAACACACCCAAGGTGCATTAGGCACATCTCATCACTGGGATGGATAACGAGAGACAGGTACCCTGCTCCCAGGATAAGACCGAGGGGAGAGACTCTTCACTACTGAGTAGCTGGATGCGCTTAACCTGCTGAGGCTTCTCTGCTGTGCAGCACTGAGGTTGGGAAGAAACACCACCTCCCCTGAAGACAGCACCTTCTTTTTTTTTTTTTTAAATAGTGGGCCAATTGTTTTAAGGAGAAGTCTAGGACAGGAAAAACACATTCCTCTCAAACAGCATCACTGCCAGGCACTGCAGGATCATCAAACCTGTAGCCACTTGCTGACCTCATGCTTAAAAAGCACCTCAGAAATAACATCTATGCATTATTTCAGGCGATGTTAATAGCAAGAAGAAAAGTAGTGTGTTTTTTTTAACAAGGGATAAATTATACCTTTTGATTTCTGACTCTTCTCTTTAAATGGTTTATTCTGTGCTTTGCTCCCACATGGAAAGGATGAAGAATTATTGGGGAGGGTGGTGGTTCAGGACAGTTTAAGTGTGCATGAAACGGCTGTTCACTCTCAGCACACCACTTGTGCTCTAGCGAGATCACCACAAACCCATGACACCACTCGTTTGTTCAACAAAGTTTCATGAATTCCAGCTGGAGACTCCTTCTTTCTTCCCCCAGGGCCAAAGGGAAATATACTGATATTTTTCATGTTTAGGATGTGGGGAAAGGCACACAGGAACATGGAAACATATTAAATTGTTGGATTTCTCTTCCCCCATTCCTCCCCTGTTTTTCTAGAAGAAGGGAGTCTTCCAATCCCTAAAACAGATCAAACAAACAGACTGCACGTGAATAGCATCAGCGAGCACTGAATTCATTTACCCCTCTGAGCCCCCATTCACCAGACAGAAGTTACCATACAGTCACAGCAGCAACGACCAACTCTATTCCCAGCTCCTTCAGCTGGCATTAAAAAAAAAAAAAAAAATTTAGTTTGGGGGTACAAGAGAATCCCCTGCGGGAAGAAACACAAGCCCAGACTGATCCACCAGCGATCACTACAGCACTTGTGACAGCTTTAGCAGCTCATTGTTTTTCAGCTTTGGGCAGAAAAAGCAGCAGTGTCTGACCGCCACTGGCCAGCAACGATCCATCTTCCAGATTTACCTAGGATCTTCTGAGCAAAGTTAAATTCAGAGATTTCAGTGGTTACCACCAGCCCTATGATCTGGAAACAGCACAGGATTGAATAAGAACTTTAGGAGAGCAGCAATGAACCACCTGAGTTATCAAGGACAGGGGGGCAGGACAACTGTGCAGTGCCTGCAGCTTATTTTCATGTAATAACTGTTAGCGAGAACTATTGGAAGACTTCTCCCCTTTCAAAAACAAATCTCTCGCTAAAGTCAACAGTGCCAGTGAGTTTATGAAATGCTTTCATCCCAGAACTGAAGAATGGCTTTTCTGCTGCGTTTGTGCTTTGGTGACGTCAGTACGTTCAGATGACTTTAGGCAGACAGTATCTGCTGCTTTTAATGCCCAGCTGCTCTATTTAATCCCTGTTAAAACTGGTTTTCCCATTCAAATTTTCTTAAACACTGTATCGGGTGATTTGTTTAAAACATATTCCTTATAAAGGCTCCTGGCAACTCCGAAAAAAGTGTTTTTCTTAAACCTTCCTACTAATCTCAGAGGATAAACTGTTCAGCTGTGACAATTTACAGCATGGACAATGTTAATGAGTTGGATGAGGAGCCGGGCCACAAAACTCCTGAGGTCCCACACCACTTCCCTCCATCTTCGTTCAAACAACAGCTGCTGCCATGCTCTGACAGACCAAGTGCCACCAAGTCCTGCACAACAGCTGAGCACCTTCTTCAGTCCAACAGCCAGCCAGCAAACTTTTACTAATTCATACCTACTAACTAAGTCCCTCTTAACCAGGTAGATGACGTTAGCACAGGTCCACGGGGACTTGTACAGCAGAACACAAAACAGTTCCTGGGTATTTTGTGCATTAAACTATCTGCCTTCCTGGAGAGACGATTCCTGCAACTGTCTGACAGTTATGGCCAGGTTCACACCTACGTTTTGCCTTCATAGATAAGAATGTTGATCATTCTTCAATTCAGTTTCACATCAAATACATAAAGATTTTTATGATTAAGGGTTCTCTGTGCCCTCTCATACGAGTGGCTCCAGGATGAGGAAAAGGAGCCTATTTTCTGTCAGCAGCACCTCCCAGGCACTGCAAGCCCAACAGGCTGTCCAGTGCTGCGCTAGGAGATCCCAGCAATCTCCTCCTTGCCACCAGCAAGGATTCAACCAGCAGCACCAGACCATCCTTCCCAATACCCACTACCGTGCACCTTACAGCCACCCACCCCACCTTAGCCCTGCCACATCTACACACCAGCAGATCCAGATTTCAACAACTGGATGCTGAGTAAAGACCCTACAAACGGCCGGGCTGCCCTGGGAAGCAACATGGAGCTCAGTATGGAAAACCAACTATTAGGTTAAATCTGTTGTTTCTAGTATTGGTTTAGCAGAAGAGAACTTTGAAAACAAGTTTCAGAAAGCGGAGGACCAAAGGGGAGGGATTAGACAAGTCTCTGGAATGAAAATGAACTCGGGAAGAACAGGAGGTTACTAAAAGTCATTTACAAAAAGTAATTTTCAGTGAACGCAACACCCAGATGTGAAGAACCTCTCCTATTCTGTGCTTTTCTACCTCCCTCCATGCTCAATACCACTGAATACTCAACCTCTCTGCTTTAAGACAAACACCAGCCACTGTGGATGAGGGTTAACCCTGGAACAAAAAGGAGGAATACACTGAGTATACACACAAACCTTCAGACCTTCCCTTACAAATGTCCTGTGGTCTCCAACTATGAAAGTAATTTTCCCTTCATTGAAAACACGCCACCCACATGACCCATAAACCAAAACTATTACAGTTCCTATTGTAACAAAGCATCAAATAGAGTTTTTCTGTAAGAAGTGAAGTCCCAACAGCTTAACTAGTGGAAAGTACTACACTTAAGCTAAATAGGTTCTATTCAAGTTCACCACTGCTACAATTACCAATGATTATTGAAGTACCATAAAACAGTGGGAAAAACCCAACTGGTCAAGGCTGACCCCAGCTGCCACACAAATGCACAAAGTGACAGCAAATGCATAATCCAGCCCAAATTCTCACAGGCTCTATGATCACTAGCACATGAAGTGTATCACACTAGCACATGAAGTGTATCATCTTCTCTCTCCATCCACGGGCTGGCGTTCTGAGGCAGCTTGGTCCTAATAATAAATTTCCAAGTGAAAATACTTATTTATAATGGGTACTATTACATAAAAAAGTAGTCTATGTCCTAAGCTCAACCAGAAGGAAGCTTTCCTCCCAGTTTATCTGATTTTCTATTCATTTAAAATATCACGTTTCGGAAGGCCACTTTAGAGTTCAATTCACACTGCTAATTTTCTTTGGCAAAAACCCACGTTATCTACAAACATTGGTTGAAAATCCAATTACCGAAATGTGATACCCACACCCTGTTGCATAGCAACTGGATAACACAGGGATACGGAAAAAGTTGATATTCCAAAATAACAGCAGGTAACAGAACCACTACAGGCAGAGCTACATCGGTAAGATGCCCAGGTGGGATGCAGGAGTTCAAGGGGCAAGGAGCACCAGAATTAAGAGGTGTCACCCCACTCCCTCTGCTTGCATGGGGCACTGTCCAGGACTCCCCGCCTGGAACCATCCCTCCCTGTGACACTGCCTTGGCTCGCAGCTTGTTCCTGCCAAACGCCACAGCACTGACTGGCATCTCCTGCTTTCTCTCCACCTGCCTCTGTGCTACCACAGCCTCTGAACCCAGGAAAACGGTAAAGCTCTACTTACCCCTGCAAGCCCAAGGCAAAGCTTGCTCAGAGAAATGTTAGCTGGATAAAACAAAGCTGACAAGTTCATAGATCTCTCTCAGAGCATCTTCAAGATTTCAAAGCTTAGCCAAGTCATGATGGATTTTTCCTCAAACTAAGGACCATCTCAGAGGCTAGCATTGGTCCCCTCCAGCACTGCATACCTATGCTACAGCAGAGATACTAGACTTCTGCAATAAAGAAGCGATTAGAAGACTTTCAACACAGTAAAATAAATAATTCTCAAGTTTCTTCCCCATAATCACAATTTTTTCCCACTATAATTATCTCACATGAAAAAAAAGTTCATGACAAACCACCAGTAAGAAATAAAAATCTCTCTTCTCCACCCCCAAAATTAAAGTTTTGCTCTGCAAAGGGAGGAACTGGACACAGATCACCTCTCCCCAACGCTGCTGCAGGGCATCAAAGGCACGTGGATTTGCAATCAAGTACTAACACAAAGATTTGGTTGGCTTTGTCAGTGGTTGGTTGTTGTGTCTTCTGCCACTGTTCTCTCTAGTTTAAACAAGGCATTATAAACACAAAGGTCAGAGTTATATGGGAAAAAACGCCAGGAGTTTATGCTAAATATCTTATTTTAACATGGGGTCTGCCCAAAACAGACCAAAACCAACCTTCTAAAATCTCTGGCAGTACTTGAAACCAATATTCCTTTCAGCATTTCTGCTAACACCAAGAGGCGATTGATGCAGCAGGTTCAGCCAAGCGGCCATGGGGAACCCTGGAGTCTCTGGTCCCCAGGTCAATCCGTCAGGCATCCTGCTTCAGAACTGTGAACCCCGTGGCCTCACTACCCCAGGGCCAAATCCATCACTGTATCCCAGACAAAGGTGTCTCTCAAATTCCTACCCTGAGCTTGGAAACAGGTCGTCTGACGCAGATGTTTCAGACTAAAGACTCTGGACGTAAATCAGCATTTTTCAGCAAAACTCGGTTCTATAAGAAAATTTCCAACAAAATTTTGAGATCAAACACCACTGGAATTATTTCAGAACAACACAGTCTACGTAGCCAAGACATATTTGATAGTGTCCCTGCACTTCAGTGCCAGCCGGTTCACATTATGCTATCTTTTTTCAAACGTGTGGTTTATTCCCGTCATGCTAAAGTGTTTCTTACAAAAATCTCTTGGGAGAGAGTAAAGAGGAATTTTGTCTCTTCCATGTCCAAGACCTGTATTACTGTCATACTGGGGGATTATGCCAGTTCTTGACATGTAACAACAAAAGCAGTTCACTGGGGGCAATTAGTACATCACATCCACACCCAGAAGTCATCAGGGCAATAGAAAAGGACTACAGCCAGTGAGGCAGAATATTTTTCACAATACATGGAGCAAACACGATAATACCTATATCATCTCATTTGTTTTGGGATGTGTAGGGATAAAACATTTTAATGCATCAGCAATAAAAAAAAACCCAAGCTTGCAAGGAGTTACTTTATAATTTTATTTTTTATTTATAATAATAATAATTATAGCACAATTATTTTATCTAGTTTTAAGTGATCTCAGGATGCTTTAAGATATCAACTTCAGCATTTTAAAGGAATCCCATATTTATGTCACATTAATTATGTTTATGACTGAAATGTAGCTTTGACCAGCAACTGTTCCCAGCACTCTTATTTCTGCTTCCACCTAGTTATGATGAACTGTGTACATGCATCCTACAAACAGGTAGCCAGGGGGTCTATTTCTGTGTTTGAGCACAGACAAGTATTCCCTGCCATTTCCAAGCCGGATCTAACAACAGATTTTACAAATATCCAAGTAGTATTTAAACAAGGAAGAAAGCCATGTTTCCCATTCAAATACTGCACAGCAGAGATCCATCTGCACACCAGCACTCAGAGCAACCAGCTTTATCCTGCTTTTTGTTCTTGCTCTGGTCAGAGCCTTGGAAGATGTTGCATTTAATTTTCTGGTTCTGAGAGTACTGATTACCAAAGTAATTCCATATGTTACATCTATTTATGGCAGAACAGATCAGCAAAGAACTGAAACTGCCTGGTGACTGATAAATGTGATAGGGTCTATCAATTTTCAGTACAGACGCCACAAGTAGATCTGTGTTTCAGGGCTGCTCAGTAAGAAAGCAGGGCTGGAGCACCCTCAGCACCAGTCTGGAAGGGATTTTCCCCAGCACCACTGGGAGTAGATGGCATCAGCCTCCGTGCTGCATCATTCCAGGCTCTCACCAGCTGCTGCACACATTTTGAACGTCTCACCATACGTCAAGCACAAACCCTCCAGGCTACAAGAAGGGTTGCCCTGATCTCAACCCACCTCCAACTTAAAACCCGAGCTTTGATAATTAGCAGTATGTCCTGCTCTACCACCTCACCTCCCTTTTCACACTGCATCTACCTGGCATTAAACACAGAAGACATTAAAGTCACTCTAAAAAACCACAGTTCCCACAAACCCTATAGACACTTAAAACTTTCTTTAATATCCAACACTTAATTAATTGCATGATTAATTGTGTTGTCTCACCCCAAGCCCAACTTGTTTGGGAGCAACAATGCCCTCGATATTTTGCGTTGTGCTGGACACCAGTCTAATGTTGAACAAGGCAGCACCAGTGATTTCGGGCTTGAAATATAAGCATTGGAGAAGCAATATATTCTACTCAATGTCTAGGAGAACAGGAGAGAGAGGATAGTTTCTCCATGCAAGGAGGAGAGATGAGCTGGAAGCACGCTTGGAGGTAATGGGAAAACCAGGAGAATCTGCTGGAGAGCACTCACCAACCCGCTCAGTGGTGAGTGAATCCAGTTCAAAGCACTCTTCAGATTCCAGCAATACCTCACAATAACAACATGCCCAGAAACATGGTTTTCTTATTCTCTCCTGTGTTGTAACCGTTCAGGTTTCAACCCTACAAGTTTTCTGGGAAATCTATTAAAAGCCTATTAAGCATCCAACAGCCCACTCACCGAAATCACCATGACGCAAGAGCATATGGTTCCTACCAAGCATGACTTCCTTTCAAGCCTGAATATCACCTTCTTTCCAATAATGGCTAGGCAAGCAAGTTGAAGTGATATGGGACAGAGTAGTCACCTACTTTTTTCCATCCATAAATCCTCAAAAAATCCTCTGAAAAGGGGAAGGGAGAGAGGAAGCACTAAAGTCAGTCTTTTAAAATATAAACTGAAGTATAAACTCCCAAGCTGCATTTCATTGCCACAAATAGCAAATATTTAAAAATAAAACATTATTTTTAGTCTAAGTGTTGCTTAAAGATCCGAGAATAAAATTATACCCAGAGACAGTGATATGTCATCATTTGAAAACACTGCAGCAGCCACGTCCTGTTCATGCCGAACACAAGCGAGAACGCGTTTAGGACTTTTGTCTCTAACAGGCAGTTGAAACATTCCCTGATTCAGCCAAAAAAGCAGAGGGACAGTGCTTAAGGAGAATGAGCCAGACATACCCTGGTATTATCTATGAAGGTAAAATAAATAAAATTATACAGAAACTCCTGTAACAGTTTCCTAGATTTTCTAGCAAAGGCTGTTCTGCACGGGACAATTTATTTCCTGCCTTTCTTTTCTGCAAGCAGCAACTGTGAGGTCAGGATAAATAATTTCAGCTGCTCACAGACAGGTATGCAATTTCCCAAAATCGCCTGTAAAGGAGGGGCTGTAAAGGAGAACAGACTGGGTTTGTGCTTTTCTGCTTCTTTACAATGCATGACAGGCAGCCACCCTAAGAAAGTAGGAAAGCAGGCTAGGAAAATAAATCCCTTCTCTATGGTCTCAATTTGAGATTTTTTGAGCAGGGGGAAAAGCTAAATTAACACGGAAAAAAAAATCATCACAGTGTTGAAATATCTGCAATTACAGCTAGGTTTTGTTTTCTTTTTAAACAGTTTAAATCAAATGCCTGAAGCAGCAGATGGGAAACTAACTCTCTTCTCCTAGAAACTGAGGCTTCTATATCCCTACTAGAGCTCTCCATAAGCCCTGCTAGAAAACTAAAGACGAGACTTAACAAATAAAATGTTTAAGATCATAACTCTTACTGAAAAATCCTGAAAGACTTAAAGTTTGAAACTCATTTTTCCTCAGCGGTAATTTCTCCAGCATTTCTGATCACCATGAAGACAGATGAAGGAAGACAGCTTCCCCCCTCCCCACCGCGGTGTGGGTGAGGTAGGGATTGACTAACTGTGGAAAAATCCACATAATTGAGAAGACAAATGTTGAACAGTTATTTTATGGCTTGAACTATTCAAGGAAAAACGCTAACCATGCCAAGAGGCCAGACAGACTTATTGTGTATGTGTGTGAGTATGCAGAAGCCAGCCACACTGCATAAGTGCAACACTTTTATCCTCATCCAGGTTGTGCCTTGCTGGTTTATCTGTTTCTGTAAGCACTGCATCAAGCTGTAAAAAAATACTGAAAGCAAAAGTATCATCTCCCAGCATTATGTGTACATAGAGTGTAACAAAAATATACACGCAGGCTCGGTAGCATGACCCACTATTAAGGCTGTTTGTTGCTTCCCATGAGAAGACCCTATTTTCAGTCACTTAAAATGATGAAAAGCTTTTAACGACTCAGGCTCAAGATTCCCAACTTGGATGTCTGCTTCCAGATGAATTAAAAAAAAAAATAATATTAAAGTGTCAGCCAAAACATCTCAGCCATTTCAGAACAATGCTGTTTTTTTCCACGTTAAGAGTCTTCAGTGGCCTCAGGAGCTACAGTACCCCAATGGTTTCACTGACCATTAAGACACTGAGAAGTTAAAGGGAGATGGAAAAGGACACAGAAAGGGAACTAGTCGAGCAAGAATGCTGGACTACTGAAATACTGACAAGCGGTTTCAAAAGTAGAGGATTAGACATCCAGAAGAGGAGATTAAAGATCAACTCAATAAAAGCAACAGAACGAGAAATCTGAAGGAAGTCACACTGTAGAAGAGATAGGAAAGAGCGAGCTAGAGAAGGTCACAACAGAAAATAAGAAGTTGTCCAGCCCATCTGCTCTAACTCAGCTCAAGCTGTCAGGAACAACAGACATTCTTAAAGATGTCCCACGACAGGGACTTCCCAACCTCCTGACATGGCCATTTCACTGCTGTTGGAGGGATTTTCCTGTTCCATTTGACCTAGACCAAACCTATTAGCAAAAGACTTCTCCCTTCTCTCTCAAGCCAACTTCTTCCATTCTCCAAGAACCTTGTGTTCCCACTCAGTCTTCTCTTCTCCAAACTCAGCCACCCCAGCAGCTCAGCCTTCCTGGTACATGCTTTTGCCTACCCCCTGGGCCCACTCCCCAGGTCCATGGTATCTTGAAGAGGTCTGGCCCAACCTGCGTGCCATCTCCTCCTCAGGGCCATGCGTAATGAAGGATCACATATTCTCCAACCACTGGCTTGTACAGAGCCTTTTCCACAACATTATACTATTTGCTCGTGTTGACCTTACACACTATACTCATCTTTAATTTTATTAAACCTTACAGAAGAGTCAACTTTTGCAGGTAGCCCGACTGAATTTCACTCCAGTCCCTCGAGATCGTTCAGAGGAATTCTAACATCACTCCCAACGTAGCTGCGGCCTTTCCCACCTTTGTATTGTGCAGGTGCTGAGTAAGCACGCTACGTACTTCATTATCCATGTCCTTCACAACAATGCTGAACAGAACCAGAACGACCCACAAAGCCGAACTCAAGACATACTTCTGTTACAACCATGAACAGCCAATTCCTAGTTTCCGAGTTTAATTATCCAATCGGCAACACATCTATTGAAGATTATTAGTTTGAACACATGCTTCCATAGACTACTTACAAGAAAGTCTCATGAGACAGCATCAAAGCCATTCTTAAGTCGAAATGACACCTAATTCTTTTCCCTTACTCACAAGGCTCTTTCACAGAGTAAGTCCAAACTCATTTGACACAACTGACTCTTAACAAGGACTTACGTGAGAGCCACTGCAGACCTGTCATCTCATCAATACTTACAAGTAGGTTGTTTTGCTATAGAGTTCTCCCAGCAGAGCTTGACTGCTAGAAACATATCCCACCAGAGCCTGAAAGGGAGCACAAAGATGCTTACTCCTTATTCTTACCTCTGCTGTCAGCAACCGCCCATGAAGCCTGCAGGCACGACATCTCACACCTCTCTCATGCTGCTCCACATCATCCAACACCGGTAAAATTACCCTGTCAGCCCACATTGCAGAGGTCCCTGCGTAGGTGTTCTCATCTGGCTACTGACCCAGGCTTGGAGACAGATCCATATATTGCAGTGGCTCCCCTTGTTTTTTCAATTTTCTTTTAAGAATACCAAGAATGTTTACAGATAAACACTGAAGCAGCAAAATCATGTACTTCAAAGATTAGGAAATGCTGTAAATACTATTTTGTCTAGATACATTTTTATAATTCAATGCAAATTCAGTGTAACCTTAGTTTTCACTACACAGCTCCTTCTACTACACAGGCAGCGCAGGCAGGGCTTACTTCCTTGACAGGTACCAAATTTTGTGTTTTACCCTCATCATCCAGCACAAGGCTGCATTCCTTATGGACTCCATACAACTCCAACTCTGCTCTAAGGAGTTAAAAAGCTTCCTCCCAAACCTTCCAACACCAGCCCTCCTGACAGTAAGTACGAGTGTATTTTGATTTTGACAGTTTCCTTGGGAGACGAAACACAATCATCCCCAACTCAAAAGGAAAAATAAGAAAATTAATAGTTAAGATTTATTTTGGATGTTCAGTAAAAGAGGGCTTGAACCTCTTTTTAAGAAGCCATGTATAAACCAAACCTTATATATCCTTCCAAATAGTATTTAATCTATTTCATATATTTCAGGGACATGGTTTAGTGGGGGACTTGGCAGTGTTAGGTTTACAGTTGGATTCAGTGATGTTAAAGGTCTTTTGACAACCTAAATGATTCTATGATTCTATATGCCCCAGGACTTCATGGGGGATGGACTAGATCCTGAAAGGTCCCTTCCAACACAAACCGTTCCATGATTCATTACACCCAGAGCACAGCCCACACCAATTTGTGTTAAGTGCTCAAAACCTCAGCAAAGCAAACCCTACAATGCCAAGTCAGACACACAGAAGGGAATCACTTCTGAAAAAGCTTGGTGAAGATGGGTCAACCACCATCACACAGAGCTCCGTGAGGGCAGGAGCAGAGATGATAGTTTCATGCTCTAAGGCAACATTTATCACAGAAGCACAGAATTGTTTAGGTTGAAAAAGACCTTTAAAAACCATCAAGCCCAACCGTTAACCCAGCACTGCCAAGTCCACTGCTCAACTGTGTCCCTAAGCATCGCATCTACAAGTTTCTTAAATGCTTCCAGGGATGGCGATTCCACCACATCCCTGGGCAGCCTGCTCCAATACTTGACCATCCTTTCAGCAACTAATTTTTTCCTAATATCCTATCTAAACCTCCCTTGACACAACTTGAGGCAAATTTCTTGTTGTCCTATCGCTTGTTATCTGGGAGAAGAGACCCATCCCCACCTATTTCCAACCTTTCAGGTAGTTGTAGGGAACAGTAAGGTCCACCCTGAGCCTCATTTGCTACTGCTGCTGCCACAAAAACTGCTTACAACCCTTACCTTATTCACTAAACTTTTTCCCACACCAGAAGAAATGAGCCAGAGACCTTACAAATAGTTTTTATCACCATGTATGCTCAATTCAACCCCAAAAGAGATCAAGTCCTACGCACAAAATGAGGCAGGACCTGCAGAAAACCACATGCAATCATTTTAAGCCTACATATACATGCAAGAAGTGCCATCTAACCTCAATTTTGGTATTCCACAACTTCAGAGTATTGATATTGAGACTAAGTATTGCACTATTTAGACTGTAACAAAAAACAAGGTTTAAACACGGGTGTTAATTTTTCCCCTAAGAAGGGTTAAATCCAACTCAACAGCATGCAATAAAGACAGAACATTTCCCCAGTAAAACTGAAGTTATTTCTACCCCATACAGCAAGCTTGGGAACCAAAATAAAACTTAACTGCATAGTATAAGGTCAGTCAAGCTATGGATAGTTATTTTACATCTAAATATTAAAAACGCATGCTTCTCTGCAGAAGTTTTTAGAAAACCTGAACCTGCTGGTGCTCAGCCTTTCCCAAGGAATGTTGAACACCTTCAAATCCCAGTGACCAGAGGACTCAAGCCATCTCAGAAGGGGGTCAGAACATGCAGGATTGTAACTCTATATGATGAAAACATACATTGTTTAGACTAGATGATGAAAATTTTTAAGATTTGAACTTTAATCATTTCTTATTTACAAACTAACCCTAACAATGATGTAATTCAGCCACACTCCCATTGATTATAGTCTTTAAGTCAAACATATTCTGTACACAATGCTAATTAGTTTGTATTACAGCAAAAATGTTCTTAAAAGACAAATGTGAAATGACCTCAGGGTTCCTTTTTGATTATGCAATAGTCATGTAAAATAATCTTTAGAAGAAGCATTTTACTGTGCATATACCAACTGGGCTATCTGCATCAGAGGCGACAGAGCTGTAGTTGAACACTGCCCTAGGAGACATGAATCACATCCCTGCTGCACTATCATTTCCAACGCTATTTTCAACAAGTCTCTGCATCACCAAGAATACTTTCACTCACTTTCTTTGATTTTACAAGAATACTCCTCTGTGTTTAGAGCAACAGCTAGAACAGGGCTCTAGTCTCAAGTAGAGTCTCTAAATTGCATTTTGATGGAAGCACATCAGGTTAACAAAAATCCTGCACCAAGCAAGTCACAGGCTTTGACCACTGAACTGGCACTGAATGAAAGGTTGAGCTGAGTCCACCTCGGAGGCTTGTGTGACACCTACTACAACCAGAGGTGGCACAGCAACCTTTATTTGCAAAGCTATTAAAAAAAATAAACCACATAATACTTCCAAGTTTTGGTTGGTTTTAGAAATTTCATTTTGACAAGAAATTTTAAATGTTACATAACCATGTAATTAAAGCAGCATTACAAGAGATCATTCACTTACAATGATCCGTTTTGTTTAAGAACATCCTGGAAATTCACTCTGCGTACAGCATTCTCTTGACCGATAAGAGGACATAAACAGTGGTCTGGTTTTGCAGTTTATCTATTTATGAACATCTCTATGCCCTGACATAAATTTTAAAGAAATTTAAAAAAAATTGCTGGAAGGCAATGAATCTGTACTCAGTGGCATATACCAAATAGAGTGCAACATGGTAAAAGTGCCAAACATGACAAATTTTGCAAGCTACCAATATTTACCATCCATCACAGAGCACTATATTCTCATGCAAGCATGTCACAATGAGAAAACAACATCTCTATAAGGGTAAAACAAACAGCATTCAGAATTTTTTAAAGTCTTCTTCTAAAATTATTGCACTAGATTAGATTGCCTCATCAACAGGGCCAGAGGCCATTTACACTATTTTCTTTCTTTTTTTTTTTTTTTTATGTAACAGATGAAAGGACTACAGAGAGTTTTCTGGGGCCAAATTTGGAACTAATGATGGGAAAATTCTTTTGCTAATCCCCTATCTCTCCCACTGCTAGCAGATGCCCGAGACTGGAACAAAACAACGTCTCCTGGTACCCTGCTTCTACTTTGCTCATCAGTGCAAAATACTACGCTCAGGAGGTTTGAAAAGGACCATCAGCTTTGAGCAGAGCCATAAAATCTGAAGGACAGAGCTATACTGAAAATCTGATTAAAGAACGACATGAGACTTCAATTAAAACTTGGATGCACTGCAACTAAATCAAAGGATGGGACTCATCTACTCAGGGCAGATGTCTGCAAAGCAGTCACCTCCAGCCCAACCCAGGCTCACTTTAGATCGGTGGGGAAAAAATGGGCTTTTCCAGGACATGCTGTGCCCTGCCCAGAGGTGGATGTGCCAGGATCACACCTGAGCAATCCCTGCTGGTGTCTGCTGACTGCAGAGGAAGCTCAGAGACACTGGCTGAAAGACAAGTGTTGAGGGACGTGAAGCTGAGGGAGGCTGGCGTCACCCAGTCTGCCCAAGGAGAAGGACCAACTTCTGAAGAGCACAACCACCACCGCAGCTGGGCCCGTTTGCAGGATGCCCTCTTACAAACCTCAAACATTACTCCTTGTCGCTGCCTGTCAGCCCACCAGTGAAGTAAATATAGATACCACCAAGTAACTACCCTTCTAAAAAGCAAAGTTGAATCATTTTTCAGTCATTTAACAAACACAAAAGAATTTACGTGTACCAGCTCTACTCGAGAAGTAAACTTTGCATAATTAATCGGGATGCCTCCACTACTTGTGCATCTGCAAATGCACAGCTACACCAACTGGCACTCAACAGAAAATGCTTCGGGCCACCTCGAAGAGCTTGGAAGTGCAAATATCTCAACTGAAGCCTGAGCTGCTAAGGGAGGAAAAAAGCAGGTCTGAATAAAAAGTTGTTTGGAAAATAAGTACAGTTACCCAGCTCCCTAAAGTCTGTTTCATTAACTATCAGACACTATCAGCTACTTCAGAATTATGCCATATTTTACCATAATGCCAGAACAAACTAGAGGCACCTAATTATTTGCAGAAGTTGGGAACGTCCAAAGCAGGTCAGGGAAGTGGAAGTCAAGCTTCCCGCAAAAATGGGCAATTTGATGGAAAACTTGACTCAAAAAGAAATACTGACGCAGCACTTAATGAAGATGAGCTTCCCCTACCTCCCCACAATACATAATGCCATTATCACTCAGCACTAGGAAGGAAAGAGATTCCAAATCGGGAAATTACAGGGCAGTTATCCTCATCAACCTGACCGTGTAACAGTGACATGAGACTGGCAGCACGCCTGAGAAAAATCTGTAGATAGTTAAGCACAGGGCACAAAATAAGATGTGCAAAGGGAAAATAGCCCTTGGAAAATATTGCTGGGGATTTCAGCTTTTCCAGTGTAATAGTGGCAACAAAATGCCTGACCATATTCCCCTGTACCCGGGGGTGGGGGGAAAGGATTTCACAAAATCAGAGAAAACATGAGTTCTATGTGCTCAATAGTGATGTGTGATCTGGTTCCACCATCTGTAAGAGTCAGGCCATGTCACACCTTTTTCAGACTGCTTAAACATTTACGAACAACACACTTTGCATGGCTGGCACGTTTTATTCTGATGATTCTAGGAAGTGAGAAGCAGAGGCAACTGGGTGTTTTACCCCAGGATCTGGCCCACCGTCAGGAACAGGCAATCCTCACCACTTTTTACTCTGAGCACTCAGGAAAGTTTCCATCTTTTGAGAAAGGCTTGCCTGAAGCTCAAAAAAAGAGCTCACATGAAAACATAAAGAATTTTGCTCTGAGCTTTGTAGCTATCTGTAAGACAAACAAAACTGGCATTATTTGCATTATTTGTAAAAAGGAGGGTTAAATGCGTTCCCTATTTCACACATGTTTCAAGGCTTCATTGCTAGAAAAAGTCTGGCATGGTCACGCAGGAATGCGATGGTACTATACACATTACCTTCAGGGTCCCAAAAACATAAGGAGTTGGAGAACCTTCCCCTACCCCCAACAGAGGGAAATGGGACACAGATCGTATATTTTCTTGATGAGAAACCAAGGTTTCACAGAGAATTAGTAAACATGCTCATGCTTCCCACCTGTTTTCTATTTAGAACAAAAAAGCAATTAATATGACTTTTTAAACAACAGTTAATAGAAGAAACTTATGAAACCAAGATTTCTAATTGAAAATGTCTTTACTCACATGAGGCAGAGGATCAAAATATGACAAGAGCACTAAGCATAGTTTCTCCCAGCTGCACAAACCGTTTCTTAACAACCTTAAGATTAATAAACAAAGACATATTCTAGACATTTCATATCCCTCCTGGATTTAGCCATGTATGCAAGGCAAACACAAGAAAGCTGTCCTCTTACTTCACTCTCATTTGAAACAGAGCTCCCAAGTAGTACTTCATGTTACATGATTGTTAACACGGGAACCCCCTCACTCTGAGCAGGCATGCAGAGAAATACAACGGGGAAAAAAATACAGGTCCAGGAAGAAGCAGATTTAAGCGTATCATTTATTAGCAAGTAAAAAGACATTTACCTTCTGAGTGGTTAAGTACAACACAACCCAAGGATAAACCATATGGCTCAAGCCTTTGTGCAAGGGAGAAAGCTGGCAGGGGTCCATGGCTCTAATTGAACTATTACCATATTGTAAGAAATAAAAAAGTCAGAAAGACTGGAGGATCTGCTCTCCTAGGGACAGTTTATGTCATGCAAACAATTAAGTGAGTAACAAAGCACACTTAACAGGACAGCAATTCCACCGTTTGGATACTGGCTCATTTTAAAGAAAATAGGTACTCTTCTAGTTCAATATTGCACTTAATTTAATCCTATATTCAATGCCATGAAACCTCCTAAATCCAAATCATTTGTAGCAAACAATACAACACTTCTCCTTCAATCGCTGTCTCAAGGCTTTTCCATTTAGATAATAAGGAAAGACACAGAATAAGAATGCTCGAGTAAAACCCCAGCAACACATAAAAGCTTACCATAAAAACTGTCATAAAACTGAAAAGTGCAAAAAAAAAAGAGTACAAAATTAACTTTGTACTTTGTGCAAATAATCACCGATTTTTTCTTTCAAAAGGCAGGCTTGATAGAAATACACCAAACGTTAGACATTGCACATGCACAACAGGGTATGTAGTGAAACACAATAAGACAACCAGGCCGTGAGCAGATGGAATCTGTAGTGGTGGTTTGTACATAAACCTTTACAGTATTGTCTTGTTACTTTGTGGGCAAAAATCAGTGCAGTTGTATGAGGAGTGGGGGGAAAAAAACAGTAAATTAATCACAATATTACATAAAAATGAGGCAAACTGAGTATGAATCTTGTTCTTACCATTCTGTTCATCCAGCTCATTTCCAATTTCCTGCCCCATTTGCTTTTGCCGGGATATGATTGAAGAAAGAGCATCAAGTCCAGCATCTTGTTCTGCACCAGAAAAATCCATAAAATTACATGAAGAAAATTGCCAATATGCCAGTCTATGTACCACAAAAGATGCAGAAGTGAAGAAAAATATCTAATATGTGCTTAAAGAGTTAAAATGAGTTAAGAAAAATACATCAACACAACATGATGAATCCTTATGGCAACAGCACTCTTAAAATAATGTGAATGATGGGTAATTAATTTATCTGCTCTGGCAAGTACATTTAGCTGAGGGTCCATCTTCCCCCCCACAAAAAAAAATAAAAATTCCAAGAGTTCAACATTCAGCTGTTACTCAATTATAAATGCAGGAGATTTTCTGGCACACCCAGAGAGATCCCTGATTAGCCTTTTTAAATTTTCCAAGAAACTTTTAACATTAATAAAAGACAAACAGGTGATGCAAACACCAAAGAATTCAAGCTGATTTTTAAAGCTGGAAGAGGATAGAGAGTGCATGAAAGAGAGCCTCAGACAGAGGGGACATGGGGGGAGCAGTTGAAGGTTGATGTGCTCCCACCAGCTCTGCAGATGCTCCTTTATTAAGAACCACGCTGCCTCTGCTATTCCAGTCCACAGGTACCACGCTGCCCTTAGCAAGCACCTTAACCAAAACATGCAATTGCCCGAAGTTGTCAAGCAGAACAAGGAGATATGCTGGAGGCTGGACTGACACACTGCAAAGCAGCAACGTTCCATAGAGCAAGACTGCCAGCCAGCTGCAGTCCAGGAGCCAAAAACTGTACGAGAACCTCCTTCCCTTCAGGACGAAGGTCTGGCCCCAACACCTCTCAGCCTCCCCAAGGGATACCTTCGGTGGAATCAAAAACCAGAGCTTGAGGTTTCTCCTGGACCATCCAAACAGAGCTCAGGCCATTCTCCTGAACTGTAGCTATAAATGTTGTTTCACATGCAGACTAATGCAGGGTTTACCTGGAGCCTGATTTCATTTGATTACTTCCAATACTTTGACTGCATAGAAATTACCATTAACCACCTGAGGTCCTCAGGCTGAGGTTTTCCAACAAAGTTAGAGATTCCTTATAGATCCTGAGGGCCAAAATCTAAAACCCCTTTTTAGAGTAGCTAATTCTTGCTGCATTCCAATTCAACAATACATTGAACACACCCCAGCCTGAAGCACAGCAGCAATACCATTACACTCACCGCAATTAACGAGATCTCCACTGCAAACCAAAACCATGAATATGGTCAAAATCAGGGATGCCCTGTAAGTGCATCTCAAAATTTGATTTAAGCTGCTTCCAGTTAAGAATATTGCAAGCACAGTACTGCTCCTGCAAATACAGGAAACAACCACCTGAACCTATCACGTTTGACATCTCCAGGTAACAAAACTTCAGCATAGGTTACTGTATTGACCTTCTAATAAGGGCTCCTCTGAGTCCTAGCAATGCTTATAAAAAACAGACAGATTCTCATACCTTCTATGATCCTTCGCTGCTGCTGCCTGAGATCGTCGAAGCCAAGCCCTCTGGTTTCCTCAGATTCTTCCATGAGCCACGGGTTGGTTACACCTCGTTTGACCCCTCCCGTCATTAGGCTAGATCTGAAAATAACTTCAGTATAAGTAACTTCCAACACAAACCCCACTCATCATATAATCTGCACTTGCAAGAGTGGCTGACAGAGATGGAAGTGTACATATTCATTGTGCTCCATGTGATTCTCTGCAATCATAGAAGAAATTAGCCAAAAAGAATCCAATGATCTCAATAACAAATACATCTTGCAGGCTCCATAACATTGCCTAGACACGGTAAAGCAGGGAGAGAATTAATTTTCTAGTGAACAATTAAGCTACATGCCAAAATATACACCACATATTGTATAATATATTCATATTAAGTATTGTTTGCATGTAGAACACACAGCATTCAAAACTGCTACAAAAAGATTAGGGCTAATGGGAATACACATATTATTCATGTATTTGCTATGTGATCAAAACACAAACTTGTAAAAACACTGTGGTACAGCCTGAAAACTTCCAGTAGTAAAAGGATCAACACATTAACGCAGATGCAAATCAGATGAGACTACTAATTTTCTGCAATCCTGACCAAACCTAAAAGAGAACATTTCTGCATTTCAAAAACTGTATGTGGAAGTCACACAGTTACTCTCCTGCATCTCCTAATCTGGCATCTACATGAACAAGCATCCTGGCACACAGGCTCTTAAAAGAAAGAGCAATCAAGTTACGGGTTTTCTTTTAAAAGAATTATGACTTGAGGTTGTTCACATTATAGACACTTTCCTGGATACAATGGAATACAAGTTTTTCACGTCCAGGGCACATAAATTCAAGTAGTAAAATGAAATGCCACTTAAATATTTTTCTCAATACCAGATTTCTGGTTTCCACCTTTCAGCTTTTCATGGGTTTCCCCTACAAGAAAAACATCATATGATAGACTGTGAGCCACTTGAACCCAAGACTGCAACTCAGATTTGGGGTAAGAGTCATCACTCAGCAGCAGTACAGAAGTAAGAGGTTTTGCTTTCTGCTTTGCTTCTTTTAAACTCTGTATTTTATTCTCATTTTACCTTTGCCCTATTCTTTCCCAAAGTACTTTCCCAAAGAAAACAAAAACAGTGAGCGTTTTTAGGATCTCTCAAATTCTCAAATTTTTTTAATTACACTAAGGCTTTTTTATTTTTTTAAATTGAGTCCGGGTCCCTTCTCTGTGAGATATACTGGAATGCTGTACAATACACACATATGCTCAAAATAATTTTGTGGTCAAAATCCTGTATCAAAAGAAGTTAAAAGTATCTGTGAAGCTCGGAGGAGTTAATGCACCCTGCCGAGAGGGGTTCAGCTCTGGGGAGGGATGCCTGAAGTCTTACAGCAAAGGTATTCGAACAAAACCCAGAACTTGTGCCTAGGAGTTCCTCGAGGAATTACGGTGAACTAGAGACATCTCCTGGCCCAGAGACGAATCAACACTGCTGAAAAATTGTCACCAGGCACGTTTTGGGCCATCTGTAACTTCCAAGCACATATGCCCTCATCTGTGCACCACGCTCTTCCCATTGCACTCACAGCCAGTTAAACTTGAGAGCACTCAACCTCTTTGCAGAGGACTTCCCCAGCTCCACCAGCACAAGAACTGGTGTTCTCATGTTCACAAAAACGCCACATTGCTCTTGACACCATAATCTTTTTGTTCATTCAACTTCGTATCAAGGTAATGGATTTGTAAGTATAAAAAAAAATATTTATTTTTTTTTTTTGCTAAGGACTAAAAGGCGCTTACTGTAAATCACAACATCTCATTCAACCATCCTGATGCTGCTGGAACCTGACTGCCCCGCTGTGCCCACCACCAGCTGGAGGAGCTGAGGTTCTGTATTCCAGCCCTTTGCACCTCCTTACATGTATTTTATCAATGTAGGGAATCTGGCTCGATTAGACAAAGATACACACACATGAAATACAGGTTTACACATTACCTAGCTTTTTTTCATTGCTTTGGGAGATTAAACATGCTGGTATTTTCTAGTCTCACAACTGCTACCAGGTTCATAAACCTAAACACAATGCAAGCATTACACTGCTAAACACGCAAAGATCATTACAGTCCACCCGGTTCAGCAGTTCAATTAGCAAGCACACAAAACCTATGGTTAACAACATCTGACAGAATTACTTAAATAAAGCAAACTGAACATAAAACTCTTGGCTTGCTAAAAAGAGCACAACTGTTTCTGCCTGTTAAGAAAGCGCCAAGGCAAGCAAATTTGAAATAATTTGCACCGCTCACTCTCTCCCTCCCCACTAATAATCTGCCCTATTCTTGTAGGTTGGGTCATGACAACTGGTCTGCTCGTTACAATAATCTTTTTGACATGTTTGGTAACTACCTTCCCACACAACACAGCATAACTTCCTACTTCCTCTGATCTTACCATGTTTCGCTTTGGTGGTGTGAAGATTAAAGCTTATCCAATTAGCCACCCACTGCCTCCGCCAAGTTAATCACATAAATCTTGGAAACCGTCACAGAGCAGTGGAGTGTGTGGATAGCTTTTGATTATAGGAGCAGATTTAACTAATTACGAGGCTTAGCAATGCGCCCAAGTATAAAAGATGATGGGGTTTAAAATCAGGGAGTTATGTCACTGCTTAACAAGGGAGGGCTTATCTTCCAGAAGGCATTGTTTCACTGATAATTCTTACAAAACTTCCCAAGTAACTCAGATTAGTCAACCAGGACTTACTTTAGACCAAGGCCACACATCAAGGCTTACAGCTTTAGAAGACTGATCAGCAAGATTGAATTTTAAACAAAACCTGGGTCATATGACAATTGGTTGGATGATCACTTGAACATTCCCTTAAGGATACAGTTATACAGTGGGGCTCTTTGTAGTGCCCAGGGCACCTCAGCTTGGCTTCACAGGTCACTCTCCAAGGCATGGCAAAGAAGCTGGGGTATTCTCTCACTTACGATTTAATTGCTCACACTGACAGTCAGTGTATTTTAGGAAGCTCCAAGCTAGTAAACAAAACAAGTATAATTTTAAGATACAAGAGTTCTCTCCCCCCTCCAAAAAAACCCAGAAGCCATATGAGCACAAGCACTTCCAAATGCCCTCCAGGTACCTTCCCAGGTGGAGACTTCCCCACAAGAACCACTCCCAGTGGAAGCCCACTGAAGGAGCAGCATGGTCCCTTGCAGCTGGCAGAGGACTTCCCCAGCTCCACCAGGACAAGAACTGGTGTTCTCATGTTCACAAAATGCCACATTGCTCTTAACACCATTTACCTGTGGTTCGGTTAACTGGTCCCACTGCCTGCGATGACTGGAAGCTGCACAAGCTAGCTGCCACGTGGGATGCCAGACAGCTCATTTGCAGAACAGTGGCTTTGCAGCACCTCCAGAACCACTAATTCCTACCCAAAACACAAGCATGGCAGCTTCACACCACACAACAAGCGGCTCCCAACCACCTCACGCCAGTACAGGATGGCAGGTGCCTTCAGAGGACCAGCACAAGGCAAGCAACAAGCTGGAAGTGTGTTTGCACTGTACAGTGCACATAAAGTGTACAGGCACTTACCTTGGAAAAACACATCCATTCTGAGTGGCTGGGCTGTGGTAAGGAACTACACAGAGGAGGTATCCCTACGCCAGGGTAAGCATCCCCAGGGAAGGTTACCTTTATAACAAAATTTACACTCACATTTTATTCCACAGCGGTTTCACTTTCCTATGCAAACCCTCAAAATATACACTGCAATAAACAATTCCATCAGGGATTAATCCTTCTATCAAATATTACTGTCTTCATTCTACACCATCCCTTATTTTCTCTGCAAGATCAGACATACCATAATACTAAATATATTGTATAACAGCTTTCATGGTCCTCATTGAAACAGCCTCATCTCTACAGCCCACTTACACTCCTCGGGAACAAAAGAATTACAGGAAAGAAGTATTTTCTCTAGAAAGAAGCTGCATCTTGTATAATTACATCCAGAGAAAAGGCAAAGGGACAAATCTCCTGTGAGACTAGTCAGGTCCACAAAACGCTCAACAATGCCATCACCTTCGACTCGCACCTCTGCCCCCAGGGCAATGAGCTCCTCCCCGAGCACCATCCAGAGGGCTGCTTTTGGGACAAGATGCAACACCACGATCATGCCTGGACGTTTTCCTGACCATAAGCAACAAGTACATGAGCCTCCAAGCAGGTCTCGGCTTGGCATTTGTTCTCACTACAGCCCTAGCACACCCAGGCCAGAGGAACAGTGATGCTGCTGGTACAGCAACAACCTCAGGCAGGAAATCTGGGTAGTGTTAAGCGTATTTAGGAGGTGAAACATAAAGCGCAGAGCTCACCTTTGAAAGCTGCCTTCCTACTGATGTTTTTTCCTGAGGCTAATGAGCAATAAACTTTAATAACAGGCATGCAGGCACAACCTGAAGCACAATGCCTAAAATTATGGAGCTTGATTTATTTTTCTCTGTGCTGTTTAAGTATCCTTTCTTTGCTATTCCTTATAAAGGCATGTATTATACACAGGTTTCCCGTAACCACAGTTCCAACTTCAGCAAGGTCCTTAAGGAACTCTAGTATTCTCTGAGAGATAAAGAGATACAAACTGTCCCTTAAACACAGACCAAACCAAGAAGACTTGACTATCTTACTGGAATTCTCCTTAAATTGGTGGTAGGCACCACCACCCCTGAGCTTTGCAGTAGTCGAGTAGGCGCTGTACTCTGCTGCTGCCATGAGGACACACATCTGCACACACTGTAACCTACAGAGCGCTCCCAGGTGACAAGTGGTACAACAGGAGATGACCCAAGTTTAGAGACACAGTTCTGTTGATGAGGAGGGTGTTGAGACAATTATTTTGGCTCATGCCTACACAGCCAAAGACACATTCATCCTGGAAAAATCCTGCCCCAGCCCCTAGATTTGATCTTATGACTCAAGACAGTGGTGTTCTCAAGCATGCATTTCTGTATTGACAATTTGCCTCTTCTTCCACCCTTTCTACCCATCCCCTAGATGCAAGGTTAACCACATCCCATGTCCAGATGCCATAGCTGCAGCCGAGCAGGCTTCCAACAGTAACTGGTAGGGAGGAAGGAAATCAGGAAGGAGTTTTAAAAGGCACCTAAACAACTATTTTTAATCTTATCTTCCAAAGAGTACTTGCTCTTTCATAAACAAGAGTCAGATTCACAAAAGCATTTAAGTGCCTAATGGTTTATTGATTAAAGTCAGGCACTCTATGCCTATTTGACATTAGGCAAAACACCTGTTTGGATTGAGAATGAAATACCTTAAATCTGACAGAAAAGTATTCAAACAGAAAAAATGGTCGCTCACATTAAAGAAAAAAAGAACATGGATTCTTCTGTAGTTTATCTAGGGTAGTTATTACTTAAGGTGTTTTGTGTCCCACAGCTATCAGAATTTTTCTCTTTTTGAGAAACTCAAAAAGAAAATAAGAAAGGCATGTTAATTTATTTACTCACTGGTGACTGACGTACACTTTACATACTGTACCTGGTCAGACAGGAAGAGAAATATTCTTGATTCCTTCAACTCCACAAATGTTTAAAGACTCATAAAAATTTGATACACATCTTCCAGAAAGTCAATGTTTTTGGTTGCCTTTTCCACTTCTGCGTTTCATATGGTGTGAAACCATGGGGATTTCTGCCCCATTAAAGTCTCTGTTATAATAACCTGCACAAACGTCTTTCCAAGGAGAAAAGAGGGGAGAAGATACTGAAACTGCTGAATGAAAACCAATTAAAAAAAAAAAATTAACTGACCCTACTCAAGCAAAGTCATGTAAACAGCACAACCTTTCCCCTGGAAAATTCCAGTTGCATCTTAATTAAGGCCGACAACGCCGGAAGGTAAACTAATGCTATACCAAAGTAATGTAGCGTCCTGCCCTGTGTTCTGGCCCAAGTTGTCAGTTAGGATAAATACTAAGAGCATTAAGGCCACTGTACTTCACAATCAGAAATAGCTTTACAGCAGTTTTCAAAGGATGTAGAACTCACTGAATGGTGACCAAATATAAACGAAGATTAATTCTAGTGAAACCCTCACAGCTATAGGCCATGGGGACAATAAATATGTGATCAGTGGTGCAAGAAGGTTAATGAAAGGAATGACTGCTGGAAAGAAAAAGACTTCTGAAAATGTGTGCTGTCACATCAGAGATGGATTAGATACAGAAAACCAATACAAAACCAGAGAAAAGTGTCACTGCTAGATCTTAATCAAACAACATGTGCTGATTTTTCTAATGCAGTGGGAAAAGCTGACTTTCAGACTTCAGACACACTGAAGAGCAGCCTTTGCCGCCTACTGAAATCCAAAGCAGGCTGTTCCAGAAGGCTGCAACAGTTTTAGAGAAACTCGGTGCTGTAAATAGCTGCTTAACCCTACCAGAAGCTGTTGTCTTCTGTCCCTGCAAGCAGTGCGGCCAGCAGGGGAGACCAGCTCCTTCGGTACCAATCTACGTGCAGGCCAGGTTCAGGCAAGAGGGAAAGGTCTGACATACTGGCAACAAGCTTCAGTTGTTGTTACATCTCTGTACATCCCCAGCTACATCTCTGCCTGCACCGCTGAAAACAAGACCTACAAGGGAGGATATGGAAGGGGTGTGAATTCATCAGGCAGAGAATAGCTGGCATAGTTTTAACCATTTTTAATTAAAGAAGTTAAAAGAGAACTATAAAACTTCAAGCCTTGCAACACCAGCAAATCTCTACTGTCTCTGATGTTATCTTGCACTGGAAAATACTGGTTCCCCTGATGATTTCCAAAGGAGCTTGGAGATTTTGATATTTTCCTCCAGTTTGCCTCGCCACCTTCACACCAGGGCAGCTCTGGGTTGAATCCTCACCCTCCGTCTGCTCCACAGTAGTAACATGCCAATGCTGCCCTGCCACAGCAGGGACAGCCACGCTTCAGAAGGTCAGATCAGTTTCTGGACTGCTCAGAGCAGGTGACAAGAGCTTTCTCCCGTCATCAGTCCCCACAGATATTTTACCTATTTGCTATTTCACATGTTTCGGTTGACTCAGCAATAGATGTAAAAGCCAGCACCAGTGCATCTCTGCACTGCACTCTGAAGAATGCCAAACCTAGGGCAATTAACAGATTCGATCAAAGCCTGCAGCTTTACCCTCCACAGCAGGTGCTGCACTGACAACATCTGGTCACGTAAAGATGACAACCTGCAAAGTGAAATACGTGCTTTGGCCATACCAAATACTGCACCGGAGAACAAAAGCCAAAAGCAACCAACCTCTACACCATGTTACTGAACAGACCCTCACAAAACACAAATAGACACGCAAATACAGAAAACTATCAATTCAACTTCTAATATCTTTTCCACCTGCTTCAAGGTACACAAAGTAAACAAGCTAGAAAAAGAAAAATATCTTATTTTTTACAGTTATGATAGGACACAACACTCACATTGGTACCCAATCTTTCACTATACAGGAACTTCAAAACTGTCTCTGCCTTTTTCAAGAGCACAGCACTGAAAAGGGACTGGTTCTCAAAGAAAGTCAACAAAAAGGCTCACGTATTTCTTCAAGAGCGTGAGGACTTACAATGAAGTTTTGTTCAAAGACTGAGGCCTGACATTGCAAAAAGGTAAGAAACTTTCTCAGGAGGCCTCTAACACTCTCCCCTCACACAAGTAACCTCACTTGTGCATGTATAAAATGCAATGCTGTTGATTTGCTACAGAAAAGGTCCAGTGAATATAATGTATTAGAAAACACCTGCCACTTAAAGCACAAGCTCAAAATCTTTTAAAATATGTATTTCTATCGCACGTCCATATTGCAGAAGTACACGCACACACTTCAGAGGCAGATCTCACTACACCACGGGTCAGCAGAGGTGAGGAAGCTCTGCTCAGCCACATCGCATGACCCAGACCACACATGCAGCATTGTGCAGGGCTTACAGGGCAGAGCACAGCCCCTTGCATGACCCACAGCCAGCTTAAGAAGTCTGTGCCTGCTGCATTAAAGCTTGCCACACATCAGCAAAATAGATGCCTGGGCCAAATGGTCGTGATTCATAATAAGACTTCCAAAAATCTATTTTCACCTTTTTAAAAATAAGAGGCTTTAAAACCAGCGTTTACTAGTCACAGTCTACACTCAGTAATTTCATTGACCATGCAAATATAGCAAGCTCTGCAAACTTAAGAGGCTGCAGCTCCACTTCTCTTCTGCACCATTTTGCAGGCAGTTGATCATCTGAATCTGCAAGGGAAAAATTATGAAGAGCAAATGCAACTACCTGTGCTGGAATTTAGCCAAAATGGTAACTCTCACACCGAGCAGTATTTAGCAACCTGCATGGGGTCAGGAGACAGATAAGTCACACTCTTTGATAGCAGAGCTTTTCATTTTTTGTGTGAATGTTGGCTCAGGACTAATAGAGATCAAAGCACATCACCCAGTGAATCATGAGAATGCGTCTGAAGTTGTCCCTCAACACATGCCACTTCAATTCCAACATACAATAGTCCTAATCCTGTGCTAAGGTGGTCGATCTACCACCCATTTGCTTGCAGAGGGAAGAGGAAATGGCAGCTTCATTTTTTTGTCTGTAGCCTGGCCATGAACTTAGGAAAAAAGCTGATTTATTGCTACCCCTTTTCTCCTCTCTCTCCTCCCGCAATTCATTCACTGGGCAGTTTAAACACATTGAAGGAAAAACGAGTCTCAAAGAAAAATCCGCATGTACAACACAGATGAAGAGGCAGAAGAGACCGAGCCTCTTTAGCAGAGCCTTTAGACCACGTGTAACACACACAGAGCTCCAGGCTGAACCCAGGATACTCTCCCTCAACCCGTGGGGATTTCACTGAAAACACAGGAGAGAAAACTGAAAACTCAGGAGCGCACAATTTGAAGGCTATTAACTATAATTATTTTTTCCAGCTGTGAAGGACACACCAAAATGGAAATTAAAATGTATTCCAGTTGAAGGCCCCTGCTGACTGCTAAACAATGTGGTCTTTGGGGACCGTTTGAAGCTTAAGCCTCACCCTGACAGTTCTCTTTCCAACAATTCATGTAAACCTTGTACAGTGACACCCATCAGTCCAAGTCAGCGACTGACTCTACTGGATCAGTTAGCTATTACCTTCTGCAAGCAACTCCCCATTCCCTTGTCCTCCCCAGCTTTGTAGACATACATGATACTGTCACAAAAAAAAGCACACAGTTTCTAAGCTAACGAAACTACAGTTTGCTACATGCAGAGCTAAATTAGTTCAATGGATGCATTTAACATTATCTTCAGAGATACTCAAAGGACAAATCACGTTGTTCATTTGAGGTGACAATGCCATACCTTATCACATCTGGTTCTGTACCTTCATTCTTGTAAGATGCCTGAAGTTGTTTCTGTCGTGTGAGAAGGTCATCCACCAGATTCTGCCTCCTATCTCCCTCCAGCTGGGTGCTGATGATACTTGGTTAAGGAACAAACTTAAAAACACTGAAAAACTTTAACTTTATATAATGAAAATAAAACCTGTTATACGTTCTTAAAATAAATCAGACCTCCTGATCATCAAAAATTAACTAGAGTAACTATTTTAACTCTGGAAAAGGTTGTAACACCTAAGAAAAGGAGAGGTCATGTTTTTCTGAATGAAATCTGCTGTTACTCTAAATGTGTTTCTGAAGTTTACATATCCTAGAAAAAGTTTCATACACCAACCACGGAGTGATCTTCAGGTCATCATCTCAAAGTAGTAAGAGAACTTGAAGGCTATTTACTGCCAAATTAGCGTTAAGTATTAAGAGCATTTTCTCCTCCAAATGCCCACATAATTCTCCTTTAATTTATTACTAAGCTGTCCTGGGCAGTTGATCTCATTTATAACATTACTACACAAGTTAAGTTCAGGGAAGGATAAGACTTCTCAGAAGAGCTCCAGCTTACACTGTTATGCCATGAACAGGGCAGGCCCATATAGAAAAAAACTTTTAAAATCAGTAGGGTCCTTCACATCTTATTTCACTGGAGGCTCCTAACACAGACCAGGTGAGTAGCTCCCAGCCAAGTGGTCAGCAAACAACCAAAAGTTTACTTTAAGCACCTGCTTCCATTTGCAATTCACCAGCAGAACACCTCGATAGCTACCGACACAGCAGAAAAACAATTCATACAGTATTTCTGAAAGGCAAGATGGCCTGAACTGCTGCAGCTTCAATGGGGGGCATGCATTTGCTTTTTTTAATTAATCTTAGTGACATTCTGAAGGACTACCAACCCTGTTTCAAGTACTGTGGAGAAGATCATGCAATAGCTGAACTGATTTGTTACATTTTCTGCCACAGTAGTAGCCTACATCTGCTCTCAAGCACTCACTGGACAGGGAAGTTTTAATCCCAGGCCTTCAGCACAGCACTCCGGGGGCTCATGCTTAGACGGGATTTCTGCTATGGTAGACTTGAAATTAAACATTCATTCATTCATTCTGGTCAGCCAGATGGCTGCTGGATACCTTCAGGGAGACAGATGACTACTTTGACTCCTTAAGCCTGACTATCCCAACACATGGAAGTAAAAACAAACCCAAGCCAGGCCACAGGGTAACACTCCTCGAAGAAAACCTGTGATTTCTTTCTAAGGCACATATTAAAAGTATTTTGACATCATTCTGAAGATGCAGTCCCATTGCTCCCAAAATTAGTCCAAGACAGGGCTGCCACATCCCTGCCCACACCCTGAACAAGGCTTCGCCCTTCCTTGTTGCAAGCAAGCGTGGGCATTCCTGCAGCCAGCGACTGAGCCAAGAGAAAATAACAGATTAGCGTGTTTACTGCTAGACGAGTGATCTCAGCTCACGAACCAGCCACTAAATCAACAGTGCCAGCACAGTGCACAGGCAAGATGACGGCAGCTCCCAAAATTATTCAGCCCATTTTGTTAAGTTTCTCTCCAACACAAACATAACCAAAGCCAGCCTCATGCCCACCATACCAGAAATGCCCAGGCTCACAACTCTTCCTGCATGCAGCTGCAGTGAAAATATTAAACAGCAGCACGGACAAAGTTCTAGTGACAAAGTCTTCTAAAAATGGAATGAGGGAAAAACCCTAACTGCGTGGCAAAGCAATTATAGCATATTTTTCCGCTCTGTCACACCATACAGAAAGGTCAGTGAGTTAATGTTTACACGGATACATTTGGTGTGTTGACACAGCCCGAAGCAGTAAGTCCTTCAGCTGATCGATCTTCTCTCTGAGATTCTGCAATGATGATCTGATAATCACATTGAGCTGGAAGGGAAGAAAGAGATATATTTTTTTTTCAGTCTAAATTATATTTGCATAAAATTTAATGCTACTACATGCAGGTGACAATACATTTAACTTGAGCTACAGCAGTGTGAAGGACTCCATTCTAAACAAAGAAAGCCTGCCTCAGAGCCACAAAGGGAACGACACAGTTAATTGGTTTGGACTGCTTACAAATTAATGAGATAAATAGTACTAGTTTTGCAAACACTATTCTAATGCATTAACACTGTTTAATACAGGGAGCCTTCTTTAAAGTTTTTATAAAACACACTCCTTTATACGGGCCAAACATTGCAGCACATTTTAATATTTTCCAGTTAGTTTCCCAGTTCTTTAATCTTTAAGCATAAATACAGGCGCTAGCCTCTTCTGCCACCAGGTTTCTTTCCCATCTCCCAGAATCAGAGAGAAGGTGGCTACAGGATCAGACATTCCCTCCACTGAACTCCTCAAGACTTTAAAAATCCGAAAGAAAATCAGAATTCCTCCATTTCCTTTTTCAGTGGAACCTACAACTCCCCACCCTTTCTCGCAACTGACCTGCCCAAGTCAGTTGCGTCTGTTCTTACTAAAAACGGTAATTAAGTCCTTCACATTCTTCCCTGCTGTAAGCAAGCTCAAGGTCTGCGAGAATCCTCCTCTCTCCCCACCACTTCCCAAGTTAGGCTAGCATTATCCTCTGGGCTCTTCCACTTTAAATGTTATTTTTCATTCCAGTTATGCAAAACACACTAGGAAAAACACTAACTGCAATTAACTATGCAAGTCATCCTAATTAAGACTTTATGTGCTTCACAAGATACCAGCCTGCTGTGGGTTATAATGGTTAGCATCCTCAGATGCTCTGTGAGATGACTGGTAACAGAGGAGTATTTGCTTTGACTCTCATTCCTATGCTCTTGAAGACACAGAGGCAGCAGCCAGACACCAACATCTCACTGAACGGTCACCGTGCTACCAGGAACCCGCTTACAGCTAAACTGCACTAGGTATCTGCACAGGGATGGAGCAGGAGGTCCCCAAAAATCCCCTGACAGCATCAGTAGTTTAAATCTGACTCAGGAGACTTGTTCTCAAACACTACCAAATACAACAATGGAAAGCAGATGCAACCGTGCTGAGGCAGCCTTGAGAGCACACAGCCAAAATCCACCTTCAGACCCAAAGCAGCTGAACACTACGGCAACATTTCCAAAGTCAGGACAGGGAACAAGTGCTTTTAGGAAAGTTCAAGCTGCCACATATCCTCTAGCTCTGCAGTCATGTAATAAAAGGACTTTTCACTTCACGTCTACTGAAGCCCAGGTGGAGAATGCTGCATGTAATTGACCCAGGACAGCAAAGTAGCATAAAGGTATACATGTCCAAGAACGTCATCTATGTACAGATACCCTCTGCTATTCTGGCCAGAAAGTGCAGCATTTTAACAAAAGATTTCTCCTCCTTGACAGGAAAAAAGAAAAAGAAACCAATGAAAGTTTCAAGATCAGCTCAACAGAGCAGAGTTCACAGACGGTAAGTGCTGGCTTGAAAACTTTCCCCACAGGTTTCGAGGTTGGGTTTGTTTTTCTTTTCCATTTTAAATTTTATGTTCTATTTTTTGCTCAACAATAAGCAGTAAGTTTTTTTAGCCACACTAATGGCAAAATATTAAAAAAATAAAAACTTGTTTACAACCTCCCTACCAGGCAAATACTGTACCAAGACTATTCACTCCATTAAAACATTCAGGAGTCACAGAAGATATGACTGCTCAGCTGCTGATTTCTCAACATGCATTTCTGTTATGAAAACAACTCCCTCATTGTTGGAAACTTGTTTATAGTAAAATCAAATGCTGCCAAATATTCATCTTTAACTGTTAATGGATTAAAGAGAAACTGTGCTTGGAAAATACTGGGCACGGAACAAATGATTTTATGAAAAAATAAGTCAACCATGTAATGTTTCCATAAAACACAACCTCGGAGAGTTACAGTACAAGAAAGGCTTCAAACATTAACACAACGTTTTGTTGGGGTTTTTTGGACCACATCACTGGTTGTGATGATGCAAATAAAGAACTTTGTCCTTTATAATAAATACAGATGGATTAAGCAGCAATATTTTTATTAGTCTTCTATTGCTTAAGGATATCTATACAATTTCTAAAATTTCATTATCTTGAAAGCAGACCTAAACACTCTCAATTCTACAGCTAGAGAAAACATTTCTCTCAAATACCAGTTACTTGGGCCTTTTGAAACCTCCTTTCAATTCGTGCCAAATTTGAGTCATTCATTAAAAAGCAATGACTACTGTACAAAGCCTACACAGTTTTCTTCAAAGGAAACATTTCAAAAATTATTTTTTAAATTATTTTTTAAATTTTATTTTAAAAGCTATCAAAGAGACTGGTAAAAATGATTTAGTGATCGTACATCACATGACAACCCTGCTATTAAGAGGGGCAGAGTCTACAAAATAAATCAGTGGAGTTTTAGTTATACAAATTATTATAAAAGACTAACTCAAGGGCTTGCATGCATTTTTATCTTAGTGCAGTCAAGGAAGAAGCCAATGGCATGAACCATGGTATATGCAATCCAGCAGGCTCCTACACTTTTTGAAGGAAAGGGTGACGCTTTTAATGCTAAAGAAAGCATCCTCCTGAAAAACTTTTTTTTTTTTAAACAGGAAGTGTGAAAAAGTGGAGAGCATGATATGCCTGGGTAAGCTTTACATATCTCCATTATATTCTGGTCTTATATTTTGTTAGAAGTGTAGCTTAAAAAGGCTGCAAAATTTGTCTTTTATCTGATCTACAGCCACTACAGAAAGGAAGCAAACCAGCCTTGTGGGGGAAAAAATGTCCATTCAGTATTTACACAGACAGGAGAACACAGAAGCTGACGTACATCTCAACACCTCGCAGATTCAGGATCTCTAACAAAAGTTCTGTTCCTGGCAGCAACGGCCCTGAGCAGTCAGCAGCACCTGCCCAACGCCCCCACAGCTTCTCCTTTTCTTTTGTTGTAAAACCAGCATTGCTGCACATCTAAAAGATTCATTACTGTGAAATCCAGCTATTTTTGTGACGCTGAAAAGCTACCATTAATTTAGAAACTATATTCTTGTTTTCTTTATGGAAATCTTAAAGAACACACCAGTAATTATAGATTCCTGCTACTAAACACAACTTTTAACCTGCAGATTCCCAGCTGGCAGCACCAGCCCCTTCCCTGTCACGCTCCAGCCCATGTCACTTGGGTGATGCACCTGTCCAGGCAGCATCCACATCCCTC
Organism: Microhierax caerulescens; assembly: GCA_035590215.1. Lineage (NCBI taxonomy): Eukaryota > Metazoa > Chordata > Aves > Falconiformes > Falconidae > Microhierax > Microhierax caerulescens. Next base: position 115,782,748 of record JAVJGJ010000001.1, on the reverse strand, counting down.
TGCATCCAGGAGGCAGGAAGCTGAGGACTAACAGCTCCTTAGACACATCCAACTTCTTCAAATTTAATGCTTAACCAGTGTTTAGAGCAGCTAAGAAAATATAGATCTAATCCACGTTCACAAGCCCCAGAGCCGCTGGCAGAGGAGTACCTTGGCTGAACTCTCCCCGTTCCTTTGGTACCGGTTACGCTCCTGGATTTTCTCCGCGATCTCCTGGGCGATCTGGCAGGTGGCATCGTACAGCGAGAGCCTGTGAACGAGAGGCGGCAACTGAGCCCCCCCGCCGGCCGCCCCCAAGCCGTGCGTCCTCCCCTCCATCGGTTATTGCTTACCCTGCCCTCCCTCCGCGGGTCGGGGCTTTGGGCGAGGCGGGGGTGGTGGTGGTGGGGGTGTGTGTGTGTAAGCTTTTTTTTTATTTAAAAAAAAAAAAAAAGTGAAATGCAGCGCAAAACAGGGAGGGAGGCGCGGGGAGCCCGTCGGGGCTGGAGGAAGGGGGCGAGGGGAGACACATTCCTATAGTAACCGGGATGGCGCGATGCAGCCCCAGCTGGTTGCTAAGAGGGTTAAACTGTATCCAAACAGCTTTGGGGAAATCCAGCCCCTTCTCCTGCCACATGGATCGACTCATTGGGTGGGAGCGGCGGAGAGACAAGGGTCTCCAGCAAATCAGCGCCTAATTGATTAAGGCGAGCTGGTTTGAATAGAGCTGGCCATGTGCCAATCGCCTTTCAAAGAGCCCCTCTATGATTAATCGCAATGCATTATTGATAATCATAATTATAGCAGGACACATGCGCGGTGCGCGGAGGATTGGGGAGGCTGGGGGGGGGAGGCTCGATTTCCGTAATTTTGAGAAGATTTTTTTTTAGTAATTTTTTATTCTGCCCCAGCTGATGTTTGAGCCAGCATGTCGCGGAGGAAGCAGGCGAAGCCTCAGCATTTCCAATCCGACCCCGATCTGGCCTTGTTATCCCAGCGAAATGGTGAGTTCTTCTCCTCTCCCTTGCACACATTTTAGCACAAACACACACAAAATAGATCAACTTACCTTGCGGGGAGACGGGACCGCGCCGGGCGGCGGAGCGGGACAGCTGGATCTCCCGGAGTTACGTGCGGGGGGGTGCCTTCTGGGCTTTTGGTCCAAGTTCTCGGCTTTTATTTTTTTTTTTTTTTAACTCAGCGTTTTGTTTCGCCTGTTTCTTAACCAAACTCCAAACTCTTTCCGTTTTTTGATGTTTTCCCTCCGCCCTCCCCCCGCGGGGCGGTCTGGCATCCTGAGCCCGCGGGAGATGGATCCGCGCCCCCCGCGCCTCTCTCCGCGCCCCGCAGAGCGGGGAAACAAAGTGAGGCTGCGGCGGGGCGGCGGAGCCCCCAGCCCCGCGGGACGGGTGCCCCGTCCGGCCACACACGCCGCCCGCGCCGGCCCCCGAAAGGGGAGGAAACCCCCTCCCCGGGCACCCACTTTCTCCCCCCACCCCACCCCCCGCAACCGCCCCGCGGACCCCCGCGCTCCCGCACCCCCACTCCCCCACAGCCCCGCCGAGCGGGGGACGCTACCCCGCCGCCGAGCAGCCCCGGCCTCCGGCAGCACCGAAAGCTTCCTGGAGGCGGAAAAGTTGCAGCCGCCGGGCCGGGCCGCGGGGCGGATCGCCCAGTCCCGGGAGCTGCCGCCGCGCCGGAGAGGGGCTCGGTGGCCGCCAGCGCGGTAGCCCCGGGCAGCGCGGGGGCTCGTTTTCTTTCCCTAAGGTTGTTTTATTTTTTTTTTTTTCCTCCCTCTCCCCCTCCCCTCCAAGTCGGTGAGCGAGGAATAAACGCTGGCTTTGTGTCCGCCAGGATTTGGAGGGGGAGCGTGTGAAATATCCTTTTTTTTTTTTCTTTTTTTTTCTTCCTCCCTCCCCCTCCGGGAGAAAGGGGGATTTCGGCGGAGCTCGGCGCAGCCGGGCCAGCGGCAGAGGGGACATGCCCCCTGCCCGTACCTGCACCGGGGCGCGGGCTGACAAGTGGTCGG
>JAVJGJ010000001.1:115741229-115780640 GCA_035590215.1 Microhierax caerulescens | reverse complement strand
GGCGGGGGAGTGCGGGGTGCGGGGTGCACGGGGCAGGAGAAGCGTGCGGGGTGCGGAGTGCAAGCTACAGAGTGCGGAGGGGCACAGTGCAGAGGTACAGGGGGCGGGGTGCAGGGGTGCCCACCGCAGCGTTGCAGCATGCGGGGTGCTGGGATGCACACCACAGGGGTGCGGGATGAACAGCGCAGGGGTGCAGAGGTGCCCACCGCAGAGGTCCGTGGGTGCAGAGGTGCTGGGTGAGCGGTGCAGGGTGCAGAGGTGCTGGGTGTGCGGTGAGGGATGCAGAGGTGCTGAGTGTGCAGGGTGCAGAGGTGCTGTGTGTCCGGCGTGGGATGCAAAGGTGCTGGGTGTGCGGTGAGGGATGCAGAGGTGCTGGGTGTGCGGTGAGGGATGCAGAGGTGCTGAGGCAGAAGGAAATCCTTTCTGGTTTAATTTTGCACGTTGATGACGAGCTTTGAACACTATGGCAGCTCCCAGGGCACTGATGGTCTCCTGCATGCAGCTCGCACCCATCTCAGGTGCCTCGATGCCATCGGAGCACCTGTGTATTGGTATTGTGGTAATAATATTATGGTCTGGATTTAAATACAGAGCTATAGGCACGGCAGCGGGGGAACACTGAACCCAAACTGTGCCAGGGGAGCTTTGGTACAACGGTTGGAGAATAACTGGGGCAGAGAAAATGAGTCAGAGAAAGCGCAAGGACACAGGCAGCGTCCCCCAGGCCTGGGTATCCCTGTGCTCTCAGGGACCTGGGAATGGCAGAAAGATGCTTGGGTCAGGAGCAAAACTGCATCCAAGCCTGTTGCTTCTTTCTGATTTTTCAGGAGCCCTTTTTCATCTTCCAGAGAAGCACAAAATACACTGGAAGATGCAAAGATCCAGCCCAACAACAGGACCAGCTGCTCAGTGCTCAGGAATTTTCCCAGCCTCTGTAATTCTATGAAATAAGAGCCCTGAGTGTCAGAGTAGTTTCCTTCTGAGTGGTGGGACCGGACAAGTGTTGGGATGGGGGAATGAATCCTCTGCATCCCAACAGCATTGCCCCCGTGTTACTGCACACCAGGATCCACTAGTGAATTGCAAGTTAAGGAAGGAGTTGCTTTCTTGTTTTTTTCAAGGTTTTTGCACCAGCACTGAATACCAGCATAACAGAAGAGGATGAGGAGCCACCTGCTGCTGCCCCAGCCGGGTCACTGCTGGGACTGAGCTCTGAGATGCACCATCCAGTACCGTGTGGGACATATCCTGCTGCCGCATCTCCCAGAGGGCTGCCTGCCCTGGTTAGCACCTCTGCAGCACACCCCCCTTCCTTCCTCCCTCCTTCCTCCCCTCTTCCATCCTGCTGCCTCCCTCCTTTCTCCCTCTTTTCCTCCCTCCTTCCTTTCTTCTTTCTCCCTCCTTCCTCTCTCCTGCATCCCCTGTTCCTCCCTCCATCCTCCCTCTCTCCTTGCTTCCCCTTTCCTTCCTACCCTCCCTCCCTCCCTCCCCTCCACAGGTTTACATGAACCCAAGGCTGAGCAGCAGGTCACCCTGTCCCTCTCCCACTCTGGGCTGCATCTGCTGAGGTTCAGGTGTCACTTCAGAACACCCCCACGGTGCTGCCTACTGTCCCCCTCAGGCACGGCTGCTCCAGCCCCACAGGCTCCCCATGGCCTTTCCTCCCTTTCCCTTCCTTAAGGCAGCTGATGTTTCCCTTCCCCAAATCCTCAGCCCCATCCCCTGTCCCTGCCCGTCTCCAGATGACAGTGGCTGCCTCCCCCTGCCCTCCCCAGCCCACGCTGGTGTCCCTGTCCCCCTCGTCCCTGTCCCTCGTCCCTGTCCCAGTGCCAGCAGCAGCGGGCAGGGCTGGGCTGCTGGGAAGCCACTGTCACACTGGCCAGTGTTGACACTGTCAATATTTTGTCTGCAAAGGCTGCGAAGGGCTCGGCAGTAACCAGCCGGTGGGCGCAGGCTCTTGCTTTTGCAGCAACCTCCTTCCAAGCCCAAAGAGCTTTTCCCACACCTGATCTACCAGGATTTGTCCTGTCCTTTTTTTTTTTTTTTGGAGGGGGGGGGATGCAATCGATGATGCCAGTCAATGCAGATGCAAACGTCAGTACGTGTGCTTGAAAAGCAGCAGCGAGGCACTGGCAGCGATGTTTTATTGCCCTCATAACATGGGGCTGCTACTGCACCACTGTGGCGTGCCACCATAACGAGGGTGTCCTCGCCAGCGGATTCACAGGCAACTGCAGCACCCGCTGTGCTCCCCGCGAGCGCTCGGACCAGCACCGAACCCGCTGGGATGGGGCGGCTAGCCAGGAGGAAGAGGAGCCACACACGCAACAGGGAGCAAGCACTGCTGGAGTAATGCTGCCCCCGGGGCTGGTTTTGGGGGGTGCTCAGCACTCCCCGGCACCACCTCATTTCACATTTGCTCTCCTGCAGCAGCTGGGCAGGGCTGGGGGATGTGGCTGGGGGGGCAGCAGGGTTGTGCCCCGCTCCTGCTGCGGGACAGGGCTGCGGTGCAGGGGCTGAGCCCGATGCTCACGAGTCGGGCTCTCACCACCGAGAACCTGCAGCCGAGGAGGGCTCACGTGCCAGACATGTCCTGGGCACCAAGGGGAGCAGCGTGGGTGCTGTGGGGAGCCCCGCTGGCCCTGGCATCCCCCAGTGCAGGCTGCGACCCCGGGCTGGTGGCACTTCTCACCATTGCACACCCGAACTGGGCTGGCTGCTCTCGCGGGCACAGAGCATGAAACATTTATGGCCTTCAGCCACCCTGTCTGTCTGGATCCAGCACGGCCTCTACATATTTAATTTTTTTGCCATTAAAAACGCATGAAGCGATGATCCATTTCAGGCCGTCCCTGATTCATTTCCATCTCCTGTCTTGGTGTGGAGCAGAGCATCTGCCAGGGAGCAGGGTGGGCAAGGGGTTGCGGGGGGGCTGGGGGTGGGGGGTGCAGTTCGAGCTGCTTTGGTCTGGCAGGGGGAGGTTGCTGCTGCCCTAGAAAAAGCAAATGAGGGGAATGCAGCTGACAAGGTCCTGGGAAAAGTAGCAGGAGCTGCTGCTGTGAAAGCCTGGGCAAAAGGGTTTGAGCTGGAGAGAGAATAAGCCCCTCCTCGGCACTGGGAACCAGAGTGGGGTGTGGTGTGGGGACCCCAGGAGCACAGCTGGGGGCCATCACCCCCTGCTTCGGGTGCAGCACGTGGGGTTGAGCCACACGTCGAGCACACAGACTGATGCTGGGTGCGGATCAGGAGCTTCCCACTGGGAAACAGCCCCCTCGCCTCCCGCCCACCCATCGCAGCACCCTGGGGGGCCCTTCGCTGACACAGCCCCTCAACCTGCTTCCTCAGGCTCCCAGGACAGTCGTGCCACTCCTGTCAGATTTTGGCACATCACAGAGGTGATGCTTTCTCCAAAAAGGAGAGGGTCTGCAGAAGGACCACTCTGGCTCAGACCCTGAGACCCCTGGTGCCGGCAGGTGCCCAGGGGTGCGCTGCAGGTGCAGGCAGACTTGCAGACTTGCAGGCAGGGAAACAAGGCAGGAACAACCTGCACTTGCTGTTACCACAAGAGAAAAAATCCAATATTCTAAGGGGAAAAAGAAAAAAACTTGAAAAATTTTAAGGTGCCTATAAAAATGCCCTTCTTTATGGGCAGCTGGAACGGTGAGTTCTCCAGGTAGCAATGCTTGATCGGTGCAATGTTGCTGGCAGCATTTCTCGGCTGTTTGAGGGTACCTCTCCTTCAAGTCAGCTCTTTTATCTGTGAATACAGCATATGGTCTGTAATTCTGTAATTCTGTAATGCATTTTGAAGCTAAAAGTCAGTCAATAGCAACCATTTTCAGGGGGACATATCGGGAACGCTGGAGCACCACAACTGTACCTGCAACAATCATGCCCTGCGCTCCCGCTGGGCAACCAAGTACATAGGAGGCATGGGGTGCTGCAGGGTGCAAATCTGCATCACCCCAAATTTCCCCTGGTGGTTTTGCCAGCCGGTGCTAAAGTAGTGTGGCAAACACAGCCAGCATAGCCCCAGTGCACCCATCCCCAGAGAGCGTCCCCAAGAGTACATGAGCTGGTTGCAGAAGGACGTCATTTGCTCCTCATGGCCCCAGTCTCTCCCTTTTCTCCTGGTTCCTGGCACTTGCTGCTCACATGTTTCCCTTTCCAACTCCTCTGGGACCATCCAGTGGGAAGCGGTTTTGCAAACCCACTCACTGTGTTGACGTTTCCATCGTTCAAGGGCAGGTGACAGCCACAGCAGCCCCATCCCCCCCTCACCACCGCAGCACCCTCCCTGCCCCATGACGCTGGTGAAGGGTGTGAACCCCAGAATGGGAAAATGAAGGTTATCCTTGGCAAAAAAAAAACATTATTAAGTTTAATGGTCCTGTTGCTGGTTTGATGGTTATCTCATCCCACGGAGTGTTTACATCCCCCTCCCCAGCCCTGGCGCAGAATTGGGGTGGAAAGGGGCGACATGGGCGTGGGAGCTGCTCCACCCCTCCCTGTGTTTAGCCCAAATAAACCTCCTGTGCCAGTGGGCTGGCACTCACCTTAAAAGTCAAGGCAGGTGATGGGGACAGAGGGGACCCAGCAGTGGCGTGCAGCAGAGCCAGGGCACATGCTGCAGGTGGGGCTCAACCTGCCCCGCTCCCCCGGGGGGGCGGCTGGTGGCTTCCCCATGGCCAAGCTGGCCCAGGGTGAGAACACGGGCACCAGGCAAGGTGAGTGAGCTGCAGCCGGGGCAGCCGTGCGTCTTGCGCAGGGGAGGATGCAGGAGGTTCTTGCTGGCCCTGCTCATGCCAGGGTCACATCCAGCTGAGGAGGGGGGCTGGAGCAGACCCACGTTTCCTTCCCCATCACCCTCAGCATGTCCCAAGGCAGGCAGAGCTGGAGCCACCAGCCAGCACCCTGGGACAGGGCACCAGCAGCTGGGTGGGCTCAGGATGATGCTCCTCTGTGCTTCGGGCAGAGCAGCACCAATGGTATGTGGCCAGCTGCAGGGACAAGGTGAATTTGGGGATCACGGTGGTGCAAACAGCCCTGCTTCAGCCCCAGTGTTCGTTTTAGCCTGGTTTCTATGGCTAGAAGCCTGTGTGGCTGTATTCAGGCTCTGTCTGTCTTCAGAGCAGGGATTCAGGCTGAGCAGCAATCTGTTAAAACGGCTGCCCTTTCCCTGAACCAGATCTGGACCTGATCTACTGATTTTGCTGAGCTTGAGCAGGGGTCAAACTGAACTGGAGAGCAGGAGCCACAGCCAGACCCAGCGTGGGAGCAGCCCAGGCACCCAGACCCCCTCGATGTGCCACCACGTGCTCCCACACATAATACACCGGGCTGGGACCATGCTGTCCCCCCGCATCCCCTGGGGGCCAGAGCATAGGCTTGGTTCAGTGCAAATCCATCCTAGACTCCCCAGCCCAACAAAGCACATCCAAGAAAAACACATTAGAGAATTAATGTGTGTGCTAATCAGCTTTATTCTTGCCAATTAATCACTGCCCAGCAGAACTCACCCACGCAAAGACAACTGTCTCCTTGTAGAGGGTTTGGAGCTGAGCTCTCCTGCAGCCCCAGGAAAAATGCCACTTGCTTCTCTCTAGGAGGAGCTCAAACTCTTCTTCCCAGAACAGGGCTGGCGGCTCCCACAGTCCTGCCACGGTGCCATGTGTGGGAGCCTCCCCGGGGGAAGGGGCTGGGGACCTTCTGCTTCCAAGAGGCTTCCCAGATGCTCTGCAGACCCTGCATGCAGTCCCTTGGATGGGGTCTTTCCACGTGCACGGGGGCATGCAGGAAACGGGGACATTTTTGCATCCCACAGACCATCCCCACGCCCCACAGACCATCCTCACGCACTTGGTGAACCCCTTTTGCTGCAGCACCTTCTCTTTGCACCTTCTCTCTGGCGCCCAAGCAGCCAGAGGGATCAGAAGACTTTTTCAGGAGGCAGTAAGAGAGGGCAGACACCTGAGGCTGGCTTTGCCTGCTCAATCTGGGCTCATAGCAGCCTGGTCCTGGGCTGCCAGACCTGAACAGGACGTTGCCCCCTGCCCCGCTCTGTCCCTGGGCAGAGACACAATGCAAATGGTCCCTCTCAGCCCCAGCATCACTTATGCCCCCCCTGCCCATGAGCTGAGCTGGGACTGAGCTGCTCGTTATACTCCATGGTGTAACGCTGCTGTCCCATCATTATCCCCAGGGGACTGGGACTGTGTCCCTGCTTTCTGCACCTCCTTCTCAGCGGGTCACATGCTGGGAACTCAGGAGCTTTTTGAGGGGTGCAAGGCTCCTCACAGTGTGGAGAAGCACCTCTGACACCCAGCTGGTACCTGGCCCCATGCTTCCCTGAGCCTCTGGGTAGTGGTTTCATCCAGAGCCGGAGCCAACATGCGCAGACAAGGGCAAAGCGAGCAGCTCCAGCCAGGCAAAGCCTTCTGAAAACCTCCCCTTGGCAGGGAGGGAATAACTATTGAAATACAAGACATTGCTGTAAGACTTCAAAGCACCATCAGCCAGGGTGAAACACTGTCAGCTGGGGCAGTGAAGTGTGTAGAATAAAAGGTCTTTGTCCTACAGAGATGTTTGGCTCATCTCCAGTCACCATCGTGATCACATCCGAAGCTGACACCTGGGACATCGATGCCTCCTCTTGTCTGGGCTGTGGACAGTTCGTGGATTGGGACAGGATGCCAGACCCGGAGCAACAGGCACATATCCCCCGAGACATCCTCAGCAAGCCACCGAAGGAGCTGAAGAAGCTGGCAAGAGAAGGCTACTGGGCAGCGAGCCGCGCTCTCAGAGCTCAGGTCTACCACCAGCTCATCCAGCAGGTCTCCTGTCGGCTTGTCACCCCAGATGCCCTTGTCTACAGGGACGTGGCCAGTCGGCTCTTTGGGAAGCCAAGTGTGAGCTCCCACCCTTTGCCTGAGTTCCTGGAAGGATGTTCTATGCCCACATACTGCCTCAACCTGGAAGGGGTCACTGCCTTGAAGAAAATCCTCATCTGTGTCAGCAACCTTTTCCCTGACATAACCTACAGCCCAATCCTCCCCTCTCTGGTGGCTCTGCTGCTGCACTACAGTGAAGATGAAGCTCAGTGCTTTGAGAACATCTCTCGCCTCATCGCCAGCAATGCTCCCCACACCAGCTACATTGACCAGTCCTTCCTGGCCCACCAAGCCTCCTGCATGACTTTTGGGGATCTGGCCAACAAGCACTGCCCAGCAGCTCACAAACTCATAGCCAGCACCTCTGAGGACGTCTTTGAGGTCTATTCTGAATGGTTATCATGGCTCTTTCATGATCTCCCCTTCAATTACGCCATCCGTGTCTTTGATGTCTACCTGCTGGAGGGGCAGAAGGTCCTCTACCGCATTGCTCTGGCCTTGCTGAAGCAGTACAGGCTCTCGGGGACCACCACCGAGCTGGAGGGGACCAACATCAAGGCAGACCTGCAGGCTTTTGTGCAGAACATTGCTGAGCATGTGACTGTCGACAAACTCCTAGAGAGAGCCTTTGGCATCCGGCTGTTCTCCCGCAAGGAAATCTGGCTTCTCCAGATGGCCAACAGGAAGGCGTTAATGGAGAGGGGCATAACCATGGTGCAGAGAAGGTAAGGAGAACTCTGTGTTTGCCAGCTCTTGGGGCTGAGCAGACAAAATATGAGTTACAGTGGAGATACAACATAGTGGAGGAGCTTCAGGTATCTCCCGCAGCTTTGGCTGTGCTGGGTGCCTCACAGCCCCTCATGGGGGACCTTGTCAGGAAGCACTGTGCAGTCAGAGCTAGAGATGTTAACAGAAAGCTCATGATGCAAAAAGCGTGACAAAATCTGATGCATGGGGGCTGCCCCCCTAAAAGCAGACAGGCACCCCAGCTTGGCCATAATGGATGTCCTCCCTCGCGCAGGCAGTCCTTCCACCTGGCTGTGGACATGCAGAACTTCAGCTCCAGCATTGTAACAGCTCAGGAGATGCGCATCATCTGGTCCTGGATCCCTGAGCGCTTCTCCCTTTTCCCCCCGCTGCTGCTCTTCTCCACCTCAGAAGATGGGTGCAGCCTGCAGAGGTAAAGACTCATCTGCCCATCGGGTCAGGTCAGGTCAGACTGGTGAGGAGTAAAACTGGGTAGAGGTTGGTGTTGTAGAAAGGAGCAACATGTCGTGTCTGTGGGGTACATCTGACGTCACCTGAGGACTCTTAGGCTCAATTCAAGATCTTGAACGTGGCCTGGGCCAGCGCTGGCTGTAGGGGAGGGGGTGAAGCTCAGTCAGACGGCAATCAGCAACTCAGCACAGGGAACATTGAGCCCTGCAGATGTGCTGTGCAGGGGAACATCCCCATCTGCCACGCCATGCCGGGCATGCTACAATCAGCCAGGGCCAGCCAGCATGCCATGCGCAGGGCTCCAGCTCCCTCCCAGCCGCGTGGAGCACAGGGCTGCTGCTGGATGCTGCAGTCAGTGCTGTGGCTCAAAACTGAACTGGAAAATCAGTTTGCCACTGACTTCCCAAGGTGTGAAGCACCAAAAGCCTCTCAGTGGGCTGAGGCTGCCTGTGCAAGAATGTTTTCAGACAGGAACCCCAAACCTGCTACTCTGCAGCAGCATGTTAAGCTGAGAGGTTGCAGTCACAGAGCAGGCAGAGCTCAGGGCAGGGGCAGACAGCATGTGGGTGCACCCTGCAATGAGGAAGACATCAAACACTTGAAACACGAGTTAAGAGAGCCCAAGCATCATGGCCAATGCCCAAAATTGCAAAAAATGGAGACAACATAGGGCCCAGTGATGCCCACTGCCATGGCCATGGAGCGAAGGGTGCGGTGGGAAGCAGGGACATCCCTGCAATGTCCAGTGCTGGAGCACTGCTCTGCTGAGACACAGCTCACTGCCGACCAGGAAGGGATGTCAGGCTGTCCAGGGACTGGATGCTGCCCATGCCGCTCTGGTTCTCAGGGCGGTGTTTAAAGGTGGGGTCAAGATGGCAGCACCTCTGTTAGCACCATGAGCATCACTCCCAGCCCGTGAGAGGTGAGCAGGCACCCATAGCACAGTGGGGCAGCCCCATCCCGGGAAGCACAGCCCTGCACCTTCCCAAGGCAGCAACGGGGTGCAGAGCCCAGATTAGGAAACAAATCCAGATTAAAAACAAGGTCATTTGGGAAACTCCCCCCATGAAGCATCCCCCCAGGCTAGTGCCCAGGGTAGGGGTGGGAGGATTTAGTGTTTGGATTTATCTGAGCTATTACCTGCTTCACCAAGCAAAAATGATGACTTGAGAAATCCCATAAGCCAACTCCCTCCATTCCTGCATAAACACTGAAGCTTCTGGAGCTACACAAAATCACAGAATCATAGAATCATTTAGATTGCAAAAGACCTGTAAGATGATCCAGTCCAACCATTAACCTGTTAGCTATTTTACCATAGAAATGCAAATCCTTGTTCAAAGCTGTTATAATAAAATCATGGAAATAACCACACACTGAGCTAGTAACTCTAGTTTTATGGACCACATGTGAAACTAGAAAACTAATGTATTTCACAGAGTTATCTGCTGTACATAAACATGCAAAGTGAAAGCCTACTTCATAGAACCGCTAGACAAAAAGATTTTATTTTAAGGTAATAACTAAGAAAGTAACAATTTTCTCAGTGATTCCACAAATAATTTTACTGACGGCTTAATGTTAGACTTTTGGGCTGCTCTTTTCTATTTTACAGTCTTCTTACTCTTACCATTTCTCCCCTGGAAAAATGCAACAATTTAAAGTCAGTTTGCGACAAAGGTGCTGCAAGATGCTGGTTAGTTGAAGAATTCAGACAGTACATGGCACTATAGAGCTGTTCTGATTCCCCCACTTCCTCCTCCCTCAAAAAAAGGGAAGAAAATAAAGGCTGAGTTTTCATAGCAACATAGCAGCAATAAAGGATTGTTTGATTACAAGTTTCTGCTGCTGTCCTTCTGTGAGCTCCCTCGGGCCAGCTGCTGGCACAGCAACAGGCTGAGGGGCCACCACCGCTCCCCACTGTCCCTTACAGCCCAGTGCTCACCGCATGGCTAGGCTCCCTGCATGACATGCTGCTCCTGGCCCCCAGACCACCACTGATCCAGCCTCCTTGTTCATCTCTGCAGGTTTTACACATGCTGTGAAGGCTACGAACCGACGGTGCTGCTCATAAAAACCACAGAGGGGGAGGTGAGTATTTCCCCAAACAGAGTAGTGGGCTGTGCTGGTACAGCTGTGGGGAAGGGGATAGGGTGGTTGACCACACCGGCACTTGGAGCAGCCACAGGGCTGCGTGGTCCCTCTCCTGCCCTGCCCGGGGTCAGTCCCAGCCCCCAGGAGAGAGCAAACTGCACCCAGTCACCCCCAGCACCAAAAGCCAGCTCAGACACCAGCTGGTCTGAAGTGTGCTGCTGGGGGGAAACAGGGGGTCAGTGAGGTGGGGAGAGGCCACAAGTGATACTCTTTATTGTAAATACAGGCTAAATCATTAAGTCCTTGCTAAGCAGACTTCCCTGAAGTCAGCAGATGCTTTGCATGAGCCAGGACTTGTTTTCAATGCATTAAATGCAAGGATCTCTCTCTGACTTCAAGAGCAGCCACACAAGGGAAATGGAGGAGAAATAAGGACAACTTCTGCAATATTTGAAAGTCGTGAAATAACTGCAAAACCCCCTGAGCCAGACCTCTTCCTGGGGACTCTGAGAATGGCTCATAAACCTGTATTTTATCTCTCCACTTGTCATCAAACAGCAGGGGCAAGTTGTGTAAATTGTTCAGGCATCCCAAAGATTTATTGACCTACCAGTCCTATTTGCCAAGCCTGACACCTCAGTGTGGTGCGGAGATAAACACCCTGCTACCCCCTAGGGCCTTGTGCAGACAAGAGAAGGTGACTTAGAAAACTTGTTTCCTACACGTTTTAGCTCATTTTATCCCTTAGCTAGCACCAAGGACAGGCATGAGTTCCCAACTCTCACTAGGTCCCCTCCAGCCATGGTCAAGTCAAGGATGTCCACGCCAGGGTCAGCCTGACTGTGGATGGAAGGACCCCTGGGCCTGGTTAAAAGCTTTCTAGGTAAAAAAAAAAAAAAAAAGGGGGGAAAACAATTGGTTACCAAAGCCTTTGCCATTTTAAACCACATTTTCTCTAAAGTCTCAGAAAACAGGTGACCACCTCGCCACTGTCCAGGAGTCAGCTGAGGACAAGGACCTCCTATAGCCCTTCCACAGCATGATGCAATACTGTTCACACCATGCTTTGAGCCACACAGTTGCTCCTTTCTCTGGCTGGGAGCTTGCTGGGCTTGGTGGGAGGCACAGCTCCTGCTGCCGGGGAGTACACCAGCACAGCTGAACCAGCCCCCAGCTCACTGCAACCACCTCTACTGCAATGGAGCAACCCCCCCCCCCGGCAGCCAGAGCCCCCCATAGGCACTGAGGCTGAGCGGACTCACACCCAGAGCACCAGTGACTTCTCAGCACAGGATTTAGCTGGCACAGCAGGATTTGGCTCTCCGATTCCCCTGAGGCCCTTGCAGAGCCCTTGCCCTCCTGAAGACATGTGCAGTGGCTGGTGTTTCTGGGGCTCGCTGTGGTCCCAGCCATCTCACCTACTGACGGCTGCCTCCTGTGCTCTCTCCCAAAGGTGTGCGGGGCATTTCTCTCCTCTGACTGGAGTGAAAGGAAAAAGAGTGGGGCAACATCGGGCTTTTTTGGGACAGGGGAGTGCTTTGTGTTCACTGTAAGTCACATTTTATTTCTGGGTTAACACTCATGGGTTTGTCTGTTAATTGCTTTTTCCTTTACCCCTCTGACAACTCAGGGCATGGTGGCACCGAGCTGCTTCCTTATCATGGTCCCACTGCTGCCCTTTAGCCCTGGCAGGAGGCAGCAGCACAGAAATTGCTGTGCTGTGTCAGAGAAACAGAGAAGGAACTCCTGCCCTGGGCGAGCTGGCTTGCCCTGAGCCCCCGAGGCAACGTGCAATAACCCCGGGTGGGTCTTGGAGCATCCTCCCAGGATGACAGCAGGGCAGCATGCGTGGCAGGGCGGGTTTCTGCCCTGTTTCCTTGGGCAGCTCCTGGATGGAGCATTGCCAAAGCAGCTCTGGCATCCCTACAGAAGGAGCAGGCTGAGTTGGTCCAAGAGATCCTGGGGGCAAAGTCCAGCATTCATCCAGTATCCTGTCAGCATCCATCCAGCACCCACCTGGCAACATGGGCACTGCAGGTTTGCCCATCTCTGGCAGTGCTTTGCGAAGACAAAACCAACTTCCCAGCCACAGCTGCCTCCAGAACAGCCCTGGCACTGCCAGGGTGCCGTGTCCCTTCCCTACCCCAGGTCTGGACCTGGCACACAACATTTGGCCCCTGACCTGCTGCGCCAGGCAGCACTGTTTCCCCCCAGCAACAGAGAGATGCCCCAAAGCACAGGGCTCACCACATTTCTCCTGCTTTCCAGGTGCGTCCCGAAACAGAGAGGTATGAGTGGGTGTTCATCAAGAAGCCAGAGCTGGCCAAAGCTGTGCCACGCTCACGCCAGCGATCACCTTCACCCTCTCCTGCATCCCTCCTCAGCTCCTCCCTGGATGGCCGCAGCACCAGCTTGAACCATCTCACTGTGCCCATGCCACAGAGGAAAGGCCGTCTCTCCCCATTTCTGGCCATCAGACATTTCCTTCTGCCTTCCAAAACAGCCTCCATGTTCATGTCCGGGTCACAGGAAGGGATCATTATTGGTAATGACCGAATGGTGGGCATCCCCCCACTGACACACTGCTGCTTGGGCTGAAAAGTTAAAATCTGAGTTGCCTGTAGAGGCAAAGACCTCCTGGTTTAGGCTATCAGTTTAAAGTCAGGCAAGTTGAAGTCAGCCACCTTAAATCAGCAGAAGTGCAAGGCTGCATAAGAGCAAGGATGCTCCTTCTGAGAGCCCCAGAAGGGCTCTGCCAGTCAAGGGGGAGCAGCACAGCCCAAACCTCCTGGTGAGGTTGGCACCCTTGAGGCTGGGTGTCCTTTCCCAGCCCTTCCCTCCGTTTTGTGTAGGATACAGAGGAGATGTAGGTGGGGATCAGCCCAGGGAAGGGCCAGACACAGTCACCCAGAGCAGATGTGCCAGCTGCCTGCCTGCAGTGCTGTCTCCCAGGTCAGGCTTGAGCATGGAGGCTGAATCTTTGTGCCCCACCACCACCAAGGTGGTTTCAGCAGAGGACTGCAGCAAGTCAGAAATGCCTGCAGCACTGATAGTTGCCTCTGCCTCCCTTCCAGCAACCCTCAGGAACAGGATCAGGACAAGCCTGGCTTCAGGGATGCAAGGAGCTTTACTTGTTCTCCAGCTATCCAAGCAGTTTAATAATTCAGCTTGTGCTGCCAGGGCAACCTCTCGCACTGGCTGCTCTGCAGATAGCTCTCTGGAAGCTCTGCCTCCACGCTGATATCCCAATTAGCAGAGAAGGCAATCAGGGCATCCCCAGCCCAGCGCTGCACTGTGGCCAAAGGACATAAAGCTGAGAGAGGGGTGCAATCCTGAGAGACCTCGTCAGCTGGGCCAGTGCCCCTGCTTGGGCAGTGGGATGGGGAGAGCAGAACCTGACAGTCTTGTTTGCATTTTCAGGTGGAGGGGGAGGCCAAGCTCTGTCCCTCGACACCAACCTGCTCTGGGGGCGCACGGAGCACTGTGAGACCTTCGACAACCCTCCACTCTGCCAGGAGAACTTCAAGGTGCAGCTCTTGGAAGTGTGGGGCTTTCAAAATGCCTAGGTCCTTTGGGGAACAGCCCCTCACCACACCACACAGAGATGGGGACTGCTCACCATTCTGGCCACCAGCCCAGCTGCCTGCTGTGGTCTCTGCCAGCAGCACCACAGGCACCTCCTCTCGCCATCCTCCCCTCCACAGCCAGCCCTCATGGTGGTGTGGAGAGAGGCCAATGCTGTGCCAGGAGGGCACTGCCTTTGGGGACATTTCAGGTCCCTTCCAGCAGTTTGGACCCAGCCTGCTCCACCCAGTCTGTCCCAGTATAGGATGCTGGAGGGGAGGTGAACCAGTCTAGTGTTTCTCACACTTCCCTGGCTTGTTTGCAGCTTGAGGCTCAACAGCAAACCAGTGGTACTGCAGCACAGGCAGATTATATAGGAATTCCAAGCCTAGGCAACACCCAACACCAAGGCACAAAGCTGACCAGAAACACTCTCAGACCCTGCTTCCCTGGGGTCCCAAGCCCAGTGCCACCCTTCAAGCCATATGCAGAATTTTGTAGCCTCTGCAACTTATCAAGACCCCCCCAGGATCACAGACCGATCACCATCCAGCACAGTGCGAGAGACTCTTTTTGTCTGCAGTTGAAACTGATGATCAGTGATTAGCAAAGTCCTGCCTGGTGCTTACACACTGGCAGCCAGCAAGAGCCCCCCAGCTGTGCACCTGCCTTGTCATTTTTGTATTAAACTGAGGAGCTATATTCACTGCAAAGGGCTGACCTAACACTGCGAGCAGTGAAAACATGTGAGCCTTAACCAGTGGGCCCTGACTCCCTGGGGTCAGGACAATGGGAGATGTGCCATTTTAAAACATGAAACGTGAATGTAGTTCAGTCAGACAAGGCAACCCTCGCAGGAGGCTTGTAGACCATAGAGATATTCTGGCTGCAGGATGAGAACATCTCCCATATCCAAATATACTTTCCACTTGTGGTTTTATCGCTCATATATTCCAGTTCTTGAGCTATTCAGAGCAGGAGCAATCATTGCCTTGGTGCCTGCTTCCAGTGATGGCAAGATGACTCGGACAGGAGCAAATGATGACAACAAGCTCAGATAAAACCAGCCATGTGGCAGACCTAGGAATTACTTATAGCCTTCAAAGGGTATCCATGTAAGATGAGGAGGTGAGGTGCAGCCTTCTGTGCCTCTGTGCCTGGCCTTTGCCCACAGAGCTCAAGTGAAAAAACACCGCAGAATTAATCTTTCCCTTCAGTTAAAAAGGTCTTCTTGGGTGTCCTCAGTATTTCTTTCTTTCTGTGATCATGTCCTGGACTTTCCTGGCTGAAAGCTTCCCATGGGACTCCCTCTCCCTTCCCAAGTGGCTGTTTCACCTTTTCGCCCAGAGATGTACAGGATGCAGGAGACGCTTGGAAATGCACAGCCCATCATTAGCAGCCCACCCTGACCTTGCAGCAGCTTTCAGAGCATCCCCTTGCAAAGAGCAAGCGCGCCCCACGTACTGCACTGAGGCACCGGAGGCTGGGCTGCGCAGCGCGGGCCATGGTGCTGCTGATGCCATGGCTGGGCCCACAAGCGCCTTCAGGCCATCGGTGCTGGGCACCAGCACATAGGGAGCACCTTTGGGGAGCATAGCGAGCACCTTTGGGGCATGTAGCGAGCACCTTTGGGGCACATAGGGAGCACCTTTGGGGTACGTAGCGAGCACCTTTGGGCCGCCAACGCTGGGCACTGGCACTACGCGCCCGCCGCAGCCCAGCGCCACAGCCAGTACCAGCCATGGGCCACGCTCCCTGCCTGCCCCTGACAGGCACCTTCATCCTGCCTGCCTCTGATGGGTGCCTTCGCCATTTCTGAGAGGGACACCACACTCTGTCCTTCTCACGCTTGATTCCGTTACTGAATAAAGTTCAAAACTCTTGGAGAATAAAGAAAAAAGGGCCCCTGAAAACACACAGGGGAAGCAGAGGGGGCATGTACTGGGGTATAATGAGATCTTCCACGTGTCGTGCCACCACCTGCCCACAGCGGGACCAGCACAGACCCGGCCGCCCCCTGAGGGCTCTCGGCGCGGGTGGGAGCGGGCTGGAGGGTGGTGAAGGGCTGCACCGGGGCCGGGGACAGCGGCCCAGCCTGCCCGCCTCTGCGGCCCCGACCGTGCGAGCCTGCACCCGGGCCCAGGGCGCCGCGCCTCTGCAGTGGTGATCACCAGCTGCCGCCAGGCCAAGCCCAGACCCGGTACTACGGGCCTTCCAGCCTCACGGCGCCCGGCCCCGGTAGCGGGCAGCCGCCGACCGGCACGGAGGCGCGGGCACGGGAAGTGCCCGCGGGTGGTTGGCGGCCGTCCCATAGCTCCCCCTGGCGGGCGGGCGGCGCGGCAGGGCGCAGGCGCGGTTGCTGTGGCGCCGCGGCTCCGCGCTGGGCGATGGCGGCAAAGGCGGGACCGGGCGGGTTGGAGCTGCTGACGGCCATCGGCTTCAACGGTACTGCAGGCCGGGGGCGCCGGGGGGCATCGGTCGTGCGGGGGGCTGGGACACTGTGAGGCAGGCCTGGGACACTGTGAGGCAGGCCTGGGGGCACTGAGGGGGCCTGGGGGCACTGAGGGGCCTGGGGCACTTGGGGGTCCTGGGGGCACTGTGAGGTGGGCCTGGAGGCACAGAGGGGTGGGCCTGGGGCACTGGGGGGACTGGGGGGACGGTGAGGGGGGCCTGGAGGCACTGGGGGGCTGGGGGCACTGGGGGGTCACAGGCTGCCAGAACACAGACTGAGGGGAGTCCATGGGGCAGCCGTGGGGTGGGGCCATGGTGCTGTGGGGTGGGCCGGGGGCAGTGGGTGCATGGGGTCCCTCCTGCCCCCCTTGCCCCCTCTCCGTTCTCCCCGTGCTGGACATCCGAGGCACATGCAAAGTGAAGAGCAGGGAAAGTTTGACAGAACAGCAGGATTTCAGTGGTTTTTCTCCAGTTACCCAGCTGACCAGAATGAGAAGAGTTTTATCTCAAAACAAAACCAACTTAAGTTGCCCAAAATACTGGTGTAACGCCCTGTGACTTGCGGCAGGGGCTGAGGTGTCTCTGGCCAGCTGCCTTCTTGGTAACTGGGTGGGTTTGGGCTCTCTTGGGGCAGGTCACACGATATGGGCTGGTGGTGGGGCTCCTGGAGAGCACCGGGCTGGCAGCCCCACCGCTGGGCCACCCAGGCCTGCTGGGAGCTGTGGGCAGCACAGCACCATCCAGCTGCGTCAAGGTGACCCTTGGCTTTCCACAGGGTTGTTCTGCTGCACGGCTTTGGGGGCAACTGGAAAGCTCTCGGTGTTACCCTCCTTGTGAGATAAGCACTGGGGAACAAGCTTTTCCTCCCTCAGGGAGTGTGATAGGCAAGGGCAGCGGCATGGAGATGTTGGGGAGTGCTCAGCCAGCTCTGGGGACTGCGTGCTTGAGGGGGGGAGAGAGTTTGCCTGCAGCCCCAGAGCCGCTAACAGCCAGCAGCCCTCTCGCTCCTTTCTCTTGCAGGGCATGTACCCTGTGGCCTCATCTGCCACCCTGATAAGGAGCACATTCTCTATCCCCTGGGATGCGCTGTAGTTATTCAAGAACTGGGCAGTAAGAAACAGACTTTCTTGCACGGCCATACCAATAATGTCTCCTGCATCGTCGTATCCATGAATGGAGTGTATGTTGCTTCTGGACAAGTCACTTTCATGGGCTTCAAGGTAGATAATGCTCTACTTTTATCTGTGTAGTATTGACCAAGGAAATTGGAGTTGGCTCACCAGAGGTGGGAACACATTTCATTTATTTTTTCTTTTGTTGGAAGACAAATGCCTATAGTGGGAGGATGTTGCAGAGAATGGGAAGTTGTGACTAGTCCATTGTTGGATGTGCCTTTATGCTTTTGTAAAGTATTAAGCCTTCCCCTAGGATTGAGATAACTAGATTTAGGCATCCCTTAACTCAGGTCCTTCTTATCCAGTGTTGTGTGCATGTGGCAGCCTAAATCTCGTTAGATGTTAATTACTAAAGGTGTTGTATTTAAAGTTGTACCTGAGTTACAGAGTTCCTTAGGGCTTTTGACAGGTACCTACCTGCATTTTTAGACCTCTGAAGTTCTTTATGGTTAAATTTTTCCCTATTTGAAAAGACCTTGACTCACCTGAATAGAATCAAGTATTTATCACTCTCGGTATTTTACAATCCAAGTAAAATACCCAGTGTCTTAGGGTACATTTTGATTCTGAAACAAAGTGAAGCTACTCAACCAGTAAGCTGGAATAATGCTTCTTACAGCAGCTAATCTGAAGTATTTTTGTGTCAGTGGAGCCCTGGGCTGGATAGAAGCTAACCTTGGGCTGGGCTCCTTCTAACAGCTTTCCTGCCAGAGAAAGTTTTTATGCCTAATGCTCTGTGTTATATCTAACACTCTGGCTTTGACCCTTTCTGCTTTGCACCTCAGGTAGACATCATTCTATGGGATTTCCAGCGGAAGGAGTTACTTGCTCGGCTGTCACATCATAAGGGTAGAATTGAAGGACTAGCGTTTTCTCCAAACAGCCTTTATCTCGTGTCACTGGGGGGCCAGGACGATGGCAGGTAATGATTTCTGCTTCTCAGCACACAATTTCTGACAAGTTGTAGGGCATCGAAGAATGCTCTTAGGGAGTGCTCGCTCCTCCCTCTTCTGGCAGTCCGATTCTTTACCCTGCTTGATGTCTTTCCTCAATAATCCAGCTCTGTCTGATGGGAAGCTGGGTGGATACTGTGGGCATAGCACAGGGTACGGGGAAAGATGAAGGGAGCAGCTAATTCTTAAGCTGTTGTCATCGCCCAGAAGCCTTACAGAGCCTGCAGAGTTACCTGGCTTAATGCCCTGAAGAAGTATAAATTTCACTGAGAGCTTACTTTGACACACAGGTAAGTAAGAGTCAAATAAAAAGTTATTTTAAATCAGATTTTACGAGTCGCCTAAGATATAATTCACATCTTGCTTAACAGAAGGAATCCAGTAGCAACATATACCCGTGCTTTGGGAGCAGGGTACATAAACTGCAAATCCACACGTTTGTGATAAGGCTTTTCTTGGGTAAAATCTCTGCAGAGGGACTTTCCTTGTGTATCGTGGTAGGAACAGACTGCAGGAAAGTAGTTTTTGTCTTGCTTTTGTTTTTAAGTAACGTAATGTTAAAAGGCAAAACTATTTAAAGTCCCTCCTTCTCCTGCAGAGTGGTTGTGTGGCATGTTGGTAAGAGAGAGGCTATCTGCGGGAGCCCTGCCTCAGCACAGAGCATGGGGGATGCAACCATCGTGGTGTGCTCCAGCTGCAGAGACGAAGTGTTTGTTACTGCTGGAAAGTAAGGTTTTATTTAGATGAAAGAACCCATCGACCTATTTCCTTTTACAAAGACCTTTTACTTCAATACAAGGAAATTTAAGCAACTGTGTGCTTGTGTTTTTTCTTTTTCCTCTGAATTGACCCATGAATATCCATCAGCTTGTCCCTTTAAGGCATTTCTGCTTGTTCTACATATAACAATATGTTTTTAAAGCAGCACACAGGGGCCTGCATGCGTCACTTCTGTTCCTGATAGCAGGATTTTGTACTCAGCATTCCCCATGCAGTGTTTAAAATATTTAGTTGCCAGTGTTTACGCAAGAAAAGCAGTCAGTGAGTGGCTCTGAACAATGGTTAATTAATGTAGAAACAATGATATCTTGCCAGTCATGGGATCATCTCCTGTCCGCACCAGATGTGAGGTTCAATTGGTCACTGGCTTGTAACAAAAATTGGTACAAAAGTCACATTTCTTATGGATTTGAGGCAGCTCCCATGTATCTAGTCTGGTATTTAAACGTGTTGAGGACCTGCAACTCCCTTTAAATCAGGGAAGGCTTCAGATGCTCTTGGCTGCACTTGCACTTATGAGTGCTGGCCTTTGCAAGTTTAACACTTTGTTCAAGGTAAGGGCAGCTGTGTATAAAGGTTTTATATTGGCTCCAATGATGTTAATTAAATTGTGCTGGAAAATAGCTGAAAGTGTCCCATACCATTCATTTCCCATTCTAGGAACTAAGATTTCCACAGTGCATGTCTCCAAGAAATGAGATGTCAATGTTACATGCGCTTCCACAATCCTTGTATATATTTTGCTGAACCTTTAAGATCTACCTGGAAAAAGCTACCGTAAGAGACAGCAGAAAATACAAGAGACTTAACTTCTCATGCCTCTGATATTGTTCTTTTCCTCCTTATTAAAATTTAAGAATAATGTAGCTTTGTAAAGGCTTTTAAATTCTTCTAGTAGTGAAGAACTTGGATATTTCTGCATATATGAAATTGATCCCACTATATTCGTTTTTGTAGTGGAACCATTCGAGTATGGGAACTCGATCTGGCAAATAGGAAAATCCGACCAACTGAATGCCAGACAGGGCAACTGAGAAGAGTGAGCACATGTGTTAAGGTAAGTTTCAGCCAAAATGATTTGGCTAAACTAAGAAACTCTCTACAGTCTAGAGAGAAACCATGAACTTTTATAGTAATGCTAGAAATGCCAATTGCAACTGCATGATGGCAGTGAAGTTACTAAGTGTTGGCTCATGGCAGATGGTTTCCCACAGTTTCTTAATGCTGAGAAAGAGTGTTATGAATGCTTCTGAAGAGAAGCAGCATGTATTTTAGTCACAGGCTCTAGCACCCAGAGAATCCCACTTTTGATTCAAAATATTATCTGGGGGTTGGTTAGAAAATGTCTTTCATTCAGCAGTGTTATGGATCTTTGAGTGTGACAGGATGAAAACATTGGCTGTATCCCCTCAGATTAAATCTTGGCAATGCACTGAAATAAAGCTATTTATGCAGCCTAGTGCTAGGCTTGGGACAAGTGTCTCACTATCTGGACTGTGATCTCTTTTTTTAATGCTTTCCTATAGATGGCAGGTGATGATAATTATTTTTATGTTGGCACATCGAGTGGTGATATCCTGAAAGTGAATACAAACAACGGGCTGATGACTGACTGTGGGCCACAGAAGGAGAAGTTTAGCTTGGTGAGTAGCAGCTCTGTGAGTTTAATTTTTTCCTTGTCCTCCTCTTTGTAAGTAACTGTAAGTAGGGCAACCTGCAAGAGAACCATTACAAAGTTGATTCACAAACTAATTCTTTTTCTGTGCTGTTAGGTCTTGGTGAGTGTCTCAAGCTTGATCCTGAAGTCTGAGACCATTAGCTTGGCTTTGTTCAGTGTCATTTGCCTAAGAATTTGGGTTTTACCTGAATCTCATGTATCATCCCACAGACTCTCTCTTATACTAAATCTGGTAAACGTTATAAAAAATGGGGAAAAAAAGTATAACAGTGGAGTAGTTACTGAGTTGGGTCTTTTTTTAGGGAGACATTGACAGAGGACATTACTAGAAAGACTGGTAGAAGTGCTTATTTGAGAGGCTTTCTCACACTTACTGCTACCTGTAGTCAGACCTTACAGATTTGTTAAATTGCCTGGGATAAATTTTTCCAACTGTTTGTCACAGGAAGAGTATTTTTTAACAACTTCAAAATGCAACAACTGCTCTTAAAAAAAAAAAAAACCCAACCCCTTAGATTTTTGTGTTTGTTCCACGTACCGTTCCTCCCCCTTCCTTTCAGGGAGCTCTTGTTTTGAAATTCCGATTCTGCCCCTCATGAGGCAGAGGTTTGACTGGAAAGGTAATACAGATAATATAGTTGAAGATTTTATTGTAATATATATGCGCAACTGGGACAAAACAGGGTTGCACAGGGTACATTCATTCTATTGCTTTTTAACTTCTGAGTGCTTGATCATAACCCCGAAGTTCTTTTAACTGAGCTTTTTTTGTCTATGATTGGGACTTATGGGTCTTCATATGAGGATCCTGAGACTGGAGTATCTCCCCAATAAGGAGATTTTGGCCTTTCATTGTACAAGAATTCTTCATGCAGGGAAATGTAATGATAAACAATCAGCACCAGCTACTACACTTATTCTTGATTTCTCTTTATTTGTTGCTATAAAAAACTTCGTGTAGCTTCTTGAGTTAAACCCAGTGGAGGGAGTGATACCTAAGGAATTTCAACACTTCTTTTACATTCAACCTTATGCAAGAAAGTTTTATTTTGCATTGTAAAACTAAATGCCTGTCTTTGGATGCTGGAGTTGTTTTATGACAAGGGTGGTGAGGCACTGGCACAGGCTGCCCAGAGAGATGGTGGATGCCCCATCTCTGGAAGCATCCAAGGTCAGGCTGGACAGGGCCCTGAGCATCCTGATTGAGTTGAAGATGTCCCTGTTCATGGCAGGCAGTTGGACTAGATGGACTTTAAAGGTATATTTGCATACAACTCAAACCATTCTATGATTCAGTGGTTCTCTTAACAGCCATAAAAATCATTGAGCAGCGGGGGAAACAATGCAGATGAAAGTACCAAATGTACTGTTAGGCATGCCATGGGGGAGCTGTCCTACAAAGAAGCAGATCTTGTTTGAGAGCAAATACAAGACTAACAACTGTAAGAAAAATTCAGCAGTCAGCCACAAAGAAAAAGCTACTCTGGACTCGTTCCTCTAAACCTCCTGAACTTTGTTTGTACCGACACATGTAGATACAAACCATATACGTGCCCATTCAAAATGCAGTGTTTCTTGTATTACAAATGCATGCCCATTTCTCTGGGATAACTTGGAGCCTCTGAATTCTTTGAAATATATTTCAATTTTTATCTATTCCAGAAGTTGGAGAAGTTATTACTCATTTTTCCCACTTGCATTATAAGAATGTAAGTAATTTAATTCTGTGTTCATATTAAGTGACAAGAATGTATGTATTTTGTTTTCCTGATCAAAATCGTAAGTTTGCTGAAGGTGCATACTCTTGTGGCTATACCTGTGCTGTCTGCTGTTAAGCTGGTTTTCCAGCAGTCATCCTGCAGGATTTTGCTTCCAGACAGGACCCACGTCCTGGCTGATCACTGCTGTCTTTTATGCCAAGGTCTTGATGATGGAATATCACCTCCCTTTTTAAATGCTTGCATGTTTTGAGGAGTCCTGCATCTATCTACCAGTACGTGTACCTTGACTGGAGTACCTGATTGAAACCACACAAGGTCCTGAACTCACTTGCCTTCAGGGGTGAGGGAAAGGTGCCAAATGCAATTGAAACAAAAATTTACAAAAAATACACTTCTGACACCACTGCTAAAGAAGCGATCAAATACAGTCATTAGCAGGATGCTGTGCAGTCTCGGAGTTGAAAGAGAGCCTGGGGCCTCTTAAAGAAAATCAGAGGCTCAAAGCCTGACCAGAGTCCAATCCATACTGTGAGGGGTTTTATCATAAGGCAAATCCATCAGAACCGCCGTCTGTGGCAGAGGCCTTTGAAGCATCATGAGCTTCAGCTGACATTGCTTCTGGTAGTGAAAAGCTGAAGAGAAACACAACCTTTGGCTACGTGAGAGACTGACCAGATGCTAGGGAGAAGAGAAGATCCAGAAGAAGATCTTGTCACAGCTGCCTGCCAGCCTTATGGTTGAGACCTGAGCTGGTAGGCATTAATCTGACTTAAACTTCATTAGTGTTGTAATGGAGCTACTTAAGATACCCCACTGAGCATTTTGGGAGTAGGGAGAGAAAAAGAGACATTCACATTGGGTGGTAGTAACAAGTAGTCCCTCCAATCTCGTCCTTTATCTTGTTGCTTAAAACTGACGTTTCTGTTCAGATAGGCTTTTCAATTCGATGTATGCTCAGCCCTATCACTTGCTTTCTTCCTTTCTGCTCTCTTCCCTCCCTCTTACCAATGTAGTTTCCAAATGCCTGAAATGGGAAATTCATCAGAGCAAACCTGTATTATTGCAGTCAGCAAGAAGGTACTGGTACATTTTTATCTCCGGCTACTGTCAGATATGTCACTTTCATACTTTCTATTTCTCCTTTTCTGGCTCCATACTGTGATTCCCTTTCCACCCACCCATTGCATATCTCTGCGTACAAATAATACCTTGTCACTAGACTGTCACCAAGTCCTCACTGAACACACATAGGATCTAATGTTTTATGGCAGAAATTTCCAATTGTAGCATAGCCTTCAATGCCAGAAGAGGTATTTTGCAGATGTTTTTTCAAGTCAAACCCACAGCATTTATCAAAACAAAAGTATTTACATCCTTGTATCTACACAATTTGGTACATCATATTGCTAACCCTGGGAGAATTGTTGATTTTTATTTTCCTTCCTGCTGCAGAGCTGTGTATTTCACAAGACATCTTTTGTCTCTTTCTTGAACATGTACCATGTATTAGTACCTGTAACAAAAATTCTCCACTCTCTAGCCGTGCAAAGCAAAGGTGCGGTGTAGCTTGTCTCGGTAGTGAGACATGCTGTTTAAGGTAGGCACGATGGCTCCAAAGCTGGGCTTTTGGGACATGCACTGCCTTTCCTAACCGGCCTTATCCCTGGTCCCTGGCAGGCAGGCTGGCTGTACAGCCTCCAGTGGTGGAACTGTCCTGGCCTCCTCCCTGTGGAACAGTTTTCACCACTTTGTTGCAATTCTGTCTGAAAAGATGCATATTCATGAACAAACATATCCTCTATCTCTGAAAAACCTTGTTCATCAGTCATACCGGCATTATGAACCAGTGGCATACCGTGCAACTCTAAACTTGGAATCCACAGCCAGCCCATGATGAGCATATCTTTAAAGAAAGAATTTAGGCACTGCTTGGGTGAGGAGAAGATGTTTATTGAAAATAAGTTTGGTCAACCTTAAAGGAACTTTGCCTTTAGATATATAAGAATGTGTTTATTATGTAGACATGATCTAAAGATTTCTTTGTTTCTGTTTTGAAGAGGAGTGGCAGAATAGTTTACTGGTATGATGAAGTAACTTGTTTTCCATTTACATGGAATTAAGTTTAAGTGCATTTCTGTAATGTCTATAAATACTGGAAAAAACAGCAGAATTAATTTTTATCCCCTTTGCAGGCTTGAGGCACTTGTAAGGCACCCGTTCAGATGCAAAGTGGAATGTATGATTGCAAATGCATTTTTAGAAATAGTTGGACTGATTTGCATTGTAAAAAAAAACAAAACACACAACTATTTAAAGGAGGTGCACTGGAAGAGTTCACAGGGAGCTCAAGAACTTCACAAGAGATCAGAATGGGATAAAGAGCAAATATCCCTGCAGGGAAGGGAATGGGCAAGCTGGATTTTTGCTCTTATGTTTATTTATAATCATACTTCAAAGTAGTGGTTTCTTTTTGTAAGAAGTAAATAATGAATGGTGATATTTTTAACCTCCTACATTAGACTCTGCATTTTGTCTACAAGAAGTCTGGCAGCATATAAAACTAGAGTATTCATTGCATCGTTAATGTGAACTGCTTGACTTCATGAATAAAAAGTGCAGCTTATAAAGCTGTTGGTTTACTCGTGGTGATTCAAAGAACAGACTTGACAAGAAAGAAGCACAATTATCAGGTTAGGGTTGAAATCAAACTGATGATTTTGAGAGCCTGGCCACTTTAAGGTTGGGGGTAGGGGGGTGTCTGTCTTACTAATCCTGCTTCCCTCTCAGATTGAAGAACTGAAGTAAATACCTCAGAAAAAGCAAAACAGTCTTGGCAGTGCTGCAAAAAAATTATTAGCAAGTAGCAGGGAGCTGTAATCAGATAAACTATGTAGTCCTAGGTTTGATTTCTAATACCACCACCTGCCATAATGCTAAACACAAAGGGCATTTGAGGTGGAAGTCTTTTACAGCAAAAATGGCAAACCAGTAGATCAAAAAACAGTTGATGGGCCTGTGATAACAGAGGACTCGCAAAATGCTGCCAGCACCTCCTAGGAAATTTTTTTAAACATTGTTCAGAAACAGTTCTGTCTGTGGATCGTATTTCTAATTGAAAAGAATCCCTTTCTTCTCGTGTGTTTGCTAAGAATATTTGCATGAAAGCTGGCTTCCTGCCTGGTAGTGTTGTGATAGTATGGCATAAAATTCTCTCTGGAGGTTGTGTTTATCACAGTGATCAGTCCTGATACTACAGGAGACTGGATGTGCTACTGGTTGAGAAAGACTAATAAAGAAATCCAGTGCAATTAAATTACAAATCAGGAAAAAAAAAAATCATATTTTTTTTTTTCTGCAATCCAGATTTATGTGATTCTGTAGTTAAAATAGTCCTTAAGCTGCTGTGTAGGTAGAATGTAGGTAAGCTGCAATGCTGTTATGTATACTGGTGATTTATTTTTTTCCTTCAAAGAGTTTAAGCAAGACTTTAAAAACAATCAATTGCCTCTGTTTGGTTGGATAATCAAAGTAATTTTTCCAAATTAATCAGAACTTGTCTGTGGCTTTTGCAACATCCTTTCCAGGTCTAAATAGCTCAAATGTCCATTTTGTTTTATTTTCCTTCTTCACTTCCTCTCTCACCTTCTTTAGACCTTCAGTCCTTTCCACACAGAAAATCAATACTTTCTGGCTTTCATTCTTTTAAACACTCTGAAAGTATTTAATCCTGAAAATTTACTGGGGTTAGGCCAGATTAATGCTTGAAAAGAACAGGAATGCTGGTGGTGCCGCTTAGATGTCAAACTTTTATCATAAAGTGCTGACATCTGTATTTGGTAAAAAATCACAAGCCAAGCACATGACCGTGATTTCTTCCTAAAGGATAAATGCAGAATTATTCTGATTTGCCTCTTGGTTGTTATTCTTTGAGAATTCATTTCTTCATCATTTCCCACACTAAATGCTAGAGGTGTTTTCTTTTTCCCAGAAAAAAATTCCACCAAACAGAAGTTGTTTTCACATAATGGCTGTATGAGCTTGGACTTAAAGAAAAAAAAAATCTAATATTGTGAAACTGCTGGTACTATCACAACAGTTGGCAGTACTGCCAATTAACCTAGGTAGTGCAAATGTTGCTGGGGTCTATATTGCAACTTGAAATGTCAAGCTCAACAGATTCCTTGCAGGTCATGGGGAACCTGGAGCTGCTACCAGCTGGCCTGTGCCTTTTGTACTTGCTTGCTTCATGACAGAACTTAGTTTTCAGTCCAAGTTTTGATGGCATAAAGCTCCTTTATTTCCTTCTTTTTTTTTCCCTTTTGATTTCACTTGTTATGTACCCTCAAGCTAGTAGAGATATCTTTCTGGGTAAGAATACCAGGATTTAACCCCACAGAAGTAGTTTCACACCTCTTGCAGCCTGTTTTGGGATCTCTCAGATTTTCAAGAAATATTCTGTTGTCTTTTGTAGAGAAGAGTAATATTACTTCACAGGTGGCAGAATGGAAGTAGGCACTGACTCTTCTTATACTTGAAATCTTGTGGCAAGGCTAAGGACTGGTTTTGTTTGCAGGTTTTGTTTGGCTTTTTTGCTGTAGTCTAGTACTTTATCTGCGGAAAACCATTTCTCTTTTTTCTAATGGCTGGCCTCCTGTTGATCTACTCATCTTAGTAAATAGCAAAACCCATGTTGATAATGGACTGACTAATTTTCAAAGCTTTTCTGTGACAAATGTTGTTTGTTACTAATAGGTGGGAGATGGGACTGCATCTTTCAGACAGGGTGAGAGGCCTGGGAAGCAGAGGGTCTGACCAAAAATCAGCTGTAGGAAAGGACACTTAGGCTGAGTTTTATCCTCTGTTGTTTCAGTGTCTGACAAAGAACTAGTGGAAGGAAAACCAGAGGCACTAATCCAAAATGGGGGTTGGGGGGTGGGGGTGTTGCTTGCTGGAATGAGGTAAGGATATGTAGGCTCATATGTGGTCCCAGCTGCTCTGAAGGATCCATGATGATGCTATTTACTTGCTCCTTGTATTGTAGTAGTTCATATATACCTGTAATTAATAACTGTTTTTCACCCTTCTCCCTCTATAGAGTCACTCTTTAGCCTAGGGCAGTCAAAGAATGCTGATAAAGCCATATGTGAGTGATGTAAGCACCACCGTTGGGAACATGATGGAGATTGTTGTGCTATTCAGCATGGCTGCAGCAATAAAAGGAGCCTCTGTGTCCATCCAATTGTGGTTTTAATCCTGTTTTCTCCTAGGGAGTCACAGCTTTGCTTTTGCTGAAGACAGGAGATGTAATAGTCTGCACCGGAGGAGGAATTGTAGCTCTCTGTAAAGGCTCAAACTACAAAGTAATGAAGTGAGTTTGCAGATGGGAGATTCAGGAGGGTAGAGGTGACATTTCCCCCAGAGGGTTACAATATAAAACCCAATCGTTTCTACATAAAGGCATAACTCAAATAAATCTCAGTTTTTCAGTCCTGCAGACAAAATAGACAGTGTGGTTCCAGCCTAATGGAGTTGAAGCAGACTGAAAATTACTGTGTGCATTTGCACAGGAGTGAATTGCCCTACTACTTGTTAATTTGAAATGATCGTTTTTTCCTTTTGGGCATTAGGAGTCAGATCCTAAACTGATGCAAAGTGAGACAGGTCCATTGAAGTCAGTACAATTATGCTCATTTATGCCAGCTGAGAAAGAATAGTATTTGCTGTCTAAAAAAAGGGTTTGTTGGAGGACATGGAGTTGCAAAGGAGGGCACCGCTAATTCTATAGGTGCATATCTGGAAGTGCTGAAGTATGTGCAAGGCTTTTTTTCTGCATACAGAATAGCTGCATGTGCCATTTCCCCTTATGTGATTTGAAAATTGGGCTTGCAGCTGTTCATTTTGCATTGTTTAAGTAGCCAACTTAAGCATACGGTTCCACAATGTAAAACTTAAATTGTTCCCAGAAGATCTAAACTGTCTAGAAATCTTCTTGAATATGGGATATTTAGGTGCACTTGAGCAAGAATATCAACAAAGATGCTGTTACCTTAGGCCCTGGTCCAGAAAACAAAGTCTCCAAATTATTGCCTTTGCAAGCCCTTGCAGAGCAGCAGGTGGGACAGGCAAGGTCATCTGAAGTATTAACGTGTGGCTGGGAGTAAAATGTTAGTCCTGACCATGTTCCTTCACGTTGATATCGCAACCGAATGTGGTGCTTTTGGGGAAGCAGGGAAATCAAGACTCTAGATGAAGCTGGAAACTAAGTACATCAAAGTCAATGTCAGGCCAAACCTCTGCTTTCTCTTAACAGGAAAATTCAAGTTCAAGGTGCTGTCACTTCCCTGACATGTAGAGATCAGGATCACCACCAGTTCTTTGTAGGGACAAATGCGTGCCAGATTTATCAAATCAACTATGCTGAATTCAAAGAGGAGCTGATTGCTGCCTGTCATAATGACGCTGTCCATGACATTGTTTTTCCTGTGTGAGTATAACTGGCTGGGATGCTTTTGGCCAGCAAAGAAGTTTGAGTAAGCTGCAAGTAAGGTCAGAATACCTACGTACACACCTTTTACCCAACAGGAACCCAGAGCTTGTTAGCATCCTTACAGGATGATTTATATTGTAACCTACCACAATGCAAGGGTGACAATGAGCAGCTGCTTGAAGGCAGAAGGCAGCAGTTCAATGTGAGAGTTGGAAAAATCACTGATCAACAGAAAGAATTCTAAATAAAAAGACAACAATTATTTATGTTTGGGTAATGGCAGCGATAGCAACCTCCCCCTTTTCTCCAAGGGTTGGTGCTATGAGACTTGGGTCTCTTAGTCTGCCAGCAGTGTGAGTCCTGAAAGTCTGTTCTTGTGTATCCTGTCGCAGCTAGAATTTGTAGAGGTGTCTCCTTTACTACCCACCTGTAACATCAGCTGAAACATGACTAAAAAATAGAGCTGTTTAAAGAGGCTTTTTGGGTCTCTCAGCCTCACTTACGTTTTCGTGTTTGACGTATGGCATGTTATATTAAATTCTAGGCTTGTGAGATGCTGGGTATTCTAGTGTGTCTTCTGTCTGCTTTTGTCTCATGGACAGCCAACATTCCCTCTGCCTGCGTTGCAGGATTGTGACACTTTAAAAAAAAAACAACACACAATGGATTGGTTGTTTCTTCTCCAAATAGAGAATGGGAGGTTGATCCCAATTAAAGTTTTTATTTTTGCCATGTTGTTACTGCATCATTTCTTGGCGCAGCACAAAGGATCAAATCTTACCAGGGTACAGCAAAGTGTACAGTGCAAGATGCCCTCCTGTCTGCTTGTCACCAGCCTGAAAAATCCACATCCTTGTAATTTAATGACTAACTCATTAGAGCTTAGGGTATTAGACACTGGTATACCTGACTGGTGCATCTGTGTCACAGAGGTATCTGGATGAGCTGAATTTAGTGCTGATTGTAAGGACTACAGGACTGCATTCTTGCATGTATGTTTAAACTTTTTATCTGTTAACTGCTTTTGTACAGAGCATGTCACTGATTGAGAAATACAGGCTTAATTTCCCTGTTCTGGCTTATTTCAGAATACTTGAATTACTGATGTTACTGTGCTTTATAAAGCACCCATGCAAGCTGGGCTTGAAAGGGGCCACACTTTTGTTGTGCCAGGTTCTCTCCATCCTGGTTCATCTTGCTGGGCATTGATGGTGATGCTTAACAAAAGCTTGTGGTACCTTTCTAGATTTCACTTTCTGTCATATCCCTGGGATGTATGGTTTAGAGCTTATTTCAAAGCATTCAGTCCCATAGCTTTTGAAATGCTGCAGGTCTTTTTTTATTCAAACATGTACAACAAGTATATTACAAACAGGGTTTTGCCGTCGTTTCTATTGCCTTCAGCAATGTTGAATAGAAATCATCCAGTAAGCAAGATAAAAAATGACATCTTTACAATATGAGGCTGCTGTGGGTCCATGATGTTAAATCTGGGCAGTGAGCACCTCTACACCCTCCTTTGTGTCTTATGTACAACACATAACATTGTTTAGAGATTGAATATGGGAAATAAATGTCACAACTTCCAAAAAGTAGAAATAATAATTTTAGTTTCTCTTTAAATGTTTCTTAAAATGAATCTTTCAGTAGGAACCAAGCCAGAGGAATTTTATGTGAGAAAAGTGATCCTACAAAAAAGGCCTTTGTCTTAACCGTGATGATCCCTATTAGGAAGATTACAGTTGCATGCTAGAAGCAGCTAAGCTTTGAAGAATGATTGAATATCTGACAAAAGAAAGAAGCATTTTCTGTATGCCCCTCCTCATTATCTCTCCTCTCTGAATTTTCCAGGGCAGCTCCTGACTTGTTTGCTACCTGCTCCAAAGACAATATTCGAGTGTGGTACATCCCAGAAAACAGGGAGCTCCTACGAATCGTCATCCCCAATGTGACCTGCCATGCTGTAGATATTATGAGGGATGGCAAGAGCATCATTTCAGGTAACTGGTCAGTCCAGACCCATGGTTGGGTCCAGTCTTCAAGTATTGCCAACTTTAATAAACATCAGTATGTTAGAATGAAGAGAGGATTAAATTGGGAATGGGTTTAAATTCAGTTCATTGTTTGACCCAAAGGCCTCTTTGCTTGCAGCTGGTCTGATGAACTTTGCTTGCAGCCCCCAGTATCCTGGTGCTTAGTTACACTGTACATGGAAAGCAAAGTTTGGAGAGCTTGCTTTGAATGTGAATTCCAGCAATTCAGCATGCAGTCTTATTCAAAAGACCTAATTCTAAAATATTAACCTGTTGTATGCAACAGCTTAACCTGTGATGTATGTAAAGCAGTTTTTGCATAACGCTGCCACCCATCACCATATGCAGATTGCTTACACAGAACTCCTGCAGTCCTAGAGCAGCGATGCAGTCCCCCCATTGTTACCAAATCAATTTGTCCATAGCCAGAATCAAAAAGGAATTAAATATTAATAGTTTATTTGGGACTATAGGTCTCATACAGTGCAGTGGTTTTCACATGTATACTGGTGGTCTAACAGCATGGGCCTTATACAGGAACTTAATGAAAATGGCTCATTTGGAAAGGAAAGTGAGACAATAATATGAGGAAAGTCTGTGTGCCTGGGTAATCTGTTTCTTTATATTCATCAGCTTGGAATGACGGGAAAATCCGTGCCTTCACACCAGAGACCGGACAGCTAATATATGAGATTAACAATGCCCATAGCTTGGGAGTGACAGCAATTGCTGCTACAAGTGACTGTAAACGGATCATTAGCGGAGGAGGTGAAGGGCAGGTAAATTTTGCTTAAAAACTCGGAGCAGCTTTGTGCTTTCGTCACAGGGCCTGCCCATTGTCTGTAACTGCTTAGTCAAAAAGCGAGCTATTCTTGGCTTTCTCTTGCGCAAAGGACTGAGTTTGAAAATACTAGCTTTTGATATATGCAAATCTCTTGTTCTCAGAGGACACAACGTAAAACAATGCCCCAGTTTCTTCTGGCATGGTAGTCTTGGAAATCCTTCTAATGCAGAATATGCTCTTAATCCTTTTTGTTCATTTGTGTCTCGCCTATATTTGGCTTATCTGCATTAGTCATTGTTTGCAAGCCTCCATCTAACTGCACTCTAGCACAGATTTTATTTCTGTCATTGCCTGGTACTGTCCCAGTTGACCTGTACGAATTCATTTAGTAGCACAAAGTTCACTTGATATTGCTATAGTGTTTATGGGGAGACTTCCTAGTTTTCTGGGATGGTTTTGTCTGATTTAGGTGATGGTGTTAATAAAAGACTTTAATAATAACTCCATTTCTAATACAGTTATGGAAACATTCCAATACAAATAACAGTAAATATCAGAAAACATATTGTAGGCATTATACCTGTGCAGTTCAACAGTGTTTTTCCAGCCATACAAAGCAAACACCATGTACTTTTGCTACTTCATACACTTCATATACAGTCTGTAAAAGTGACACTCCTAATGTATAAGTAATTGAAGTGCAGGGGTGCTATTTATATTAAAAATAAATAATTAGACTTGGAAGGTTCATGTTCAGTTTTTTGTCTTGTTTTGGACTTCCTCTCTGCAGTCTGGTGAGGACTCAGAACAAGACATTTAACTGTGTGTGGATTCCTGACTGTGATTTAACTGCTCTGTACTTTGTTTGTGTACCCTGAAAGTGTTCCATGTGCCCCGCTGGAGATGGCATTGGAAGTCCTGAAAAATGAGAAATTGAACTTAGGACTTCCAGATCTCAGGCTAATGTCCTAATCATTGAACCATCTTTCTGAATCATTCTGCACCTCAGCTCTCCTGTAGAGCAGTAACGGCAGCACTGCCTTGTCTTGCTGCATAAAGACATTAGAGATGATGAGCCACTTCAACCCTTCACTGATAAATGAACAGTTAAGTATCTTGGATGATTAGCGCTAAAGGATGCAGAAGACAGAGGACCTAGATTCTGTTATCAGCACACGCAGAATGGCACAAGCTCTGGTTAGTTCATCTCTGAATTGAAAAAGACAGCTGAGACAGAATTAAAGTTAAAGGTTGGTTAACTAGAAATGAGAACTGCAGGGGAGCACCTGCAGTATTCATTCAGAACACAAAAAAGGTGTTCTGAAATGCTAATGGTTCTGTCAAGATCAGTCATCTGAAAGCTGTGACTTTCAGGGTTACTTAAGGGATCTAGATACTCTGATCATTTAGCAAGTGGGAATTGGACATCCAGTTCCTGTAGTTAACTCAGAATTCGACTTGAGAATGTGGAAGGTCAGCTCTCTCTGCTTTTGATGTCAGTGTCTAAATTTCTAAATTTTCACTAGGTTTTGACATCAGGGGAATGTATAAGTGAATAGACACCGTGCAGTTTGGCACTAGTGGGACAATAGATGGAAGGTGTGAAGGATCAAGTCCTCAAAGCAGAAAGATTTTTGCTGTTACCACCACTGGGAAAAGAGGTGCTTTCAGGCACATATTTCACATCAAAGATTTGAGGAGCTGTTTTGTATTTACTTACTGCCATTATGTGTAGCACAAATAGCAGGTAGCTTTTTTATATTCCATTTCAAAAGCCTTGCTCTTTGATCTTTAAAGCACTGCTGGAGCTATATCATGGACTAGATAATTTTTCCTGATTAAGAGATGAGTAAACTGAAACATGGGAGAGTGGGAACTTGGCAAAAACAAAGTCTGGGTTTAATGGTCAGGAATTCCTGAACCAAGTGGATTACACTCTCAAGAATTCAGTTCTGTTTTACAAGTCAACTGTGTGAATAACCTACAGGAAAATAGAGACAGTCTGTGGAGATTGAGTTGCTGTATGTGTTATAAGAAAGAAGAGGACTTCAGGAAAGCCTTAGGGCATCCCTGAGCTCAGTCAGGACCAGGTGGTACAAGAGCAGATGTTTGTTGCTGATTTTCAGGTGAAGGTCTGGGAGATTGGTGAAAGGACTCAAAAACTGGGAGAAGTTCTGAAGGAACATGTATCTGCTGTGTCCTGCATTAAAGTTAAGAAGGACGACCAAGAGTGTGTCACAGCCAGCCTGGATGGAATGTGCATCATCTGGGATTTAGTGTAAGGAGACAGATCTTAAGAGTGCTGGTAATGTGTCTGTTGGGTCACTGTGCCCTATTTGGGACACTGCATTATGAGGAGGAGGGGAAAAAGAGCATTAAGAAACAAAAATTACTAGAAGGAAGAATCAAATCAGGAAATGTAGAATCTCATGATGCTAGAAACTATCAGGAAAGTTTAGACAAACATTTGTCTCAAGTTGTTTTCTTTCACTGGATCCTGCATGGCCAAGGGGATGGAGCAGGTGATTTCCTAAGTTTCCCACTAGCTCCATTTTCCAAGCACTTCATGACTCTTGTCAAGCTATTGCAGATGTGCAGGCCTCCTGTGTTGTGGTAAAGATAAGGAAGTTTTTCCATAGTGAATAGCACCCAGAAAGCATTCTGGGTTAAAAAAAATTCATTTTGTATGGCAGCAGATCAAAAGTCTTAGAAGGCAGCTGCGATGGGGAACCAAACTGATGACCCTTCATGAAACCCTGAACTCAGACCAATACCTGAAAATATCTACCTGGAGAGATCTGATGTACAGCAGAGGCAGGGATAATTCAGTCAGTTTTGACCCTATCGTTTTATCCTGTTTTGGGGGTGTTTTGCAGGCGTTTTTTAAGAAGACAAATTGTTCTAGCCAGGGCATCGTTCAAATGTGTGTGTTACCATCCTGAAGAGCACCAGATAATCACCGGTGGAGCAGACAGAAGGGTAAGCTAAGCTAAACAGCAGGTATTATGTTTGCAGCAATTCCAAACCACAAAGTCTGGCACTAGTTACATGGTAAAACTCCTGTACCACCACAGAAGGCTGTGTTACGGGGCAGTGCTGAAATCTGTGTGCTGCTCATGCACAGCTGAGCCCTCCTTTCTGGTTTGCTCTCTAGATTGGATACTGGGAAGTGTTTGATGGCTCTGCAATCAGAAAAGTGGAAGGGTCTGTATCAGGTTCTGTCAATGGAATGGACATCACATCAGATGGGGCATACTTTGTAACAGGTGAGTGGGTGGATAAAACTAGAAAAGAGGAGGTCATTTTAAGACCAGGGAAAGCAAGGCAATGAACCAAGGATCTCACTAAAGAAAGAAAAGCTAAAGGAATGGGTCAGCTAAAGGTGAAAATAAAACTAATAACTGAAGAAAAATACTTAGAAAAAGGCTGTGGTTCAGACTTGGAAGATACTATGGTTCAGTCTTGCAAGATGTAATGTAAAGGTGAAGACAAGGTTCAGACATGTCTAGGGGAGTACAGGGTTTCATCTTGTCCTGTTCCTCATTTAGTTCAGTGGTGTTCACCGTGCACTTGAATGATTTCTTCAAGTGTCCTACTCCAGAAGCCTGGCAGTCTCTGTTGGTTTACACGTGGGCATGACTCCAGGCTCCATCCAGCCTCAGGCTCACATGTTTCCCACCATTGTGACATCTCTTCTGGGAGCCTAGCACTAGCACAGAGGAGACATGGTATTGCGTGTACTGATTATAGTTAAAAACCACGGATTCGGTGTCAGCACCAGTTCTTTTAGATTAATCTGGTAAGTGGGTGCTGGTTCAGAGTATTTTGAAGGCCCCTCCATATTACTGGTCCCAATTGCTGGCCATAGCTTGCTGGGATCTGCTGGTGCAGGTCCTGAACACTGTGCTCACAGGCTCTCTACTTCAGCTGAAAAGTAATTTTTGCCATAATGCCAAGACAATGTATCCCACCCATCCTAAATCAAATCAATCCCTAAGTATTCCCTTGCCTGTGATCTGGGAACAGAAAGCAGCAGAGCTCCGTGTAACTGTTTGTTCTTCCTTTGTGCCCAATGCAGGAGGTGATGACCATCTGGTGAAACTGTGGGACTACAATGAGGGTGCAGTGACTCATGTTGGAGTGGGCCATAGCGCCCACATCACCCGTCTCAAGATCTGCCCCAGGAACAAGTACATTGTGAGTGTCAGTGCGGATGGTGCCATCTTGCTCTGGAAATTCCCAGACTTGCATTAACAGCTGGCACAGGAATTCCTAGGCTGTTGCTTCCTCGGCCAGTCCTAGCGATCTTTTTCTCTTACAGCTGAGGCTGCTTTAAAGCATTTCTTCCATATAGAAGATATACTATTTTTATTCTTTCTGGTATGCATTTACCAGATCGTTCAGCTATCCTTTCTAGCACTGATTAAATAGGTCTGATTTTTTCAGGGGGGCTAAGAATTTGTTGTTACTTTTAGATTGGTGTGAAAGGATTCGTCACTTCGGAAAATCGTCTTGGCTGTTGTTGTAACTCTTGCATGTTGTTACTGACACCTTTCCTGAGAGTCTTACTTGTATGTCTGCTCATTTTTGTGGGCTGTCTTGTTTTCACATGGTCTCTCTTTCTCTTCTCTACCCCCTTCTGTCCTTTCCTTTAATGAATAACTTGTTGTGAAAATTCAGTCTTCTGTGTTCATTTTAATTTGTCTGGTCCTGATTAAGGAAAAAACCCTCAGCTCCAACTCAGGCATTTAACTGGAAGCTCTTTTGAATCAAGCTTCTAAATCCGTGTTCTCAAAGGAATACAAGGATGTTGGGGCTTCTTCATTTGCAGTGCCCAATTTAAAACTCTCTTCAGGGGCCTGGTTTTCAAGAGTCAGTGTGCAGTCATTTCTGAAAATGCCTGGATGTTTCCAGCTAGACACATTCGCATTCCTGGTCATTGGCCTAAGTTTTCAAACGGGCTCCTAATTTGCATGAAATACTTATTTAGTCTGAGAATGATTACCTGGTATCATATCTAGTATTAAAACCAACAGCTCTCAAGACACTGTTTGTTTAAAGATCAGGGTAGACAGCCAGCCTGTGAAGTGATTCGAGTGAAGTAAGTACTTCTTTTGCAGGTGTTGAAGGTCTGTGAGAATATTGTCATGAATTAAAATGCTAGCCAAATGTTGCATTCTGTAATATTAAGGCTTACAGACGTTTTAGTTAACGAAGATGATGACGATTTAAAGGCACTGTCAGCTAGATACTGTCATGCCATATTGACAGTATTAGCTGTTCTGGTAGGCCATGGGGGGGTAGGAATTTAAAGGTATGATTGCTTATTATTCTTTATATGCCACTAAAAATGTTTACTGCTTGTAGCACAACAAGGGTGGATCCTTTTGGACTCACTCAGAGGGTATCTGTGCACCTGCGTTGTCCATCAAATGCTATGTAAGTCATATTCCTTCTGGCTCATATCTCTCTGCCCTTATTGATGGAGTCTTTAGCAAAAGAATTAAGTCATTCCTTCCTCTTTGGGAGTCAAGACTTGATGCTCTTTAGTGATAAACACTCCAGCAGGTTTTACAAGCTCTGCAGCAATGCTTGCTGTGGTTTGGAAGCCAGGATCAAACCACTGGAATGTGGGACAGACAGGCAAAACATTTGTGCTTGTGCTAGGGGAATGAAAACAGAAGTAAGAGCTAAGCAGGCAGTCCTGAAGACCCATGTCACCACCAGCTCCCCGTGCTCTCTGAGGTGCGGGGTTTTGAGATGTAGATAACTGTCCAGCTGAGTCCCATGTCAGCAAAGCAATTCCATTCCCATCAGATCATGCCAGACCTGTCATTAGAGGTGGGAGGAGGATCCACGTACCCTTCAGGGAGCCAAAGTCCTGTTCTGGTGTGGCTGTCCAGGGGTGTAAAGACCAACCCCTGCACACTCCTCCTCACTAGCTGGTTCTTTGTGGCTCAGAGGCAGCAAAGTGAGACAGGCTTTCCTGACTCACCTGGCCACCGTCACCCACTGACTCTGTGCAGGACAGGGGTTGGCACACGGAGAGTAAAGGCTGGTAAACCACACTTGCTGTTTGTAACAGCCAGCCAGAAGGCTCAGGCTCTGTGTCTGCCACCTTACAGATTTTAAAACCGAGAGTGCAGATTCTTTGGAGAAATTGTGTCCTGCCGGTCTTCCTTTTCAGTGTGAAGCAGCATCACTTTATTGAAACCAGCCCAAATTTTAAGCATGGACACTGGCTGAATTCACGTGCTCCAGCACAGCTGGCCAATGTTGGTCAGGGCGCAGGGTGGTGGGCAGTGCACTGCAGCAGCAGCACAGCATCTCCCGTCCTATGGCCCAGTGTGCATACTGCGCTGTGTTAGGGCCGCCCCCCTTAGCGTCCATGCACAAAGCTGTGCCACTCATATACTTGCTGCTGTCGGGGTAGATGATTTGGGGCACTACTGTATAGGAAATAGAGGCAATAACCACTCAGGCTGTGACTGCAAGGAGCTGTGTAACCTTTCAGCCTGTTAGTGCATTTGGAAAAGATTGATCCCCATGGCTGAGCCAGGCGCTGACAAGCTCGTCTGCTTTCCCAGCAGTGCTCAGCCATGCAGCAGCTTGGCAGCGCTTGTTCCCCCAGCGCAACCTTGCCCCTCCCAGCACATCTCACACAAGTGCAAAGAGCCATACATACTCCTCACCAGCACAGCCGGGGTCCCCAGGGAGCCCCCGGAGCTTTACAAATGGATGTGACCTACATGAATAATGCCAAGAAGCAGAGATGCAGAGCAACCTGTGCCGCTCTTCTGCTAGAAGTCAGGTTGTGTTTGGAACACATGAACTGCAGTCACAAATTTCCCCATTATGCATTTGGCTGACGGCAGGCACATTGTATTTTACAGCATGAATGTGTTCATTACGCTATCATTAGTGATGAAGAACAGATTAATAATGGAGATCTGTAGCACTCGTGCATGGAATCAGCTGTAATGACTGTGCAATTACCATAAAGCGCTGGGGAGTGTCAGTGGCCCGCTCTTGCCAAGGCAAAGGGAGCTGATATTGCTCCCGTCGTATCAGCAAAAGCAAAGGGGTGTCGCTAGCAGACGGCATGTTTGCATACCTGTTGCATACACTCCCGACATCTCTGGCTCTGTATCTAGCTAAATTCTCATCAGCAGGAGGAGCAGCCAGGGGCAGGACAGAAATGTGTGGGCACCGTGGTGGCACCAAGCTCCCTTACGCTGTGTTCATCGATGCCAGCGATGTTAAAGTGGAGTTAAATTCTGGTCCCTGTGGGCCTGTGGGAGAGGATAAAGGGAATGTCAGTGAAAATCAGGCATGTACTGGGTTTTGGAAATGGCTTTATGATCCTTATTGTTAGGGGGGAAAAGGAAAGTTAAGTTAAAACAGACCAGCGATGGCTGACTGTGGCAAGTCATCGGCTTTACAGCATTGGGGCAGGAGATGGGAGAAGAGGTTTTTAGCTGTTACCATCCATGCACAGCACAATGCTGGGATCAGAGCCTCTTACCACCAAGAATGTGGCTTCCAACCAGCCCTCTGATGCCATTCCCCCTCTGCGAGCTGCT
>JAVJGJ010000001.1:115687625-115698988 GCA_035590215.1 Microhierax caerulescens | reverse complement strand
GTCTGGGCTCCCCACCACCCCTGGAGATAGGCCCCCATGAACATGACTGACTCTAGGGGAGACACCCAGACAAGGTGGCACCGACCACCCTCCCCACTGAATTATCTCCAAAGGGTGTAGAAATCCCCCGTGTGATGTTGCTGAAGCCAGACATGCCCTCAACAGTGACGGCACAGATGCTACCTAGTGCCAGGATGTCACCGGGTGGCTGTAAGAGCAGGGTCTGGTTCTCAGTGCCAAGGGCTCATGGAGACGTCAGAATTTGCAAGGAGAAACACCAGAAATTAAAATAGAAAGAAAAGAGGTTCATTATTGATGTTCCCTCTGGCTGCTGGATGTGGGCAGTGCTCAGTTCCCCTCCGCTCCAACCCGCTCAGCTGCCCATCCCTGGGGACTGAGCAGCACCCTGCCTGTCCTGGCCACCAGCACTGGTGGTGAAGAAAGGAAAAAAAATCCCAAATCCCCAAGACTGGGGACTGACTCACTTCGGTGCACACCGTGAGGACAGTGCTGCCGAAGAGCAAACCCTCCAACACCCCGCGAGCCCACACTGCTGCTTCCACCAGCGACTCCTCACCAGTGCTGGTGCAACTGGAGACCAACCTCGCTTCCCCCTGCACGGGTCAGGCTGGTCCCAGCTGCGATGGAGACACTGCTAAATCCCCAGTAAAGTAGCAAGCGACCATGGGAGGGATGAACTGATGCACCCGGCCAGGACGTTTGCAAACAGAGCTCCATTCCACCCTCTTCCAGCACAAAACCTTACCCCTTTAGTGAAGCTCACTCAAACCCTGCTCATGGTTTTGGCTAACACACGGCTCGCTGACGCCTGACGTGTGCAGGGAGCATCGTCATTAGTTGCAAGCGAAGCCAACACGTAGGCAGGACACGGTGGCCAGAAAGAGCTAAATGTCTCTTTGCAGCACTGCTGCCTGCAGGTCCCTGCCTCCTGCCACCAGCATCCTTGCACACAGGTTCTGCTTGTTTCTGCAGAATCTGCTACCTGATAGCAGTGGCATAGACCGAATTCCTGAGCTGGAAGACGTAAATACATCAGCTTCCCCTCAGAACAGGTTTTGAAATGGCACCAGCAGCAGCCAGACTGGTTGATGCCAGGGGATGCCCATGCTGTGCTGGGGGAAGAGGGGAGAGCCCCCTCCCCCAGGGCTGGGCAGCTGATTTACCCATCAGTGCCCAAGTTACGGGTGATGATTTAGAGAATGTGAGTTAGAAACCTCACGAATTCAGTGATGGATTTGTGAATTCACATCCCTTTGCTGGCACCTGCTCAGCTGCCCCCCTCCCTGGGGGGGCTGGAAGCCCTGCTCCTGGACCAAAGAGCACCAAGATGAGATGTCCCCGAGAGACCGTGACCTGAGCTTCACAGCCGATGCTCCAAGGCACCATGTGAGGTTTTTGGCTCAAGCAGTTTTGCTGAAGTTGCCCAACTCCTCAGCTTCAGGGAAAGCCCAACCCCTCAGCTTTGGGGACTGTCCCCTGCTGTCACATGTCCTGTCCCCAGGGCAGGTTTTGCAGCAGAGACGGGAGATGCAGGCACCCGCAATCTGGCTGGCTGTATCAGGTTGCCATCCTGGTGGAGACAAAACTGGATCCGATTCCAGCTGACCTGAAAACCAGGCTGGGAGAGGGCTGGGAGGGCACGTGGGAGGGAGACAGTGCCGCTTCCCACGCTCCCAACCCCCTCCTCCTCCTCCCAGCCCATCTCATTGCTGCAGGACACAGTGGCACCGAGTGGCATGGAGCTGCTGCCACATCCAGCACCCACAGGTGGGTGGTTGGGCACCCATGGGCACCCTGGGCATGGATCGGACCAGCTGCAGAGGACCTCACCTGCAGGAGATCTTCACTCAAAACCTCCGTCTTCTCAGCCCTGCAAGACAAGAAACAACATGAAGTGTTGGCGAAGGCTCCGGCGCAGGCGGCAGCGCCCAGGCTGCACACCGCAGTACCGGGCACAGCTGAATGTGCTTCCCCATCGGGATGCAGCTGGTGATTTAAGGTTCTCTGGTCCCACCAGCCATCACCTCATCTCCTAAACAAGCAAAGGATGGAGCATCTTCACAGCTCACTGTGAGCATGCCACATCCCACACCAATTCACGGTCCACCCCAATCTCCCCCTTATTTTCCCATTATCTCCAGAAAAGCAGGGATGCTAAATTCCCAGGAGGATGCGGGTAGTGCTGCAGAGGGAGGCGTGTGTCTACACACGAAAGCAGCTCCCTGGGACGTGCCAGGCTCTGGCACACCCTCAGCCCCCTGGATTTCAAGGACACAACCCATCCGCACGACTGAGCCTTTCGGTCCGACGCAGCCGACTGAATCTGCGGCGGCAGCTGCTGCCCGGGGCTTCACCGTAACCCTCCCGCTGCTCGTCAGAGCTGGATTTACTGCTCCAGAGTTTGTGTCATCTGCTGTCTTCGCTAGTGAGGAGCACTGAGGATGCAGAAGGAGACATGAACTCACTGTAAGACCCTCCTCAGCCACGCACAGGTCTGCAGCATCCCTGCCTGCAAAGCCCCCATGGCTGTGCCTCGCCAGATCTGCTCAGGCTTATTTAAACCATCACTCTCTGGATCATTTGTTCATTTTCTTAGGGTTTTTTTACAACTTCGGTGCACCATCTCTCTTCAAAAAATGACCTCAGTCAAGATGCATTTGGGCAGCTGTGATTTAGCCCATTAGTCCCAAAAGGTTTTTTAATAAACAACGAAAGGTCAGTGCTCTCATCCTTCTTAAAAAAAATAAAATGCTTTATTGCCTGCACCCTGGTTGCTTTCTGCTATTCAAGCTGGTTTCTCAGCTTTGACAGACTGAGTGAAGTACTGAAAAACTGGAAATAAGGAGTAAGCACTGGAAAAGGAAGGTTCAATGAGCAAGTCTGGCACAGCAGCAGCACCAGCCAGAGCAGGGTGGTATATGGACTCACCCACAAATACACCATATCCAAAGACTTTTAAAAAGCCTAAATTAACTGCATTAAATCTGGTTTGTGTATGAAAGTTGTCCCAGTGTTGTAGAGGAATGAAGCTGGGTTAATTAACATTGATAATACACAGCTGTGGGCTGGCTGACGTGGATAAGGTGCAGCTGTGGCTGGTTCCTGCTAAGCAGTTAGATAGCTCTGAGGGGATGGAAGGGGAACAGCTAATGAAGAGAGACCTGGAAGAAGCAGAGGGAGGAGAG
The DNA here is from genome assembly GCA_035590215.1 of Microhierax caerulescens. Classification (NCBI taxonomy): domain Eukaryota; kingdom Metazoa; phylum Chordata; class Aves; order Falconiformes; family Falconidae; genus Microhierax; species Microhierax caerulescens. Next base: position 115,695,782 of record JAVJGJ010000001.1, on the reverse strand, counting down.
AGAGTGCTCTGGAGGTAGGAGAGACAAGGAGAAGGATGCAGCAGAGGGACTGGCCTGAAGAGTATGAAGAAACAGCATGAACAGTAGATGAACCCTTGAAACCTTGCAGGGGATCGGTCACTGTGCTGGGGGCAAGGTGTGCTAACTACTTACTGAAGTTAACCTGATACGGGATGGTAAAAGCCTTGTTGCAGCCAGCTAGTTTGATAGTGCTGTGACACAGTGTCTGACTAAAGTTGGGTTTAAAAATGAAAAAAATCCATCCCCTATTTATTTTGACTTTTGAAAGCAGGGATTTAAATGAATACATCGCAATATCTCTGTGTGAATGGCAAGTGATGCGCTGGCTGCCCAGGAGCAAAGGCTGCTCAGGTTCTCCTCCTCTCCTGCAAATCACCTTCGTTATCATCTATGGACAAGGTTGGAAATGCTGCAGAATTAGCACAAATGGTGAAGAAAAGAGCAAATATCCACCAGCACAAACAGCCATCCCTGCTTCCTCACCCGGTTCAGGATGTATTTAGCATCCAGAAGGAGGTGGCACGGATGCAGGTGAGAATTGCACACCCATGTGCAGGCACCACCGGCGCACATCCCTGCTGCTCGCTCTGCACTCAGAAATCATTCACAACTTTAAGGCAGAAATAAGTCTCTCCTGTCCTTGCACTTTTGGAAAAATGTTCCCCAAAAAGTGATGGGTTTAGCACATTTTCTCCTCTTTCCAGCGGAGCCAATGGATGGGCTTTGCACACCCCATGGCCCAGCAGCCAGAAACCCACACGTGCTACACTCTGATGTGCATTTGGGGAAGTAGAAAAATGACACTTCAAACAGGGGAACAAAAATCTGGCTCTGTTCTGCTTTTCAGCATATACCTGGTGTAAGAAAGCTCGGTGGCTTTAATGGAGAGCATCCCGCAGCCCCAGCACACCTGCGCCAGCCCTGCCACATCCCAGGATGCTTAAGCAGGTTGGGGACCACGCCAGAAATAGATTTGGCTTTAAAAAGGGGGGGTCAGGGAAAAGATTTGCTGGATTTTGTAGACAGGATTAAGCAAAGAGGCTGTTGGAGCCCCTCAACAGCTGCCCGCAGACGTGGCAGAGCAATGAGCACACCACTGGAGCACGAGGTTCCCCACCTGGTTTTGGCATCTTTGGGAGCCAGGATGCTTCCTCTTCCCCTCCTGCTTGTGATGGGGACGGGGATCTCTGCATAGCCCCAGGGACATGCTGCAGCCACCATGGTGGCACAGACATGTGGCAGAGCTGCAGCAGAGTGGCGGTGCTTGCGGCAGCCAGAGCTGGGTACCGTGTCCTGCCAGTGCTGAGCACGGGCACCCAGAGCCAGGCATCACTCTGCTCCCACACCCTGTCTTGCAGAACGGAGTGAAGCATGGCCCCAGAAGCTACCATGGGATGTTTTTGCAAAGCCAAAGCACAGGGGGCAACTCTCCTGCCTCAGGGCACTGGGACCCTATGGGGTCCCACTGGACCCTACAGCTCCCACGGGACAGCCTGGCACCACAGATGTACTGGGGCAGCACCATTGAAATACGGTTCAGCAGCTGCAAGTGGGACAGATCCTGCACCTGAACGTATGCAGAGTCCTGACGTCCTGCCATCCCACCTAAGGCTTCCTATTAATTTTCCAGAATGCACCAAAAAAATACAAATAATTCCCCTTGCTCCCACCAGCAGCACTCCAGAGCCTGCAACTTATATCCAGGAGTGCAAGAACCAAGCAGCACCTCCAAACTCACAGAAAGCCCAGCCTAAGCCGCTTCACGTGGCCATTTTACTTGTAAAGACTAAAAACCAACATCATCGTACTCCACTGACATCGCAATGCATTACAGCTCCATGCTGCTAATGCCACCAGGAAAAATCCCATTATATCTGTTATGTTTCTGGAGTCTCAGCCTAAAGTTAATACGATTTTACAGGAGCTTAAGACAGTCTTATAGCCATCCTGTGAACCTGCAGCAAGCAACGCTTGGTGGCAAAACACATGCTGGGTCCGGGAGCAGCTGGGGAGATGGAGACTCTCCTGCACAACCTGGGCTCCATCCTGCCTGGGGAGGATTTTTTTGGGTGCTAAGCCCCTGCTGACACTCAGAGATGATCAAGGAGACCCCAGTGCCATCTCCCTGGAACCCAGGAATTTCCCCAGGGCACCCAGTGGGGATCAAGAAATATTATCCTGCTGCTTTTTCTAGGGGTGGGATGGCAGCATCTCCTCGAGCATCTTCGCAAAGCATCTTCAGGGGGCTCAGCCCTGCGCATCTCTGCTCAGCCCTTCCTATTCAACAAACCTTTTGGGTTTGTTTTTTCTTCTCCCCACCCCCATACCATATCCAGTCAGCATCCCACTTGAGGACAGGTGTGGATCCCTGTGCCACCCCCAAGCTCTCTCACCTTGGCTTCCCATCCCCAGGAAGAACTGCGCATGGGAATCCCCTGGGATTCAGGAGCCCCAGGTCCTGGTTTGCTCTCAAGTGCTTAATTCAGATCACATGGGACTTTGGAGCCCAAACCCCAGAGGTGTTTCCACAGCACGACAGCAACTCATTAACGGTATTAAGAGGAACCAGTTTGGACGTGACCAATGCTGGGAAACGTGTCTGGCTCCAGCAGAGATGCTCCCACTGTTCCAGCCTGGCATCTTGCTCCCACCCAAGGAATCTCCCAGCTCCTCTTGGCATCCCCAGCCCCTCCAGCAACCCCAGTCCATCCCCAGCACCCCTCCAATCCATCACCAGCACTCCTCAGTTCCTCCCCAGCACCTCTCAGGCAATCCCCAGCATCCCTCAGCCTCTCCTGGCATCCTCCCAGCTCATTCCCAGCACCCCCCAGCACCTCTTGACAGCCTGCAGCCCCTCCCCTGCACCCCCAACTCCCCTGCACCCCCAATTCATCCCACAGCACCCCCAGCCCCTCCTGGCACCCCCAGCCTCCTCCTTGCCCTGTTGCTGGCTCTGTACAAGCAGCCAGAGACAAGCAGGGATGAAGCTGCCCAAGGGGTCACACAGACCCCTGGATTCAGCCTGTGCCATGGCAGGGATGGCTGCCCCAAGCCCAGGGGACCCCTGGACCTGCCTGTGCTGCTCCAGCTGCGCGTGGGAAGCAGCTGAGCTCCTGCCTGCACAAATGCATCTCCTTCCCAAATCACTATAATTCCCAAAGGAATTCCTGGGGGTGCCAGAGCTCGGGGGGGGGGGCGGGGGGGGGCAGAAGGACACAGGCTCCATGTCCTGGGGGAGCTACCTCAGCCCCCCCTCCTCACACCCTGGCAGGGTTTGGGGCCCGTCTGTGTTTACCCCATAATCCCAGACCCACGAACAATGCTCAAGGGTCTGACACGTGCAGCAGAGCCCTGGAAGGGGCGGTCTGGTGGCTGCAGCATCCCATGGCCCAACTGTCAGAGCAGGCAACTGGTGGCACCAGCAAAACAGCTCTGTGCACCAGTTTAAGCCAGTATCAGCTTTGGGCTGATTCTCTTCACACGGGTATTTCCATCCCCGTGTCCTGCAAGGTGGGTGCAGCCAGGGCTCCTGTGCTGGTACAAGACCTGCCCCGGGGAACTGGAGACAGTGGGGTTTGCTCATGCAAAGTGGCCTCAGCAAACAAAAGCACCGAAGAGAGGGGTGCAGGGACCCCCACAATTGCCCTGGCTGGTCCCTAGTCCCCCAAAACTTCATGCCTTATGAGCTACATACATCCTGCAGGATCATCCCTTGGAGAGGCAGATAGCATCACCAGCTTGCAACACTTTCTTTCATCTTTCCTTTAGGCAAATAAAAGCCTGCTCCTCCCCTTCCCCTCTGGATTTCCAGCCTGGAGCTGTTTTTCTCAGCACAAATCCAGGCAATCCTCAGCCTCAGTCAGCACCCAGACACCCGTGTCCCAACAAACAGCTGGGAGAAAAGGGGCGATTAATATGGAGAGTTAAATGCAAACAAGCAGGGGATGCAGCTACAATTCAGTCGGGCTTTCACTTCTGCAAAAACTAATTGCTGCCAGCAGAAATCAACACTGATCAGGCAAATTAAGTTGATTTCCAGATAAATACTACATGAGCTTCCAATGTCTTGACCTGGGGAGCTACAGCAAAGCCAGTGCTTGCCTGGAGCATCTCCTGATGCCAGACATCTCCATCTGGCTGGACTGTCCATCACCAGTGCCTGCCTCGCGTTCCCACCACTGCCCCCTCTGATGCTCAAACCCCCAAGACAAGGCGCCCCCAGCCTCGGATATGACCCTGAGCAAGCAAAATGCAAAGCATGACAAGGATTTCACAGCAGTTTTCTCTCTGAATGGGAAAACCATCATGCCTGGCTGGCGGCAGCACTTCACCCAGCGAGGGGACGGGCAGGAGTGAGGATTCATCTCCAAGGCAGAGCATGTCCACGATGCCCGAGGACCCCCTTGCCTACACCTCCTGCCACAAATACAAAACAGGGCCCTTCCACCCCTGTTCCTGGCCACCCTCTCGCTGCAATATGCCCGTAAATATTTCATTGCCATTAATTACTGATGCCAGCCAGTTCCCCTGATTTCTGTTTGCTCCAGCCTAAAAATAGCTTCACGGTTGAGCACAGGCAGAGGGAGGCACAAAAACCCAGCCAAGGCCATCCCATGCCTGAAGCGCTAACTCCCACAATGGGTCTGCCCTTGCCATCCCTCGTGGGCTCAGGGGTGGTGCCTGGCTCCATCCCCGTCCTGCCTGCATCTCCCTCCGGTGCCAGTGCCGCTGCATGTGCCTGGGGGCTAGTATCCACAGGAAAATTCAAGGTTCTCAAGACCCCAAAGCTCAGAGGTGAGGTTGGTCAGGTGAGGTTCAGCCATGCAACTTGGATAAGATGCTGAGCATCTGTGGCTTGTGCCGGGGGGAGGAGAAAGTCCCTCAGGTCTCATCCATGCAACCCCTGGGAGCGCTGGGCATCGCAGGCCAGGCTGGATGCTGGTCCAAGGACTGCACCGTACTCAGCTTCTGCCGCTGTCTGAGCTCTCCTCGCCACTGCATCCCCCGGGACACACAGCCCGATGGCTCATAACCAGGATCCAGCCAAGGCCAAATGGAGCTGCGGATTTTTCCTCGTGCCTTTTTAGCAGACAAGAAATGAAACATCAAATATTTATATCCTCAAATCGCTGCTCAAATCCCCCAGGGAGCCGACTCTGAGCTGCAACATCCAGCGAGACGCGGTGAGACGGACCTGCCAGTGCCTCCTCCAGCGCATCCTGGGCTCATCCTGCCCTGGCGGGTGATGCAGAGTGACGGTCCCCGTGTCCCAGACCTACAGCTAAGGGCAGCGATGCCCACCCAGCAGGCCTGGTGCCAGGGCTTCAGCCCCTGGCAGTTCGCCCACCTTCGGCCGAGCCAGGCTGGAAAAGTGGGATGAAACAGGCAAGGGAAGGCTGGTCCAGCTTTCCTCCATCCTTCTGCCCACCGCTGGGAAATCAAAGGAATCAAAGCAAAACGGGGGACAGAGTTTTAAAGGCAGAAAGGCCTTTTTTCTTCATCTCCTGCCCATTTCTCGGCTGCAAGCTCTCTGCATCAGCATCCCTTCGGTACGGGGGTTGTGGGGCCCTTTGCTCCTAGCTACCAGCACATCCCCGGCAAAGGACCTCCCCGGGGTCATATCCTGACCATGCTTTTGGTCCTGATTGGAAAACTGTGGAGAAGCCCCTGCAAGGCACAGGGCCCTGAAGCTGCTGGCTGCAGGGACGAAACCTTCAGCCCACGACATGAATATTTCAGTTTGTCAGCGCTGCCGCCTTGCGAGGAGGATAAAAATATCCCCAGGGCTGCGGGGATGATGCTGGCACCATCCGAGGGGCGCGGCATCACTTGGCAAAGCCAAAAGAGCCCGGGGGTGTCTGCCGACGGCGAGCCACCGGCACCCCAAAGTGCAGACATAGAACCCAGCTATTTAAAGCGTGTTGTTCCTTCCTGTAAATCCCATTGGAAAAATCCCAGGTGGTGCTTTTATTCCCTCTGTCCTTATTTCATACAAGCAGAATAAAACATCCTTGTTTCTTGCAGAATATTCTTGCTGTGCAAAGAATAAAACCTCGGTGTTTAAAGGCTTTATATTTACATGCAGACAGCCTGGTGCTTGGAAAAGCATCTGCCCTGAGAGCCACCAAAGTGACATCCAGCCCTAAATGCCATCACTGTCCCCCGGGATGGGGGACACATCTTGGGATGCTCAGAAAGGACCAGGAGGAAAAAATAAATCCCCCAAGCTGACACTGTCCTCCCTGGTGTCCTCCCATCACCCATGTGCCATTCAGGGACCCAGCCGGGCCATTCTGCACATGGCTGCGAGCGCCTGCTTTATTCCTGATGGAAAAGAACCCATACTGAGCCAATTCTGGAAAATTCACAGCGCTGTTTCAGCTGCTGGAGTGAGTGCTGTGGCACGCTCGTGCCTGTCATCCCACAACCTCGAAGTGAGGGCGCAAGGTCCTGCTGGCACAGCCACCAATGAAATGGATAAATAAATAAAAATAAAAATAAAAGTGCTCTGCAGAAAGCATCTTCAGGATGTTTTACAGCCACTTGCTGATTTCCCTTTTTCCACCCCGTGGAGATACATGTTATGGCCCCTTACAGACTGGATGCTGTAATTCTCCCAAAGGTCAGGTACCAAGCGTGGGGCTGCGCTGGGATGAGCATCCCCAGTTCTTTCTATTTACTGAGATGACCTAAATAAAATACAATATAAAAAAAAAAAAAAACAAAAAAATGCGCTGAAGGCACAGCAGAGTGTGCCTCGCTCCAGCCCCACAGTGCCTGTGGGTGCTGCTGCTCTCCCTGGGCACCCAGGAGGTCCCCGCTCACCCGCAGCATCACAAGGGGAGCAGTGGAGGGATGTGGCAGCACGTGGGAAACGGAGCTGCAGACCAGATTTGGAAAGATGAGGAAATGCACCCAGCACCCTCATCTAACCCTGACCCTCACCCTCACCTTGACCCCAACCCTGACCCTTATCCAGACCTTGACGCTAACCTTAACCCTGACCCACCCCTGCCTGCTCCAGGTGAGCCCTGTCCCTTGGTTGCAGATGGCCACACTAGTGCCACCTCAAGGGACAAGGGCTGCTCCTGCCTGTCCCCTGCCCGCTCCCTGCCCGTCCCCCGCCAGGGCACTCCTGGCAGCTGCTGGCTGCCTCTTTCCAAGGAAACCGCACCACCAAAAGCAGGAAAAGCCTCCCTGCCCTGTGCCTCCCCCTGCACCCCCACAGGGTGGCTGAGGAGATGCCCCACTGTCCCCTGGTCCTGTGGGACACTGCCCTGGCCCAGCACCCCAGGAGCGCAGCCACCCCGGCAGCAGTGGGATCACTTGGGCTAGGTGCTGCTGGGAGGAGTGACACCAGCTGGATGCCACCACCACCATCACATGCAAACTGTCTCCAACACCCCCACCTCCCCGCGTGGGACAACCTCAGACCCCAGCCCAGGGACAGCATCCCGCCCCACGGTCCCCAGCCTGGACTCGGGGGGGCTGGCACTGCAGGGTGATGGTGGCCCACTGGGGTTTGGTGACGAGCAGGAGGGGACACCCCTCAGACCCTGGAGGGTTATGGCACATGTACCTTGGTGAGCCTCTCCCAGGGGAGACAAACCACCAGGTTTCTATTATTATTTCCTATTTCCATTTCTTTTTATTATTCCCTGTTTTCACTAATTATGCCCTATTTCCATCCATCATTCCCTATTTCCATCCATCATTCCCTATCTCCATCTATCATTCCCTATTTCCCGCTGTCTGGAGCGGGCTGCTCAGGGCTCTGCAGTGGGGGAGAGGGATGAAACGTTGGCTCGCACTCGAGACAGGGACCAGCAGAGGCAGGCTGAGGAAGAGGATGAACCCTGCAGAGACCCCAGTGCTGAGCAAAGAGATGCCCACGTACCCCCACATTAAACGCAGCCCGAGGAGCCTGGCAGCGCAGGCAGCTCCGCAGGCAGCAGACATGCTAGGACACTGACGGAGCTGAGTCGGTGGCTCACAGCGAGCCCCTAAGAGGATTAGGGGTTTAGTGGCTCCCAGCCCCGCGGCAACCCAGTCGGGTGCTGCATGGAGCCCGGCACGGCCCCCGCACTCCCAGGGGATGCGGGAAGGAGGATGCTCGCCTTGTCGGTGGCACCATTT
>JAVJGJ010000001.1:115667411-115684763 GCA_035590215.1 Microhierax caerulescens | reverse complement strand
CCTGGCGGGCTCTGCAGGGCGAGGGGGGCCTTGGGGCGAGCCTGGCCCCGGGCATCCCCCGCATCCCCCCGGCATCCCCCCCGGCATCCCTTGGCCTTGCCCCAGCATCCCCCGGCATCCCCCTGGCATGCCCCGGCATCACCTGGCATCCCTTGGCATCCCTCAGCATCCTTTGACATGGCCTCAGCATCCCTCCAGCAGCCCCTGGCATCCCTCCGACACCACCTCAGCATCCCTTGGCATGGCCCAGCATCCCCCCACCAGGATCCTCTGGCATCGCCCCAGCATCCCTGTGGCACGCCCCAGCATCACCTGGCACCCCTGGCCATCCCTCAGCATCCCTTCACATTGGTCTCAGCATCCCTCCAACAGCCCTTGACATTACTCCAGCATCCCCCTGGTATCTCTTGGCATGGCCCCAGCATCCCCCCAGGACCCCTTGGCATCTCCCCAGCATTACCCCAACATCACCCCCTTCCATCCCCTTAGCATCCCTTGACACAGCCTCAGCATCCCTCCAGCACCTCTTGGCATCCCCCTGCCATCACCCAGCATCCCCCCCAGAGCATCCCTGCTCTCCGAAGCCCCAGGGATTTGGGGTACTTCGGGCTGGGCAGGTTTAAACAGCATCCATCCTGCTGCTGTGCATCCCGGGGCAGCGCAGGATGAGCCGGAGCAGGAGCCTGCCTGCAGCCCCCAGGGCAGGACCACAGGAGCTGGTCCCAGCTGGGGGTCTCGCTGCCTGCCTGCTCTGTGCCACTGAGCTCTGCAGAGCCCGGGGGGAAGGTGGGGGTGATGCTCTCACCTGTACCGTCACCCCGGCTGCCCGCCCAGGGCCTGCAGGGCACTGAGTACTGGAAAGGCTGCTCTGCCCACACTGGCATCGCTCCCGGTTTGAAGGACACTTGACTGATTTAACGGCTCTGTAGCTTCTTGGTGTGGAATTAAAAAAAAATCTAAGGCACTGATCCCTGTGACAACAGGAAACCCACTTAGGAAAAGCCCTGGTGATGCTCTCTGAAGGCACCTGCATCCTCCCTGTCCTGCATCTGGATGCAACCCTCGGAGACATGCTCAGATGGAGACCCCCAGACACGACCCGCACGGCAGGGCTGTGCCAGCAGCCGCTCTCTCCCATGGCAGCACCCCCTGCACCGGGCTGCAGGCTCCGCTTTGAAATCCCGTTAGCCCCAGAGCTTTTCCATATGTCCATGTTTCGCTCTGCTGAAACAGTGTCAGGGAACCCGCGCTTGCTGACGGACCCTGCAAAGCATCTGCTCCATCGCAGCCCTGCAGCCCTTGGCCTCAGCCTTCCTGTCTGCAAAATGGGGCTAGAAAGGTGCTCCCTGGATTTTTACAGCCACTTTTAGGATCAACGAGATTTTCCTCTAGTCAGCAGTTCCCATGAGCTTCTAGGCACACTGTCAATCATCCCCCGAAATAAGACGATGGGATGCTGCAGCTATTTCGGTCAGTCTAAACAAGCCCTTGAAATAGCTTTTCCCCTGGCAGCTCCGGGGCGATGCTCAGCGCAGGCAGGGCACGCTGCCCGCCAGGCACCGAGGGGTGCCGATGCACGCTGGGCATGTGGATGTTCGTGGAACACAATTCCTTAAAAAAAATAATCATGCCTTAGCCATGTTCCTTCCAGCTGTCTGAAAACCCAGGGGAAAAAAAAAAAAAAAAAAAAAAAAAGAGATCAGTGCTCATCTAACAGAAAAAAACGATGAATTTTGCATTAATGGAGAGAAAAAGCTGCCCTGGGAGGTCTGTGCGGGGGGTAACGCTTGTTTGCTCCCCAGTTTGTGCTGTGCTGGGGGCTGCACAGCCCCTCCCCTGCCCCTCTGCTCAGGGCCACCTGAGGACATTCTCAGGCTTTTCTAATTTTTATATTATTTGTAAAATTATGGTCTTTCTGCCCCATTATCATTTTCTCTCAAAACCTGCACCCGCTTCCTGCACCCGCAGGAAGCACCTACACCCACACACACCTCCCCAGTCTCAGCGTTCGGGCAGCTGCCTGTGCTGCCTCTCTTGCAGGTTCCTCAAACCAGGCAGCTCCCGGGGAGGTTTTCCTGAGAGTCTAATGCACAGGACTCAAAAATCCAGGCTGTTCCTGGGCAATAACCCACCTCAAGCTGTTTGGGGGAAGAGCAAGGATGCTCTCAGTTAATATCAAGGACCAGGGAGTGATGATGGGCATCTTAAGTGACTGAACCCCCCCAGACCACCAGGACAAAGCAAAAATAATATCGGTGGGAACAGTAGCCCCGGCTCGAGCTCAAACCCAGCCTGATTTTGTGCCCCGGCTTTCCCCAGCCCTGCAGCGCAGCTCCTTGCCCTGCACTGTGCCCACTGCACCGGGCTGCTGGGGGAGGTGAAGCCCCATCCCAGTGTCTCCCAGTCCAGGGGAGTCTGCAGCAGCCCAGGAATGAGGGTGGGGTCTGTCAAGCCCTTGGTCACGCAGGGACAGTCCCCCCGGTGTGGGAGGGCAAGGACCGATGGGGGAACATCCCTGTTTTGGGGTTCATGGGTAGCTGGTGAGAGGGTCTGGGCTGCTGGTGGAGGGATTTTGTGCTGGGGAGCCCTGGGAGCTGCAGTGAGGAGGATGCTCCCGAGCTCCCACATGCACCTGCCACTAAATGTAGCCATTGTCCCACGAGGGCTGAAATCAGGTACCACAGGCTCGCTGTGATGGAGGGGAAGGTGACAGCTCCTCAGCCGGGCTGGGACATGCCAGGAGCAATCCCAGCAGCAACTCCAGCCACTCCTGAGCACCTCCATGCAGCGGGATGGGGGTGAGGGATTAGGGCTCCTGCTGCAGCAACACAAAGTCTCCGATGATGCCCCAGTGCAGGGTCTGCCCCTGGGGCTGTGGCCACAGGAGCAGGCAGGAGGCTGCCCCCCAGGCTGCCTTTCCTCCCCATGCTGCTGTGATGCTTTTGGTGCATGACAAGGCACAAGCACAACCTGTCTTTTGATCCAGGGACATTTTGCAGCCAGGGAGCTCCTGCCATCTCCCCTGGCATCAGTGGGTGCAGGCTCAGTACTTTCTCATTTTTCCACTCTTAATTGCACTGTTACTGTGGGATGGCAAAAGGGGTTATTTTATGGGGTGTCTGGGGATGGATACAGGGAATTTTTGCTCCTTTGAAGAGGTGCAGAGAGCTGCGCAGTTCAGAGCTGTGGTTCCCACCTTGTGATGTTTTGAGACACTGCTGGCAAGATGCTTTACAACCTTCCACTGGAGTGGGAAGGGTAACACTGACAGCCACAACCCTGGGAAAAACCCTTGCAGGACACAGAAACGGTGCCCACCTCCTAGTCCAAAGGCAGCTTCAAAACACCTCATCAGGGTTGATTCTTCCTATCTTCACCAACACAGTGGTGCCAGTAAGGTCAGTCTGACCATCCCAGCTTGCTTCTGGCTTTAATCCTTGCCTTGTACACATGGTGACTGAGCTGCCCCTCCCATCCACCCCCACCCCCCCATCATCTCGGTGCCATTGAACCTCCAAGACCAGATAGCGTTGGCCCAGATGGGTCAAAGCAAATTAGCATCAAAGCATTTGAGTGGAAAAACATACAACAGGTAACAGCCCTGACATGAGCCAGGTGCTGGCCCAGTTGCCCCTACCCGCAGGTGCAGCGCAGGGTCCTGACCCACACCCACCCTTCCGTGACCTGGCCTGCTCCCAAAACACATCACAAGGAAATGTCACATCCCGCCATGCCTTTTCTGAGGCTTTGGTGGGTGCTGTGCTTGGGCTGCATGGCATGAATGTATCAGGAGCAATAGCCTCTACAGTGCTGGTGACAGCCCTGTGAGCACCAAGGATGCTTCCACCCAGCAGTGATGAAGCTAATGTCCTTTCTGCAGGCTGAGAAGTTTCCCCTGCAAAAGGGCCTTAATCATATCTCCTTGTTTTCTGTTCCAGGAGGCAGAGATAATGAAGGGCATGATGGAAGCACTGCCTGTGCAACCCTTGCAGCGGCAAAACAGGAGGAAAGGGAGGTGGGGTGCAGGGGAGGTGACCAGAGAGCTCGCAGTAAGGTGCCATCCCTTCTCGTTTGGTTATCAGGCACCTGCCTGCCGCTGGCAAGCCCAGCTGGCACCTGCTGTCCTGTGACCACCACCAAATCCCTGCTCTGTCCTGGCCAAGCTGCTGCTGGAGCAGGAGCCTTCATCCTCCACAGGACACCTTTCCCCCAAAACACAGAGGCACCAGACTCTCCACTCTGGTTTATTACGGTGCAAGTGTAAATAATTATTTCTGCACTAAGAAGCAACGAAGGAGCAAATTCCCAAGCAGCAGGGCTTCGCTGCAATGCCGTGCCTGGGCAACTGTGCAGCATCCCTCCCTCCCCTTGCCCGCTCGGGTTTGGCTGCAGCCTCCTGGCATGCTGCCGTGCTCCTGGAGCCTCTCGCCTGAGGACGAGCAGCTCTGCTCCACCTGCCATCTGCTTACCTGGCTTTGCGGCGCCCATCCCGCCGTGCCGCATATGGCACCGGAGCTGCCCCTTTTCGGATGGGTAAGGAGTGATGGTGCTGCTGGGGGCCATGCCAGTGGCTCTGCAGAGGGTCCAGCTCCCTCCCGCCTCCGCTCTGTGAGGATCCCTCCCTGCCTCACCTGTGGTCAGCGGTGACACAGCTGCCAGGGGTTAAATCCCCTGGGAGAGGGGACCTGGCTGATGTGGCACAGGAGGTGCAGACATGGCCAAAGCCCCCTGTCCCCAAGGCACAGCCCTAAAGGGTTGCTCATACAGGTGTGCAAGGCACACCAAGCTCCGTTCTGCCTCCCTGGCTGGAGGGTGGGGCAGGGAGCCCCAAGCCCAACTCCTGGGACCTGTTACCTATTACAGAAATGCAGAGGATGGTGTTTGCACGCCCAGCCAGAAAGCCCCGGCAGAGGTGCTCCGTGTCCCCAGGGAACATGCCAGTCCAGCCGCAGGGACACAATGCTGGTGGCAGCTCCTGGGCTGCACCTCTCCCAGGCACGCTCACAAGGGTGTGAGCATCGCACACAGTTGCATCAAGTGCAAGTGCTATGTCTTCCCCTTCTTGGAATTGACATATTTTAATGAGGTTTATAGATGTGGTAAATACCCACAGACACAGAACAAGGGAACGGCATGCCCTGGATAAGGACGTGGCATGTTTGCAAGGTAGATGAGGAAGGGGGAGGCAATGGATTTTTTCTCCTCTTCACAATTATTGCAGGAACAGTGAACAGCAGGATGGGAAGGTCTCAGGGCAATGCAGCTGTTCTAAGAAATCCCGTGTATTTTACATCCTTTAAATGATTTTCATAACAACTAACATGCCCACCGGGATGCCCATCTCATTAAGAGGGAAAATGGGAGCACAGCAAGGCTCAGTTAATTTTCCACGAGCATGGTGAAAGATTTGCTGTTTCCAAACATTATTTAAAATGTTTGGCCATGTTTTTAAAATGTTAGGGCCATGTTTACTGAGATCTGGGAGTGGGACCCTGGTCCCATTAGAGTTCAGGGAGAGCAGTGGGTCCCTTTTCTGGAGTGGTTTAGAGCACAGAATCGTACCCTTTGTCCATAATCCAGACCCATTACAAGCAGTACAAACCGATCCCCCCAGCCACAGCCAGCCTTGTTCCCCAGGGAATTATAGGGAGGGATTAATGCTGAGTAATTAAGCAAGCAGAGGCTGTATGGGCAGTGCCTGGCGCAGCTGTAAATCCACCACGGCTGCTCCTTGCCCCTTGTACCCAGCCACGGCTGACACGCATCGGACAAGAGGCATGGGGAAGTGGGGCAAAGATTAAAAATTAAAATGCTATAGGAAAGTTTAATCATATTTTCTGTTTGAATCACAAACACGATGCTTGAGACTGTTTCCCACAGTGGTGATGAATTTCCATCCATCGGCGATTCAGCGGGTTGGTTTGACGTACAGCGTGGCAGCAGGGGTGCACGCGCAGAGCAGGACCATGCTGTCAGTGCGTGTCTCCCCCTGGATATTCATGGATATTTGGGCTTCACACCCGGCTCTCCGGGCTGAGGGACCTCCAGGGCATGCCTGCCTTTGGTGTGCATTGCTTCAGAGCAGGATTGATCCTGCAGGCACTTCAAACACAGGCTACCTTCATTTGCCTTCTGTGCAAACTCCAATTAACAGGCAACATGCCTCTTTTTTTTTCCTGACCACTGAAGGAATCAAAACAAAGCCTGGCAGTCCCTGATTAACCAGTACCTTTTCCACGGCTCATCCCAATGCTGGGATCATACTCTGCTCTCCTGTGCTGCTGCTGTACAGATCACCTGCTGATGCCTGTGTTAGAATTAAAACCATGACAGAAGCAAGCTTTTGATGACATTTAGTGAATGCAAATGGGAATTACTTCATCTTCCTGCCTGAATTATGTCTTCCTGTTTGGGAAAACAGGACACAGGACTACCTGCCTGCCCCACATGCTTGCAGTAGGACCCATCCCCCATGTCCCACAGGGCTCCCAGAGACCCTTGAGATGTTTCATGGACCAGGAGAAAGGATCTGGCACTGGAGAAAGCCTTGTCCTCCTCATGGGATGAGCAAGCCATGGAAAACCAGAGGAAGCTCCTTGACTTAACTGCGGCGTGTAGATGAATGAAAGAAGGACCCAATGCTCCTCCCGTGCTGAACCCCTGAAGGGTGCAGGGTTGGCACCCAGGTATCTGGTACCCCAAAGCCCTGCTCAGTGTCCACGCTGCCAGACCAACTGCCAGGAGCTCAGAGCACAGCATGCTGATGCCACCCATCTCCAACAAGCATCCACCACGCTGGTGGCTCAGCTGGGGACCTCAGCTGAGACAGACAGGTGAGGATGAACAGCACAAGGGTAGTGATGGGTGAAGGAGACCTGCTCCCCTGTGTTGCCTGCCTCACACTGGAGAAAGCCCTGGGACCAAACAAAACACTTTTTTATTACTATATATATACTCTATATTTTATATACTCTTTATATAGTGCCATGCCTCTCCCACATGCTGGGGCAGGTTTGGGCTGGTGTAACACTGGATTTTCTTGAGGGATCCCATAGCAAACCCCAGAAATGACCCGCAGGAGTGTGACAGGGGCTTTAGCATCACACTGCTGTGGAGCTACATCCCAGTGAGAGGAGATGACAGCAATGACAAATGACACTTGTCCTATAATTACAGACAGACTCCGATGCAGTGAGTACTGCTGCATTATTAAGAGGAACCAAAAATACTCCCAGCTTAGTCACTAGCTGGCCTGGGCTACGGAGCGGGCAGCTGCCGGGGCTGTTTTACTCCTGTGCTTGCAGAGGGGAAAGGGGGAGAATTTAAAATGGTTTGCAGCTATTCTTATGCATCCTTCATCCTGCACAGCCGAGGTCTCGGGGTGAGCAGAGCACCTCCAGAGGCTGCAGGTTGCTGACAGGGGAAAATTGCATTAGGATAGTATTAATTGCCTTAGCTTAACTGTAACAGCTTACTCTAAGCCAGCAGAGCTGAAGCAAAGCATGAGATCGGGGGAACCCACAGGCGTAGCTTTGCTTTGGAGCCAGGGTGGGATCTGGGTACCAGCCCTGAAAAATGGTTTCAGCGTGAGGGGTGTGAGGAGGTGTCACGATCCAAAGATAGGATTCGTGATTAGGTTCTTTTATTTGATTTCAGAGTACAAAAGGTTATAAATACACCAGGGACTCGGACAACCAAAACCACTTTATTGTGTTCTCATCAGCACAAATATGTGATAGGGGAAAAAAGAGAAAGAAAGTATAGAAAGAGGATAAAGGGGGGTATAGCTACCAACGCCGGGGTCCACTCAGCCATCCGTCGACTCAACGCAGGGTGTCCGGTACACACTGGGGAGATCTCAATGGGGTTCATTTTGGGGAGACTTTTTATAGTCTTTCTCAAAAGCGAGGGGCAACCAGCCAAAAAAGTGGGAATGATACGGACAAGTACTGGCATGCCGCTTCTCGTTGTCAGTGCAGCCCTGTCAGGAACACTTTGCATCCCTCTCAGAGTGCGTTCCGTTCCTGTAGCTGACACCTGGCAAGCGTCTCACCTCGGTCAGGCTTATGCAGAGCCCCCCCCTCGCCCTCTCTTACTTTTGAGATATTTACAGTCTTTGTCCTTTGTTGCTGATTGTGAGGCAAATGAGGGATCTTCGGACAGTCTCTTACAGGAGGGGATGTGGAGGGAGGGTGGGATTTACAAAGCCCAGGCTGCAGCCTCCCTGGGGTGTAACAGCTACTCACTGGTGCTGCCAGGAAGGCTCTGTTTGAAAGCCTGTGCACCAGAAGTCTCCAGAAATGTTGTATGACATCTTCATTAATGACCTGGATGATGGGGCAGGGGACATCCTCAGCAAGGTGGCGGATGGCACCAAACGGGGAGGAGTGGTCAATGCACCGAAGTAGTGCTGCTGTCCTGAGGGACCTGGACAGGCTGGAGAGATGGGCAAAGAGAGACCTCCTGAAGTTCAGCCAGGGGAAGTGCCAAGTCCTTCCCCCTCCTTGCTATTTTATTTTTTGCGGCAGAAAGGTCACACCAACTGCCCCTGAAGGGACCCCAAAGCCTTGCCGCAGCCTGCTTCTTTACAGACCCCTGCTCTCCAAAAGGCCTTACAAGAAAATCAGCAGAAGTGTGAACAAAGTACCAGTGGTTTTGGGTCCATATGAAGCCATTTGGGCTCTTTTTAGGTCCCATCCCAGCAAAGTGCCAAAGCGACTGTGCCAAAGCCAGTCTGTGCTCTTCCCTCCCGAGCTATCTTCAGGCAAAGAGACGTTCAGTTGCTGAAAGGTTAGTCAACAGCTCCTACCTTTCCATTTTTTTTCTGCACGCTTGACAAGAGATACTACACAACGCTTTGGGTCTTTTGGTTTAATTTATTCTATAGCTTATGAAGAGAAACTTAAAGCAAAGTTTCATCAAGCAATTCAAGAAGACAAATGCAAAATTTCATCATTCCTGGGAGTTATTTCTTGTTAAACTTCTTGTCTGGTAACTTGGACTCAGAAATTACAGAGTTATTTGTTTGTTTTCTCTATTTCATTGATAAAATGTGATATAATAATGCTTTTTTATTGCATTACATTCACCTTTCAAAAAAACTGCACGTTGCACTGAAATGCTGTCAGTGTCCAGGCAGGCAGCCATGGGCTCTGCCTCAGCTTGCCCTCCAAAGAGGGAATTTTCCATCAGATTTCAAGTTTACAGCTCAAATGAATCCCCATGGCTGTTTCTTTTCCTGTTGTTCCAGTGATTCCTTTGTATTGTTTGGCTGCCGTGGAAAAAACAGTGTCAGTCACTGAGAGGCTGTTCACCCCTGTGCCAAAATCCAGGTCATTACACCACCTCCCTAAGCAAAGTTCTGCGGGAAGAGCAGGGACAAGACGGGATGGGACGGGGTAAACAAGTGAGTCACGGCAACCTCCTGGCCCCAGCCCTGGTGGGTCTCAGCTGTGGGGCTCCTGGCACTGCTGTGGGGCTGTCTATCTGGCCAACACCACTCTTTCCCTTCAAAACCCCTTTTGCTGAGTGCGTTTGCAGTGCTGGTGGAGGTGGGAGTCCCCTCTGGCCCCCAGTAGCATGGGGCAGGGGGGGAAAAAATCAAAATATTGAACCAGGATAGTGCCAGGGCTGCGGGAGGGTCATTACCTGTCACTTTTTGGTGATCCAAGAGGGATTTGGTGTGTACATGTGAGGAATCGCACCACAGCCATGGGAGAACATCCCCCAGAGCCCGGCTGGAATGAGCCTGGCCGGCAGCGCTGAGCATCCCTGGTCCAAACGTGTGAACCACCCCACTATGGGGCGAAAACAGGGTGCAAGGGCAGGGGTCCTGGCTGTCCCCGTCCCCTGCCTGAGGGTGACGCTGCTGCCCAGCCACGCATTCCGCAGCTGGATGCCAGGAGATGCTCTGCTCTGGGTGAGTGTTATAATCCAGGCTCCTCTCAAAGAATGCCATTTGGTGCCTTCTGCTGAGGGTCTCCTTCCACCACAGGGAGTCGTGTGAAGTGAGACCTCCTCCCTCTTTTCCTCCAGCCCTCTCCTCCAGGAAAAATCACATCCTTTGCTGGGAACTGGCTTGTGACCGGCTCGCTTGGCCAAGGGCTGCGAGCACTGTTGGCCAGAGGTGATGTGGCTGAGCCAGTGCCAGAGGTGCTCGTGTGCACCCAGATGTGCTGGTGCTCAGAGCAAGACACTCACAAACCTTGGAGAAGCCCTGAAGAGGCTGGAGGAGTCTGGGGAAGGGTTAACCCCACCTGCAACAACCGCAACACCTTGGGTTGACATTCCTCCCAAACCCAGAATCCCAAAATATTTCAGGAAAAAGGTGTGAGTTTCCTATTTTCTGATCCATTTCCCATCAGAAATGATTTTGATAGAAAATTGTCACCCAACAGGTACACAACCAGCCGTGCATGCCCCGCTCCCAGCCTCCCTCGGTTTCTCTTTACAAGAGCATCTCCTCAGGTAAGCAAGGCAGCGAGGAAACGAGCAATGACCTGGTGGTGACATGCAAGGTTTTGCTGGGACATGGACAGCTTCTTCCATCACGTGCTGCCGAAAGGGAGCACTGAGCAGAAGGTGACTCAGCAACACGAGCTGGGGGAGCTTCTGTCTCCCCCAACACGCCTGCAGGGTTTTGCAATGTTTCCAGCACACCATATCGGCACAGAGACCTGTGTCACAACACGGTGGGGCCAGGTATGTGCTTGGCCAGGAGAAACCAGCGTTTCCATGTCACTGACCACCCAGTGAGTGGCAGGAGGACATGCAGATGACCCCGGGGTTGTGGGAAGGGCTGTGACTATATAGAGCACAAAGAAGGGCAGAGGCAGCAGGTTTTGGCTCCTCTGCTCACTGCTTAGTTGTGATTTTCTCCCTGGAGGAGGAATTTCTCATTTTTTTTCCCCACTTGGCAGCACGGGTGAGGATGGATGCTGGATCAGCCGGGATGCTTGTTACTCTCGTCCTTCTCTCCATCCTGTGGTTCCTGATCTGGAAAGTCAACATGAAAAGAAGCCAGCTTCCTCCTGGACCAGCCCCGTGGCCCATTCTGGGCAACCTCTGGCAAAAGGACGTCCTGCCCCTCTACAGGACCTATGAGCAGGTAAGAGAGGAGCTGACAGTGCTGGACCCACTCCCAGCCCAGGCAGGAGAGAAATCATGCCTGCTCCCACGACAAAATCAAAAGGGAACTGTGCAGGTGACTTTTCCTACATTTCTTTTCTCTTTTTCCCTCCTCCCTCTTCTCTTGCTCTGCCAGAATTGCCTAAATCCCTGCTCCTGGCAGCATAATCAATACTGTTATTGAAGCCCTTCACCACCTGCAAGGAACCCATGGTGGTGACACTAACCCCTTGCTGGGCTGCAGCACTGCAGCACCCAGAGCTGCTTCCCAGAGATGATGCTTTGAACCCCCAAAGTGGCACTGGGATCAGAACCCCTCGGAGAGGGCTGGGCTGGGAGCGGGGCAAGGGTGCTGGCTTCGAGGGAGGCACTTCCCCTCCCTACCCGTGAACTCACCCACTGTGCACTCACCCACCGGCACTGCAGCCGTGAGACCTAATTGAAAATTAAATGAAGGGCTGGGGTGTGGGCCCCTCATTCACCGCAGCTTCTCCATCCTCCCCCCAGCTCAGCAGCACATACGGCCCCATCTTCACCATCTGGCTGGGGCTGAAGCCGGTGGTGGTGCTCTGCGGGTACGAGACGGTGAAGGATGCTCTGCTGGGCCACGCTGAGGAGTTTGGAGGGAGACCTGAAATACCCGTTCTGAGGCAGCTATCGAAAGACTATGGTAGGTGTCTGGGCGGGTTAGAAAGCCCCCAGCTGCAGCTGGCCATGCTTGAGTTCAGTGAAGAAGTCAACACTCAAGACCTCAAACACCCATTTCCCACCCTGCAAGTCCCTCCAACTATTAAGCCTCTTGTCCAAGAACAGTATTAATTCCAGTTAGCCAGTTCCAGCTCTGTTCTGAGTTTCTGTAGAGCCTTTCAAGGATGCTGTTAGCACACCAGGGTCATTCCCTGGCTTATTGCCCTACTGCTCCTCAGCTGGGCTCAGAGCAGGCTCCTTGGTACCTGGGGAGGAGCAGCAGGGTGGGCAGGTGAGTGGTCTCCACTGCTTCCCTCCAGGTTTAATCTCCAACAATGAGAAGAAGTGGCAGGAGCTGCGGAGGTTCACGCTCAGCACCCTGCGGGACTTTGGGATGGGGAAGAGCTCCATGTCGCAGCGGGTGCAGCAGGAGACCCAGCACCTGGTGGAACTGCTGGCAGAACTCAAAGGTGATGTGGGTCCTGTCCACCCTGGCCCTTGCAGCAGGCAGAGGACACACAACAGCCTCACAGGACGTGTGTGGTCCCTGCAGCTGTTTGCAATGGCCGGTGCAAATGGCCCTTGTAGACCTTATGGGCTTAGCCCCTGCCCCATCCCACCCAGTGAGAGCTGCAGGGATGCGGTACAGCTATGGCTTACAGGCCAGGGTGGGAGATCCCACTCCTGAACTGGTGCAGGGAGTGGCAACCACTGCTGAAAGAACAGAAATAGAAAACTAAACTGCATGGCAGAATGCACAAATCAGATACTGCCCTGGTGGCACGGGGGTTATCAGGGTGATGTCCTCCTCCCCAGAGAAACCAAGCTGCTGCCAGTGCCACCACCTCTTCTGGGGCTTCCTGAATATAAGAGGAGATGGAAGCTCAGTTGTACACAGGCTCCTCTGCCCCTGATGTGTGGTGCTGCCAGGGGCAGGTTGCTGAAGGGAGATGCTCTGCAGCCCCCAGATCACTAGGGCAAGTCAGCAGGAGCCCAAAGCACCTGGAGATGCCTCTGCTTTCCTCAGTCCCAACCACTGGGGAGGGGATTAGGAGCAGGGAGGTAGATGTAGGAGCCCACAGCTCAAGCAGGCTCTTTGCTTGGGCTGTTAGACCCGGCAGATTCAACCAGGGCTCGGAGTTCAAAGGACAAGGGCTCGAAGGGGCAGGAAGGTGTTTTCTGTGTTGAAGCAGATAAATGCTGACTTTTTGAACCCTTTCTTGCCTCTTTTGCAACTGCAGGAAATGCCTTTGAGCCGCTGACTCTGTTCAGACATGCAGTTGCCAATGTGATCTGCTCCGTCATCTTTGGGAACCACTACAGCTACAGTGATACGGCCTTTCTGGAGCTACTGAATGTGATCGGGAATTACATCAGCTTCTTCGTCTCCCCCATCGCCGTGGTAGGTGTCCTTGCTGTGCTCAGCACCCTCATGTCTGACACGCTCAGGCAGGAGGGTTGCTCCTTGGCTTTTGGTCACTCCTTGACTTTGACAGGACAGCATGGCTTTGGGGGAAGGTGTGGGAGGCTTCATCCAGGCACCTAAGCCCTCCTGTGCCTCCTCCATCCACAGGTCTACAACACCTTCCCCAACATCATGCACCACCTCCCAGGGCCACACAGAAAGGTCCTGGCCAGGTGTGAGAAGCTGAAGGACTACATCAGAGAAAGAGTTGAGCTTCACAAGCTGACGCTGGATCCCAGCTGCCCCCGGGACTACATCGACTGTTTCCTTATAAAAGCGGAAAAGGTAGAGATGGTACAAAGGGGGGTAGGGGGTGGCGAGGGCTGACCTCCAGACCTGGCTGCAGCCTGGTATATCACCCAGATAATACTGAATCCCCTCCCCACTGCACCCTTGCAGGAGAAGAACAGCCCAGAGAACATGTACAGCCACGAAGACCTGGTTATGTCAGTATTCAACCTCTTTGGTGCCGGGACAGTGACTACTAGCAGTAGCCTGGTCTTCTGCCTCTTGATCCTGGCAAGATACCCCCATATTCAAGGTAAGGGCAGCAGAATGTGACGGCTCCTGTGCCTGTGGAGGTCACGGTGCAGCAAAGGCACAGAGAGAGTCCCAGCCCTGTAGTGTCCTGTCTGGGGGTGAGACCGCAATCATCCTGCACGCTCACCCAAGGTGACACAAGCTATCAGACACAGATTAGCACAGGCCAGAGGGATCTGGGTACCTGCTCCCTGTTGTCCATTCCTGCCTGTGCAGGTGGCCCCAGACTGGCCTAGGAGAGATGTTTTGAACCTGGCTGACCGGGGGAGGTACGCGGGCAGTGACCCTATTTCTGGTCTCTGCAAGGGGTTGCTCCTTCTCTGCTAGATTACCCTTTGGCTCTAGGATAGGTGCCCATGGAGGCCAGTAAGAAATTATAGGGTGTTTTGCACAGCAAGCAACGCGGTTCTGTGCCTGCCCTTTCCCCAGCCAAGGTCCAAGAGGAGATCGACGCGGTGGTGGGCGCTGGCCGTGCTCCCAGCACAGAGGACAAGCTGAAGATGCCGTACACCAACGCAGTGATCCATGAGCTGCAGCGCTTCCAGAAGTCCCGCACTGAGAACTTCCCACGGATGACAACACAGGACATTGTGTTCAGGGGCCACACCATCCCCAAGGTAGATGGCATGGCCCTGGACTCTCTGTCCCCGAGGGAAGGGGTGGCAGGGGGGCTTGAATGGCATTTACATTTGCCCCTGGACTGTTTGTTCGCTCCTGAAAGTCCTGGCTCTTTCCCAATCCTCTGTGGGTGGAGATGGCGATAACCTTTTAGCAGAGGAGTAGAGGGAGGTGAATGCTGCCCACACACCCGCATCCCTTGCCTGTCCTGCAAAACACCTCTTTCCACCAGGGAGATGTGCAGGGCTGCTGGGGCTGGGGGCCTGAGCTCACCCTGGCACGGGGCCAAGCCAGCCCCCAACTCCTCAGCAGACCTGGGGACAGCCGCTGGTCCGGATTTGACTCCAAGCATTTTGTACAGCATCCATCTTGAAGGAACACCTCCTTTCTTCAGGCTTTGCGCAGCGACAGGGGTTTTAACATAAATCAAGCCATTGCTCCAGGCTGCCTCCCCGCAAGCATCTGGGTGGGCATCGGGGTGTGCACCCAGCCTCCCCTCACGTCCCCCAGATGCTCCTCACTTGCCAATCACCCTCAGCAGAGCCCTGTGTCATGGCACTGATGTCCTTGCTCCCCTGTCCCATACCTCTTCTGCAGGGCATGGTTGTTATTCCGGTATTATCTTCCGTGCATATGGATCCAACCCAGTGGGAGAACCCCGAAGAAATCAATCCAGGCCACTTCTTGGATGAGAAGGGCGAGTTCAGGAAGCACAAAGCCTTCATGGCTTTCTCGGCAGGTCAGT
Organism: Microhierax caerulescens; assembly: GCA_035590215.1. Classification (NCBI taxonomy): domain Eukaryota; kingdom Metazoa; phylum Chordata; class Aves; order Falconiformes; family Falconidae; genus Microhierax; species Microhierax caerulescens. Next base: position 115,669,581 of record JAVJGJ010000001.1, on the reverse strand, counting down.
GCTCAGCCCTGCACACCCCCTTTGCAGCAGCTCCACTCCAGGGACTGCCAGCAGGAATATCGGTTGGCACCAAAGTTATATCCTTAATATGAGCTTTCTCGTTATCTCTTTATGCTGTTTTTTCCCCAAATGCTGGATGAAGCCATCAGCCCGGCACTCACCCTCCCCTCTGTGTGCCCACAGGGAAGCGCATGTGCCCTGGTGAGGCGCTGGCCCGCATCGAGCTCTTCCTTTTCCTCACCACGCTGCTGCAGAGCTTCACCTTCCAGCTCGCCTCCAAGTACGAGGAGATGGATTTATTGTCCCTGTGGCTCAAGATAGAGAGCAGCGCGATACCGTGCAAGTTCTTTGCTATTCGGCGCCCAGGATCCTCCTAAGCAGAAAGCGGCAGGCAGAGGGAAAGGGTCTTCCAGGTGCCTTTGCTTCTGGAATCAGAGCAAACCACGCGACCACAAACGCTGCTGCGGCAGTCACCAAACAGGAGGGTCACTTGGAGCTTTGAACGTCCCCTCAGAGAACTGCCAGGCGTCTCTGCCACCAGCTCCATGGGCAGCCTGCTCCCATCCCTTCCCCACCACATCCCAGTGACACAAGGATGGCAGCGCTGGTTTTGCCCCCCTGTACCAGCCAGCCCCGAGCCTCTATCCCTGTGGCAGGGCTGCCTGAGCATCCCGGGGCCATGCTGGGGGCTCCCTCCTTTCGGTGAGAGACTGAGAGTGCTTCTGCAATAAAAAAATCCCACCGTAACTGGATGATGGTGTTTATAAGGACACTCATGAAGCCTCCTGACAGAAGGGTGGTGACGCTCAGGCTTCCCTGCCCTTCATAGGTGCTGTGTGAGCCGGCCACAAAAACCAAGGTGACAGGCACCTGACGCTTGTGACACCCTGCTTTGCCCCCTCTCTGTACCATCCAGCACTGCATAAAGTCTGCGGCGCTGTAAATCATGCTCATTCCCATCCCTGCATCCCGCTGCACAGGGATGAAACCCTTATGAACAACCTTTAGGCCATCAAAATATTAAAAAATTCAGCGCAGGGGGAAATGTGCCGAAGGAGAGGGGTGCCGTGCTTGGGAAGCCAGAGGTGTTTTGCCACTAAGGTCACAGCTCCCATCTCAGACTGGTCAATATGTCACCTGTGCTTGCGGTGCTTTAACCTCCCCTGCACCGAGAGGAGGGTTTACTTGCTAGCCCCCAAGCATGCTCCAGCCTTTATTCCAAAACACTGAGACTTCAAAGAAAAGGAAGTTCTCTTTAAATGGCTGTGCAAAGGAAAAATTGTGTCAGGTGGGCTGACACATGCCCACCCTGCCTGGCTTCAGCAGTAACCTGGGTTCCTCCTTCCAGTGGCAGGAATGTGTCTCCCAGCCTTGGAAAACAGGTATGTCTCCCATTGCATCCAGTTCTTCCCAGTGCAAACCTCCCAGATACGGGACTTCATCTTTCCCAGGTTCTTGTGTGTCCCAGCACAGGCTGAGCCAGGAAAACATTCCATTTGTTTTAGCTGATTTGCCTCCACAGCTTTAATCTTCAAATGAATCTTGCACATCTCAGGAATTTATTGCTTAGTTCAAAACATGAACCCCCGTGGCTCTGACTGTGGGGAGGGCACCCCCAGGGACAGGCACCCCCAGGGACAGGCAGAGCTACCCGAGCTCTAGCAGCAGCAAAATGATTTCAGCTGGAGAAGGAGCACAGGTTTCCAATAAAAGGGCTGAATGGCAGCAGGGAAGAGCTATAGCTCAGGGGGGCTATGTAGGAGAGTAAACCAGATTGAAAAATAGTATTTCGCTTGTTCCTCAGCTGCTGGGTTGTGCTTCTCTAAGTTCCTCACATCAATATTTACCTCTAGCAAACACCCTTAGGTGCCAGTTTAGCTCTATGTGCTTTTTGCAGCTGCTGAAGTAACTCCAGGGGTTATCTGAGGAGTCAGCAGGGGGGGATGTGCTCCCAGCCCTCCTGCTTCCCTCTGGCCGGGGGGCTAGACCTGTTGCAGGGGGTGTTGGCTCAGTAGTGGGGCTTGGGGTCTCTCAGGAGTCTGGGACGGGTGGGCAGGGAGGCAGCTGGGATGATGGGGGGGGTCTCGGGGCTGGGTTTGGTGGGTGTTGCGGGGGTGCTTGCACCTGTCTGCAAGCAGGGGGGGAGGGGGGGGTGACAGCAGAGAGCCTA
>JAVJGJ010000001.1:115651208-115664949 GCA_035590215.1 Microhierax caerulescens | reverse complement strand
ACTGCTGAACGAGACTGCCTGCCCTGCACAACTGCTAACTGTAGTTATTTGCCTTGTGGTGTTAACCTTATGGCAAATCTGGTAGCGTTTAAGGTCTCTTATCCTTCCAGCTGTAGGGAATGAGTGAGCAAAGCCAGGGGTGAGGACAGGTCATGGAGGGAATGGGGTGTTCCTGGCAGCAGGAGATGGGGCCAGATGTGACTTAGACCCGGCAACTTTATCCTGACCCAACTCCACTCAGTGCCAGTTGTATGTGTTGCACCATCACGCAGTGACCCTGTAAATGGGGTCATTGTTAAAGGGAAGAGGAGTAATGGAGTAATAGCTTGTAATGGAGTACAGTTGATAACAACAACAACAACAACAAAAAACTTCCTCGTGAATTCTTCTGGGCAACACATCTCAGGAGGCGTGGGTGTGAATTGAATGTTTTAAGTAATGAAACCTACACTACAGAAAATACTAAATGGATTAATTGTGCGTAACTAGAAGGGATAGAATAAATAATATAGCATAATTTATTTTTTTAAATGCCCAAGATACTATTCTAATTTCAGCAATTCTGTAATTCAGCTCTGAGATGCCTACTTTAAGGTTTGACGCTGTGCTTAATTCTTCCAGAGGAAGATGTAGATGGCTCATTGGCTGAATCCCAGAGCAGCTTCCAGGAAGACAGCTATCCTCAGCCCAGTTCCAGACTCTTTCCACTATGGTCTCCTAGCACTTCTCCTGCAGCTCTTAAAACCATATCTGCTGCAACTGGCCAGCTGAGTATGATGGGTACCACTACCTGAGTATTTAACGCTGGGGGTGGGGGGAGGGAAGCCCATGGTGTTTCATATCAGGGTGCTAACAACTGGCACTGCCTAGGAACAAGTCAGTTCTGGGTCACTTTGGGGAAAAAAGGCAGGGAAGACCCCGGCAATAGTTAGTTGGGAAGTTTGAAGTGCCATGCAAGAGGAGGTGATGCCATTCAGCAGATGCTTGTCTTCACTCTGAATCACTTCCCACACTTGCCGAGGTGCTGACAGGGCGCTCATAGCGAAGGGCTGAGGCAGTGTCCTCCCTTCTGCTGATGGAGATGCTGTTCTGCCAGGGGTAGGGTCTTCCAAAACCCAGCCAGTGGGTGTTGTGCCTAAAAGGAAGGGAAGCCTTACACTGTGGGGGCTGAAGTTTGGCAAAGATGCCAGGAAGGTATGCGGGCACCAGCTAAACTACCGATGTGAGAAGGGTGTCAGCTGTGTTTACCTTCTGTTCTTGGGGACAATGGAGAAATTTGTCCCCCTTTCTTCTGCCATGTCATAAGTCATGTTTTTATTGAAGAAAATCTAATGGCTGCAGGAAGAGGTTTCCCACTGTTTGCAGGAAAGAAGTTCTAGGTCCTTGGCATGAGGTTTTTTGTCCTCCCTTAGTCTGGGACAGGCACCCTCACACCCTCCCATGCTGGTCACTGCTGTAGATGGAGGCGGAAGAGGTAAAGTATTTTATGTTTGTGAAAGGAAAGCTGTCACTGCATCCCCACCAAGCTCACCCAGGGCCTCCTGCAGCCCCTCTGATCACCTGATGTGTCCAGCTGTGAAGAGCCCTCGCTATCCATCAGCATCTTCTGCCCTTAGACACCACAGGTATGAGCTGTCCTGCAAGACCCTGAGTGTTTTCACCATTTTCCTTGGAATAGTACAGTACCAAAAGAATCAGATTAAGGTCAACTAACTCTTGCAGTGCATTGCTAACAACAGTACTGTTAGTAGTCACCAAAGCTCAGGCACTTGCAAGAGTAAATTCCCCTGTCTTCTAGGTGCTCAACCACCAGCAATGTGCTCCTGGCCCAAAACCACTGACTGCCTAACCCAGGAGGGTCCTCCTGCAGGGGAAAACTCGCCTATTACGTCCTTAGCCGATCAAGATGTCACTGTGGCTCCTGCATCTCTCCAGTCACCCTCTAATGTCAACCAATCCAAGGATTTAATTCACTGCCTGCCACCTTACCTCTCTATGTACATCCTGGGTAAAGCTGCTCTGTTTTTTCCAAGGGTGGTTTCCCCTATCAGTAATGAATGGTCTCTAGCGTGGATAGGGGTTAGCCAATCTGTCCCTTTAATTTCTTAGGGCTTTTGGATCAAAATTCCCTCAATGCCTGTGCTGCTGTGAGTAGATGTTGGGCTTTTCTGGCCAATGAAGTCAAGAGAGAACGTGTGTGTCAAAGTATGGTACAGAAGAAGATCCTGTATTTACAGGTAAGATGCCTGGGCTTCTGCCATCATTATGCACTTTAAAAAGAGGGTGGTTTTCCTGTTACTGCCCAAGCCATTAGATGAAGGTGCTTCTGCTAGAGGAACCTCCCAACTTGACCCTGTTCATTCTTTCACCACCTGCAGAGCAAAGCCAGGTTAGGTGTTCACGCTGTCACAAGCAAGCACAGCAGAAGAGCTTTTACTGACTTTCAGAGAGCCTGTGACTCTAAAAATGTATGAAAACATTCTTGCAATCAAGAAAGCAGAGTTTGGTCACAAATGCAAATGCTGGACTTCCAGGTGCTAGTGGAAATTGGGCAGAGCTCCAGCAGCTCCCTGAGGCAGCTCAAAAATGCAATTTATTTGCGCGACATGGGAAGATGGAAATGCTAGGTGGCTTTGGGAAGCCAGAGCTGGTGGTGGGAGCACACTGAAGCAGAACTTCTAGGGAAGGCTTGTCCTGGTTCGTACAGACCTGCCACGCACCAAGGGAAAAGTAAAGGTAAATCCTCAAAGAGATAGTTAGGAGTCTTTGTAAGCTTTGATTTGTGAAGAACATAGAAGTCTTACCCCTGTTTTAGCAAAGAAGGCTTAATGGAAGGTTTCACACACAAAAGGTGTCTTGAGAGCCTCTCACCTCAGTGGGTTTGGGTTCTGAATCAACTGAGTGCTCACCAAAGATGAGATGCACTGTGAAATTTTTGCAGCTTATTAAAAGCTGAAGACTAGAGTTTGGAAAAAAGAAAAAAAAAAAAAAAAGGCAATTTTTTACAAGGAGTTAAATCTTATACTGACAGAGTGGTAAATGCAAGCCAGGTCTCTTAACAAGCTGGTGAGTGCAGCTCAGCTTTGCATCCCATGGAGATGCTGAAGCATCAACACATGAGCAGCATCTGTTGTGTGCCTGGGCTCTGCATGACTCTGCCTCTGCTGGCTTGTTCCAGGGGTTGTGCCCTAGAAGAGCAGTTTCAAACGACGCTGAAACAGTCAATGTGACAATTCCACAGTTAAATGAAGATGGTGATGTCATCAGACTGAAAGGCTGCAACCGGAAAAGTAAAACAAAGGTATGTTGGCAGTTGTTTGCCTTTCATGGATCCTGCATTTCAGTAATGGGAGAGGAAGGAGGACATGGTGGCCTTGGAAAACAGAGCAGTGAACTCTGAGCTGCTTTGCTCTTCTCCTGCTCCTGCTTCTGGCTTGCTTCATCATGAGCAATTCATAAGGACCAGTGCTTGCTCAGCACCTTCTTGCATGGGAGGGGGCCTGCATCCCTGAACTCCCACCCTGTTCCAGTGCGACCCCAGTCGCATGCATAGCCTGTAGGCCAGGGGTGCAGGTGAGGCTGGGTGGCATCACAAGGACATGGCCTTTTCCCAAAGTATAAAGGCTGTAACTGTCAGGTCTTCCTTTTTTTTTTTTTTTTTTTTTTGCCACAGAACATGGCATGGGAACAACCCTTGTTTCTGCACTAACCAGAGAGTTCCTGTGCTCTGGGTCTCCTTACCAACACTTTCTGTCTCTGTTAGTCCCATCGCTGCAGTGGTGACCAAGCTGACGTTCAATGCTATGAAATAATGCTGCATTCCTCCCTCCTCAGGTAATTTTTCCCTATTTTTCTTTTCATTAGGAGGAAAACAACCTGCAGGCAGCCTATCATGATCTGAAAACTGACACAATCCAGCTGGAAGAGAGAAATGTCTTCTGTGGCTCCTACAATATTCGTGTCCTCATGAACCAGTGAGTAGACTGCCTGGCTGTAGGGCCAAACAGCAGCTTCTGGAAACCCGTCCCATTCCCTGTGATCCTTCGATGGGAATGTATGGCTGGAGAAGGGTCTCAGCATCAATGTGAAGAAATCCCCAGTGTCAAATCCAGCTTTTTTATAAAGATACCAAGATAAGCTATTTTAAAAACACAAGGGTTAGCAATCCACAGCCCATCACAAGGGATATGGGGCTGGGAGAAGCCCTCTCCCCTCTCTAAACTTACCTTCCAGTACAAACTTGGGTACGCAGAATTGGGGACCTCAGTTGTGGTGCCTTGCAAAGGATTCACAAGCGTATGGCTCATCAGGATGCTCAATGAGGACCATTAAGCATCAGAAAAATGCCTATCCCAGACTTAGATCTGTTGTACCTTGTTAGCTGGCTAAAGCCCATCTCAGTCACTGTTTCTTATCCAGATCAGACAAAAGCAGAATAATCCATTATAATGGTGGAAACTTGGTAGCCATTGGCTCTGCAGACCGAAAAGTGAGGTTTCTTGATATGTCGGGAATGAAAAAATTGCCACCTCTGCTCTCTGGCCACGCTGGAAGCATCCAAGCGCTCTTCCTCCATGAGAAGAAGGGGCTTGTTCTCAGCGCAAGTGTTGACTTCAGCATCAGGTGAGCAGCGCTGGGACTGTGCTGTGGGATACCAGCCCCTTGGCAGAGATAGGAAAAATGAAACTTTACTCCTTCCACTCCAATCTCTAGGAAGCCTCGTTCCCATCACTTTCATTAGAGTAATGATGAAAGGACAGAAGATGAGGGAACACATTCCCCACTCATCGGACAGTTTCTGTTACCCAGTTTCACCCAGTACAGAGTGATTAAAATAGGATACACGGGTTTTCCTAAAGTACCTTAAAACACCAGACAGATTTCAAATAAGCACTGACAGTGAGATTCTGGCCTTGCTAACATCAGCATCAGGTTCTGGAAGGCTGGGTTTCTCTGTGACCTTCTAGATGGCATGTTGTGCTAAGCAGGCTCGACACCCTGGTACCCACTGTACAGCTGCTCCTGCCCAGGTACCGCACCCTGAAACAAGGGTGGAGGCGACCAGCTCTGCCGTCTATCCCTAAATCCCAAGAGTATCATGATGAGGGGTGAAAAGCTAAGCAGCGAGTTGTCTGGCTCTGGCATGGCAATCGCACAACTTCATCAAAGGGAAAAGTTTACATGGATCCAGGCTCTGTCCTCCCTGCTCCAAAAGGGCTGTTAATTTAACTGTGGGGTTGAGTTCTTTAGATGAAGTCATCTTGGCACCAGCCAGCAAAGAAACAACCTTATCTTGTAAAGCTCTATGTTTTAAGGTTAATTGAATGTAACTGTGCCAAAGGTGAAATCCAGCTATACCTTTCCAGACAGTTTGGAGGCAGATGAAGAAAGTACCTGGGTAAAAGATTTAATACTAAGCCTGACTGGATCATTCAAAAATCCTCTGATGCCTTAGTGGAATGAGTCCTGATTTTAATCTAGTGTGAATGGAAGAGCTGGGCCCATTAAGCAGGAAATAATGAATAGGATGAATAAGCCATCAATTAAGTTAAGCACTGTGTTCCCTTTTTGGCTGGTTCTTTGTAGATGCTGGAATATATACAGCGGTGCTTGTGTGAAAATCTTTAATGGTCACTGTGGGACAGTCACCTGCTTGAATTTACACGACGAGCAATTTGTGTCAGGAGCCAGAGATGGGATGGTAAAAGGTGAGAGCCAGGACTAGGAGCTTCTCAGTGAGAGGCAGTCAGTAGTGAACAGTGGGCACAGTATGTGGGAGCTGTGATCAGTGTGATGTGTGAGTATGAAAGTAAGTCTATAAATAAGAAGGTGAATTTCTGTGTCCTGTTTTTTGCTTCCAGGACAGCCTAAGCTGTGGAGGCATGCACATGCAAGGTCTCTGCATAAATTCTAATTATTTCTGCCTTTATTCAGTTTTAATGGCTTTATGGCTATAGGGCTGTACCAGCTGTTGGGAAAGGGGCATCAACTTTCAGCTTTGTCAGAGGTTTCCTTATTACTTAGCCTATAGAATAAGGATGAAAAAGATGTGCTGTTTTCTGGCCTTTGCTTTTAAAACTTCTTCCATGTCAATTATACTTTCTAAGTCAACACCTGGCTCCATGCAGAGCTGCAGGTAGAAGATGTATCTGTAATTCTAATAGTGCTTTTTAATTCATGTTGTACTCAGCAAAACTTATTGTTGGGGCATATGTATTTTTAATATTCCTCCCCTTTGCCCCTAACAGTGTGGAGCCTGAAGAGTGGGAAAAGTCTCAAGACTCTGAAGCACAACAGCACTGTTTGGGTAGTTAAAATGGATGGCAGGCGTGTTGTCAGCGGGTGCGACCAAGGGCTGGTGAAAGTCTGGTGTGCTGATACGGGCACTCTGATCAAAGTAAGTTTCTTCTTAGGTTCATAATTTCATGCTAAGTGATCAAAAATCTTCTGTCCTAGTAAACTAACTGATAAATCGTAGCTTTTTGCTTTTGTCAGAGGCTTTCTAAAAAAAAGCCAATCCCCCAAAACAACCAAAAGCAGTCTAAACTGATAAAAGAAACTGTGGATTTATTTGTAAGGAAATAATATAAAAACTGATTTGCAAAAAACTGTCAGTTCTAACCCAGGGTTTATTTGCCTGGCTCAACCCCCATCATTACTTGTTCTCTGTAGAGAACATTCATTCATCTCTGCTCCTGCAGAAACATTCAGAATCTGTGAAGAGGGTGGGAAGGCTTGACTATTGGGGTTGGAGGCATCAGGGGTTAGCCCAAGATATGAAACTTGCTCTCAAAACCCGTTTATAAAGCTGAAGCAGCTGGATAGCTGCTCTGTAATGCAAAGATTGACGCGAGTCTGCTAATTACACTAGCAGGCATCCAGAACTAGTATTAGTCCTCATCTCTGAAAGGAGTGAAGCTTTTTCTACCCATGGGGGAAGAGAGTTGCAAACTGAGATGCATCTTGAATGCAAGATATCTCGGCTCCAGCTGAGCTAAGTTTGCAATTGCTCCTTCCACTGTAGTCAGGGCAGTCCACTCTCTTGAACGTTCAATTGATCGCCAAGGTCTTGGTGCAGTAACACCAGGCATGTTGGCACAGGTAATAGATATGGAAAATGGATGTTAACTCCATGCCAGTAGCTAATCAGCAATGAGCACAGAATATTTTTTACAAGTCACTACAAAATGTAACACAGTTATCCATAGGGTGTGTTGGTATGATAACACTCAATAAAACCACAATGTGGTTGGTATATTAGGCTGGTATTGTGAACGTTGTGAGATTTCTTACCATATTTACATCCACGTTGCTGATAGCTTCGCACCTATTTCTTTTACTTTGCAGACTTTAGAGGGACACCAAGGCCCAGTTAAGTGCTTGTCCTTTGATCAGTGGCACCTAGTCACAGGAAGCGCTGATGGATATGTTCTAGGATGGAGCATGTTGGGAAACATTAAGAGATGCCTAACAGCTTTCTGTCACCCGAAGTAAGAATCAGCTGTGTTTCAAGTTGTATTCAACAGTTTACTAAATCTATAAAGAAAATGTCCTCCCTATAGGAACAGAAAATTAGTGATCAGTCCTGGTATCTGAAATATCCTTGCTTTCAACAACCTTCATCCTAAACAGTGTCAGGCACTACGTGGTTGTAACCATTTGTCAGTTAAAACCTGTAACAACCTCAAACCCAAATACACAACAGCTTGTTCAAGAACAGGGGTGACTGACGGTGAATAGTCCAGTATTTCAAGGATCCCAAGCCATATGCAACAGGGTAGCATGCTACCTGGTCAAGAATTGACCCTGTCTGTGTTGAAGGTGGCCATAACTATGTGCTGATCCCTACTAACTGTATGTTATGCTATTTTATAATACTTTAATTGTATATTAGAACTGTGAAAACTAGCATCATATTGTTTTAATTTGCTTTTCTAGACACAAAATGAAATTTTAAACGCAGCAGATAACCATAACCATACTGGTTGCTATGATGATGCATTGGGTTGGTCGGTTTGGGCAAGGAGTGATTAGGAAGGACTTCACTATTTCCTCTGTCCAGCCTGTTGATGGGGGCAGACCTTTGCACCTCCTCCAAGACAACAAGCAGGGTGAATGCACCAACAGTGATGTGTTGTGTTTTCAGGGAAGTTCTGTCTCTGGAGTTCCTCTGTCTCAGAGTTGTCAGTGGCTGTGCCGATGGAAAAATTCGTATATTTAACTACTTAACTGGAACCTGCCTGAAAGCGTTGATGGTCAATAGTGGAGGGGGCCCCGTATCTTTCTTCTGTGCTGCAGGAAAAAGGTTGGTGACAACAGCTGTCATCAGTCTCTGAAACAAATTAAGCAGATGACATTGTAGTTTAAGGAACTGTATATTTTTCCTTTTTGCTGTCCTTCTCAAAAATAAGTTTTAAAGGGCTCTACTGCTTACTGACTGCTTTAATAATCTGATTTTGTTAACAACGGATAAAAAGAGATTTTCTTAGTCCTTTCAGCTATGTACAATCTCCTCTTTCTATACCGCTTACGATATAGACCCAACTGTAAAGCTGAACTCAACCCCCAAATTTCATAAGAGGTCAGAAAATCAAGCCAAGGCCTGGCAACACCTTTGTTCCCTGACCTACTGCCTCCTTATAAAAGCCAATAATAGAAAATCCTTCTAGGTGCATTCACTCCTGCACTCTAGAGGTATTTAACAGCTTCTGTGTAAGCAATAGCTAAAACACTGGGGTGTTATCAGTGCTGTTTTGGTCAAAACTCTACAACACAGCAGTATATGGGCTGCTACAAAGAGAATTAATTCCAGCCCAACCAGACCCAGTACATCCTTCCAATTTAGGTTTAAATGTCCCTAATAATATGGTGTTTCCAGTTTCTTTTGGCATTGCACTGATTTAGCTCGGTCCGCTCTTGGTAATTTTCACCCTAGTTATTTTAAAGCTAATTTTGCCATAGAGATGAATGAAGAGAGCCCCACAGAACCCATACAGAGTATGAGTTAAAATGTAGAGTCTGACTGATGGGACCAACTGCTACAGCTTCCTTAAACAAGGGATAGTTATTCCAGATCTGTGTAAGCGCCCTCAGGTTTCGTACTGCACAGAAGCAAATTGCCCCTTAGGTGGCACCTGCAGTGTCAGTGGTAGCCTTGCTTTTAATGGCTTTTCCTTTTCCAGGATGGTGATCAACTTGCCAACTAGTCTGTTAATGTTCCAGTTTGAGGATGCCAGGTGGGACTGCACCTCAGATGCCAATAGAGAGATGGTGAGGAAGGAAGAACAGCACAGCAGGACTCCAAGCAGAGCACCGCTTCGCCTTCAGCGAAAGAAACACCGTGACCTCAGCCGGGTGCATCGACTTGCTCCGGAAACACAAGATGCTATCCAGCTCATGCTGTCTTGCTGGATCCGCTGCCAGTCACCCAAAAGCTGTGGAACATCTCAAAGTAGTACATACAGCCTCTGCAATATGTTGGCGTTTTCTAAAATGAGTTGGAAAATTTCAAGGATCCACTGCCTTCATCCTCATCCGTATCCAGGCTCACTGCTTTTATATATATATTTTTTTTAAGTGCAGTCTGGTAGATGTGGTGCTGCATTTCAATGGGTCTGTCATTTTTAGCCTTTTGTAAAACCTTTTTACCTTTCTAAAAAGCTTTGGTATAAGTTCAACATGTTTGTCAAGATAGGTACTGTAACTTTCCAAGCGAGTAACAGAGATGTGGTATTATTCATATTCTTACAGCTGGCGTGCAGAAAAACATGCTGCTGATTCAGTGCTTGAATTATTTATTAACAAATACTCTAGGAAGTCATGGGACACCTGCATTCAGGAGCTGCCATCACTGGGAAATGCAACTGCACGCAAACAGGCATCTTTTTAAATTGTAACATGGTGATATTGTTTTTTAAAATCGAAGTTATTTAATAAAGTATGTGTCACATCTTCTAGCTCAACAATCAAACTGTCTGCTGCAGATAAACTGACAGGCTAAGAAAGTTTTCATGCTTTTAAGGCCATCAGATGTTAACCTCCTTGGTGCAACTCTACTTGGTAAAAGATCTACAGTTTGTAAAAGCAGGGGGTGCACTATAATTTTAGTGGCAAAAAAAAAAAACAACACAACCATGGGCTGTGTATATGTAATATTTTTTTAAAAAATCAGCATTTGCTATAATCTTTGAATTCTGTGAGGTTTTCTGCTAATCAAGTATCTCTGGATTATTTGTAATACCTAGACCTTTAGAAGCTGTGGTAAAAGGCAAAGCAGTAACTGAACATTTGCAATCCCATTGGTTATAGAGATTTTATATAATGAATGTTGAACACCAGTAAAACTTAAGGAAGACTTATTCTTCTGTTTTCTAGCTCTCTGCTATGAACCGATGAAATCAGCAGCTTGCCAGCAACAGCAGCAGTTTTGCAAGATGGAAAAGGATTTGCATATTCAGGCAGAGCAGCAGAAAAAGCTTTTCATTCCTGGCCCCAGACAGCCCCATGCCTTTGCCTCGGGAAAGTTGGCAAGAGCACGTTCTGCAAGAATCCAGGCAGGTGCTGGTAAGGATTCCTTGCAGCTAGGTAGGACAGTAATTCTTTGAATAAGTGCACCTAAAAAAAAATGAATAGATTAAACAAAAGGTAAGGAACTCTAGAAGCCAAGCCCATTCTGGATGAAAGGTTTGCAATGCTACAACAGATATCTTCCAAAGCCCATGGTGGCTACAGAAACTGGTTTAGATCAACCCAATGGGAAAAGTGCTCAGCTCCAGCTATAAGGCTTGACTCCCTGGTATCTAGGTTTTTTTTTTATGGTAACCTTATTCTATTTTTTATTTCTTTATCAGGTGTAGGAGAGTTTTGCACAAAATTATTCAAGTAGTTGGTACCTAATAGCAGTAACTCAAAATTGTTTAAAACTATATGTAAATTGTCTCAGCCAGCAAAGACATGGTAAGCTGGAACTTGAAAATGAGACGATACTGAGATCACAAACAGGGGTGGGTTTTTTTCAAGTTTGATACTGAGAATCTGTTGGGATCTTAAACTTTAAGACAACCCTGACATCTTACTTCAGAAGAGCTGTGCCAATTGAAAACTTCTAATCCCCAAACTCTGGGTGTCTGTAACCAAGACACGGGGTCATATGTATGTGCAGATAAAGTAGTTCTAAATCCTGTGAATGAGGAGCAAGCAGTAATTTTTATTCCTTTTGCTGTATTCTGCCTTTCTGCACTGTAACTTAATGTTCTCTGAAATACATTTCTAGAGGGTAGAAATTTCAGTTAACCAGCCTGGGAAAATAGAATTGTATTGCAAAGCAATGATACACGAACAGCGTGACATTGCAAAGCAAAGTGACAAATGAATCATTATGGCAAGGTCGTGGGACTGAGTGCCTTACACAGCCTGTGTCATAATCCTCATCTAGTTCTTAGTCCAGGGCACAATCCCACAATCCATCTTGTGTCTGTCATACAGCACAGGTCACCCTCCACATCCCTAGAGGCAGCAGAGCTAGGCTATGGAGCACGTCTTGTGATTGCCAGTTCAAATGCAGCTCTGAGTAGTAACGGTTCACAGTGGTTCTTGGATGTTGGCTACTTCAAAGATTTCTACCAGGAACCAACTTGTCTTGAAACCTTTTCCCGAGCACAAACTGTAGGACAAGGGGTGCATGGGCAGAGGTGGTGGGGAACCTCATTCCTCTTAGAAATCATAGTTCTAAACAAAATAGATACCAAACCATCTGCACACAAATACAATGTATGTTACAGACTTTAGTTTGACCTGTACAGACTATAGCAAGGAACACTTCCCAGTTAAGCAGGACAGAATTACCTCTGATGCTGGCAGCAGCGCCGGTGAGGCCAAGGATTGGAGAAGAGAGACGGGTACCACTGGCTTGTGGCTTCCCACGCTGCCTGTTCTGTAGATAAACCTGAACTGTCCATGTGCCCATCAATCCAGCACCCATCCCTGCTCTTAGGGTACTACCCTGCCAACAAATGATCACAAAAAATATCCCCAGCTCCAAATGTATTGTCTTATTTTGTTGGAAACAAATAGCAATCTTGAACATGGCCCTTCTCTCAATGTACCTGCACATCCTGACAGAGCAGGAGCCACTTTGTAGCATGAAAAGAAAAGAGGCCCAGGTTGCCCAATGTCCCTCAACAAGCTTCTCTTAAGAGTCAGCATGCTACAGCATGCCTGCAAGGCAGCCCCAGTCAGCTCTAGCATTAAGCACACTGCAAAAGTCAGAGAAGCATGGGAACATCCGCAACACTGCCCTAGAAAGGTACAAATATACAACCCCCCTCTGCAACACAAGAAGGATCAGACAGTCCAGCTCCAACGTGTGAGACTGCACAGCGATCCTTTGACTATGAAAAGAATCTCTGTACCCTCTGAAACCAAAATGCTGCAGCTCAAGCTGAAAAACTCTCTGCATGGACCCACTGTGAATTCCACCACCCCTGCTGCCCCAGCTGTGTGCCCCAAGATGTATGGTTTGCAGAAGAAAGCTCACGGTAAAGCTGTTCCTCTCCCTGAATATGGAGTTCAGCTTATCCATCCCTTTACAGCTTCTTCCGAACTGGTCAAATCAACACGTCATGATAGCACAAATGAAGAATGAAACGGTTTCCAGGAGAAAAAAGCCCTTCTGTCTGTATAGTGGAGACCCTTCCTCAGATGATGGTGGTTTCAGGCTTCTGACGGGAAAACAGAAGGAAGCGTATGAGGCAGCCACTGTAGCTTGGTATCGGGCAGCACAGACAAAGCTCCTAGAAGATCAGCAGAGAGCATGCAAGAAGGCCTGGTTAAGGAAAATTAAACGCCTACCTATAGATTCTTTTACTGAGGAGAGGAAAATAGCTGCTCCTGAACTTGGGTTTAGGATGTTTATCTGATGTAATCCCAACAATTTGTCCAACAAAGAACTAGTATCTGAGGATTCTGGTGTCCAGCTGAGTCTGCCATGTCAAGATCCACAAGGATCTTGACATATACGTTTCTAAGTATAACAGACTTCTTTGTTGTAAGTTTTTTCTAAGAAGTATTATTGGTATATTCAGCTATTTCTCAAGGCAGAGTGAAGAGACAGAGTCCTCTCCTGGAGCAAGGTAAACCTTGCTTTTGCTACAGATACAGCACTGTTTGACACTATAGCTTGACATATGGCTCAGCTGTGTGTGAATAATAATAAAAAACTGATTAGAGTTTATATGGATTGATTAGAGTTTATAAGCTGAAGAGGTGTGGACTGAAAACTGGCTGAGCAGCTGAGGCTGGAGAGTGGTGATCAGCTGCACAAGCTGCATAAAGTCCAGTTGGGGGCCAGTAACTAGCAGTGTAGTCCAGGGGCTGATAATGGGTCTGATTTAAACATCTTAATTAACGACCTGGATGATGGGGCAGGGTGCACCCTCAGCAAGTTGGTGGATGGCACCAAACAGGGAGGAGTGGCCGATGCACTAGAGTCGTGCTGCTGTCTTGAGGGACCTGGACAGGCTGGAGAAATGGGCAAAGACCTCCTGAAGTTCAGCCAGGGGAAGTGCCAAGTCCTTGTCCCTGGGGAGGAACAACCCCAGGCACCAGGACATGCTGGAGCCACCCAGCTAGGAAGCAGCTTAAAAATTATTTTTTATTAAGAAAAAAAAAGGTAATGGTTTCTGGTTTTGTGGATAAAATGCCTAAATGTGCTTATGCCCACCAATGCTCGGGACTTAAACTG
>JAVJGJ010000001.1:115629552-115651108 GCA_035590215.1 Microhierax caerulescens | reverse complement strand
GGCACCAATGCTCGGGACTTAAACTGACCTGAGTTGGGAAGACAAAGACCTCTCTAGTTGTCCAGCTTTGAGTGCCTGGGCCAGCGTACCAGCAATCTTATACTCTCGCACTAGAGGTTGAAGGCAGGACACTCCTGCCCATGGTCGCATCAAGGGTCCTTTCAGCAGCAACAAAAGTCTATAGGTGATTAGTTTTGGTTTATTTTATTGTCATCTTCAACTTCCAAGCCCTGGGGTTAAGCCAGATCTCGCTAACAGTGCAAAATAACATTAACCCCTGAATAATAATGAACAGGTAATAAAAACTAGAGTGTCCAGATAAAACAGTGAGGAAGCCAGAAACTAATGCAGATGTGGGAGCTGGACAGTTGCAGTTCAGGTTTGCTGCTGAAAGGTTGTGCAGGCTGGGGATGAGAAAGGGTGGGTGGCTGGCCGCCTGGCAACACAGCTGTGCTGCGGTACAGGGAGCACAGCTGGCTGAGGTGGCTTCACCTGATGTTAGTTTTCAGACACAAAGCAGCAAGGATTTCATGCTTAGCCACGGGATGGCACTTTCTTACAAGAAATAATAAATCTAGCACAGCTGCAGCCAGGGGCCCTCTGGTACACCCCGCCCCCCAGGAAAAAAAGTATCTCATAGAGGAAGCCTGATGGAAAAACATCAGGAAAAGGCTCACACCTTTTCAGCCATGCTGAAGTGAGGAGGATTAGAGTGTTGTCTTCCTGCTTGGAGTCAGTAAATCAGCATCTCCCTGCAGGTGTGAGTGCTTAGGCACTTGCAAGATGCTACAGCTGACAGAGGTGGTGTGGAATTACCTGCAGGGGCAGAGCTGGATTAAGTCCTGTGATCGGCTTTAGCCTAGCACAGTGGATGCAAAGCTGGGAGCAGGAAGTCAGAGGCGCACTGGAAAGGAATTAACATAAGAGGAGATGTCATACGTGGTACATGAACTCATTTAGGAAGGTAACTAAGAGGAGGTTGTTTTCCCACCTTAATTTCTGAATTAAATTGACCTTTCTGCGCACCTGGCCTTCAGGTGTGCAGAAGTGACAAGCTGGGGATGCTGTGGGCAGCACTGCTGCTGTACAGGGCATGACACACCCACAAGCAGAGAGAAAGCCAGGCGCAGTGGTGGGCAAGGTAGTTTCAACAGAATTTTGTTGTAAGTAGATGCCATTTATGTTGTACTTGGCATCCACAAATTGTAGATTATATTATCCTGATGTGATAATACCATACTGACATCCCAGCAATTTTGTCTGTATAGCTCAACAGGTATTCCTGAACAAAACATGTTTTTGCTTTCATCTGAGTGGTGGTTATAACTAGAAGTGTCTGTATTTCAGCAGAGGAATGGTGCCTGACACTTCACATGATGAACAGAAAAGGAGCAAGAGAGTACTAAAAAGAGGCAACAACAAAGATATAAAGAGTAAATTAAGTTTTTATATAGTACTGTATTAATCAGTAATAGTTTTTGATTGCCTGTGAAATGGCATGCTGACTTCAATGAGCATTGCAAGTGTACTTGTTAAGTAAACAAAATGAACTTTTTAATATTGTCTTTAAATTGATGTAAAAATAGAACTGCAGGCAGTATTGAAGTGAAAGGACATTTTACTTTTTTGTGGCTGGACCAGACACCATGAGATTATATTGTGTATATCAAACGTAAGATAGAATTAAGATAAGGTGATTCTAATAACTCTATAGCTGCCCTTTCTAAATTAAAAAAAATAAAAAATGAAAGATGTATGATATACAAAATAATGTATGCATTAAACAGCCAGATCTTTACATGATGAACATTAAGTCTTCTGACTTGCTGTATAACAGGCTTATTTCTATGGTGCCCTTATGCTGTGGTTTTTCAGGTGTTATAATAGAGTGTCAGCTTGAATCCAGTACAGCTTTGGGGAAATTCATGAGAGGGAGGGCTGTGTAACTCATGGCACTAGTGTAGCTATTTACAAGAGTGGGGGTATTAACCCTGGAGCATGTGTGAATCTGAGCCCCGGGGTTACAGTCTGCATGTCTGGGGATTTTCCCAGCTCCACAGCTCCACACTACACCTTGCTCTTCCTCCTGGATGGCTCCACCTGTGGGGTCCGGTCCCCCGCTGTGTTTCAGGACAGTGCACATGACAGCCTCACACTTCGCTGCCCCCAGGCAGGTACCTGGGGGTGAGTGGGGTGGAAACTCCCGAAGGCCGAAGGGAGCTGTGTCCAATGCCAATGCCAGAATACGGTGAAAGCAGCAGAGAGCTGCTTCCCAGCTCTGGGTGAGTCCTGTCCCAGGTATCAAACAGCACCTCAGGGTCATCTGGTAGGAAATGCTGTGTGTGAAAATGCTGTATCTATCACACAATACCAAAGCATAAAGTACTATTAGTATTTTTGTTGCTTTGTCTTCAGAGCAAATATTTGGCAAAATACTTTAAAAAAAAGGGGGGGGGGGGAAATCCCAACCAGGTGACTTTTCTTCAGAGGTTTTCCAGTAGAATTTTTCCGTTGACTTTGTGTATGCTCACACAGATGGCTATAATGAGCGATTTTATGATCAGTGCACAATTTTATAATCAACTTGTTTTTCCTGCAAGCTCTGTGTCTTTCTGTAGACTTTGTACAAATTGAAGCTTAAAGCTTCCCTTTTGTTTTCAGCATGGCTGCTCAGTCGTTCCTCAAGTTCTAAAAATACTGATCTGAGGGCGTTACTCCATTTTGAGCTTTTTCTATCACATTTTCTAGACATCCAGTTGTTTTTGACCTGTCCCAGGAGCAGAGACCTGGTGAACTACTTGGGAAGAGGCCCAGTAAAGTGAGAGCTAGGTGGTGTGTACAGGCAGCTTTTGCAGAAGGTACCAGCCTGTGTCAGTCAACACAGACACTCACCAGCCCTGCGTGAACGATGGTGGTGGCTAAAACCCTGAAACCTGGCTTGGTACCACGCTCTTCGCTGTGTTTTTCAGGTACGTTACGGATCAGCAAAGGTGAGGTTCCAGAAGAGCCATGTTTCCTCTGAAGCTGTCCCTCTGGGCGACCCCGTTCCACATCGAGTCTGGGTGTAACGCGTTCCAGCTCCACGGAGCTGCCGTGGCTCATGCAGCGTCCCCGTGGGCCTGCCTAGCTCCCGAGTGCTGGAGCCTCTTCCCCGAGGACGAGCGCCCTTCCCCGTGGGGAGCCCCAGCGGGGCCGGGGGTGGGCGGCGAGGCCGCCCCTCGCTCCCCCCGGGCCCGGCGCCTCAACAGCCGCCAACGGCCTCTGCACCGCCCTGTGACGTCACCGCTACGGGAGGCGAGAGGAGCGCGGCAGCGCGCATGCGTGTAGGGCGCGGGGCGGGGCGTGCCGCGATTGGCCCGCGGCCGTGACGTGGCGCGGCAGGCGGAAGTGAGGGGGCCGCGGCCATGTTACGGCAGGTGAGGCGGCCCCCGCCGGGCGGGGTCAGGGGGCAGCGCGGGGGGCCGGGGCCTGGGGCCGCCGCACCGGGGGAGCGGGGACGGTAGGTGCTGCCGGCCTGCAGCCCCGGGGCTGCGCGCTGGGAACCGCTCCGGAATCGGTTAACCGCCCGGGGGAGGCGTTGGGGGCCGGGGCAGGTGAGTGTTCTGGCGGGGAAGGCCCCTGGGGCAGGGCTGGGCTCAGGGGAGACGTTCCCAGGGTGAGGGTTGGTGTCACGCTCCTGTAAGGTCTGTGACCGAGACCGGCCTGCCTGTGACAGTGATAATTCTGTTCCCGTCGCCAGTATCTGCACTGAGATATATGTGCGTGTGTCCGTGTGTGTCTTGCCTGACGTAGGAACAGCTTTTGTGGCAGGTAATGGGTTCTCTGGGAGGAATGATGAGTAAAGCACCCGAGGCAAGGCTGTGCAGTTAACTGCCTGGGTGCAGCGAGGATCCTTGGACTTACAGCGTGAGTTTATGTAGTTTTGAGAAAGCACAAATCAAAACATATTGCACGTTTTGCTTTGTATGTGGTTGAATCTTCACATTTATTCCAAATTTACTTTGATTTTAAGGTGTAGCTGTAACATTCTGGGTAATCAAAACCGTCCCTGCTTGAAGCTGAAAATGGATTCTGTTTTCTCATGTAGCTTTTTGCATCTGTTCCCCGCTTTAGGACAGCAGTGATGACATTGAAGATGTGTCTCTCTTTGATGCAGATGATGATGCATCCAGGAGATCAAAAAAGTCAAAAATAAGGTCAGTGGCCATAGAGAGAGTTTCTAGATTAGTTCTGGGCAGAAGCATGAGAAAGAAGGAACTGTTCAAAACATGTAATGGCAAATACCTTCTTTATTTGGAAGTAATGGAGGGTAATTTCTGGATGACTGGGAGCACCGTTTCCAGAAGCTCAGTTGGAATTCGTAGACCTGTGCCTTAATGCTTCTGGGTGCCCCATGTTTAATATGTGTTTGTGTTCCTGCAAGTAAGGAATCTACACTGATACAATGACTCTTTAACAGGAGGTTCTCACTGTGTCGAGCACTGGTGTGGGCTAGTCTGTTGTCCCTTCCTCAGCCTTTGTTCTTGAATATGTTTTGTCCTGCCCTGCTGTCTGCTGTGTCCTGGTATAGCTAGCCCAGCCACCTCCTTCTGCCCAAACTCCTGCCCCACAGCAGTGTCCATACCCACGTGCTGTGCTGACCTCAGCTCAGTACTGCGTGTTTCTGACCTGGTAGCTGTAGAAATCAGAAAAAAGGGCAAGTCTGCTGTGTTGAGAAATACCATTTTTCCTTCGGAGGTATTTCCTCTGCCAGAATCTTTTAAAACTTATCCCATAAAAACTGTCTTACGTTGAACACTAGGTAAAATCCCCTGTCCCCTTCCACCCCAAATTCTGTCTGCCTATGGGATATCACTGCATGTGGAATGTGTCTTCCTTATGATGAGCTTATAGTCAGTTTATTTCCCATATTTTCAGAAGTCATTACACACTGGGTTGATGTTACGATGCTGATCCTTATTCTGTGAGTTGGTGGGAGATCATGTGGCAGTGTCATTTCTCTGAAATTGCTTAGTGTCTTGTCTGAAAGAGCTGTGACTGTACTGTACTTCATTCCAGGCATCCAGTGGCATCATTTTTCCACTTGTTCTTCCGAGTCAGTGCGATAGTTGTCTATCTGCTCTGTGAGCTCTTAACTAGCAGCTTTATTGCCTGCATGGTGACTATTATCCTCCTCTTGTCATGTGACTTTTGGGCTGTAAAGGTAAGTTCCTCTTACGCTTTTATTATCTTCGTCTTACTGTATAGGAATAATTGAACAGGGATATTCATGTCACAAGAAAAGTAACTTCTTCGTGCCTTTGCCACAAAATGATATCCAGATACCCTCAAGTACTGTGATGTATTGCAGAGCGTTATGAAATAACTCTTAAATCTTCGTGTACTTAGTTTCTTTTGAAAATCAAATGGAGGACATATATGTTAAGCTTTCTTTTAGCACAGGCTTTCTTATCAGATCACTTTCAAATCACCAGAAGTATGCCTCACAGTAAATTAGTGTTGTACTGGACATATTAGAAAATAGATTGTTGTGGACAAAAGAGCCTTGTAATCTGGTTTTCCCAAGTGTAAGGCAAATGAGCACCATTGACAGTAGCAACCCAAACAACTGAACTTTGGCAAATGGTTTCTTTTAGCAGAAGATATAAAGCTCATCACTTTTCTTTTATTTCAGAATGTCACAGGGCGACTGATGGTTGGCCTTCGTTGGTGGAACCAGGTGGATGATGATGGTAGAAGTCACTGGATATTTGAAGCCAGGAAGGTATATTTCTTTTTTTTTTTTTCTTTTCATTGTTTCTGTTTTATGAAACCCCTATTAATTCACAGTTATGCTTGTGATGATAGATTGCACAAGGTAGACATTTACTTCCAGCCACAGATCTGTAACCATGGGCTTGTTTCATGTAGGCTGCTGAGTGAACTTTTTTTATTGTTGAATTGTTTAAAAAGTCTCATGATGTATTGATGTGGCTTAATATAAGTAACTTAAAAGTTCCACATAAAATGCAATAAAGGTTCTTATGTCACACCAGTAATCTGCAAGTTTTCTGGTGAGAACTTGGAACAGGTGATGTAGGTTTTATCTCCTATAGAAAACTATTGGAAGTAGGAAGAAATGTATAGCGTTCATAATGGCTGTTGCTTTGCCTTTGTGTTCATGGTGCCTACTGCTACCTCTCTAGCATCCCATCTGTCAGGCATCTCACACCATGTCACGTTTACCCTTTCAGTCCTTACCTCTGTATGGAGCTAATGGCATGCAAATCTGGAGGGAGGTAAAGATCATTCATTTCCTTGATCCCATGTGCCCTCTGCACTGGTGTAGGGACTTGAACCTAAACCTTTCTTCAGCTGAGTTTGTTCACTCACTACAAGCACATTCTTTCTCAAAACTGTGCTAGTTTAGAAAAGTTAAAACATACTGGGGAAGAGAAAGAGAGGTAGCTGAATTGCTGTAAATTTACCTGTAAGTTGTTAACCCCAACCCAGATGTTTTAATTTACAGGAAGAAGTGAGTGTTTGCTTGGGATCTTCTGCTCTATAAAGACCTTATGAAATCAGTAGTGTGATGTGAATGAGATATCTGCATGTGTGAAGAAAAAACTACCCTACTTTGATGCCTAAGATTATCAGTATTTAGTTCTGCCAGTGCTAGGATTGGTGAAACTCTGGTTGTCTGTGCAGTGATTTGGAGGTAGAAAAACATTACCTGTTTGGCTCTTTATAAGCTTTGTAACTGAACCATGCAGTAAATGTCATGTTTCCCAAACCTCACCTTTTAGCCCCAAGCATTTCAAGAGTATTTGTTGCAGTTGCCTCCACGGTTTCTGATAGAAAGTTGACAAAAGGGTCTCTTGAATGGAAATATCTTCTGTTGCAGAAAGATCTGTGTGATGTAGAAACTGATCTTGAAAGCACTCAGTACTGTTGTGTGGAGGCAAAAAACAGGGGGCTTGTAGATTCTAGACTGTTTTTAATGACAATGTGATCTATACGATGGAGCAGCCTGTTAATCTCCATTTCCTTTCTGTTTCTAGGTATCAGTGCAAGGGAGTAAAGCCTCATCAGAAGCAGAGTCCCGAATTTTCTGGTTAGGTCTAATTACCTGTCCCATGATCTGGGTGATATTTGCTTTCAGCGCTCTCTTTTCTTTCAAAGTGAAATGGCTGGTGAGTTGACTCCTTCAATCAGAAATAGATCTTGCACATTACAAGTAAGGCAGTGTAAATTAGTGACTTTCCTTTCTTGTGTCTTAGGCAGTGGTTGTGATGGGAGTGGTGCTTCAGGGAGCCAACCTTTATGGTTATATCAGGTGTAAAGTTGGCAGTAGAAAGAACTTGACGAGCATGGCCACCAGCTATCTTGGAAAGCAGTTCTTGCGGCAGGTAAGATTCCCAGGGTTTTGGAAACCCTCCGGTCATACTGCTTTCTGTCCCTAATCCTCCTTCCTGCCTAGACATGAAAGGAAAAGCTGAAAAAGTATTCAGAGTTCTGCAGTGGGACCCTTCACACCTTACTTCCTTGTGAAATTGAGCCTTTTTAATTCTTTTAAAGTCACAAAATTAAATTCCTTTAATTTAAGCCAAAATTTAAATTAAATTCCTTTAATTTAAGTCACAGAGTAACTTGCTAATTATTAGCATCAAGTCCCATTTGCAGTGTCTTGTGAGCTCATATTACTTGCTGGTGCCATGGACAAGTGCCAGAGAAGTTACTGGGATATGGTTGGTGTATTGGAAATAGGGAACATGGTGAATGTGGTCACAGAATAAAATAGCTTTTGATAAACTCTGCTGCTCTTGGATAACACATAGTTAAATTACTCCTTAGGTCAGACTGCTTCCTCTTCAGGTTGTACTAGCCACAAAACCATGCATCTGGAGGGATGTTGCGTTGGTCCTTGTGCGTTAGTGCACAGCTGCAGCATGCATGGCTCTTAGCCAAAAGGGCTGCCACTGCCTCTTACATTTTTTTCACTTCCAGCCAGCTCTTCTCAACAGTCTCTTTCTGCTCCACTACTGGGTTTTCTTCCTTCCATAGGTCCCTGCAGCAGGAGGCACAGCTGGCCCTCCTTCTGCTTCCAGGCTGTTATTTAGCTCTGCTTTTACTTTGTTTCTTGACTGTGTTACACAGACAGCTCTGGGGGCAGGTGGTTTGGCTGCCACAGGTTCACAAATGTTCGCTGGAAGCTCAAACATTGATAAACCTTTCTTGGCTATCTGTGCTGCAGTTTCCTTGTCTGTGGCTTGCTTTGCTTCTGAATGCTTTTACCACTGCAGTGGTTAGCCAGAGGCCCAGTCCAGTCTTGACCTCTGGCAGAAACTAATGTCTTGCCCAAGAATCATGGCAGTGAGTCACAGGGTTCTCTGGTACTCCTTTTATTATTCTTTTTTTTTTTTTTTTTTTTTTTTTTCTTTTCTGCCTTCTGCAGACTGTGGCTAAAGAGGACCAAACAGCATCCTGAGTGGTGGAAGCCTCAAGCCAGACCTGATTCACAGTAGGGAACAACAGAGAATGTTGCTCTGACCATGAGATTTGGGAGCTGCATACATGAGGTGTGAATTAAAAGTAGTAAATAAATTGTGCAAGACTTCAGGTTAACACTCCTAGCAACTTATATTCGATTTTCTACTAGCAGTTTGTGTTTAAGTCCTTTATTTAGTTTGATTAATTAGAATTAATTTGCCTAAACTTCAAACTAAAAAATATCCTAGGTGGCTATCATACAGGTTTAGAACTACCGGATGAATTAAGAGAAAATTGCTGGACATCCTTCTTCAGAAAAAACCATGCACAAGCTGAGCCTTCTTTTACCCAAGAATTTCCCAACTCTTCCAGCAGTTGATGCCTCACATAGTTTCGGTTGTGGATGTTGTACGTTTTGTTCTTGGAGGTTGTTGCTGCTTCTGTTACAGAGTTTAGATAGCACTCTTTTTGGCTCCGCATCTCTCTGATTCTGTGACTTGAATGGCACTGAGGTGGGCATGGTGAAGAACATCTAAAGGAAGTGTTGCTGTTGGCTTAGTGGGAAGATAATTGGAGTCTTGTGGAAACTGCAGAAAGTGACTTCTGAGCAGCTCCGGTCTTTTATTTATCTGAAGCATTCTTAGAGGTCTCAGTAACATCTTAAACCCCTGGATTTATGGGAAATCCCTCTGCCACCTGTAGGTCTGTGTCTGGAGAGTGTAGTAAGAGTAAAACCAGGTTTTGGGGAAGGTTGCACACACAGCTTCAGAAACAGAGCAAATCTGGGAGCAGGTGCTGCCTGACTAATGCTGTTGAAGCAATGCCATCTGGTGTTGTGTTGGCGCTGCCTTTGGTACTACGGGTCTTGTTCTCTGGCCAGGAGGGTGTAGGGTGAGTGATCTGCTGTTTCCTCACTGGCCCCTCTGCAGTTTTTATGTTTTAAGTTTCTTGAATCCATGCAGTATGCTGTCCTTAAGCTGTGCTCCCCCAGGGGTCTGCAGGCTGGAAAAAAAGCCTTTTGTAGGATTGTGAAATGTTGGCTTGCAGTGCGTTCACTTAGGTGGCAAAGTGGTATGTTTTGTGTGAAAAGCTGTATGAAAATGGGTCGATTCCTTCTTGTCATGTGATTCTGTTCAAGGCAGATTGTGCTTTCTCAGTGGTGGATGTTGTAAAGTTCAGATGAGGCATTATAAATTAAGAATGTGGTTTCTTTTTGAGTAATGGGTATTGTAAATTGTGGAATTGCATTAACATGGTTTCTCTCCCTGTACTGTAGCAATACTTGGGAGCTGTACATTTTAACTCTTTGGATTGATACCTTCCTTTTGTAAATATGTATTTATAAAATCTTGAAATTAAAACAATGCTTTGTTTAACCAGACCACATATCCCTTCTATGATTCATGGTTGAGCTTTATTATTTATACATCATGTTCTTGTAATGTAGTTTTAACAGGGATTACTTGTCACGTTAAACGGTGCTGTTGAGCAATCTCCGGCAAAATTCCTTCCACCCAGGGGCTTTCAATGGTTTTCCCTGTGCAAATGCTTTCTTCTTAAGGATGCTGGAGCTATTACCACACAGAGCTGGAGTAATTGTCACCCTGTGAGGCTCAGCTAGAGTGGCTAAGGTGCTGCTTCTGAGGGCACTGGTAGTGCTCCTCTGCCCGTTCCTGGCTCGCCCCTGGCAGGTGGCAGTGTGCTACCATAAATGCTCGGGAACTTCTAGTCTTCATTCACATGGAAGGGGTGATTTATTTCTAAGGAACTGATGTAAACAGGCAAAATGAAACCAATCACTGAAGTGGGGGTGCTTTTGCAGCCACGCGGGGATACGCAAGTGCTGTATCTGGCCTGTATGGTGCGATGGAATGGGAATCCTTTCTGCTCCAGCCCAGGATCCCTGCTGGACACTGCTGTCAGAGGGATGCCCCTGACTCCAGCACAGCTGCAGCCACGAGGTAGTTGTTTTAAAATGTGTTGAAAGTTTTGGACTTAACGTTTATTCTTCTGCTGCCAAAGCTCCCCCCAAACTTCTGGAAAATAAGAGTGTGCTTTTCTGGAAGTTGCAGTTTATTTAATCAAAGACAGAGTCATTTATTAGTATGTACCATTAAATATAGCCCTCTGGGTTATTTTTAGCCTCTTGGCAAGCATTTAGTCTTTTGGCTTCTGTGAAGCTGGCATTTTATTGCGTTTCTCCACAGGGTGGATCAGAACCAAATTTCTTATCAGTGCTCTGATTGGGTGTGAGTCTTGTTTGATTTTTACTCACTATGTGCTGGGGTTTCCTGTGAAGCAGGAAGTGGGAGTTGCTGCAGAATGGGGAAATTCTCTGAATGTGGTTTTTTTTTTGACAATCCTCAGGAATCACACTAAGCCAGTTTTTTGAGGATTAGCTGTGTAATGGTGTCTCCACCTAAGACCTCCACGCCTGGGTGGTGGCTGAACTTTCAGGGTTTACAGAAGCAGAAATATTCGAAGATCAATAATTATAAAATACTAAGTACACCTCAGATGTTCCAGGCATAGCTGAAAGGTGGGCTTGAAATCATCCTTTTTTACAGGCAGAACCATTTTGAGTCCTTGGAGCGTAGTATCTTGGGCCAGCGAGGAGTTGGCTACAGAGCTGGGGACAGAATGGGCCCTGGGATACACTTGCTGTCTGCTTTGGGGTGTGTGAGGCCTCATCCTTCCTGTGTGTCCTAGGGATGAGCTCTTTGCTCATCTGTTGCTCTTTGGCCACAGCAGGGACCTGTCCCCTCCTGCTGCCACAAACCAGCCTTGGTTTGTCCTTGCACACCGTGGCACCTTGCTGTGCAACCAGCTGGGTGCTGGAGTTCCCAGGGAACGCGCCTGATTTCAGGGACAGAAGCAATGCTTTTTCTGCCTCTGTGCTTTAACACCTTACCGTGATGCATCTGGGTATTCTCAAAACACAAAAGCTTTACAGGCAGTTCTGCCCTGTCCAATGTGCCTCCCCATCCCTCTGTGCTACCCACTGCCCTGGGGGAGAGCCAGAGGGAAGAGCGAAAGATTGATGCTGAGCGTGCACGGGCAACCTGGCCCTGGGCATTTGGAGCCTGCCAGTCTTTTCCTTTACATATATCCTGGAGTCTTGCCAGGTCCAAAGGGCTGTGGGGACAGACTCTTGTAATTGTAGTTGCTTGGCAGAGGGCCATGGTCAGCCCTGCTCACACGGTACAGGACATCCCAGCTGGTATTTCCTAAACAAAAAGCTGCACTGTCTAATGGGGAGTGACCTTTGGGAAGACCAAAGGGAGCAGCACTGGAGGTGAGGAGGGTGGGTGCTGGCCAAGAACCAGCGCTGCTTCCAGGGCTCCTGGCAGGAAGGCGTTTCATGCTTCCCTCCTCCTTTACTGTGCAAGCAGCCTCAGCTTGGGGGCAGGAGTCCCTTCCCACCCTGCAAACCCACAGCAAAACCAAGAGCCTCCCTGCTGCCCTGATAAGACAGGCGAAGGGCAGGAAGAAAGGAAATGCTATTTCTGTTTCACCGATAGCAGCATTTTTATACCACAGAGGACATGTGGGTCCATCATTATCTGCCTGTGCGTGCCAAAAGAAACTGGGTGTTGAACGCGATTCCAGTGCCTTCGTATTCTCTCTGGTGCCAGCATGTGGCTCAGGGCAGCTGACACCGGGGATGTGCTGCGCTGGTTTCCGCCACTCAGCCGCAGGCTGCAGCGCTTGGCTGCTTGAATTTCACTCCTGTTTCTCAGCAGGAGGCATTGCATTTGGGTACTGCTGTGGGGACAGCCTCTTCCTTGGCTATTTGGGTACTGCTGTGGGGACAGCCTCTTCCTTGGCTGGCAGCAGGTAATGTGTGCCCCTGGCTGTGTCATGAAGCTGCAAGAATACTTCTCTGGGTCAGACTGAACCCATCAAACCTGAGATTTGTCTTGAGCAGTAGCTATTTTCATGTGCCTCACAGCCATGCTTCCAGGAACATCTTTTGTACCTCCACAGGTTTGTGGCTCCCTCTGTGTTACCTGATGGATTTTGCTGCCATGAATTTGACTGATTCCTTTCTGAGCCCACACAGATTTCTAGTGTTTGCAGTGTCCTGCAGCAGGGAGCTCCACAGATTAACATAGGCCGTGGAAAGGTGCTTCACATCTTGTTTGTGTGGAACCTGCCTCCAATTTAATTTGGTGCCCATCTGGGTAAGGTAAGGGAAGGCCAGGTGTGTTCTGTGTTTGCCACTGTACATGACAGAGACGCTGGGTTTTGCATTAAACATGGGGTTTGAAATCCCCAGACAGACTTAAACTACTGTTGGGATCCTGCTGGATCAGCTCGCTGAAGATCCAGCTTTCCCCTCTCAAAAGCCACCAGCTCACACTACAGTGCCAGAAGTACTTAGCATCCTCTAGGGACAGGGATTACCGTTTGCCAGGACGTGTCCTGGTAACATAAGTTTTATTGGGGTAAAGATGTCCAGGAGGATGTTGTGGTTTCATGTCTAAGGGGACCTTTCTAAGGAGGCGGTTGAGCAGTTGAACTGCAAAGAGAAGATTTAGGATGTTGGGGGATGTGGGGTTCTTACCTCTTCCAAGTATCTTTGCTTCTTTTCTTACCCCGGTAGGGCTAAGGATGGCTCAAATGCTCTGCAAGGACTGGAGGGTGCTTTGATGCCTGACAGAAAGCGAGACTGAGGAGGAACAAGCAGACCTGAGGCTGAGACACTATTTTTAATGCATTTACATGTTCTGGGCTAATCCCAGCTCAGTGCCTGATCCTCTACTGGGGCAAGCAATGCAAGGATACACACGGTTTTCCAATGATACTCAGAAGGGCTGGCAGGGGTTGTCCCCATTTCTCAAGAAACATGACAAGGAGCAAAATAACTGCGAGTGCACCAAGCCTTGCAGGGCTGGGCCAGGGCTGAGCAGTCCTGTTGTGGGGCAGGAGCCAGCCCTGGGGAGGCAGTGAGGCAGCATGAGACAAGACAGGGTGTTTCCTACAGCTGACAGGCTGTGACTTGCCAGGTGTGATGGCAAAGGACAGGAGTGACCCTGGGGTGAGGACCACCCAGGGACATGGCTGCCGGCCCCTGTGCTGCCCAGCATTCACAGCATGAAATGAATCCTGGGGTGACTGCAGGCACCCTATCCCTGCAGCATTGTCCTCGCATGGGTGCCCTGTTTGCACTCAGAATTAGGCACCTCTTTGAGTCTAGACTCAGCTTCCTGGGGGAAGCTTTTTAGCAGGAAGGTTTCCCTACAGCAGCAGGTTCCTGCAGGCTCAGTTGCAAAGCCCTGCGTGCCTGGGGTTGCAATTGTTAACGATGCACTAGTGAAATGAAAGAGCAGGGTCTCTGCTAGGCATGTTCTATGCTGCTGGACAGCAGCATCTCCTGAGGCAGGTCTGTGGGGGCTGTGCACCCCCAGTTCAAATTATCGGAAAAAGTTCATTTTGACTTTCCTAAAGACAGGATACTACAGCAGACTCTGGGCTTTTAGAGCATAGTGAAGCATCTAATGAGCAGCTTTTATATCTGCACGTAAAAGCAGAAGGGTTTTTCTGTGTTGTCCTGCCTCCTTTCTGTTTATATGTGAAGCCTGCACACTTCAGGGGCCAGCAGGCAGTGTGCCAGAGCAAGCCTGCGATCCCCAGCCGGTGGGTACGGCTTACATCCCAGAGGTTTCTGGAGCCCCAGAGATGAGCGGAGGATGGTTGGATTTCCCTCTAATGGAGCCTAGGTAGGGAAGCGTCTCACTTTTCTAAGGGATATTTAAAGAGGAAAAGAAGAATACCAGTATTTAAAGCACAGAAAGCAAACCATAGTGTAGTGTAAGGTAGAAGTGGGCAGCAGAGATGATTTTAGGCAGGGAAGCTGAGGGCCGTGAGGTATAGGCTGTGGAGCTATAGCCCTCTAAGGTCATATCATGCTACTGAATTATTTTTTTGCACAGGTGAACTATATCTACTTCACGCAGCTGCACTTGTTCATGCTAAAATGGCTGCTTTGGGTCAGGCCAAAGGTCACTAACTCAAAATCCAGTTTATGACCTTGCTTTGTGACGCTGATGCTAAGGAAATGGTGATGTAAAATAATAATGCCCCTCTGGCACCTGTGTCAAGTTTGACAGTCTGTGGAGTAGGATCTCAAAGGCTGTATCTGCATCGTAATTTCTAACAGCTATGAACTTGTCCCAGGACTTACTGGCATGTGAACCCTCCCACAGCAATGAAATTAATATAGAAATGACGTGTTCCTAGGGAACCCCTTGGGTGACCTTCCCCAGGTATGAAAAGTCCCATTTTATTCCAATACTTTCTAGGAATTTTTTCATAAACTATTAATTTGTAAATTATCCAATTTACGGCTGTTAATGCCAGATCATCTCATGTCCCAGCTGCTTGCTACGCATTTCAAAGAGCTTTAATATTTGCCAGGTGGGACTTCCCTTGGCAAAAGCCATGTTGATGCTTTTCAGCTGTTTCTTCTCTCTGTGAATCCTGGTCTGTAGAAGTCTGAATGGTTTACTCAGTGTAGGCATTGGATTTTCTGGTCTGTTGTTCCCCATATTCTTCCCAGAATCCTTAAAAAACCCTCAAAACCCCTGTGTCACACTTGCCACCTTCCACCCATCTGGCACCAGGAGAAGCAGTTGGTTTGTCTGGGGATTAGTGGCTCAGCGGGTTCATCCCTGAGCCCTTTGGACTCCTCCTGGAAACCTCCTCAGCTGCTGAGTTATTCCTCTTCATGTTGCCAGCTTGTGCAAACCTCCTCCTATTTAATTCATTTTGGGCAAGTTCTTTAGATTTTTTTTTTTTCAATCACAAGGCAATGTGTAAACAACTCCATAGTAACCACTGGAGTACATGAGTCATTTAGCTTTTCTGCCAGAGGACATACTCACTTGCTTTTGCCTACTGTAATGTTTCCAGATTAAAGGAGGCTTTAGTTGTTGAGACAGTTACTCACGGTTTCCTACTGCGTGTACTGATGTTGAGACTAGCGCTTTTTGATGGTTTGTATGATTTCTCCCCCATTAGACAGATCCCTACGGGTTCTTCTGTGGGACCTTCCACGCTTGTTGTCTGTCCCCTCAGCTGTAAGGTTTAAAGTTCCATATAGGTTTCTTTTAACTAGTAGCTGGATTATGTTTTGCTTTTGTTGGAGCCCTCCCTCGCATCTGGACCCCGTTTTGGAAGGAATTTGAGTAGTGCACCAAAACTGCCTCTGGTCTCAGGAACTTCCACACCCGCTTCCCAGGAACCAAGTGCCCACCAGGCTGGAGGTGCCCAAACCCACCTGCGGGCAGAGGTCCCAACTCAAAACCTCACCTAAAATCTCTTCAGATGAATTAAAAACTAAGCATGCTTTTGCACAGCTCTTGGGTATGTCAGCCCTTGATTTCTCATGTTTTAAGTGGCAGGATTGTGCCTAGAGGTTTGGGTTAATTAGGATCTGGACTGGAGAGAGAAGGGGGTGGGGACTTTGCTTGGGTCCTGCACCATCCCTAGCTCAGAGACCCAATCTCGTAGGTGGGAGCTGGTGGGTAGCTGTGGCAGGAGAGCAGCACGGATCTGGTTGCAGGGTGGGGGATCTGGCACTGACACCATCAGGCATCAGGAGCCACAAACGGGTTGATCCCCTGGAGGTCTTCTGCAGCTGCTGCAAGTGGGACACCCCAAATCCTTCTGCTCCCAGCTGCTGTAAGAGGGGGACACCCCAAATCCTGCTGCTCCTAGCTGCTGCAAGTGGGACACCCCAAATCCTGCTGCTCCCAGCTGCGGCAAGAGTGGGACACCCCAAATCCTGCTGCTCCCAGCTGCTGCAAGAGTGGGACTCCCCAAATCCTGCTGCTCCCAGCTGCTGCAAGAGTGGGACTCCCCAAATCCTGCTGCTCCCAGCTGCTGCAAGAGCGACTGCAGCAGGAGGGGAGGGAAAGGAAAGGCAGCGTCTCTAACAACCCAGTGGGATTTTTCTCTGTCTGTGGCAGGGTGGGGAGTGCAGCATCCCCTGGCGCTACCGGACTGGGCAGCTTTTAGGGGACATCTAGGGGACAGTAAAACTAGCCTTTTCATTAGCACCTGGCCACTGATCTCCTGGGCAAAACCTTTTAATCCTCCACGGCCCTTGTGTTTGAAGGACAGCATCAGCAAACATCTGGAGTGGCACCGCTGAGCTGATCCTGCCATCGGGTCCCTCCAGCCCAGGCAGCCTGCCTGTGTGGTGCAGACTTCATCCATCGCCCATCTAAGCTCGTACGGCGGCAGAGGGAGCTCTTACGCTTTTTTTTTTTAATTAATTATTTAAATTTTACCCAAAAAAAGGAAGCAAACAAAGTTTTCTGGAAGGTCGTGTTGGAAACGCCTCCGAGGATCAATCCTGCGATGTGAGAAGTGCCAGGAGCAACCTGCCAGCCCAGCACATCCCGTGCGAGTGTGGGACTGCAGTGGGAAGGGTGTCACCTCCCCGGGTGTCACCTCCCCGGGTGTCACCTCCCCGGGTGTCACCTCCCCGGGTGTCACCCCTGGCCGTGGCTGCTAGTCCTCTGCACCTCACAGAGGGGTGACAAAGAGGAAAACAATAGCCAAACCCACCTCTCCTTCCGTTAGTGGTCCCCTGAGCTTGCTGGGGATATAATGGGAACATGATTTCATTGCCCTGATGTTACAGGGTGGTATGAGCAACCACTTGAGTTGGAAAAAGTAAGTAAAAAGCAAAAGCTGCTTGTGTGTGTGATCGGCTGACTGGGTTGCCTCCTCAAACAGACCTGGGACTGTATCGATTTTGGGAAATAAACTCTGATTTAAATAAACGCTTCCTAGGAGGCGATTCAGCCCTGCACCCAGCAGCAGGTGCTTGTGTGTCGGGGGACACTTTGCACCCCGCTGCACCCCCGTGGGTCCAGCACCCCTCCCTGGGGCACAGGCTTGGTGTTGCTGGAGTGGTGCTGTGGTGTGCACTGGGTTTGGGGTGTAGGCACAGACATCCCTGCCAGCCCCCGCTCCTGGTTCGTTAGCTTGGAGCATAGCCCCTTGCTCCTCACCCTGGGGATCATCCTATTTTTAAGTATCATGGTGGGGATTTGAGTTGGGGTCCCTAAAGCTAAGCAGAGCTGCACCACAGCGGCCAGGGTTCAGCACTCTGGCACCCATCAAGGTTAGCCAAGATAAACCCTCTTGGCTTAGTTTTGCTCCCAGAAACCAGAAGGGAATTTTAGCATCAGTTTTAATGAGAGCTGCCAGGTTTAATTGCTGGACACAATAAAAATCATATCTACTGCTTCCAGGCTCAACCACCTATCGTCAGTGCTTTGAAGCAGCAGCTAAATGCTTTCCCTGCCGTTAAAATGATGATATTTTGGGGGGACAGGACACAGGGGACAGGACAACCTGACGCCAGTGGCTGCCAGGTCACAGCCCCCAGACCAGGAAAGTGCAGCAGCATTGTGTGGGTGCACTTAACCTGGTCCAGTACAAAGCAAAACAGATCAACCCCCATCTCGTTTGTGGTTATGGTTGATTCCGCTGTATTTCACATGGGTGGGGATGGGGAAGGTGGTCCCATGGTCCACGAAAGGGGGGTGATTAGCGGTAGTGAAGAGCCAGGGCAGCATCTCACCCCTCACAGCCCATTCTGTGTGTCAGCTCCCTGCTGTGGTGATGCTGCAGGGTGCAATGCTGCTCCCCAACACATCTGTCCCATTTCAGTGGCTTTCCTCAGCTAACAACGTTGGGGCTGTGGTGCCTTTTTGCAGCACAGCCCTGAGCCCAGGTTCTCAGAGTCCTTGGGAAGGTCCTGGAGAAGGACCCAGCTCCCTCGGGTCCTCCCGCTTACAGCACTGCGTCTGGCTGGTTTTGGTGGTGGGTGAGGAAAATGTCACCTCCTCAGTGACATTTCAGTGCAGAGCCACCACTCATCAGGTCTGCATATCCCCCTGCCACGGTCGGTTCCTACCCATCCATTGATTCCCAAATCCATCATGACCTGGGTTTGTGGTTGCTCCTCACCCCTCGTGCTCCAGACAAACCGGTCCCACTACTCGGGTGGTCTCACCAAGAGATGTCAAGTACAAAATTCCCCAGTATAATTTTTGGCAACGTCAAAGTTTCTGGCTTCAGATATATCAACAGGACTTGTCATTACATTTAGCTGCTTTCCCCTGCCCTCACTCTCACAAGACCTTGAAGGGCTCTGACATGATTTTAGAACACCCACAAAACAACCAACCTGTTATCCAGGCCTGGGATTTCATTTTCACAAGGTGAGACAGCACTCTGGCCTCACCCAGCTGACATCCCCATCCCTGCAGAGCTCTGCAGCACCCTCATCCTCACCCTCATCTTCATCCACCAGCATGGCAAACACCATGACCCACACATGTCCTGTGGCTGCTGCTCTCCCAGGTCTCTCTCCAGACGTGGGGCCACATGTCGGGTGGGTGTGTAACGCAGGGGTTGGGCTCTGTAGGGTTTGGGGGTTTATATATATATATTTTTTTTTTTTTTTAATTTTTTTTTTTCTTAAAAGTAGCGAGAAATTATTTCCTCTCCCCTGTTGCCATCACCACATGTGGGTGACTGTGGATACCACCACTAATTAAAGAAGTGGCAGTCTGCCCTCCCCCACCACTACAGCTATCTATGAGGGCGAACCCCAGATTCTTGGTCTTCAACCCCAAGTTTGAGGTCTCTTTTTTTTTTTTTTTTTTAGCAAGTGTGATGCAATATTAGAGGACTTTGCAAGCTTTCCATCCCATTTATGTCAGTGCCACGGGCAGCTTGGTGGCCTTGCTGAGCACTAACGATACCGGGTGTTTGCACTGATGTTTCGTGGAGCCTTGGGGACGGGACTGGAGCCACCCAGGAGCTGTGGCAGGTGAGCAGGGAAGGAGCTGCAGTCTCTGGGCTGGGCTGATGGACTTGCTGCCGTAGATCTAAGGTGTCTGGAGAGGAGCCTGGGACTTTCTCTGTCCAGGATCCCTGTGTGCTGGGGTCCCCACTATCATATCTGCACCAGCACCTTGACCACCAGGTGATGAGCATCAGGGACAGCCCCCAGCTTACAGCTGCTTTAGCTGCTGCAGGCACTGAGGTGGAAACCGCAGAGGAGGCTGAGTCCTGGAGCTCAGTGGACACGTCCCACAGGACAGCCTGCAGGGTCGTGGGACAGCACTGGCTGAAGAAAGGGAATTATTTCCCTCCTCAGAGCTAAAGGAAGGCTCTCCTGTGCCCAGATTTTCAGTGCTTCTAGGCGCTGCGGTAATGCCTTCCAGCCCCAGCCCTGTACCATGCACATGGGCATCCCACAGGCACTGGAAGATGGCTCAGAGAAGAAAGTGATTCTTGATTACTTGGGCAGGAGGAAGGAGCCCTACAAGGACTGCAGTTCATGGGACTTTCTTTTTTCAATGTTGGTTTGTATTCTCATCAAAAATTCAGACTTGCTTTCCCCAGGGTTCTTGTTCTTGGAAATAGGTGACT
The DNA here is from genome assembly GCA_035590215.1 of Microhierax caerulescens. NCBI lineage: Eukaryota > Metazoa > Chordata > Aves > Falconiformes > Falconidae > Microhierax > Microhierax caerulescens. The sequence goes on along the minus strand of JAVJGJ010000001.1, from coordinate 115,631,176 downwards.
TCATGGGTTGACAAGAACCAGGGGGGCTTTCCCTCTAGAACTGGCAATGACTAGAGAGCTCAGGCATGTCCCCCCCTGCCTGCCTCCCCCAAAACACTGGCAGCAGCAGGTATTCTCTGCTCGAAGCCTGATTCCCCCTGGTGAGGGAATAGTGCAGCAGCCAGTTACCCAGCCCTTTACCCTCAGCTGAGTGAGATCCTTTCATACGGGTAAATCGGAGCCCCATGCCAGAGCCAAACACACCACGGTACTGAGCCCTTGCAATCAAAAGTGTCTCAAGCATAAAACTCACCTAGCTGAACTATAAATCAGGCCTCTGCTTCCAGGCAAACCAAGCTTGCATACTTACGATCCTTGCTTAATCACTTTGTGTTAAGGACATCTTAAAATGAATGGACTCAAGTTTAAAAATCCATTAAAACCGAGAGCCTAAATGACTAAGGGAGGATCTTATATCTGCATCCAAGTTTGCAAGTGAATATGGGCATTTGTAGGAAGAGCAGTCATCCTCCAAATATTTATGAATAAAAAAAAAAAAAAAAAAAGCCCAGGCAGGGAATGACTAATGGGAATGGGCAGGAATGGGCTGATCCATGGAAGTGCCCAGACGAGGAGCCTGCAAGGAGTTGGGCTGTAGCTGCCTGGCAGTACCTTGACCTATGCAAATCTTGTTGGGTGAAGGCAGATTTCTTTGGAAATAAAAATTTTCCTGCTTTCTGATGGCCCTCTGCCAACAGAAGACCTCGAAGAGGAAAGCGTGCAGCAGCATGGCAGTGCTTCGGTTCAAAGGGTTTGTGCTGGGCTGAGGAACATGACAGTCAGTGGGGTTGCAAACAGAGGGTGTCCTCTGCTTCTAAACCAGCAAGTCTACCTTTTTTCTCCTGCTGAGAAAGTCCTTATAAAATCTTGGCCGTGCTCAGGACAGTCCTGCAGCAGTAAGCAGGAGAAATTCAATGTTCTGCACTTTCTCTGCAGCAAGGTGTTCAGGGCCTGGGATCTCTGTGGGGTTTGGGGATGGAGGAGCTGGCACCCCAGGGCAGTCCCTCAGGGCAGGCACAAGCAGAGCACACCTGACCCCATTCCTCCTTGAGAGCAGGAGAGAGAGACCTTTCATGTCAGCAGTCATGAGTTCATGTCACGTCAAGCAGTTCATGTCATGCAACCTGGCGGCTGCAAAGCTCCTGATGTATTGATGCACGGGAGGGACGTGCACCCATTCCGGATGGAGATACCCTTCGCAGGCAGCGCTTGGGTGAACCCGCCGGTGGCAGAGGGCAGGGCTGCCCAGCGGTTTGCTGTGTCCCATGTGTGCACCGTGCCCACACGGGGTGTGCCAAGCACCGGCCGTGGTGACCGGCTGCCCCGCTCCAGCAGCAGCTCAGCCCCCCGTGCTCACTCCCCTCCCTGCACATGCATCGGCCCAGCTGGAGCTCGCTCCGGACGTAATTGCTCCCAGGGAAAGGTGGCTTGGGGATAGATCCACATCTCTGTCTCGGATGCTGAAGTTTGGAAGGTGGAGCACACGTTGTCCAGGGGATGTTGTGCCCATCTGGGGCTTGGGGAGCCAAGCAGAGGGCACCCCACAGAACAGGGCTCTGGTGCTACGCTGCCCCCCCCCCCCCCC
>JAVJGJ010000001.1:115542666-115596605 GCA_035590215.1 Microhierax caerulescens | reverse complement strand
TGCACCTGCTGCCAAGGATGGACGGTGGGAGCAGGTGGTGAATGGCACGAGGTGGAAGCAGAGCTGGGAGGGGAGCAGGTGGTGTTGGGGGGAAGCCCTGGCACTTGTGGCTGTAGGGAGCAGCCAGGCTGGTGGTTGTGCTTTGCAGAAGGAGATGCGTCTCCCTGTGGTGGGCTGGTGGCTTGTGACAGGCCAGGGAGACATGTCCCTTCTCAGCTGCGTCGGGTGGTGCGTGGCAGGCCAGGCCTGATGCTGACCTGGTCCCTGTTATCAGGCAGGGCAGCCTGTGTTAGCATCAGGTTTGTTGCTGGAAACCACAGTCTGGGGGGGAATGTGGAAATCCTACCTTGGTGCTCCCCGGTGCAAGCTGGTGAGGTCCCAAGCTGGCATCAGGATGGGAGAGGAGCGTGCTGGAGCAGTTCAGGAGCAGTACCACAGTGGGACAGCTTCAGGTAAGCCCCAGGCAGGGGATGCAGAGGTAATGGCAGGCAATAATCCTGACACTGTAGTGGGAGGGAAGTCAACCCAGTTCTGCTCTGGAAAGCCTCTTCCAGGACAACCCTGGAGACAGGTCTCACTAGCAGGTGCTTATGAAGCAAAGGAGCTGATTGCTTAGAGGATACCCAGGGACATTGTGGAGCCTTTTGTTCCTGGGCTCTGAAATCACTTTCAGGCCAGTAGCCAAACACAGGCTGTAAATAACAAATGATGCCTGATGAGCCCATCTCATTTTGCTTTGAGATGTTGTCAGCTCTGGGATTTCCCTTGGCATCTTTTCTTCAGTGCTTTGCATTCCCATCTTCAGCTCCCAGTGCTGTTGTGGCATCTGGCTGTCTCCTGTCATGCCATCGGTGTGAAGGAGTCGCTTGTGTGTGGCCTCCACTGGGATGTAATGCAGGAAAAGCTGATGGATCTGAGCGTTGTGGTCAGAGTGATGTTTGTGTCTTCACTCACTGGGGCCTTTTGAGTCATTGCTGACTTGGGAAGGGCTGGAGATAACGTCAGAGGAGAAATGTCTGGGATTTGCAGCAGCCTCTGTCTCAGCACTTTGCCATGGGCAACTTGGAAGACAGATCTGGTGGCCTTATCTGAGGTTCCCTGCACCCCCAACTAGACAGGAGAATTCACTTGGTGGGTATCTAAACTTTGTCCTGTCACCAAACGTTCCCACCTCATCAAATATCCGAGCTGAGTTGCTGTCCATCACACTGCTTTTTATTTTTTCCACCCCTCACTGTTCAGGAAATTTTAAACCCCTTTCATTTTATTGCTCTCCATGATGATGCTGTAGCAATTAATCAACACAGCTGAGGCCAAGGCTCTTTTGAAACCCCAGCCTACACAAATATCACCCAAGTAGCAGTATTTATCCAGGGTCAAAATAATACTGTGCAAACACTGAAAATATTAGGAGACACGCCTAGCACATGCACATGTCCTCCTGTTCTGAACTGGTGGGCTTAGCGAGCCTCACCACATCAGGAGCTCTCTGAGCTGGGAACATCTGGCTCAGGGCAGCGAAGGTAAGTGTTCCAACGAAAACACCAGGCGTGCAAGCGAGAGGCACAGGCTGGAGCCACATCTCAGCACCGTAACCCTTGTCCTTCCCGGATCCACCACCTCGTTGTGCTCATTCCTTGCCTTTTCATTGCACAATGGATTGTTTGGGTGAGGGACTCAGTTGGATTTTTTGTTGTTTGCTCTGCAAAACATGCAGGGTGTTTTGTTTCGTGGCTGTATGTGGGTGCAGCCCACCATCCCCGTGCGGCGTGGTCTTCGCCCACCATACCTTTGGGTGTGCTTGGTGAGGAGCTGGTGCTGCTGGTTTGGCTGTGCGCTGGCTGCCCCGCTCCCTGGCCCCCTGTCACCCATCTGGCAGCTCTTTGGGTCCAGCCGGGAGCAGGCGGGGTGGTTTCGCCGAGTTCTTTCCACGGGCTTTGTTACTGCTGAATTAAATTTACAGCCCAGCCCCGTGTGGTGGCCGGGTGCCCGGGTTTCGCTCCGTGTGTTTATTCGTTTGACAAAGACCTGAGCTGCAGCCTACAAAAGTGGGGAAAAACCGCTGCAGATCAGCTCTTTTTGTGCTTGGCTGGTGGGGTTTGGGGCCTGATCTTGCTGTTGCATCCACTGTGGTGCAGCGCTTTAGCTTGCACGTCTGCATGCTCGCCCAGTGACTCCTGCTGGGGCTGGGGTTGCCTTGCTGTCCCTCCCAGCTCTCTGGAGTGTGGGCTGAGCCAGAGTCATCAGAATAACTTGTAAAATAGTTGAATTGTCCTTTAACAAGATTTTTTTTTTATTTTAACCCTCTGGTGGTGGTTTTTGCTGCACGTCAGCCTGACGAGCTGAACTGTAAACTGGTTCTGTAACAAGGGTTAAAACCGCCCGAAAGTGAGTCAGAACAGGCATTTGAAGAGACGTGGGCTATCTCAGCTTGTCAAAATAAACATTTAGTTTAAGCACAGCGTGTGCCACTGTCTGAAAGCTCATAATTAAAAAAAAAAGACCTTTTTTAATTTGACTTTTTCTGATCGTAAAGCTGCGTGTGTACAGCATAGGTACAGGATGGCATAACTTCACAGCAACATAGCTGCAGCGAAACTTTTTTTGGTATGGAAACTTTTTTCTGAAAACACGTCAGGCTGTTTCTATTTATAACCTTTGGGGGAGAGCCTGGGCTGCCCATCACCCTGCTGCTGTCACGGGTGCTTCGTGGGGTTGTCCCGACTGGATCCGCTGCTGTCTCCCTGGCAGGGGAGGCCAGCTGGGGGGTTCTGGAGAGCCTGGCTGGAGCAGGCGAAGCCAGCGCCTGCCCTTGGGATGTGATGCTCATTGCTGTATTCCTCGGATGTTCGCAGGGATGCTGGGCTGGGGCCGGGCAGGGGGAGCGCAGGAAGGCAGAGCTTGGCGCTGGCCGTGTTCCCGCAGCATGAGCAGGAGCAAGCAGGAGCACGGCTTACGTAAAAGCAAATTCCTGATGCTTTGCACACCCAGAGCCCGTTTGGCACCAGCCACACCATGGGCAGGGGCTGCAGGAGCGGTGGCCGTGGTGCACGTTCTTGGGCTTGGGAGCCCGTGGGATGTGGCTCCGTGCAGAAGCCACTGCAAATCCACTTTTCTTCCCTTCTCCTGTCCCTACAGCTTTAGCAGAATCTGAAGCAGCTTTTTAAAGTGTTTAAGCTGTTTCTTTAAGTGCTTTCATTTCTTTAAAACTCTCAGATCTCCAAGCTTTTTGCTTTTGATTTCCACCAGGAGCCTGGTGAGAAAGGCTTGCGGCTCTGTCCCTGCACGTCCCCCTCTCTGAACCCAGAGCTGTCATGCTTTTCTGATGAGGACCCTGGGTATCACAGCTGAGTATCAGAGCCCTAACAGAAACCAGCGTGCTTTTCTTCTGGCTGCTTCCGTGGTATGCATAGCTTGGTGGGAAAGGACTGACCCTCTGCAGGAAAGAAAGGGAGGAAAGAGGCCGTTATACCCAGTTTGAAAAAGAAAATAGTACACGATGAGAGGTCAGGACTAGGCTTTCCACCAACACCTGGCTGACTTAGGAACAGGGAGGTGTGTGTGATGTGGGCAGGTCTGTAAATCCCAGCTGGAGCAGCTTGCCTCCTTCCTGCTCTGTGCTGCTGGCTCAGCCCAGCTTGGGGAGGGGTACCCAAGGGCTGCAGTGCCCTCCCGGGACCCCTGGTGAACAGGGTTATGGAGGTGACGAGTATGTATTAGCCTCCACTTCTTCATGTGTGAAGTGGTTCATAACGCGCCCGAGGAATAAGAGTTAGCATCATTTAGTGGATCGGGCTTTCCACACCTGTAAACCAAATAGCTTTGCCTTTAACAGGACTATGTTCTACCTCTGCTGCCCTCCCCAGCAGCCATGTCTTGTCCTTGCCTGTTCTGAGGGCAAATGAGGCACCCCACCTCCTCTCCTTAGGGCTGCCGTGTCCACCATGCACGGGTGACTCTCAAGCGCTAAGTATGGATATCTTAAGCAAAAGCCTGATTGCAGGTTGGCTGCTCCATCTCTCCATCCTTCCTTGCACATAGGCTGTTGTTCAGAGCTTGCTTAAGACCAGTTCTAAATATACTGTCACATGGAAATTCATCCTCTTGGACCTTCAGGGAAACCTTTATCAGGAGGGCTTTCCTATCTTATTCTAGGTTGTTTGTGCTAAGCAAGATTGCATTTTACTACTTTTTCTAGTCATAATTAACTGTTGCATTAAGTAAAGGTATTGAAAAGTAAAACATTTCAGATGAAAAATTCTGCTTTTGTGCTATATAATTCTCCAAGGACTAATGCCATCTAAGTGAAAACAAGTTGGGTTTATGAAAAGCCCTGTATCTAAAAATGCTAATACTGATGATCTCATTTTCCAAGACCTATTTGAATGCATCTTCCTTTTCTGAATGTTCGGGGTTTTTTTTTCCCTTGGATTTTTGGCTTTGGAGTTTCCCTTGGGCAGACATCTTCCCAAGTAGATGGGAAGTCTAATCCCTCCAGCCTTTCCTACCAGCCTGGTAGCTTTGTGTTTGAGGTGCAAGACTTGAGTGATTATGGGGTTTAAGACAGAAAGCTGAGACTGGGAAGATCTTCAGTGTGGTCTTGTCCTGCTGTATGCTATCTTGACCATTGGTCAGTGCTACAGAAATGAGAACTGCTGATTTTTTTTTCATATTTTTTTTTTCCTTTCCCACTGTGCTTCTCTGTGTAATACTGACCTGCAGCTCCTCCTGGTCAGTGCAATAGCACCCTGTGCTCAAGTATAGAAATAAAGGTACAAAGGCTAGAATTTATGGGCATCATCTATATTTCTTGTATGGGTTACTTGACTCTTGATGCAGAGTAGCCACCTGGTGTGGCCTGCTGTCCCTTAGTGCTGCCTGGCCCTCCGTGGCCATAGTAAAGCCATCACTAATCCAAAGAGCATCCTTGGTGTCATCAAAGGCATTCTTCTTTCTAACCCTTCCTAGAGAGGGAAGAAGCTGGGAGGTAACCAGCTGTGCACTCATGGTGTCTGTTTCTTGGGTTCTAGGGTATCTGCCACCCTCAGCCAACATGGGGCTGCCCAGCCACCTCATCCAGTCCCACCGCCCCCGGCCTGCCTACGTCACTCACACAGCCCCCATGGTCAGGATGCTCGTTGAGCAGGATGAGCGGAGAAAGGCTGCATCCAACTACCCAGCAGAGACGGAGCCAAATGGAGAGCCTCAAGAAGCTGAAGAAGTAACTCAAGTGCCAAAGCTGAGCAGAGGTAGCAGCACCCATGGGACAGGGAAGGACTCTGTGGGGATGTCCACAGCTGAGAGCAGTTTGCCATCACCAAGTGTTTGCAATAGGGTTATTTTTGCAAGAAAGCCTCCCTTGCATGTGCTACCAAGTAGCTCCCTAGCATGTTCCAGCAAGAAGAAATGATCTGTTTGCAGCTAGAAGCAAAGAACGAGATGCATTTGAGTGTTTTCTAGAGTGCATTAAACCACACGTGCAAGTAGCATTTAACGTTTTGACTCTTCCTAAAAGCCCTGTTTGAATGAAAGCAGACAAGCACAAAAGGTGGTGCGTATTGCATGTTGCGCTTCTGTGTTCTCAGGTCTAGAGAAAACCATAACCTCTTCCTGGTGAACTTGCTTCACATGCAGTGTTAGCTGTTTGCTGCTTGGAAATGCTGCAGGAGGGGTGCAGTGCAGAGGCAGGGTATGGAGATGCGGATGCCTGCACGCCCACGCAGCCCGGCACACACACAGGACCCAGTTCTCTGCTCTCTCCTGCATCTTGTGACCCTGCTGGCATTGGTGCTGAGTGCCAGCAGTTGTCACTGAGGGTAGTGGCTTCTGTGGACTCTGCGTCTGCATTCACTGGAGATGCTGGGTGACTGGAGGAAAAGCGCACTGGGAATAAGTGTCCCCTCTCGCTGAAGCTGTGTGTTGCTGAAGGAGCATGAACTGGAAGGGAGAGGAGTTTACAATGAGTGCTTGCTCGCCCTTCTATCCTTTCCCCTGGCCTACCTGTCCTTAGGGTGTGAGGACTGATGTAGCTGCAGTTAGTAACTTTACCTATGTGTGTGTCCGCATGTGATACATGCACGTAAGTCAATTAAAAGCAATGCAGCAGCCAAGCTGGTCAGTCAGCTGGTAGATGAACTGCTGCTCCTTCCTCACTTAAACAGGTGAGCAGAGACTCTAAGGTCGAAATTGCTGGGGGACACGAACGATTTGCAAGTCCTCAGCCTTATGCACTACTGGAAAGCGTGTACGTGCCAGCCCAGAGCCTAGGTGCTGAGGAATGTTGCCAGATTTTCTAAAGCTATTTGCAAAGGCATTGTCTTGTTACTCTTTGACTGACAAGGGGTAGAACCCAGTTTCCTAGTGCCCAGTCTATGGCCACCTTCCTTTATTAAGAGCTTCCAACTTGTGCAGGGGAGCCTGCCGGCACCTCGGACGTGTCCATCTGCTGCAGAAGGTGCACCCTGTGTGCGGAGCGAGGCAGGGTTCCCAGTGGGCGCAGTGCTGGGTGGTTACTCAATTAAAGGCTCTACCAGCCGGCACACCTGAGAGGTGGCTTCTCCTCCCACCAGAACACTGGGCAAGGAGAGCACCTGAAGGGGAGCAGGGGGCTCTGGAGAGGTGGGATGGAGGGTGCCCAGCTTAGCCCTCTGTGCCTGTATCCCGGGAGTGTTCTGCTGGGATGTGACCTAACATTTCTCTGGAGTTTCCAAACTCTGGCAAATATGGTTGGGAATTTTTGTCGTGAAGACAGCAAAAGACACCCCTTCCTGCAGGGGTGATCCCTTCTAATTTCGCATTCCAGTCCTGCAGGGACTGAAGGGGTATGTTAGATCGTTTCAGCATTTAATGCATTTGAAATGTTTTCCTTGTGATGGTGGAAAAAAAAAATGGCAGTTTTTTTTTTTCCCCTATCAAAATTAAATTTGCTTGAGAAAGCCATGTGCCCTGGAGAACTTAGCTGAAGTTATAAACAACTTATCTAATAATCAGGAGTATTTGCTGCTGTGTCTAGTGCACTGTTCCCAACTGCTGCTGTCAGCTCATGTGATTTTGGCTGAGATGGGACCAGTGCCACTCATCAGCTGAATGCTTTGGGAAACAGCATTGGGCCTCTGCAGGAAAAAAAAAAAAAAAGTATGTAAAGAATTAGAACATGCAACAACAGAAAAAGATAAATTATCATTTTCTGTAGATGTATCAATACATGTGTTCCTTGCCCTGTCTGGAGCCTGGGTATCTCACACCCCTGGTGCCTGCGCACTCACAGACGCAGCGCGTCACCAGCCCAGTGTTCAGCCGTATGTCTCGCCTGCCAACCCGCAGCTTTGGCCACGAGCCACAGAGCTGTGAAGGAACAAATAAACCCCAGTTTCCAGCTCTTCCCTCTGCCTTCTCTGTTTGTTGCGAGGGATCCTGGAAGAGGGAGGCGCTGATGTTGCCTGCTTACCTCCTTGCCGATGGGATGACTATGGAAGTAGTTGGGAGACCCAGCTGGGGCTGTGTCTTTCCTGATGGTGGCTGGGGGGGCTGTGGGCACTGCCCTGCCCCGTCCCGTAGCCCCTTGCCACCCAGCCTCCTTGGCGTGCTGCACTATCTGCAAGGGCAGTTGATGGCTTCTATTTAATAGCATCAACATATGTAGCTGACACTAGGACAGTGTCGCGTGGGAGTGCTGAAGCAGGTGGAAGAGGTGTAAGGTGTGACGTGAACCCATGTCCAAGCTTTTCAGCGTTACGGTTTGCTCCACGATCGCGCACTCCCAGCGGAGCCAGGGTAAGGGGCTGATTTCTCTCAAGGTCCACCGTAGGCCAGCCCTGCCTATGCAGAGGATGCTGAAGCAGGTGTGAATTGTATGTGCTTGCACAGCTTGGGGATGGTGAGAACACCCACCTTCCTTTTCCTGGCCCTACAGAGGCTTTACCGAGGCTGAGATTTTGCTTATACCTCTGTGTTAAACCATTCTCGCTATTACACCTCCTCCCTTGGGGAATGGCCACCTCTTTCTGCAGGTGAAAGACCAGAGTTATTTATAGGTGGTTCTGTGGTGAGAAATGGTATAGAAAAAGGTTGAAATCATCCCTAGAGAGCAGAAGTGGTAGCTGAGGTGACTGAGAAAACACTTTTGTTTTTCTTTTGCTTGTGCAAGCGTTTGCACGTGTGCTTGAACGCATTAGAGTTGACTGTGGGAAGGTGTCCCAGGGCATCCCTGCAGCAGCATCTCCCCAGCTGGGGGACCCCTGCCCCATGGCCAGGTCTAGGGCTGGTGGGGGCATTGCAGGGTGCTCTTTGCTCTCCTCTTTTCCTCACCGGATACATCAGTTGATTTTTTTTGGTCTCAGTTTCTCTGCAGCAGGGACCGTGACATGTAGTTGGATTAGGTTGTGCGTGTGCATTTGAGGTCAGGTATGTTGAGGCTGTCTTGAAAATGTTCTGGCAGTATAGCTTGCTGCAGTAAAATGGCCAGAGGTGTGAAAGTTTCAAGGAATTGAATGATTTTATATTTTTAAAAAAAAAAAGTTGAAAATGGATTATGTTGTTAGCAAAGGTTGCAGTGTTGCTTCTCCATAATGAGTTAAAATGAAATGGAAACATTGAAAACCAAGTTGTAAGAAGCACTTGTAGAAAAAAAGGGGGGAAAATCCCCAAACCAAAAGAAAAATCCCCTAAACCCAAACATGCTGGCTTTGGTAATTGTTACCATGAGGTTTACGGTGACTTCACTTTATGGGAAATACCGACTTTTCTGTTGTCACCGTGGATAAAAGGGACCTCTCTAGAGCTGCAGGTTCACAGGATGGTAATTCTGTGTTTCAGCTCATACTGCCCACTAGCATTAACAAAATACTCGGAGAGCTCTGTCCAGCTCCAGCTGAAATCGTCTGCTGTTATTTTGGAGCCCCGATGTACAGCAGTGCGTGGAGCTGGGGAGCCCAGGGCTGCGATGGAGATGGTGTAGGTGGCACTCCGGGGATGCTGCGAGGGCTCATCACGCTGGTGAGCTCTGTACTCCAGACATGCATCTGGCGAGGCTGAAACCCATAAAGTAACGGATGTCCTGGTGCCCTGGGTGTGTAGCCAGGCATCAGAGAGCCGTGTAGGCAAAGCTTTGCTGTGTGGTACAGCTGCAGGGGTCCCTGCCCACGTGTCAGGTGCCATGGCAGAGCATCAGCGTGATGTTGGCTGTAGTACAAGGGAACGCTGGGGGTCTGAGGACAGGAGAACATGTAGAGTGTCTCTTGGGGGTGGGGTGGAACTGACCCCCCTGCATCTGTCAACAGATGTAGCAGCACCTACTTAGTCATTATAATATGCGACTGAGGGCCCAGAGCTAATTGCAGCTCTAAATGACTTTTATTATGCTGTGGCTGCTCCTTGCCTGCTGTATTGAAACCAGATGCTCAGGTTATTAAATAGATATAAGCCAGGTGCTGACTGCCTTATTTAAGCAAAATAGGAGTTGATTTCCTGCAGGAATGAGTGTGGTCATATATATGCCAGCACCCAAGAATGGGACGAGGCAGCTGGGGAGAATGGTGGCCATTGTGGCTTGGGGATGCTGGTGAGGCTTTCAGTGTTGCTTTGGGACTTGGCTGATGGTTTGGCTGGATGCAAAGCTGCTGAGGGTTTTGCGGTGGCGACTGTGCTGCAGAGCTGTTCCCTGAGCATGTCACCAGTGTGTTGATAGGTGTTCAGAAAGGTGTCTGGATGAGACACCTGCCCTGCTGAAAGGCATGTGGGTCTGACAGCATGGCACAGAGGTGACAAACCCCCAGCAGCATGTGGTGCTGGTTCTGGGGGGAAGCTGCAGTCCAGTCCTTGCAGCAGGTCTGTGGGGTGTCTCTGTGCCTCTAGCTTGGTGCTTTAACCCACAAGCAGAGTGTTTTGCTGGAGAATTTGTCACTGAAAACTTTTCCTCTCCAAGTGCTTTACCACAGTCATGAGCACAACAGGTAGAAATTAGAGCTGGTTGTGAACAGAGCTAAGGGTTGCCCAGCTAACCCCAAGGTGTTTCCAAACCAGTTTCTCAACAATTTTGTGTTTGCATTCACCACTTGACTCATCTGTCATTACACAGCCGCCTGTGCCAGCAGCAGCTCCAGCAGTTACCCTCTGCGAGAGCTTGTGCTGGAGCCCTGGAGGAAGGGAGCTGCTGCCAGCAGTTACGGTTGGAGATCCTGGCTTGTGCCAAGAGCTGTCAGCAGTGCTCAACCTGCCCTCGCCATCCCGTGCAGACAGAGGGGAAATGCTGCAGATGCTGAGGCGATGGAGCTGCCGGTGCCCGCTGCTCTGATCATCTGTGGCTCTTCACAAAGCCTGGGGCGAGAGCGGCGGGGGTCGCAGCCTGCTGCAAGCTGCCGTATTCTCACTGAGATGGGGGTTTCTTTCCTCAGAGGCAGCTTGGGGTTGGCTCGGTGGGATTATATGAAACTGAGGGAGAGATGGCACAGAACCGCTTGCTGTTGGGCTGGTGAGGCTGAACCTGGGTGGCTGGAAGCTTCTTGGAGTAGTATCAGACCTGAGGTGAGCCTAGGGCAAAGCTGTGACAGCCCGGGCTTGGGCTTTGCTGAGTCATTTTTATTGGAATCAAAGAGCAGTGGAAAACCTGCCATTTTCATGCAAAAATTCCTCCTCCCCAAGCACTGCTCCGTTTCTCCTCCCAGGCTACAAAGATGCTTTTTTTCCCTTTCCCCAGCATTTGTGCTGGGTGTAGTTGTGCTGCTCTGGGTCTCGGGAATGACTCTGTCTCAGTAGGAGCTTGGTATGATGTCAATGTTTCAAGTGGGTGAAGCAGAGGAGGCAAAAATAGACATTTAGACATTTTTCCAGTTATGCCTTTTCAAAAAGGAATATTTATAGCTCGGTGCATAAACACAAGCTCTCTTTGTGAATCTGCCAGCAACTGCGACAGGGCACATTACCCCCTCGGACCCTCATGCTCTCAGCCTCAGGGCTGGTCTAGGCAGCTCTGACCTTCGTGCAGGGCAGCCTCAGTCTCCCTGTACCACACACGGCAGCGCTGGAAGTGTTGTCCAGTCCGGGTGTGAAGCACCCACAGGGTTCTCATGTTGCTTGGGGGCTTGGATCCCTCGGAGCGAGTTGTCCTGGCTCATCTCCAGGGTGGGGATACAGCACGCCGGAGGCTGAGCCTCCGCTCTGTGATTAACTCTGGAGCGTAACGAGGACTGCGGTCAGGGTGGTTTTATCGGGTCGCTCATCGCTAGGTGCGGGAGGTCCAAATCACTACATTTCACTTTACCTTCATTTCCCTCTCTATTGAATTTGGATAATGGCCTTTACCACACAATTTAAAGTGCTCTGAGACTTTTCCAGGGTTTCCTTCCACAGCAATAGCAATGCTGCCCGAACCACCCCTCAAGGTCTGACCTTGCTTGCAAGGAGTTTGGGGTCTGTTAACATCACAGCTCTCTACCTACTGTTGTCTCCACTGTTGCAGCCGGAATGGGAGGCTTGATGCGGGTGGCAGGTGGTTTTCTGAGGCCAGCACTGGTTCTTCAAAAATTGTGTGAGCTGGCTTTTTCGAAAAGACTGTCCTGCAGCCACTTGGCAAGAAGTGGCATTTCTTTTTGGCAACGCTTTTCATCACCCTCTGCAATCTGAACTGCAGGGAGATGGTGCCCCGAAGGGCTTTGTCGTGCGACGCTTGCCAGAGTGGCTGGGTTTATATGTTTGTGTTTATGGATCTGGTGTGATACTTTGCAGAGCAGCTTGGGGGAGGGTTAACGCTGACTTCTGTGGGAGTAAAACTCCCAGGTCTTTGTGATATGAAGAAGATGCGTGGGCAGAAAGGTGGGGCTGGTAATGTCTAGAAGTGGCGAGAGTCTCTGCAGGTGGATGGGGTTCAGTGCCTGGCACCATCAGTCTCCTGGGATCCAGGAGGATTTCACTTTTGCACCGTAGAGCCTTTAATGGCAGGAAAGATAAATCCTGATGAGCAACAGGCTTAAAGCCTGGCACGCTCCATCATGCTCGCTGTGAGACGTGGCTCTGAGGTTGTGCCTGCAAAACCTTGTCAGAGATTTTGATCTCACCTCAAACTATTTCTCATCAAACCCGGGGCTGATCTCTGCCCTGTTCTCCAAGCCGCTCAAGTGGAACAACAACCTCCCTTCCTGCGGCTTGTCTCGTGGTGCCTTGCTACGTGCCCGCTCATCAGGTTCCCCAGGCGGTGCCTGCAGGTTTGCTGCGAGCTCTCAGGTTGGTGCTGCCTGCCCAGCTCCCGCATCCCTGCAAGTGCCTCTGCTGCATCAGCAATGGCATTTTCATTCCTCCCCTGCGGATGCAAAGGCAAAATCCAGAAAGGTTTAGCATGGCAGCCCTGTTTGGAGTTCCTGAACTGCTCAGGCCTGAGCTCTGCGCTGAGCTGGAAGCTCTGGGTGCAGGGGGACTGAGTGGCTCACAGATGTTTGCAGCCTGTGGGTACCAAGAGGTAGCTTGGAAATGTGGTTCCACCCCCAAAACCCATCTGCTCCAGTGAAACCATCACTGCTACAGGGATTTTGCTGTGTTCCTGCTTTTATTTGGTTTCAGAGCTCATCTGGATGTCATAGCATGGATGGGGATCACAGGTAGAAAAGCCCCGATGCTGGAATTTCAGTCTTCCCAGGCTGATCATTCTTCTGTTTCTTCTCTCTCCCTGTCCTCCCTGTCCATCTTTCAGCTGAGCTGCTTGTTAGCCCAGTGAGGACAGGAGCAAAGCTTAAAGTCTGGATGAGATTTCTCTGACTCAAATGTAAGGGTGAAGCCCTACATCTCGTTCTCACAAAACTCCAGGAATAGCTGCCTTTAGTCCCAGTCTTCAGTGGGTGGCATCTGCTTCTTTGAGTCCAGCCTTAGTTCTGTAGTGGGAATTTTGAGTGTGCAGTTTGGGCTGAACAAGGGATTTTTCTACTTTTTTTGCAATGGAAATTTCGTACTAGCTAAATGAAACTGTTAGATGTTTTTTAAAGTTTTCTTAATGTACAGTAGATGCTTTCTTAAAGGTGTTATAGTTTCTTGTTAGAAATCTGAAAACCACAAACTGATTTTGGTTTGGTTTTGACCACAGATTTTCAGTTTTTAAATAGATAAATAAAAGATCTCTTCCCAATGAGTCTGGGGAAGGAGAGCTAGACTTTCTCCTAGATCTTTAGCTGGGCTGGTATGAGACTCAGCGTTACCTGTTTAGGAAGAATAGCACTGAAAATAAGTAATATCTCCTCTAGAAAATGCAGATCATCTGTTGAGCTGAAGGAGCACAGGCTGTGAGCCTGGTCCAGGACTGAGGTCCTTGCTTAGGGGAAAGCTCCCACTCCAGTACTCTGTGTGGCAGTACTGGGGCGTGCTGGTGGGACTGCTGTGGGCTGAGAAGGTACCTTTGCTCCCCACACAGAAGTGGGGAGCTGCTGCAGCGGAGCTGGAGCTTAAAACTGCTGATGGAGTTTGGAGCTTAAAACACCGGTGGCGAGAGGGAGGAGACCAGGAGGTCACTTGGTCCTTGTCTGTAGAGGTGAGACCACCTGCCTTCATGGGGATCCCCAGTTCCACCTCTCCCCATCTGCCTTGATGCTTGACTGCACTGACTGTGTGCCAGGGACTAGCACCAGCTGCATGTGCTGGATGAAGAGTGGTGGCAGTTACATGTCAGCCCATGGTCCTCTCCATGTATGACAGGTTACTTACAGTCATCAGGAGCCAGAATCAGACTTGTTGCTCCCTAAACGTGACTCCCTAAATGCCATTGAGGTGCCAAAGCTCTAATGGAGGGTGCTGCACAAAAGGCAGCAGCTGGGAAAACTCTTTTGATAATGCAATAGGGGATGACAATTCTTGCAGGACTCCCGCTTTGGGGAGGGATGGTTGTGCCCAGACCTCACACGAGGACCTGCCAGCCTCTGGGCATGGTGCATGGGAGGCTGCCCTGCTGCAGTGCCTCTGTGGTCAATGGATTTCCCCCCCCCTTCAGTGCTGGCATCCTGGGCTCCCTTTTAGCAGGCTCAGGAGATAGATGGCATTCCAGCCACCCACAGAAATCATGTCAGCTAAAGGCAGCCAGAGACTCGGGGAGTCTGTGCAAGGTGCTTTGTCCCTTGGTGTTCTTCCCCTAAGGCTGCTCTTTCTTGCTTGTTTGACTACGTTGGGCTTCCAAGAGTTTATGAGATGCTTTGAAAAGAGAAAACATTGCTGATCTTACTTGCAAAATCAGCGGAGGTAGCAAGACACCCAGGCCCTTCTTAGAAGTTGTCTGAGGGCATGGTGGTGAGGACTAAAGGGCACAGATCCTGCTACTCTCAATCTACACCCTGCCCTACAAGCTCAATAAATTCATCGAAACGTGGTATAAACTCTCCTGGGGAGCTGCCAGCCCTCTTTATTTAGCAGACCCTGTGTCCACTAGGATCTTTTTGCATCTCTGCACCGAGGCGGTGAAGCACGTGTGTCTGCACTGTTGCTGGCAGCCACGGGCGGCAGCTACCACAGCTAGAAATCATCTGGATTGAGAACTACTACTCTCAAATGTAATTTAATATTTATATAAATATTACATTATATTTATATAATTAATACCTGAATTCAATAATATGTGAATACTATAAATTTAATACCTGAATTTGGGGTGCTTTGTAGCAGGGTGACAGCCACGAGCTCTGATGCTCACCATGTCACTCCTTTCTTGTTTTCCTTCTAACCATGCACGGATCCAGCAGCACATTTCCTGGAAGATGCTCTAGCAATTAAATTACCATTGATCTCTCTGAGCTGGAAGCGGGCTCTGCTATTAGCTGGGGCCGCTGGCAGGGCCATGGGGAGCTCATTGTGGTGGAGATGAAAATATGCTCGGGGAACAGAAACTCTCTGTGGCCGCCCCAGCTGTTCTGGGCTGCTGGCCAGACTCCTTCAGCTAGATTAATGGCAAAGTACAATGAAGATAACGAGAGCTATCCTTTCCAATGGAGAGCTAATCTGCAACGAGCAGGGCTCTAGACTTGCTGATTCACTCCCTAATGGATAAACAGGGATGCTCTGCCCATGCTCCGGTGTCTAGATGAAGCGGGGCGTGTGGGGAGAGGTGCTGCTGCGAAAAATTTGTGGTGGGGCTACATGGGTGTGTGTCAGCACTTCCCCTAGAAATCTTCTCCCAGGAGAATCTGATAGTGTAACGATGCAGAGGTGATAGGGTGAGCCTCTATAAAACCTGGGTGGTGCAGGAGTTAGAGGAGACTTGTAACGCTGACCTTGAAGCCAGGTAACAGCAGTCGTGGGGTTCTGCCTGTCAGCACGTTGGTGTGATCAGAAAGTGCCGTTCACTTGGTGAGCGGGAGCGAGCAGAGGTCACATCGTTGCCCGGGTTATCGCGTGCTTTGTTTGCTGTGGGCAAGGCGTGCAGAATCTGGTGTACGATGCTCTGTTTTGCACAGGGCTTTGGCTGTAGCTTAGTATGGAAAAATGCATCCTGCTTGGGACAGGCTGGTCCGAGGGGGACCCTGAAGAGCCTTGAGTCAGCGGAGAGAGATTTGGCTTCATCGTGAGCTTGGTGCTTGTAGCCATGCAATGATGCAGTAGGTTGGGTGCGGATTCATGCCTTCCCCTTCTTTTAAAAAGTGATTTTGACCCATGAAAGATGGTGAAGGCAGTTGGCTGAGGAACCTGAGCCTGCTCCTGCCTCTGCAACAGAGTCAATTCACCTGGTGGGAGCGCAGCTGGGCTGGGATGAACCTGGGCATCATGGAGGTGGGTGGCATTTGGCCTGTCCCTGCTGCGAGAGTCTCTGCTGGGGTGTGAGCAGTTGCAGCGTTTGGTGCCTCCTGGGGAGATGGTCAGGCCCAAACTGAGGGAAGGGTCATCAGTCTGGGGCTCGGTGTGAACCCCCAAGGCTGGGACACATCCTGGGTGTCCTGTCCAACTCCTCGTCATTTCTAGGGCGCTCAGAGTGGTATTGGTACAAGAACATAACATCCAATAAAATGCAATTTCTGACCTAAGTGTCTGTTTTATGGGGGAAAACCAAACCAGTTTTAATTAAAGCCAAAGCTCAGTGGGATACTCTTCACCGCAGATGGCCATTACTCTTCTAGTGACAGTCCTGCTGCGGTCACGCTTAGCTTGGCCATACAGAACAGCTCCAGGTCTCACTTGCCTTTATATGCTGACTTTAACCTTCGACAGCTCCTCTTACCAAGCTGCTGAGGAGCCATCAGCTTTGGATCCAGCCTCCTGCTTTGCTGCCTGCGGGCAGGCTGGCCGGGCAGGCGTAGCAGCGGTTTCTTCAGCCAGGGACTGAGAGGTGGGATGTCAAGTAGTAGAGAGTGAGTCTTCACACAGAAGGGAACTTCATGCCACAATTTGACCAGACCCTTGGCTTCCAGTGCTGCAAATGAGGCAGATTCTGAAACAGAAGGTAAAAATTACGGCTTTGTTCCAGCCTGTCGGTTTGCACTGCAGCTGATGTGCTCTGTGCCATGGACTCCCTCTGGGATAAAAGGCATCCTGCTGTAGAGCCCAGGGCAAGGGGGTTGTGGCTGGCATGTTTGCTTTGGTGTCAGACCCCTGTGGGCCTGACCCCGCAGCCTGGCTCACGTTAAGGCTGAGCTCCCCCAGCGCCAGGGGTTGGGCTTCACGTGGAGAACTAGGGATGATGTCCCAGCCTGGGCACGTCAGGGCTGCTGCGTGTTAATGCTGTTAGGACGTTGGCTATACAGTCAGCAAACCTCAGCCATAGCCTTGTGAAACTGAGAAAACACCAGAAGTGGGTGGAGGGAAGAAGCAGAGCCTGTGGTTAAGGAAAAGACAGAATAGGAAAAACTGTGTTTAACCCTTCCTTGACTGCATTTGAGTTGCAGAAGCAGCTTGGTTGCTTCCTGGTCTTAGGCTGGCATAAATTAACCTTGTTAAAGAAAGCAGAGATAATGAGGGCTGAGGGGTATCTAATAAAAGATGAAAGAGCAAAGGCAAACCACGTCTCTGCAAGGGAGATGCCTTGATTTCTTGAGGCTGCCAGCATCTCTTGGAGCTCAAAGCAGCAGCAGGTGAGGGCTGGGCAGGAGGACGAGCTCCTCCGCTTGGAGCCCAGCTTTTCAGAGCCTGAGACTTGGAAACTCAGGGACTGGAGGAGGCATGCACAGCACTGGGCTTTCACTGGGTCGTGCCCCAGGAGGTGGAGGCTGGTGTGGGGCAAAGACCCAGGCCAGCACAGTGGTCAGCCTCTGCCTGCATGTCCCTGTGATCAACAGGGGGCCAGGCAACAGGTGGAATTGAAGATGTCTATATTTAATTTTTAATGATCTTTTATTACTCTCCGCCCCCCCAAAAAACCAACCAACCAAAAAAAACCCACCCAAAAACCAAAACAACAAACAATCCTCATTTTATTTGATCTGTCTTAAAGGCCAAGACATGTAGGCTGTGTTATCGAACAGACACCTGGCAGGAGCAATGCAAAGTTTCCTTTCAGTGCCCCAAGATGCCCCAAGTTCACGCATATGGGAAATGCTCCTTTCTGACACCCACAGCAGCTCCGGTGTCTCTCCCATCTGTTTATCTGCCAGTACTTACACTGCGGTGGTAGCCGTGGGGATTTATTTCTGAAGTGTGGAAAGGAGCCCGTGTGCCAGCAGTAGGACGCGGGCTCCCGGGCTGCTGGATCCTGGATCCAGCCTGGTGGAGATGGGCGCTGTGAAGTGGGAGCTTCAGGCTCTCTCTGCCTGCCCTTTCCTTTGACCAATGCTGCTCAGCAGTGCAACGCGAGCACGAGGGGTGGGATGTGTGGAGCATCTGAGGATGAGACCTTCTATCACTCCAGAGCAGTAACTCTAAATAGGTTTGTGATACATAAAGCTGGGATTAGATTCATTGCAACAGCCCAGCTACTCCTGGAAGCCTCGGTTTCTCCCCCATGTGCCCCTGTTGCTACAGGCAGGAGTACAGCAGTGGGCTCTCCAGGAAAGCCCCAACAGCGTGCTACGGTCCCTGTCCTGCCCAGACTCATCCCTGAGTTCTTTTCTCTCCTGCAGTTTCCTGCTGCTCTCCCAGCTGGTCTTTCAGTCTTTCTCTTTTGCTTTCATACAGATCCGTCCATCCCACCACCCTGAGGCTTGCTCAAGCCCGTGCTCCCACAGCTCAGCAGGTGCTGGTGGCACTCCTGGGGGCAACTCAGTGACAATTTTGAGTGCTAAGATGTCCCATGTGCTGTGCTTCCCGGGCACGGCAGCCCACGTGGGGACTGGGGCTACATAGGAGGAGATTTTTCCCAGCTACTGTATTCCCAACAATTCAGTTTCTTTTCCCGCAGCAGGACAGGCTGAGGCTGGTACAAGTTTTCTGACAAAGAAGCAGAGCCAAGAAGCAGAAAGGGAGCCCTGCCTGGGACGGACAGTCCCACAGTGAACTGTCCCCGATCCCACCTCCTGCAGGGAGGAGAAACCTTTCTTCAAAGTTATGTCAGAAGAGGGATGTGCTGAGAAGTTTCACTTCTTCAAGCAGCTGGGTTTTGGACAATTTCCAGAGAGTTCTGGTGATGAATAAGCACTTATGCCCTGGAAACCTCTTCCTCCGCCTCCCTGTAGCAGCACAGTTCTCCAAGACTAATGGCCACATTGCCCAAATTCCATGCGAGCCACCTCGCCTTCCCGCCCCGTCCCTGCAGTGCACCCGCTGCCCAGGGCTGACACAGCTTTTCTTGGGGACAGAGGTCTCCTGAGGGCTACGGGTACCTCACCCCCATGCACAGACACCCTCTGTGAGTTCCCAGCCAGAAGCCACTGAACGTTTTCTAACCCTTCTCTTGGTGGGGTTGCACCTCTGGTCTTGAGGCTGGTGACGAGCTGGGATCACCCCGAATGCAACTTCTGTTGTAATTTGACTGAGGTCAGCTTGGATGGGGTTGTGGCACCTGCTCCTTTCCTTGGTGGCAAACCAGGGCTTTCCCGTTGGTGTCGGAGAGGGTGTGGGTATCCCAACAGCACCAGGACCGGTATCTCCTGCCCAGGGCTTTTCCCTGACCCTCCAGGATGACTGAATATCCTCCCTGTGCGCAACCTCTGGCCATTAAGGAGGCGTTTCAGAGAAGGCTCTCTGCCTCCCGTTTTGCAGCATCCCTCTCTGCTGTTGTCCAGGCAGGACACCAATGTACTTGCAGAAACTTTGCTGGGGCTGGTTGGTTTGTAAGGTTATCGATGTTTTCTTCTCACTTTGGGCTTTGACCTTGGCCTTTCAGGCTCCAGCTCTCTGCTTTTCCTCCCTTCTCTTTCACTTTTGCCTCTTTGCTTTTATATTTTGGTGCATCTGAGGTCTAAAAGGGTGACTCCCAGCTGAAGAAAGCTTTCAAGGACATAATCCAGGCCCTTAGAAAAAGCAGTCATGAAACATCTCTGTGCATCTTCCCCTAAATGATGCAATGGGCATTGCACTAAGAGGCGAAGTAAAGCAGAATATCCATAGAGCAATATAGCTCTAAGCATACAGAGGCTAAAAATGGGCAGGAAAACACTCCCAGGGAGCCAGTCCCCGCCGCAGGTCCCAGCAGATAATTGTTCTGTTGCAGCACGCCTTGAGCATTAATGTTAAGGGATATTTTGAACCGAGAACTCGGGACTGATCCCAGGATGCCATAGCCTTCATGAGAACTGCTGGCAAGCGCTTGCTCTTCTTGGACACAAAATATTTGTGAGTCCTGCGGCGCTGCCTTCCCGTGGGGCTGCATGTGGCTATGTCCCTCTCGACTGGGCTGGATGGGGCTCGGCGAGCACCCAGCCCGCACGGTTCATTCACCGTAGGGGTCACGGAACCAAATGCTGGAGGTTTTCGCTCTGAAATGCAATCTCCTTATGGAACGTGGTTTGTGCCATGGGGGTGGGATTGGTTTTCCTGCCGTGACCTGCCAAATGGCAGGGGTTGATGTAGGCAGTGAGGTGGGAGCAGAGGAGGAAAAGGGGCAAACGGCAGGGGCTGGCCAAGTGTCTCTGTCCTTGCCCTGGCTGAGGTCCTGCTGTGGGGAAGAGATTTCTGCACTAGACACTCTGGACTTTCACTTTGGATTAAGTTGAAAGAAAAATGTGTGTCTGAATCGCAGAAATAGGATCCTTAGTGGCTGAAGCCCTCCTGAAAGTGGGTCTGGGGTTGTTCCGTCAACTGGCAGCGTGACTCCCTTTCCTTTGGCCATCAGCAAGTCTTGGGTGACTCTGCTTAGAGACGGGTAAAAATGACTCATCTTTGGAAGGGGTTGAAGCTGGGGATGGATGCCCCACTCAGAGGTTGTTGTTTGTGTGGTGTTGGGTTTTTATTAATCTGATCAGAAACAAGGAACCCTATTTTGGCCAGTGGTGGGATCCAAACACAGGCTGTTTCAGGAGCCGTCCCTGAGAGCATCCCCAGTTTTGCTCAGTGGAAAATTCATTAGCAACACGTTTGATGAATGAGGCTCTGTTACGACACGAACGTTTCAGAAACCAGCAAAGCCCCGTTGGGTTATATAGGATTTCACGATGCTACGTAAACATCCAAGAGGGCGAGCGTGGAGCGGGTGGGTGGTGCCGCCAGTGCACGGCTCGGCACAGCCTTTGCTGTTTTTCCTGTTCCCATTTTAGACTTACTGAAGCGCTCGGTGCTGCAGCAGCCAGGGCAGGTCATGTGGCAGTTGGTGAAGGAGCATTTGGAGAGGAGCGGGAGAGCCCGGGTGGGCTGTGCACACGCAGTGCGGGCAGGGGTCGTGCTGCCTGTGCCCCAGCCCTGCCAGCCCCTGGTCCCCCCAGCCCCCTGCTGCTCCATCCCAGCCTGCTCCCGAGCAGCTTTTCTGATGCTCGAGGGGGGGTCCTTTCTGTGCTTGGGGGGGTGGGGTGTGTGTGTCCGTGCAGTTTATTTCTCCCTTTGGGCTTTGAACTTGTGCCTCTCCAGTTTTGCTTTCAGATTCCAACCAACTTGGATAAATTATTTTTTTTCCAGCCTATTTTCCCCCTGAAGTTTCTTCACATTAAGGGGAACAGTTTGGGGGGTCTGAATTCTTCAAACAACTGGTTTCATATTGACTTAAGCACAAATATGCTGTCTGCAATCCAATGTAAAGACCTGTGGAGCCAGCATCTCCTTCAGAGTGCTCTGCAGTGTTAAAATGAAGGACCAGCCTCTGTGTCCTGCCCTGGCACTTGTGAGCAGCTACTCAAGTGCATGATCCTGAAGCTTCTGAACACGGGCCAGGTGTCGGAATAGGTCATCAAGGCTCCTTGGGTTTGCACCCAGCGCTGAGCGAGGCTGGCACATCACCTGGAACAGAGGACGAGAAGCGCAGCCCCTGTCCCCCGCAACGGTGGGCTCGAGTGGTGCGGGGGCACTGCCCGGGGCCATGGCAGCCTGGTTTGCTGGTGGCAGTTTGTGTTCCTGAGCTTGGCTGAGCACTCTGGTCGCCTTACCCCGACCTTCTCGCGTTACAGGGCTTTTTTCACTCGAAGCTATAAAAAGCCTGTAGTGAAATGAAAACCACAGCGTAACTCCTGACTTTGCTGGAGGGATGTTTCTTTTCCTTTATAAATGGAGCAGAGGATGGGGAGAAGGGATGTGAGTGGCAGTGCAAGGGGCGTGCATGTGTGCATGGGGGGGAACGAAGGCTGGTGGGGCTGTGTCCATCCGTCCGTGACTCCCATGCCATCACCACCAGCTCCCCAAGAAACCCTGTCTCCTTATTTAGCAAAGTGCCTAAAGTTAGGCAAGACAAGTCTGGTCCACTGAGTCATTTAAGACCAAATTTCAAGTATGACATAAGCAGAGACCCTCAGAGGTACTCCTGGGTGGATATTCTCCAGCCATGCTTCCCTGGACGTGAGGCTTTGCTGGTCCAGATCAGACTGCATCTGCAGGGTATTTATGTGCAGAGGGGGTCCCTGCCTGTGCTGGGACAGTTTGCCACAAATTCTATACAGCTTCTGATGCCTCCCTCTCTCCCTCCCGCTCTGCTGATGTTTGTCTGTTGCAGAGGTGTGTGCAGATGCGCACCTTGATGTGTTGGGGACCAGCTCGGGGAAGGCGATGGAGAGCCCTTGGGAGTCCCCAGCCCGCTGGCTGTGAGGGGCCTCTGCCGTCTGAAGGTGGCCTTGAAGCCGGAGTGGAGACAAGAGGCACACTGTTAATAAGGCAGAGCACGTAAGGAAGGGGGAGGATGAGGGTGAGGTCCATTGGTGGAGATAATGGTGGAGAATATAGGAGTACGTGTTGTGTCTTCCAAAGGGGCGTGAGATGCCTCACTGATCCCGGTATTCCTGTGTATTTAAATTAGTGTTGGCTCTTAGGAATAAGCCAAGAAAACTTGAAGCTTATTGTTGAAAAGGTTTACTAGGTCTTTTTTTCCTTTGGAAAATGTCAGTTTCTTGAAATCTCTCTGACCTGGAAACATTTTTGCCCAGAAGGTTTCTGAGTTTCAGAGTCAGAGAGGGCAGATGGATACCCACTGGTCAGACTGGCCTTGGGCCGGAAGCTGTGCCCTGGCATATCCAGCCTTTTGCCCTTGGAACTGAGGTCTCCTCTGTGCCCACACCTTCCCGAGATGTCCACATTGCCCTTAGCTGTTCCTGGGAGGATGGTGAGAAGGCCTGAAAAGGGTGAAAGCTGTCCTAGATGTCACCAAAGAAGCCCTGGAACAAAACCAAGGCTGGGAACCTAATTTTGTTCCCACGAATTACTGTTTCTCAAGCTGTCAGAGCTGCAACACCATGAAGTGACCAGGCTCAGGAGGGAATGACCAGGCTCAGGAGGGAAGGACTGTAGATCCCCCTGGTCTACAGTGCTGGGGAAAGACAGGGATTGTCCAGGTAGGAGAGTCTCCTGGAGCAGCGTGGCGGCTGCAGGGGTCATGCCTTTCCCCAAGCGATGCCGCAGCATCCTCTCCTCCTCTCAGCTCTTGTTTCTCCCTGGGCTGGCAGGACATGGAGGCATGATGGTGGCAGATATTTCTTCTTTCTCCTTTGCTGCCTTCCTTGTCCAGCTGTAACCTCCCGGTGGTGACATGTATCCCTCTGCTCACCCGCTCCCCGGAGCACGCTGTACTTCGCCTGCAGCTGTTGTTCCAGCTGTGCCCTGCCAGCACAACCCAAGGCACAGCTTCATGAATCACCAGTCGGCCCTGTTGCTTGGAATGAATTTAAGTCGCTGACCGTCGCAGGGAGACGTGACCTTTGCGGAGGCTTTGTGGGTGGGCAGCGATGCCCTGTGGGGAATGGCATGCCCTGCTGACACCCTGGCACGCACTGTGCCTTCTGACTTCAACCCCCCAGACGTCTCCAGGAGCTCCTGTTGCTCCTGGCTTCACTGTTCCCATTGCTGCAAGCACGGCAAAGGGAAACCTTATGTTTGGCAGTGCAGGATTTATCCGTGCATCCTGCATGGGGCCGGGGCCAGCTGGGGTGAGAGATTATGGGGTGAGTTGTCTGCTAGGAAATACAGAACGCTGTGCATCTTGTGGGTTTCTGCACAAGTTTTGCGCTCGAAAGTAATTCCCAGCCTTGCTAAGCTGTGCGTCTCCTCCCCACAGAAAGCTGGGTCTGTAGCACAGGTCCTGGGACAGTAATTTGCTTCCAGCTGTGGCCTGGGACAGTCATTTGCCTCCAGCAAGTGGTTACATGCCCTGTGCACCACCAGCAGCAGCCTGGCTGTGTAGTGCCATCGCTTGCTCCCAGGTGAACTTGCCTGCATGCCTGTCTCTGTTAGCGATTGCCACCACGGGCAGGAGGCCATCGGTCCAAAATTGACCCCTAACCCAGAGGGCATATGGAAAATTCAGGTGACAATCAAATGGAAAAGATGGCAACTGCGTGCTCAGGAAATAGGGGTGTCACTTGGTGTAGCTGGGTCATACAGCGACGTGCTGCACAGGACTGACAGGGCTTCCAGCTGGAAAACCTGGGTGATACGTGTGACACAATAATTAATTTAGACAATAAATATTAGTTCTTCAAGGTGTACAGAGGGAATGGGGTGGATGCTTCCAACCTTTTTGCTCCTTTTCTCTTTGAGAGGCTGGATCAGTGCCGGCTGTTTCCTCATCAGCTTGCAGGTATCCCCTCACTGCTGCATCTTGCTCCTGAAGCTGGAGGCTTCCAAGGCTGGCTCTGCACAAGCTGAGCCCCTGGTTTGCAGTAATGGCAGTGTTACAGCTGTTCTAAAATACAGTATGCCTGCATTCATGTTTCATGTATTTGATTTTTCTACTTCTAAAGCAGGGGAGAAGTGAATGACAAGCACTATGAAAGGTTTTGTCACTTGGCAAGGTTGGAGAGACGGGAAGATGCAATGTGAATGCAGATGCAGACATGTCGTTCTTGGTCATAAGTGCAAATCTGTGTAGACACAGCCCTTGGTGTGAAATGACCTTGGAATTTTTTAAAATTAAATACCAGTGCTTTTCAATTGCAATGTAAGTGTGGAATGGGTCTCTCTTTTCTGTAGCCCAAGGGTTGTTGTCTCCAGTGTTGTGGGATTTCCAGGGGGCAGGTCATGCTTCTGGGGCTGTTCTTGGTGTTGGAGGAATCCAACCTTTGCTGAACTGTGCTTTTTCTTTCCATCTCATCACTTTTGGGCTCTGTTTTTGTTTAAGGACCTGCATGATCTGGGGAAGGGCTGTGTAGATGGGCAGAGAGAAGTTAGGACCTACCTTTTTATTTATGTCTTTTCACTTGTGGCATCCAAGGGCTTGTCCCACTATGCTCCACTAAACCTTCTCATCCGGTTTCTTGTTCTTTTTTCCTATAAAAGTGTTGAGAGGATCAGCTGGAAATATCCCAGCATGGTATGGGGGGTCTGAAGTCCCCAGATGCTTCAGGGGATCTCCAAGTGGCAGATGGTTTGAGAGCCGTTACCGAACCAGTTCCTCAACATGGAGCTAGGGGGAGGTACCGTCTTTCAGATGAGATAAAATCAAAGTCCTTGTGACCCTTAAAAATTCTAAGATGCTTTTTGCAAGAATAGTGATGTCAAGACCATTTTTATGGCCAGATGCTTGTACACCTTCCTAGTAATTTTGGTCCCAGCTATTGGTGTCCTGTAGCATTATAATGTCTGCTACTTCTTCCCCAGAGATGTCTGTGCTTTCTTTAGTGCTGTGTGATTGTTGCAGAAGAGATACTATATTCAGTATCTTCTAAGCAATACAGGAAGCTCTGGGATGAGAGGCATTAATTATGTAAATGACAGTGGTGGGGGATTTTCACGGACTGGAGCAAGTGATTCACTGAGGAGTTCCCTTCTGCATCGCCCACATGTGCTGCTCTGGTCCCTGCTCTGGCTTCCTTATGTCAAGTGAAAGTGTTGGTCTGACAGCAAAGAGGTTTGGAAAAAAAACATCCTGGGGGGAACTCCCGCACTGGTGCAGGATGGAGACACCGTACCTGGCACTGTGCCATGCCTGGCCTGGCTGGAAGGCACACTATGGTGGTCAGTGGTGCCTGTAGGCAACTTCTCCAGATCCTATTGTGATCTGGCAAACAGGTGCAGAAGTGAGATGATTTTCTTGGCCAAAACATGCTGCGAGTCCAGGATTCCCTCTAGAAATGCAAAATCTTTTGCTTTGGTCTCAGCACAGTTTTATTTTCCACCTCTGCAGGAGAACAAGTGGCTAAAACCATTAGCACAAAACGTTTAGAAGATGTCACCACCAACTATAGAAGAACCAACACTTAACACGTTAGTTCCATCATGCCTCTGTTGAAATGAAAGTATCTGGTGGTGTACTGCCGTTGTAACGTTGGAACTCCAGCCAGTCTCAGCCCCCCGCTCTTGTGGACAGCTGGTGTTGGGGTGTGTGTGTGTGTTTCTCTGCAAGCACGGAGATGTGAGGCAGTGGGAAACGGACCCCGAGCTCCTGGGTGAGATGCACCAGGCTGGGGCATCAATGCTGGGGGAGCCGCTGGGAGTGGTGGCCACGGCACCCTGCTTGTGAGCAGGGAGCGCAGCCCTGAAGACCAGGGCTCCTTCTGCAGTCGCCTGGGGACTCCCCAACCCTGGTGTATTTTTGTTGTTGTTTCCTCTTTCCCCTGGTAAAACTCATTTCCCTCCAGAAGCCCGTGTTTCACCATGCATGTGTTTTTAATCACATGCACGTGATGAAGAAAACAACCAGAGGTGTTATGTGTTACAGCTTAATTCGTGGCTTCTTTTTTTTTTTTGTGTGGATTTTTTTTTTTTTCTATAGGGCTGCTGCTCCACACCTAAGGCTTCTTGGCTTTGATTTTCTCTTTCATGAATCAGGTCTCAGGGGAGGAAACTGTTGGATAATACGACCATTTGTTTTGGCAGTTGCCTGCGGGTGCCGGCCCTCCAGCCTTCCTGAATACGGACCCAGATATAAACTGCTTAGCCCGAAGGGTTGGCAGAGCCTTGATCTTTAACTTTAATAAAAAGCCGGTCAAAATAACAGTAAGGAAAGGATCCAACTTGTTGGTGTTCGCTGGGCTCGGCCACCTCTGAAACGCAGACAGAGACCAGCACCAAGCCACCTCCTCTCTGGGGGACCTTGTCTCCAAAGCTGGGGTTCCTCGTGCCTTGAGGGCTACCCCTGCCCGTAACCCCACAGCAAGGTCGTGGTGTTTGGTGGCTGCCCAGGAGGGACCCTGTGCCTCCTCCAGTGATGGGCTGCCTCCATCACTTTGCCATAGCCACAAAGCCACGCTGAGCGTTTCTTGGTAGCAAAGAGAAGACGCCACAATTTCTTGTGACCCTTTTTCCTAACAAAGCTGGGTCCTATCTGTGTGGATGGGATCAAACCCTTTTGTAAACAGTTGACGTTATTACTCTAAGCCCTGTTATCAGGGTTTCAGTCAGCAGAAGCCTGTGACAGGGTCCTCTCCCCCACCCCTGCTGCCGTGCGAGGCTGCCCTGTGGCTTTGGGATGCCCGAGCACCAGGAGCTCTACCCAGCCCTGCAAGAACAGAAATCTCCTCCAGAGAAATCCCACCTGTGCCCTGCAGGCTGCAAAAATAAGACACAGAAACATGAATAAAGACATTTAGAGTGCCCATCCCTAATCTCCTTGCAGCCCCCTGCGGGGTGGATGTGGCATCTCCCGGGCTCCTGCCCTGCGGCACCAGGCACAGGGGTAACGGGGACAACTCGCACTTGTTTCAAGCAGCAGAGACCTGTCAGTACGAGCTGGGAGTCTCCCCGAGATGCTGCATGACTAAGACTTCTATAATGCTGCCCACACCTCGAGACAGTGTTTTAGGGCTAATGAGCTAAAGGTAAAATATGTAGATGCTTCCCTCCCAGGCAAGGTGCCTGGAGGGACCAGCCGAGGCTGTGTGGCGCATGGGCGACTGTGCATGGGCTGGTCCTCGCAGGGCGCGGTGGGTTTGTGTCACCGATCATAACGCAGGCGAGGTGCTCGGGGAGTGCCAGCGCCTTTGGCACAACCTGTGCCCTGCCCTCGGTGTGTGCCGGGAGCATCATCCTGCCGGCCGTGCCGTCCTGGTGACGCGCAGGAGGGGCTGGGCTTTGTGCCCAGACTCTGTCTCCAATTATCCCAATAAATCACTTTGTGTGGCTGATACCAATAGATAAGATTGCAGTTATTGCCCCCCCAAACCATCCTACCTGGGAGGTTTCTACTGGTTTTGGAATACTGATCCCATTGGCATGGGTGCTGCTGTTGTGCTGCTCTTGTACAAATAATGAAAATTATTTGATTCAGCCATTGAAAATAATGTTATTAGCTACAGAAAAATCAGAGCTAGTCTAAATGTGACTGTTGTTCCATTATACAATTTTTTCATCAAAAATTATTGGGGGGGGAGCTGAAGAGATGTAAGGTTTCAGTCAGAAGAAAGCTCACCATTTCCTCCTCCTTCCTCTGTGGTCTTTCCCTGCTTGTTTATCTGTGGAAGATTTTTAAAGGTGCTTTCACTGGAAAGGCCAGTCTGTAAACTGTAACGCAGTCAGCTGAAAAACCCTGGCACTGGCTCTGATGGTGCAAGGTTCGCCCAAGGCAACTCTGCCAATTTTTATTAGAGCCTTTTCCCCTCTGTGGGACCTAAACTGATGCTCGCTGGCAGCCTTGGAGCTACATGCAATTTTGACAGAAATTGGCTGGTGCGAAATACGCAGAGTTCAGCAAGCTGCATCTGAATCCACAGCAGCTTTTGGGGTTGGGTTCCTCTTACTTCTGGACTTGTCTCTGCCCCCGTTTGCATTTTGGTCAGCTGGAAAGGGCTTGCACAAAAATCTGCTTGCTGGCAGTACAACGCCCACAGGCAGCTTCGAATAGCATCGATTCAGATACTAATTGCAGGCAGCCCACTGCCGGCCAGCGCGCTGCCTGCCGCAATTGCAGCCCTGTGATGGATGGCAAAGTAGAGTGTAAGTGAATTAGAGAAAGCAAGAACATAATTAAACTAAATTGATGGCACAATTAGATCCGGTCTTCATGAATGGAGTTCTGGATGCCAGCCTGCATCCCAAGGCTGTACTTTGGGTGCTGAGCTCCTTCTGGTGAGCACACAAGAACCTACCTGACAAACAAGGGTGCAAAAAGGGGTGTGCACCTGCATGCTGTGGCCATCACAGATCACTTTCTTATAAGGGCAGTTTAAATTGTTTCCCTAAACAGGGAAATCCTGTTGTTACCTGACCAAACAGCTCCATGCGGGGATCCCCAACCTTACTTTTAGATCTCATCAACTGTGCCAAGGCCCGAGACATACCTATGGGGACAGCACCATGCTTCTGCTTCCTGTACATCAGTATTAGACAAAGCTCCTTCCATGACAACCATTTCAAGGTCAGTGTGTTACTTACGCCACACATGGGATTCAATCGTGAGTGATGGCTGTGACCCCCGGCAGCAGTGGCTGTACAGGACCTGTAAAAGTCCCAAAGCCTGGGATGGTCCATATGTCTTTGAAATAACCTTCAGCTTCTTGGTGGTGATGGTGGTTGTTCAGCTTTGGTGCAGCAAAGGCTTTAAAGGCAGGTTAGAGAGAATAGTGTTAAAGTGATGCTCCCGTGTCGCTGGTCAACATGCAGGTGACGTGCCTGGTCTGCAGCGGTGCTGGCAGGAGAAGGCTGTCCCTATGGTAGGTGTATGCTGGGCAGCATGCAGGGGCTGCTTTCATCCTTCCTATGGAGGATCGGTGTTGGGGACCACTTGTCACAGCCCAGGGGATGCCCTCACATACGCAGGCTGCCCTCAGTGCCACCTTGGGTTGGCAGAGCCCTTTCAGCCTATCTCTGCACCACGGAGGGACGCGTCAATCACGTAGGGACACCAGGGTGCATCCCAGTGGGCACTGCTGAGGGCCCTGCCCTTGTTGATGCCCCTGCCCTTGCTCGTGCCCTCCAGCTTTCTCTTTTGCCTGTGACCACCACAGTCATCCCTGAGGAAGGTTGTAGCTGGAAGCCAAGGTGACACTGGGTGCCATGTGGAGCTGTGAGCCCTGCTCCCTGTGCCCTGACCCTGCTGTTTCAATGCACAAATGTCTGCTTTTGCTCTGGAGACAGAGATGAGTCCCCCTGCAATGTGGGAATCGTGCTGCTGATCTGCAGGAGCTCTGCTGCTGAGAATCAATGGGCAAAGAGCGACGTGGGGTTCACCAGTGTCTGTGGTTTTGGGTGGGTCGAGGGCTGGATGTGTGCTCAGCACTGGGCTGTGTGCGCTTCAGAAGGGAGAGCAGTGCAGGGGTTGCACCTCACAGGGGAAGAACCCCACTTTTTCCAGTAATACTGTGCTGCCATTAGAGGTTGTGGTAGAGCCATCAGGATTCATCCTGACTCGGCACAGCCCTACAAATGGAGGGGGGAAGCACAATAGACTTCTAGGTCGCTGGGAGGAGGCTGCTCATGATCTTTAGTTAGCTTGTAAACTGGATTATGGTGAAGAGGCTAGCGCCATGCTGAAGGTGGTGCAACCAAGAGCCCAGAAAACCACAGAACATTGCTGAAAATATAAGCAGGAGCACGAAGAAAAGGAAATCAAGGAAAGAATGGAAAGAGTGGAGAAGGCTGGACGGAGGAGAAGCAGTGTGGTCTGGCCTCTGGAGGAAGGAGAAACAGCATGGACAGTAGAATCTGACCGAGGGTAAAAGCCTTGTTGCAGCCTGATGGCTTGCTTGTGCTGTGACGATGCTGTAGGTAACTAGAAGCCAAATATTGTCCTTTTAACCAGAACTTCTCCAGTTATATGAGCAGTTTGGGCTTTATAACATTTTCCACTCTGAAGTGCCTATCTACGTGCTTTCCGTTGGGGTTTCCTAAATGCTCTGCAGATGATTGAGGCAGGGCACTGCACGAGGGGCCAGAACCACCTTGGCCCTTCACCCAATCTCCGCTCTGCAAGCAGCTCCGCATACACCAGAGACTGGTTCTGCTGGGCGCAGTGGGAGTCCTGCTGTGTTTGTCATCAAATGGACATGTTGAGTGCAGGGCAGGATTGGGACCTCCTCCAGCCATCAGCTAAAGCAGCCCAACGTGCTCATGGGAAGATGCTGCCTTATATGATGATGTTAATTGAACAGAGGGAAGAATTATTTCTGATGTAGCCACCTAAGAGCTGGATGTCTCATCCACACTACCCTTCTGGACTTGCTTTATAGTCACTGGAAGGAGACCAGTACCTCTATCCATTTCTTAGGTACCTACCAGGTGTCTCCTGGTGGACACTACTGGTGTGGGAGAGGTTGGGGACCAGGCCACCAGCACACACCTTCACTGCAGGCGGCCCAAGGTAGGAACGAGGAGCCCCACTCTCCCACCAAGGGCTAGGCTGGGTCCCATCCCCATCCCAGGGGCAGAGCCCTGTCTCTGTGGAGCCCGCGGCATCCCTCCATCCGTGGCACGGCTGTGGATGCTTCCCCGTGCTTTGCTACTGTGTCCTCCTTGCATTCCCAGAGTTGTTTGGCTGGCAGAGGCAGCATCCCAAGCCTGGGTGTCTCAGCAGGAGCACGGGGCTGGAGGCTGGGACAAGGGATGCCTCTTCTCTTGGGCTCTGGGGCTCTGCAGGA
Source organism: Microhierax caerulescens (assembly GCA_035590215.1). NCBI lineage: Eukaryota > Metazoa > Chordata > Aves > Falconiformes > Falconidae > Microhierax > Microhierax caerulescens. The sequence continues at coordinate 115,565,643 of JAVJGJ010000001.1, read as the reverse complement.
ATGCGCTAATTGCTGCTGGAACAAAAGCCGCTTCTGTGCGGTGCTGTGCACAGCTGCGCTGATCCTTCCCAGGCCCCGCGTGAACGCTCCCAGCGGTTTCTGCTGTGTGCTCTACACACACACACTCCTGGCGTATTTGCAAAGGACTTAGATTTATCTTTTCTCGTGCTGTTCTCCTTAAAAAGCATATTTGGGGTGTGCCAAGAGCTTGCCTGGAAAAAGCATTTCCTCCTCCTCTTTGCAAAATAACAGAGCTGTTCACTCAAATCTGCCTTGAATAATGCTACCTAAAATTTCAAGAGGTTTTCTTAAGGAAAAGGTCCCCCCTACTCCCCAGCTATATGCTGCTGTCATGTTTACCAGGCTCCCTGGTGTCTGATGATTCAGCAGCACTCCTTGCTCTTTGATATAGTTGGGTTTTATTTTACCTCCATTCTTAGTGGAGGCAGCGTTATTTCCTTTATCTCCGTGCCAGTACCTCTGGGCAGGTCACTGTGCCTCTCCTCCCTCTCAGTGGCCTTGTGGCCATCAGACACAGTGGGTATGGCTGTGAGTGCCCTGAGCAACGGCACACGCAGCCCACAACCATGTGCTGTGATTTCCCCAGGGCCACGGAGCACTTCAGCAGCCTGTTTCAATACCCCCCCCCCACACACACACACACACACACTGCTCAGGGTAGCAGGGAACAAGATAGTGGCAGCTTTCTGGAAATTAAAGGATGAAGAGAGAAGTTAGGGCAATGCAGTGGCTTTTCCCAGGGCGAAGGAGCAAAATTGTATGTGGGCAGTGGCAAGAAGGGCAGTTTAAGTCACCCTGGGAAGTTTGTTGCAAGCATGTTGGTTGTGGCTCCCTTCCCAAAGACCCAGATTTTTGCATCGTGGTTCGAAAAATGTGTGTTTGCTGCAGAAGCCATATATCTGGAAATCAAGGGAGTGCGTGCAGGAGCCAGCCCATGGGTGTGTGGGCTGGTGGCTTGGCCAGGTGCACCCACACCTGCAGGGTGGCCACGGGAGGATGGAAAAGGGGTCCCTGGGGAGGTGGCTGCGCTTCGGTAGCAGGAGAAGACTTCTTGATATGGATGTTCCTTTCTGTGCCAGACCCACCATCCTAGCTGGGGGCTCTCGGAGTCCCCCAGGTGCTCCTGTAGTTGTTACAAGCCGCCTCTGCGCAGGGGTGGGCTGCGCAGGTTGAACGGGAGAGCCCTGCGTTAAACCCCTCGCCACGGTCCCTTCGCCAGGACGGGTGTCCTCACGGCGGGGAGGAGGGAGGGATGGGGTGATGCACTCTTTTGTTTCTGTGTTTAAAAATCTGTCGAGCCAAGGCAGTGGCCAGGCAGCCACGGCGTGGGGAGTGCTCTGCTGGAAGTTCCTGAAGAGCGTGCTGAGCAGGCAGGGAGGAGCTCGGCTGGGGCAGAACTCCTCTCTGCCCAAGAGGCAAAAGTGACATTGGCTCTGGCATTGCTCCCAAGCCCTTACAGTGTGTTTTGTACATATGCTGGTGCTTTATGAGCCCTCAAAATAAGCTGTCTCCAGTCCTGAGATTAGGCTTTATTGCAGGTGGGGCTCATAGCAACGTCTTTGGCTGTGTTTGCCTAACAATGTCCATCGTGTTTTTATTCGATTATAATCTTACCAATGTGTGGCCATTAGCGTTTACATTTTTCATGCTGTGTGTCAGCTCCCTTTTTTCTTTCTGGAAGTTTTCCAGGGAAGGGTTTAGCTGTTGGGAAGAGCAGGGCTGGGGCACTGCCCCTTGTACATCTGATCACGTCGCCTTTCAGCAAGCGCCCTGGCACCACAGTGTGCGACGCTGACTGTGTGTCAGGGTAAAGCTCTGTGCCAGTGTTTCTGTTTTCACAGGCTGCTTATAAAAGTGTTCAGTCAATTGTGCTCCTCACCTGGTTAAGAGCCGTGCCTGGGTTTGTAGTGCCAACCCCTCGGCATTGCAGCCCCACTGGGGCTGTGCTGTTGGTTGCTTTGGGGGGTGCAGGCATCTGTCTGCGTGCAGGGAGGCAGGGGCTGCTTTATATCCTGCCTTTGCTGCAAAATGTGATTTTCCTAGAGGCAGTGCAGGATTGGGGCTTGTACTCCATCCTTGTCTCCATTTTCCTGCTGGCTGGTCACCACGCTAACCTGCACGGGCAATGTGTCCCTTTAAGCTGGCATAGCACCGCTGCATTTGGGCTGCACCCAAATCAACCCAGCCTTGGAGAGTGGCTTCTGGTTCTCCTTCTCCTAGGATTAATGCAGGAATGTCTATAAGCAGCTGGAATAAACTGCAGAAAACCAAACCTGTGCTTAGTTCCTGCAAAAGATAAAGATTTAGCTGCAGGCTGAGAAGGAAGATCTCCCGTGGCCAGGGGAGGGGCAGAGCAGACACGGTGGTGGGATGGATGGGTGGATGGATGGGTTGGATGGCAGGGCTGTTCCTGGAAGGCACCAGCCTGGCCTGGCTTTGCTTAGCCTGACCCTGACAAATGCAGCATGATGTAATTATTTCTTTCTTTTTAAGTGCAATGTCTAGAGCTCGCTATTAGGGAGGTTTACAAATAGCCGAGGCTGCAGACAGACACACAGGTCACTGTTGAGTCATCCAGCCCAGGGGAGAGCGTGTAGCACATCAGCTGGTGAGTGGGTCCCCGTGCAATGTCTCTGCTGGCACCTGGCCGGTTCGGTGATGCTCCGTGCAGGGCTCCAGGGTCTGGCATCCACCAGCAAACTCCTGTGTGCCCTGGCATAGCCCTGGTGAGGGCACGGAGCTGCCCTGTGGCTTTCCCCATCCCATGCACCGTCTGTTGTACAGGTGCTTTAGGAAACACCGTCCTTGTTTTTCATGGGAAGTTGGTCTTCTTCTTGCAGGTGAGACCCCCCCATGCTGCCGTCACGGGCAAGGGGCTGCCAGGGGTAAAATACATTTGAAAAGCAGCTGGTTTTGGAGGTGGTGAAAAAAGGCAGCTGAGCGCCAAGTATCAATAGCTGTGGGAAGAAGAGAGCAGTTTTGCTGTTGCAAGATAGTCTGTAATGCACGGGTCAGTGTGGGGTGTTAGGGCCCTGGTGGAGAGGGCAGGGAGATCTGTGCTGCCCATCGTGAGCCCCAAAGGAGACACCGAGACACTTCCTGGTGCCCTCAAAAGATTTGCCCTTCCCTCTTGTCCGTGGGGTGTTTCCAACAGCAGCGTTTGCTGCCAAAAACCCTTTGAAGGCAAACAGAGCACCAAGCACCAGGTGCTGTGGAGTAAAGAGAAGTGGCGTTTTCAGTCATTGCAACTAATTCGTCTGCGGTCCCGCTCCGTTCGGAGGCAGCTTTCATCATCGTTTCTGTCCTCGGGATCCCAACGTGCAGCAAATCCCCCTCACTGATTGTGCTCTTGATGTTCTCCCTTTTTGCCCCGCCACGTCTCCCTGTGAAATCAAAGTGTTCAAAAGACCTTGTGGGTGCACAAGTCTGTGCACAATCCAGCACAGTCAAGTGACATACAAGGCCTATTGCACATTGCCTTGGTGTGCAGAAGTAGAGGTTTTGCCTGTGAAACTTAGCAGAAGTTAGTTATTTAATCCAGAACAGCCCATGGAAAAGCGAACGGGGCTGAAATTGCTCCGAGCTGAGCCTCTCCATAGCCTTTTTATGCCAGCGTTGAGGATTGGAGTATAAGGTTGGAAAAACATGGTCTCAGTTTCTGTCTTCCTTGCTTATCTGTTGGCACAGCATTTTAACATCAGCAAATAAAGGATATGGGCGAGAGTGTTTTGGGGATGAGTAGTATAAGAGTATCTATGTTATTAAAGCCACTGAAAAATCATTCTTAGTAGAACTTCCCATATGAAAAAGCAGGTTAATTGAACTTGAGCCATGTAGTAGAAATGTGCTGATTACAACAACATTTTTCAGCAGCAAAAAAGAAGTTGAAATATTTTGTTTGGACAGTACCAAAACTCCAGCAGAAGCAGAATGTTTCTGTTTTGTCACTTAAATTAATTTCATGCAATGCAGACTGTAAATTTTAATATTATATTGTCTTTATAGACTGTATAATTCCAAGCGCATGTAGTGCATGGTTTAAGAAATGCATAGGAACGAAAAGAATAATGAAAAGAGTTACTGAAGTGAAACATTGTAATGGCCCTAAACTGATTGCTGGGAGGAAATGTTTCCTGGCAAACACAAGAATTCTAGCTTTTTATGCAGAATCAGAATCAATCTCTCCCTTAATGTCAGGATTTCCCAAGTAATGGAAATTACAGCTCCCAGCCAGCTCTGCTCAGGATGTAGTCTGTGTTAATTATTCATCGGAGTCAGATAATGTAGGAGATAACTTAGGGGAAACGTGGGATAACGCCACTGCTTTAAAGTCATGTCACATCCCTGGGCTAGCCGGGGAAGCGGAGCAAAGGATGCCTGGCTGGCAGTGCCTGGGATGGACAGGCTGCTCCGATGGACAGCCCTGGTCTGCTGGGGGGGTGGGTGGGGGGTAGCAGCAAGCTTTTCGGACCCTGCAGGGCTGGAGGACACCTCAGCTCTGTGTGTGACCACAGGGACCCGATTTGAATGCTCCAAACCCCTGACGTGGGCTGGAGAGCCCAGCAGCCCGTCGTGGCTCTTGGCTCTGCCTTGCAAAGTTTCAGCCGGCGGCTGCTAAAGCAATAAGGGGGCTGCGGCTGCCAGCAGCCAGCATCAGCTTTCGTTTGCTTTGTTTAGCAAAATCCTGAATCTTTAGAGAGTGTGTGCGTGTGTTTGAGGGAGGCAGCAACAGTCCGTGCTGGTTTGCAGGTGGACCGCAGGGAAGATGTGCATGGGGGTAATGCGCTGGGGCTGAGCATCACCCAGCGATAGGGAACGTGCCAGAGGCACCCACCACCTTGGCGTGCCTGTTCTGTGCTGGGTCTCTCCAGCACCCGCTGAGAAACAGGCAGCGGCAAGAATTTATTGTCAAGGTTTCCAGAAAAATTGGTGCATGGACATTGCTTTTGGAAAGGGAGAATGTGGAGGAGGGTAAGAGCGAGAGCCCGGGGCCCTCCACGCCGTGCGGTGCCAGGGCTTTGCCACGTAGTGGGGTCGGTGCCGAGCCCTGCACAGACTGGGGGGGGCTTCTGCGGGTGAAACATGGCACTTCACTGCAGCCCCCATGGAAACAGAGCTGCTTCCTTGGTCCAAAACTTGCTGCCTCTAAGTTTCTGCCATGGAATTTCATCTAGCCGTCTCGAAGGAAGGTTTTGCTGCCAGCTAATTTGATTTTCTGGTGAGCACTGAGCTGTTTGGGTTTGTTCCTTTTGAGCCCCCACATCTTTGAGTCCTGTGGCTACATCAGCATCTCAGGTGCTGTAGAAAACCAGTGACCTTGCCAGGTCCTCGGGATAATAGACTTGAAAGGCAAGGTGAATCCCTATTATTTTACACCGTCTTACAGAAATGTCACTGCATTGTTACCTGTGAAAAGCCACGTTCATTTTGGCATTTGAGACACCTTTGTACACTGACCATAGAGCCCTGGGGAGAATTGTAGCCGTGGGGGAAACCTGCAGTTGGAAGGAAATATGCATTTCATCCTTGGTTTGAGCTTTGAGTGTTGTTACATAGAAGGAAGAAAGTTGCCTTATTGCCTCAGCATGGGGTAGGGGAGCCCGGAGGCTGTGGTGCCTGAGTCCCCAGGGGCTGCTGCTGTCAGATTCACCCACTTGCAAGTGATTCGTGGTCCAGGAGTGATAACTGCAGGAGAACTTTTCTGGTAATTCCACAACAAATTTGTATTTGCCTTGAAAAAGTAACATCTTTTGCATCAGCAGTACTGTCCCAAAAATGTTTCAAGGAGGAAAACAACTCTGGGTTTCTAATAAAGGTCTCCAACGTCAGCTGAGCAGGTTTTATTTTATTTTATTTTATTTTTTCTCCACAAAAGTTTCCATTGTGTCCAAAGGCATTTTCTGTCAAAAAAAAGCTTTGATGGAAAATGTTTTACTAAACCTATTCGAAACCGATACAAGGCATTGCCAAGAAAGAAGGAATGAATAAAGCCCGTGGCAGCTAGTCATTAAAGGACCTATCACTGGAGTGCCCAGAGCCTCAGGAGGTGGTTGGGTGATCCTGGTGCTGGGGTAGTGGGGCAGGGCACATCACAACCCCCAGTACATATTAAGCTAACAAATAAATCTGCTTCACTCACCAGCCGGACTGTAGCCTTCAAACCAGGGCGAAGCTTTCGAAATATCGTTTGGCATGTTTTCTTTAAAGGAAGGAAGGATCTTAATTCCAGCATTCCAACCCAAAATAGACATCTCTAAGAATAGCCATTCCCCATGGCAGGGCAGGATGCTGTCAGGAGGAAAAAGGGTTGGGGGAAACGAGAAGTATTTTCCCTAAATAGCCAGGCTGTAATTGCGAAGTGATGGGTTTCAACTCTGACCGTGGGTGATCGCCCCCGGAGCATCCAACCCCACTGAGGTGGCTCAGAGCTGCGGACAGCTGGGGGCCAGGATGGCTCACTGGCTCCTTGGGTTGGCAGAGCTGTTCCTTAGGGACCTGCTGGCCACCCTGCAGGGAACACGCATTGGTGTCCTGCATCCCGCTGTCATCGGAGCCCGTCGTGCGACTGGGGAGGGTGCGTGCCCACGGGGCAAGCCTGGAGCAAGGAGAGGATGCCCCAGCCATGTTCGGTGTGTCCTGGCAGACAGAAGCGAAGGCGTCCCACGGAAAAAAATGAGGTTGGGAAGCACGACCTTCTGAAGTCTCCTCCACCGTGAGTTACCCTATGATCAGGTGCTGCCAAGCTGGAAGGCTTTTGTGCACGGCTCTGTGTGTCTGGGGTAGGGAGGACTCTTAATCCCATCTCTTTTGGTTGGAAAAGTGCAGTGCTGGGGCACCCCAGGTCCTGTGACGTTCAGAGGTCAGATTGGATGGACCCCCTTTCTGTAGAAAATAGAGGTTTGCATAATTGAAACAGTTTTGACTTGAATATTCCCCTTTTGGGGTCATTTTCTAGGCAGTTATGAGGTTTAGAGATGAATCTTGGAGTGAGAGATGAGTTTCTCACATAGTCTTACAACCCCAGGCATTGTGGCTTTAAGAAAAATACTAATTTTCATGGAAGTCCTAATGAAACAATAAAAACAGACAGCACAGGCAGGTCCTTCCGCTCCATTTCCTTTCTTTCAATGCTGGCAGTGGAATTTAAATATCACAAGTTATAAACACCCGCAGATGCTGAGAGCTTAACATCTCCTGGGGGTGCGAGCTGCACCATTCCCGTTCCTATCTATTGTACCTGTTCCTGGCACATCCCTCCCAGAGCTGTGCTTGAAACTTCTCTCTGTGTGACGTGGATGTTGCATTTGGATTGAGCCTTTCCCCAGGAGTCAATAACCAGATTCAGGTGATGCTCAACGCTAAATAACATAATCCTAGTTTTTCAGGAGTGCATGTCAGACCTTAAGTATCATGCTATCAGCTTTTCAGAATCGCACCTTTAGTTTAAAACCAACATTTTTGGGGCTGTCACGTGCCTGGTGGAGGGTGTCATTTGTTCTTGTTCCTGTCTACAGGGCAGGTGTCTCCATGTGAGCCAGTTGGGCAGACAACTTGGCACTCAGTGGACAGAAACAAGGCGATTTTGGGGCAGAATCACTCCCTGCTGTGATGGTATTAAATGTGTAAGAAAGTGAATGAACTTCCTCTGCTTTTATAGCCCAGCTTTGCAACTGAGATGATTTATGTGTTCAGGTGGGTCGAAAAATGTTGGCCTAAAACCAGGCAAAACCCACTGGGTTTGGCCAATTACTCGCTTTGTATTTTGGTCCCTTCTCAAATAAAACTCAAGGTGGGTGTAACAAAACCACAAAGCCCCAAATCTGAAAGATAGCTTGCACAAAACCCTGAAAAGCCCTCAGGAGCTGAATCTCACGCTCCGGAAAGAGGGAAAAAATAATAAGGTGGAAAAATGTGAGCTCCACCAAACTGCAAAGCCGAAACCCTTCGGTGCTTGTTTGTGAAAAATCCAGCCAAGGAGCCAAGCTCCTGCCAAAGCTTCCACTGCGGGAAGGGCTGGTCCAGCCCCAGCTGCCTCCTTCCTGCTGCTCGCACCCACCGAGGAACGAACCCTCCGCAGGGAGAAGAGGAAAACACACGGTCACCAAGATGCGCCTCCGTGAGCCCACGCTGCATGCCCATCAGCACAGGGGGTCCGGGGGGTCCGGGCTGCAGCCCACCCCTCCACATGGGTGCAAAGGGCCCTTTGGGGCATCCCTGCTCAGGGTGACACACACTGGAGCTGGCTGTGCCAAAGGAGTACGGACTCTTCTTGAGACAGCCAAAGGTTTTTGGTCCACGTGCTGCTCCTGCCCTTGTCCTCAGACCTGAAGGACAAGGACGTAATAGTGCCAGGCTGTCTCCTTTGACTTTTTTTTTCCCACCTTCCTTCCTGTTTTTTCGGATATCAGTTTTACCTGCGTACATCTACCTTGCAGATCACCCAAATCACTTCTTGTGCTGCAGTTTGTGCCCGTTGCCCCTTGGCCTGTCACTGGGCACCACTGAACAAAGCCCATCCCTGTCCTCTGGATGCTCGCTCTAAGGTATTTGTAGGCATTGATAAGATCCCCTCTCAGTCTTCTCCTCTCTGGGCTAATTATTTATTTCCCAGTATGTGCACCTCTTCTCCTTATGTTTGTCCCTGGAAGTGGGTGCGAAGGGCTTCTCCACAACAAAGCAGGTGGCCTGGCACCCTGGCGCTGGGTTTTATAGCTGCTTGGCTCAGGGTAAATATTTGTTTTGCTCTAACCTGGAAGTCTCATTCAAAGAGTCGCTGCCCGTAGCTCCAGCCCCAGCAGACAGTGCTGCTGAACTGGCATCGCTGAGAAACCTCCCACAGATCTTGCTGCACTCAGGGGGACGGTGGCCCCGCTGACATCCCTGAGCTTTGTTACTGGTTTGTCTGGTGTCACTGGTCTCTATAGGTGCTATAGTTGTTAGTGCTGGCAGGCAGTCAGGGCAAGCGCATCACAGAATTGTTTCTCAGCAAAGGGTGGGAAAATGCAAATTTCCTGGCATACTTTTCCAGCTGTCATGATTTATTTCGTATCTACTCCAGTTATTTTTTTCTTCATTATCTTTATCTGTTTTTTTCTCTTTTCATCATTGTTCTAAGGTGAAATCAGGGTGTTTTGTTTTGCTTCGTATAGCTGATGGGCAAAGGCAGAGCGCGTTCTGGCTTGGGCTCCCCAGCAGTGGGGCCCCTCCTGCCTACCCTCAGGTTCATCTGTGTGAGGAGTTTCTGGGGGCAGGACATCTCTGTCCAGCTCTTTCTTTCCGAGGACCGTTGGTGGCACTGGGAAAGCCCAGCCTGGCTCTTGGGTCACAGGAAAAGCTGCCGTGGAGTGGGAGCAAAACAGCAAGCAAGAGGCTGCAGGATGCTCTTGTTAATGTTATCCGCATCTTGCTACTGGGAGAGACCTGGTAGAAAGCATTTGTGTGCAGCTTTTTAAATGCAGGTTAGGAAAAATAAACAAAGGTTGAAAACCAGAATGGGTGATGTCTGCCATACAGTCAGTCTGCACTGGGTAGGGGATGAGTCCCGCTTGCAAATCTCAGTGGAGTTGGGCAGCAGGGACTGAAAGACCTGTGCAGCAGGTGCACTGGTGAGGCACCAGTGCCAGGACTGGAACCTGTCTGCAGGAAGATACCCTCATGATCACCCCCGGTGTGCAGGTACCTGGCACAGTTCCCCTGTCTGCCTTGGGCAGGAACCTGGCAGAAGGGTCTTTGGGGTCCCTGTAGATCTTTTCAAGCACCAGCAGGTTCTCCGGAGGGATTTTTCCCCACAGGCAAACCCCTTGGCATGGGTTTTGCAGAGTTCCCTGCAGCTTGCAGCAGAACAAATCCTGACACACACCCCCAGACCCACAAAGAGAGGGGGCTCCAGGCGGTCTGCAGCAATAAGGAGTCCTGCCCTCGGTACCAGTGCTAAAGCACGTGGGCTGTATCACTGGGGGGGCTGCTCGGTCTTTGGCTGCTCTGCACCCTGCTCCGTGTCCCAGGGCTGATGCAAAGTGTTTGTGCCTTGTATTATAATTGTGTAAGGCAAGATTCAGGAAGAAGCCATGGATTTAGGGGAAAACTGAGAGGCTGGCCCATCACTTTTGGGGATGTGGGTGAAATCCCAGCTGCTGACTGAAGCCCCAAACCAAAATAGCCCATAGGTACCTTTGGGAGCAAACTTTAACGAGGGTTCAGTGTGCAGAGACCTCAACAACTTTCATCCTTTTACCCATTAGTCTGAACAACATTTGTCTCTCCAAAATGTGCCAGAAATAACCTTTTTCTGAAGGCTGCTCGGGATACAATCAGAAAACACCTATTGCTTAAACTGCTTGAAAATATTTGTCCCTTGCAAGGGAAGAAACCTGTCAATTCAACCCTGCTTTTATATTTTCTTCAGCAGGCACTGCGTACTCCATCTGGCTAAGTGGACCACAGTGTTCCAAGTATAAAAATTACATGTAATATGAGATAAAGTATCAGGCAAAATATTTATGTGATGAAATCTTAATGATAGCTCTAAAGGTCTGCAGCAGGGCATGACAGAAAAGAAACACTGGTCTTGCTGGCTTGTCCCAGCAGGGACAGAAAGACGCTCACAGGGGTGAGAAAAAAGGGTGGTTTTAGTAGGAAATTGAATCTGCCCTTTCTAGGAAAAAAAAAAATCTACCAAATGATATCAAGTAATTTACGGGATCTAATCTGATTGCAGCTGTCTTAATGATTTGTCAGCTTTCCATGGAAATGGTTTCCCTTTGTTTCGAAGTAGTAAACATCCTCTGTGATCCTCCAAGCCCAGCGGCTGCTGGCGTACGGAAACCAGAAGTGACCGAAACCACCAAGGGCTGCAGCTGGGCTCGGATCCAAATCCATCCCGTACTTCGCTGGTGGGTCCGTCTCTGGCATCCCAGCTGGGGCTGGGGCAGCTGTAAGGGCCAGTCACAAATGTGTCTGAAAGGAAAAGGCAGTTCAGATTCAGGCTCCGAGTCCAGCCAAACGTTTGGCCAAACCAGGTAGGCTGCTTTCTTGTCCTTATCCAGCAACTAAATGTAGTTGGGAGGTTTTTTATATTGCCTATTGAAATAGCTTGTAAATACACACACGTTATGCTTATCAGAGCTCTCAGTGGCCAAATCTGATAACAGGAAATTTAGGCTGGAGTTGGACAATCCCGTGAGTGATCCTGGTACTGAAATGTGGAATTAGTGCTTTGTTTTTAGCAGAAGTAACTCTGTAGGTGATCTCTTTGCAGAAGTATTAAAATCAGTCAAGCCCAGCTTGGGTGGTGTTTTACAATAAATTGTAGTCACAAGCACTTGGTGTGTTTTGTGTGTACGTCAGGGACAGACCAGCCGAGGCCACCTGTATTTGGGAAAGTTCAGGTATAAGTAGGTGGTGTGGAAATTGTTGTGTGGTGGCTGCAGCCCTCGGAGGTCCCTGGGCAGGTGGACGGGGCTGAGCCCAGCAGATGTTCCTCGGCTGCTTCTCAGCTGCGCACCCGACCCCGCAGGGCTGGCTGTGTCCCAAGCCCGGGCAGGGGGCACAGCAGAAGGGCTGCGGCGAGCGCTTGGCCACCTTCTCCCCCTGGCCTGGGGGCAGTCAGGTCAGCACACCCCCATGTCTCACCTGGCTTGTCGAGAGTGGTTTTTCCCTGAGCTGGCTCTGCCACACGCACCCCAGCTCGGCTGCGGGGTGTTGCTGCTGCAGAAGCAGGATGGATGCGCTCCGGGAGCTGAAATGCGGCAGAACTGGTTCCCGCTGCTGTGCTTAGCAGGTTCACTGCAACCGTTCCTTACAGGAATATTTGCTGCATATTTACAGAAGTAACGGTGCTCTGGGAAGACTTTTTCTTCCCCCTGAGCTGGGCAGGTGTGATGGCAGCAGCGAAGGGCACCGCAGACCTCCCCAGCACCCCGCTAGCACCGTGCTGCGCTCATTGAAGTGCTACGTGGACCTTCTTCTTCTGGCGCTCCAGCAGCCTCCGGGGTAGCTGCTCTGTTGGGATTGTTTGGTATCATTTCCCCATCTAGACAGCCCTACAGCCCAGGAATCGGGGGCTTTTCTGCAGCTAAAGCTCCTCTCCAGTCCAGTGGCAGCCGAGGCCAAGCCAGGCTCTGTGCCGTGGGATGGTGCAGGGGCACAGCTCTCCTTTCCAAGTGTCTGTATGACCATGGAAGGAGCACCCTGGCAGTGCTGCAAGGGGAGCTGAAGTGAGGAGAGAGAGAGAGAGAGTTCTTTTTCTTTCTTTTTAGAAGCAATTTCCATGAAGGCTGGTTTGTTGTTTTTTTTTCCAGACAAGCTTTCTGGGCACTTCTACAGTGGGGCTGCATCCAGCCCTCGCTATTTCCTGAGGAGGCAGAAGCTGAGGTCGTTTCTATCGGCTCTGCAGACTCTGAGATCCTTTCGCTGTCTGTGAAATAGTAGCCTGAATATGATGACAGAGAAAAAAACTCAAAAACCGTACAACAACTCTCCCCTCCCCTTTCCAACCCAAGCCCTTGCCAAAGCAATAAAAAACTTTAAACAATAGCCAGTCATGACATAAACCAGTCCTTAAGCAGCCTGCCAAAATTCACCTCAAGAAAGTAGGTCCAAAAATAAACACTAACCTATAAAAAGCCCCACAGACTTAAAGATAGTCTTCCCGTTGTGCTAATTGCTTTCACATCTGGCTCAGAAATGAGGAGTATATACGAGCATGGAGAGGCCACCAATAACTCACTTCAGCTAAGCACAAAAGCGTGTGCGTAGCATCAATCACGCGAGCCATCTATTTCTACTCAGCACATCTCAGATGCTGGGGCTCGGTTTTAAGTTTGTGTTTAAATTATACTGAAATTATGGGTATGGTCGTGATGTTAACAAACAGCACATGGTGAAATGCTTTCACGGGTGGGGTATTTCAAGGCAAATCTGGGGAAACTCTTTTCATTTCCCTTCTTCCCCCTCCATCAGTTATCGGACCACTGTGCTGTCAGCTCTGAACGGTTTTTGCTTGGCTTTCTCTTTAGAAAGAAGTCAGCCCCCGGAATGGCTGGAAGGTTGCACCTTTGGTAAATCGAAGGCCACAGCAAGGTGGGATATACAAGGGAGAAGTAGTTGGGGATGGTTTCATAAGGCCTTTTCTGTGTGCCAAGGAGGTGACACCAAAATGTGACCTTGTGTGAACTTGGCTGGAAGATCACAGCTCCCATCAGGCTCCTGGCAGGTCCCAGGGAGCCAGAGATGTGGTGTGATGCTCTGCATCCTCTGCTCTGGGCACGCAGCCTTCTTTGTTCATGCCCATGTCTAGACCTTTTATACGACTGAATCCGTGTGTGTGCATAAGGCTGTTTCCTACTTGCTTGTATGCCTATTTCTTTGTGTAGTTGATTGAGTTTTATGGTGTGAGCAACCCCTTTGCTTGGTAGATGCAGTTAAAGTACACCTTCCCCACAGCCTTGGGCTTTGCGGTGAGGCCAATGCAGAGAGCAAAATCCAGGGCTCCCCCTACAAGGAGGCTTTTTCCAAAATCACTGGGGATTATTTCCTATAGTTCCTTGGGTACTGCTAACAACATCACCAGTAAATTGTTACATTTTCCCAGATCACAATTGCTGTGATTACATGAGTTATCTGTGTCTTAACCTTGGGGATGTGTGGAGCAGCCTGCCCTGAGCATCTGTGGTTTGCTGGTTGTGACTCATCACGAGAGCTCAAGGAGGGATTTGTAATGATTTATTCATGCCACATTTATTGTTTGGAAAACTCCATCAAACACTACTATTGTTAGACTGAATAATTCATCTACCAGTCTACTTTTTGATCTCTTTATTGGTTTCTCTCTTCGTTAAGAGTCTCGTGTTTGGAGGTGAAGATTACCTTCATCTAGAGGCAATTTTCTGTGCCTGGTATCTTTGGAAACCAAAACTTCAAGGGTAGATTTTCAGTGAGTCTGGCCTTGCTGAAGGACTGAGGGTCTTTTTGAGAGGGTCCGGGTTCATTTGCCGTGGGTTGGTCAGATGTCCAAGTCTGAGCATCGCTCTGTGCATCTCTTAGGGGACGCTGAAGAAATGCGGCTTCCCTTGCACCATCTGCCTAATGCCAAAAAAAGCACCTAAGGTCGGTCAGATAATGGCCTGCGCAGAGACCTATTTCTTCCTACTGACCGTAAAGGAAAATTATTTAGACTGCAATGTCTAAACTTAGGTGAGGTGACTGGCATCCAGCAGGTCCCCCATGGGCCAAACGGGGGCACTTGGGCTCCTCTCACATGTCACGCGCAGCTCCTGAGCGAGCGCCAGGGCAATTCTGCGTGGGGACAGAGAGGTGTGTTGATGGAAAATGGCATTTGTGTCTCCACACAGCAGCTCGCGCTGGTTTAACGCCATCATTTTCCTAGTGCCTTTGAGAAATCCAATGAAAAGTCTTCCCGTAGAGGATAGGTGGTCCCTCGGCTCTGAGGCAGGGCTGGAGGTGGGACGTGCTCGTTCCATCAGGACAAGGGTACGAGTGGGGTGGGAATGGCCACCCCACCTTTGCACCAGGGATAATTGCGGGGTGGGCAGGGCAGGGGAGAGGTTTTGCTTTCCCTCCCCTCGCTGCAGCCTGCCCTTGTCCACTTGCAGTTGGCTCACATCTATCCCCTTGGTTTGTGGATAGAAAAGTCAGCGTGGAAAAGGAGACGTGAACTTTGGCAGAAAACGCAGGTTCTGGGAAATCCATCACTAACCTCCTCAAGAATGTGGGGGCAAAAAACCGCGCTTGAAACACACGCATAAGGAATGATTCACTTGGGTAACTGTCACTGATTTGTGCAAAATATTTGGCCTGTTGCTCGTGCCTCTGTCAGGGCAGCCGGGTGCGTGCAGCACGCTCCCAGGTCTGAGACTGCTGTAATAGCTCCTGTGTCAGAACCCAGCGTGGGCACGTCCCGCGGCGCCGGCAGCGTGAGGGGCTTGCTCAGCCTTTGCCAGCACGTGCAAACAGTCCTGGCTGCGCTGAGGCGTTAACTGTGGGCTGATTCTTCCTTACCTTACTCGGTGTTTACTCCGGTACAGGCTCGTGAACATGGCAGACGTCATCCTGCCTTAAACCAGAGCAAGGGAGAGGAGTCAGGTCCTTCTGGGGCAACCTGCCGGTGGACCGCGGTTTTGTAGCCCTTAATGGATATCAAGAAAGTGACTCAAATGAGGTGGAATTAACGACAAATTGGGATTTGGCATTTGACATACCCTTATTTATAGGTGGGTATTTGCCCTGCCGGGACTGAGCTGCCTGCCCGCATTGCACAGACAGGTGCCACCAGGCTGGGGAGTGGGTTTGCGAAGGAGCCCAGCCAGCAGGATGGTGGCACTCCCAGGTGCTGCATGGGGCTGTGGAGGGGCCAGCACGGACTCTTGAGCTTCTCTAAAGAGCACAAGCTCTTTGAGGGGCTGTTGGCAAAAGAAGGGAGAGCCCCAGATGATCTCCAGTGGCTGCCCGTGTCCAAAGCTGGCTCTTTCTCCTCGCCGACCTGCCCAGCCTCCTCTTCCTCTTGCTCTGGGTTTGGTGTCAGCCCCTCAGCCCTCCTCCTGCCAGTCCCTGCCTCTGCTGTGGCAGCGAGGGCTCAGGGATGGTCACAACTATCTTTTCCCACTGGCTACACGCAGAGATCAAAGCAGCCCAAGCCTCACCTCAAGAGTCCTCGGTACTCTGTGTTTTATGGTCAACTCCATTTTCACCAAGACGCGGGAAACCCAGTAATACCCTGGGAAGTCTCACGTGTTTCCCGGGCAGATGGAGCCTGCTGGGGGACTGTGCCCATGGCTGCAGCTCACCCCTAGGAGCCAGCCTTGCTTTTGTAAATAGGTAACATCTCGAAGCCTGTTTGAATCCCTAAAGCAGCCCTAGGCCAGGAGGCAGCGTGTGCTGCCTGTGAGCATCCTGGTCCTTCAGTGTGACAGCAGGGGATGCAGGCTGCACAGTTTAATTTTTTTTAAGCCTCCATAAATGAATGTGGCTTTTGAAAATTATTCTGCTATTGAATAGACAATTGATCCCTTTCAGGCAGGTACAGTGTTTATAGGAGAGAGAGAGGAATATTCAAAAGTGGCGTAAACCTGTGACTGGGCAATGTTATGGGTGAATGTAGACTCATGACGGATGCTATAAAAAATCTGGATCTGGGTATTTTCAGAAGGGCAGCTTATGATCCAGTGCAATGCTGTATTAATAGCGAGAATATAGAGCTGTGACAGAAAGATTGACAGCTTTTGGCAGTAGATTTTGTACTTAGCCTTTGAAATTCCAGTTTAGTCAACTAGGCAAACCTGGACTGACATACTGAAAATTGTCCCCCTGCTTAACGTCAGCCTCGCGTTCTCTTGTTTTTCTTTTTTGATTCTGAGCTAAAATGGTCAAGACTTTGGGACAAACTGTGTTCCCATGTGCCCACCAAAACTGGGTATGCCCCACCAGAACCAGGAGGGGTAGTTTTGTAATTTTAGTGAATTTGCTGCTGTGGAGTTGCAGCCACAGTGAAGGAACCTAGTTTAATTACTTGTAAATGGAGATGATGTAAATTGTCTACTTAATTTGGTGTGGTATCCAGGCACAAGGGATCTGGGGACCCCTTACTGCATGCAGTTGATAACTTCTTGCTGGAGAGTCATTTAGCTTGTGAATGTGACTGTTTTATCCGTGTCAGTTCTCCTCATCTTTGTAGCTTTTAGGTATGTTATGAGCCCTTCGCTCAAAGAGCCACTCCAGACGCTATGGTGGGACCAAAGCTTCATCGGTTTTGATGTCCCCAGCTGTCCCTCTGCTGCATCACAGTGCTTGTGGCTGCTTCCCCAGAAAGTCCTGTTCTGCGTGCTTTGCAGAGCGCCCGTGGGCCATTTACAATATTATCTAATTATTATTGCTTAATTTAGCAAATACTTCAAAACCCACGTGGTTGCCTACAATTAGTGGTGTCCCTCGTTGTGCAGTGATTCATCTACACAAAATTGGCTCAGGGCAGGGATGAAAGCGGGCGTAGAGGGAGGCTGAGAGCACACAGAGACCAGAGAGCGAGGCTGGTCCGAAGGGGTGTGCGTGTCCTGCCCAGGGGTGGAGGTTGGCTCGCTGTAATTGGAATTATTTTATCTGGTTTAGCTGTAGAAAGACACAACTTACGTGCTGAAATTTTTATTTCAGTTTAAGTTGATTCTTCACCCGGCTAAAGCAAGACGTGTGTTTAAAGTGAAATCAAAGTGTGCTAAACTTTGTATACACAAACCGGTTTGAGTTATTTTTTGTGTCAGCTCTTTGGCAGTAGAGGCACGGCTTTCCATGGAGGGCAGCTCCGTGTGCGTGCACAGAGAGCAGGAGCGGTGGGGCAGGGTGTCACTGCACTCAGAAGCTGTAAAACATTTTGGTGCAATCTCAGTCTGCAATAGCTGGGAGGATGAGAGGGGACTAAAAAAGACAACTGAGAAGACAGATGGATCAGCCTGGGTGAGCCATCCATGTAGCTCACAGTTAATCTGAAGTGGTAAAATGAAGCAGACGGAAAGGTTTCCTCTGGATGAAGTGGGACACAGAGGTCCTCTCAGCAGGACCTGGTGGATGTTTTCAGAAGTTGGAGAGGAACCCCCTTGGGTTAGCCGGAGCAGCTGTGCTAACCCCCACCGGCACCACCGGGCTCCTCCTGTTTCAGTGCCTTCTCTCCGGCTAAAGCTTGAAATAACCAAGGAAGGTCCCTCTCCTGGGAAGTGTTCCTGATGTCACCAAGTGCCTGCTGCACGCTGCCCTGGTGCCACATGAGGCTGTGCTGTGGTGGGGCTCCTGGGGACACTGTGCATCTCCTCACCTGTGGTGCCAGCACCCCCACCCTGGTGCATCTGCCTGCCCCAGTAAGGCCTCTGCTTGGCCACAGGCTGGCCCAGGAGCACCAGGGCTGGCACTGCGTTACCCAGTGAGGGCGCTGGTTTGCCCATCAGGAGCACTGGTTTGCCCGTGCCTGGCACTTGGTTGCCCAGGGGCTGTGCTGGGATGCTCACTGATGGCACCAGGGGTTGTCCAGGGTTGGGATCAAGTTGCCCAGCAAAGGCACTAGGTTGCACAGATTCTGCACCGAGTTTCCCAGGGGTGGCACTGGGTTGCCCACTGAGGGTGCTGAGTTCATGGGATCATAGAATATCTCAAATTGGAAGGGGGCCGTAAGGATAGTTGAGTCCAACTCCCTGCCCCTTGCAGAACTACCTAAAAATAAATCATATGACCAAGAGGATTGTCCAGCTGCTCAACAGCTGCACCTGGTTGCCCAGGAGCTGCGTGAAGTTGCCCAGTGAGGGCAGTAGGTTGTCCAGGGCATGAACTAGGATGCTGTTTGAGGGTATTTTCTTGCCCAAGGGTGGCCCTGGGTTGCCCATTGAGTTGCTGCATCAGGTTGCCATAATGGCTGCAGGGAGTTGCCTGGGTAGAATCCAGTCACTGAGCAACCTGCGCCCGTGGCAGTGTTCCCCTGGTCCTGTGCCTGACTGCACTGGGGATGCTGCAGTGCCTGCCGGTGCTGCCACCGAGCCTGACAGCACAGCAGTGAGTAGCAGCCCCCAAATCCGGGCACCCTAAGCCCTTGGAACGCACCCCTCACCCAGGCAGCTAAGGGGAAGCGTGTGCTTTAACTGGGAGGGGAGGATTGAAAAAGCCAGTATTTCTCCTAATCCCCCCCAGTATCTCTTATATCATCCAGATATACCCAAATGAGGTGGTCGGCGGCTCCAGGCATGTGTCTGTGTTCAGGGGTAGTAGAACATGTCACCCTGGGATGGTTTATCCCGAGGGAGATGCAGGGGCATTTATTTCAGCTGGAAATGCAGGGAAAAGTAACTCCAGTCCATTCCCAAGGGTTTTTCCTCCCTTTCTTAAATGTGTGTCTGCCAATATCTGAAAGGGAGTAATTTATTGGCAAGGGTGGGAGCCAGGGAAGCCATCTCCTATTCTCTGAATGCTGTTTCTCAGGTATAAATAAGTGGTGTGGAGCAAAGGAAAGTGCACTGGTCTGTCCCGAGCGGGGACAAAAGGGCTGAAGTGACTGGTCTGTGGGAACCGGCACGCACAGTGGTTTTTGTTGGACCTGAGCACAGACATTTTGTCCTCAGTTCTGCCAAGCTGGCTCGGAGGGTCGTGTTTGTGAAAGTTCTTTTGCTAAATGTGAGGGTGTGAGTTTCCCGCTGCCCACCCTACAGCCTCCTCGGCCAGGCTGGATCTGGGGCGAGGTGCGGTGCCAGCGCGGTGCCGAGGCAGGTACCGCGGCAGCCTGTGCCAGCGCGGCCAGACTTGGGCAAGGCTTGGAAACACAGCCCTGAAAGTTCAAAGATTTCCCAGCTGCAGGCTATGCACTTTTCCCCTCTGACTCATCCCTATTTTTCCCCAGTTTGCCCTAGCTAAAGGACCTGTTATTCTCCTGCGTTTGCTGTTTATTTAATAGCTGCGTTTTGAGACCCTGGCATTAGCTCGCGGAGCAGAGCTGCCTGGCTCTGTGTCCCCCACCTATCGCCCATTACGCTTTCCAGTAGGAAAGCCTGAGACCCTGGTCCTGCCCTTGTGCAGAGAGATGCATTCTTTTTTGCAGAGGTGACTAAAACGAAAGCAACTGTCTTTCCCAAGGGTTTTATGATTTTGAAAAACAAGCCGGTCTCTGCCAGCTCACCTACACGTGCAAAGTGATCAGGGTAGCCCAGGAGGAACAATGACACCTGTAGTTACATGATTGCTTCTGTGGGTGCTTTGTTCTAGAATGAAAGCAAGTCTATTTCATGCAAACATCCCATTTTTAAAGGAATAAAGTGGATTTCATGCTGTTACAAATAATATTTAGTGCATGCTTCGTGTCAAGCCCCGCTCCCATCCAGGACCACAGGGCGCCAGTGTCCTCATCTGTCACTGGGGCTCTGAGCCAGGCTGGGAGCAGTGGGGATGGGACAGTGCTAGGACACATCCCTGCAACGGGGCAGCTGGTGACAACAGCCATGGAGACTTATTCTGCCAGTGGGAGACACCTGTACCCGCACAAGAACTTCATACTGAGTACAACACACCCTCCTGAGCATTTGTCCTCAGGTTAGGTGTGTGGGTACATTTGGTGGCCTTCTGCGTTATATTTCTGGTAATAACTGATAACCTCAGTCTGAAAAGGGCAATAGCACCCACAGTGCTGTCTGCCGTTATTGGTAGCAAAACTTCCCTGTGTGGCCATTCTTCCTAGGCTTACCACAAGGCTGCTGTTTACGAGCCGCTCTGAAAAGACTTTGTGGGCGATCTCCTTTCCAAGTGCATTTATTTTACATCAGGTGAGCCAAAGACATTTTTGTTCCTTTGCAGGAAGACGTGGCTGTTCTTTTTAGGTTGAAATAGGAGGGGATTTTTCAAATTTGGATCTAGTCCTGCAAAGCTCAGCTCACCTGCAGACTCCTCACTTGAGCATTTAATGCAAGTGAAGGTAGAGATGATGAGGATGGAGTCCCTCACCCACAAATTGTGCTGGGTGGGTACCAGCTGTTTGTCCAACGCTGTTGGGGCTGGTAATGGAACTTTTAAAGAGAAAATTGTATCTGGAGTACTATAAGATCAGCAGTACGCCAGCCAAAAGAAACAAATGAACAGCAGAGAATCAGCAACTCCAGTTTGACCGGACTGACAGATTTAAGGAAAATGGAGGCATAATATCTGTCGTCCTCCTTAGCAGCCATGATTTGTTTCTCTCTGTATTTCAAGACCTGACACTGGATAATAACAACAAAGACAAATCCTTATATATACACATGCTTGGGATGCTGACAGAAGGGATTTGTTTTCAAGAGTTTTAGGCTTGGACAGGCGCTGTGTGGGTGCTGTGTGCATCACGGCCTGTGTTATAAGTTGCGTGTGTTGCTGTAAGAAGTGACACAAGTGCAGGAGCTTTGTGAGTGAGGTCGTCTCCTCCTGTCTCCTCTGTGCAGGACACGTACCCAGGGGGATGGCTGTCCCTTCACAGCAATGTATGCCCATCGAAGAGCAAGCCCTGCCAAGTTCCTGCCTCCATCAGCACCGTGGCTTCAAGCTATAAGAACCATTTTCTTTAACCACCCCTTGCCCCAGAGCTTCAGCCTCCTCTGGATGCCCCATGCCTTCTATAAAGCAGCTGCCATCAACCCAGCTTTGGCTCCCTTTTCCAAAAGCTCCCAGGCGTTAGCTCCCAGCAAGATGCTTCCTTTGATTTCCAACAGAACGACCCCCTTCACCCAGTACACTCCTGGTGACTGGTACAGCTCCAACCTGACCAACTACGAACAGTCAGAGGCTTCCCGGCACAATGCGGAGCATCTGAAAGTTGAAACCTCCCGTGTGATTCAGGGTAAATTCAGGGTAAATTCAGGTAAGCAAACAAAAACCCCCAAG
Source organism: Microhierax caerulescens (assembly GCA_035590215.1). NCBI lineage: Eukaryota > Metazoa > Chordata > Aves > Falconiformes > Falconidae > Microhierax > Microhierax caerulescens. The sequence goes on along the minus strand of JAVJGJ010000001.1, from coordinate 115,544,235 downwards.
AATAAAGCACCAAAAATAAGGGAGAACATGCCACTGATACAGGATTTTGGAAGTCAGAACTGTGCTGTGAGCTGGAAGAGGTGGCTGGGGAGAGCAGTGCCCTCACAGGCATGAAGAACCGACTGGAGAGAGCCCTGGCTGGGATGGAGACCCCTTTCCAGGTACACCCTACCCAGTGGGCTGCAGGCTGTAGCCTCCTGCTGCACCATCTGCAGCCTTTCAAATGTCTGATGAAGTTTCATTACAGCTCCGTAACATCTAGAAAGTTTTTATTAAGAGGCCATTAGTTAAGTTAGCGATAAACAAATCCCTTGCCATCTGCTGCATCCCCTATCAGCGCATGCTGAGCACATCAGAACAGTATTTGCTTAACCAAATATTTTTATAAAGCGGTATATCCAAAATCCTGGTTTGGGAGGCAAAAGCCCATGCCTTACTACGAGGCTCTGGCAAGGTCAGCATCAGGCCTGACACAGGTCCCTGCATTCAGCTGCGGTTGCACCACGGACACGTGTGCTCCCTCATGTTGATTTAATGCTGATGTTGCAGCTCAGCTGCTCATTGTCAGCAAACCAGCTGCCCTGAGTGCTTTATTCCTGTGCTGTCATCTCTGTAACCACCTATAATTTCTTTTCTTACATTACTTGGCATGGGGAGCATCCCTGTAGGGAGCCCTGCCCCAGCAGCCAGCAGTGACGGTGTGTCCCCAACAGGTCACTGGGGAATGCATGCGTCACCAGGAGAAGAGGATGGGCATCGACCTAGTCCATGACAATGTGGAGAAACAGCTCTTCACGGTAAGTTTGGCAACACAGATTGTGTATTAAAGTTATTTTTACCTAAACCTCCCTAAACAGGTTTTTCAGCCCTTTTCCCTCACTAACTCCTTAGTGCTGCTGGGCCGGGGGGCGGCGTTCCCCCCCACAGTGGGAGTAAGACTTGCCCTTACAGAGGAGGAACTAGGTGACAACCAGCTCTGTGTGTGTGTAGTATATCGGGGTCCTCTGTCCCTCTTCAAGGAATCTGAGAGACTTTCCTGACTTTCGGAGCCCTGCAGAACAGGTCCTGTATGTATCTATGTCACAGACATGTGTCTGTATGTATTACACACATGTGCACACACATGTATGGAGAAAGCAGTGAGTGCCCAACAGCTTGTCTGGTTTTCCCAACTCTATGAGTTGGTCTGGTAAAAGATATTACCTCTCCCCCCAGCTTTGTTTTGCTCAGAGCAGCATGGCCGCAGTAGGGCTGCTGCCGTGTGTGCTTAGAATCATAGTCATTTAGGTTGGAAAAGACCTTTAAGATCATCAAGTCCAACCATTAACCCAGCACTGCCAAGTCCACCACGAAACCTTTTCCCTAAGCGCCACGTCTACATGGCTTTTAAGTACCTCCAGGGATGGTGACTCAACCACCTCCCTGGGCAGCCTGTTGCAGGGCTTGTCAACCCTATTGCCAAATAATTTTTTCCTACTACCCAACCTAAACCTCCCCTGGCACAACTTGAGGCTGTTTCCTCTTGTCCTGTTGCTTGTTACTTGGGAGGAGAGACTGACCCCCCCGCTC
>JAVJGJ010000001.1:115529413-115542610 GCA_035590215.1 Microhierax caerulescens | reverse complement strand
CCTTTCCAGGCAGAACCCCCCAGCTCCCCCCTGAGCCCCCCATCAGCCTGGTGCTCCAGACCCTTCAGCAATGTATTTTATAGAAATCATAAAAATGTGCAGTCCTGCCTGTTGTTATATAGTCTGCTTTGAATTATGAATAAAAAGCAAACACGGGGAGAGCTGGCACAGAAGATGAGATCCTAACGCGGGGTACAGCGAAATACAATCGCTGCAAAGGCATCACGAAACTGGGAAGGACACTGAAACCCCTGGAACTGTGAAGCCACCACTCCATTAGAAGATGGTTTTTTCCTATGAGTCAGGCCCTGAAAAATTAAAGGATTAATTTAAAGGTCATGAGATTTTAGGAAAATAATCAAAGCTGATATCTCCATAATGGCATTTTGGATTTTAAGTATTTGGGACACGTTTGGGCTGTGCTTTTTCAGCTGGCACCTGCAGACAGGAGGGCTTAAAAATTCCTGGGTTTGGAGCAGGAGTCACCTGGCTCCAGCAGCTGGGGCTTCACGAGTGCAGTAGGTTCGTGCTGCAGTCCAGTGAGCTGAGAGCAGCACATGCCTTCCTCCGGTGGAGCTGGGGGGTTCTCAGCAATAGCTGGGGATTTACACCAAAGTGAAATGCATCCTGTCTTGTCTGATATGGATGGGATTTCTCATGGGGAGGAAAAAATGTTGGGAGCCAAAAGGGCAGGTGGTCATTGGGGATGGGGATGTGAAGTGCTGCTGGTCCAGGGGACCATGATGCCTGTTTGTATTAGGTCAGGATCTGTCCCTGTCTCCGTGTAGTGGAACTAACCACTTGACATTGGTGTCAAGATGAAAAAACACTTGCCAGTCCACCCCAAAAGCAAATTCAGAGGCTATGGCCACAGCATCTTCCTGGCCCCTCCTGGTCGCTGCGGGCAGGCTCAGCTGCACAAGCAAGTGCGCTGGGGCTGGGGGGCACTTTCTCTGTTCCCTGCCTGTTTGCTTTGGGCAGAAAGACAGGCAGGTGTGTTCTTGCTGTGTGCAAGGCTGGAGGGACCCGAGGGGATGAGTGTGACCAGGAGGATCGAGCACGGACACTGATGGGGTCATGCTTTACCTTTGCCCAGAAAGTCGGCATCATCGGGTCCTGCCAGGAGAGGATGCAGAGGTGCCTGCATGAGGCAGCAGCCCAGCTCATGTAAGAGGGAACTCATTATCTCCTGCTGCAGGGCTGATACGCATTGGCAGCTGTAATTGAAACCCCCAGGTGTCCCCCAACATCTACCCACACACCACAGGTGTAAAACCCATGTAGGCTCCCTGGGAAGTGGGCAGTGATGCTCATGGGAGCACGTGGCTGCCCATGTCAGAGCTGCAGGGAAGCGGGATGGGGAGGATACAGTTCCCACCCAAACATCCCCACCCATGGCTGTTGTTTTTGTGTTGAAGGTCCATCCTGGTGGCCCAGCATGAGCTGGAGAGGGACCTGGCCAACAAGTGGATGGCCCACCACATCGACAGCAAGTGCCACCACCTGAGGAACACCTCTGACAGCATCGCCTGCTGCCCAGGGCTGGAGCAGGCTGGTGCCACGTGAGCGCACGCCAGGCAGCCCGCGAGTGCTGGGCTGTCCTTGGGATGTGTGGTCCCTCTCCCCGGCAGGGAGCTGGTTTTCCTCAGCCCACTGTGATGCCCACTGGGCATCACACCCATCCCACCTGGAGACACCCACCTCGGCGGGGCCGTTTTTCACCATAAAGGGAAAACACCACTCTGCTTTCATCTGGATGCTGAACATCCAACGGGTAAAAGCAAGTCCCACCTAATTAAACATTATATCAGGGTTCAGAGATCAGCCTGGAAATGAATTCAGTCCAGCACCTCTGCACAGCTCATTAAGTTTATGCATATTTTCAAAGATGTGTCAGTGCTTGCCTGAACGCTCTTCATTGACGTAAAGTCGGGGGGGTTCACCCCTGCATGGAGAGGGCCTGGCAGGGAGCCGACATGACACAGAAGATAAAGAAATAGAGAACATGGTCCTGGGATAGAGTTCAGCTGCTTTTGGGTGCCAGGAATTCGGCTTTGGCTCTGCAGTAAATGAATGGGGATCTAAACCAGCACTCGCAGAGATATGCCCCAAGTGGCAGAGGGCTGAGGGAATAAATCTGCTGCTCGCACAGGCACGTGCAGTTTATGGAGGGGCATAGATTGATTCAATTTTTCTAATGTTTTGATAATTATTCACAGTAGAGCTCAGACATATTTAGACAGGCAAATGAATTGCAAAGGATTGACGCTAAAATTCAGAGGGGGGTAAAATGTGCCGAGAATCAGCATGTTTTAAATGGAGCTTATGTGGTATTTAAGTCTTTTGTTGACCTTGTTCTGGACTACTGCACAGGCGTGAACTTCATCCTGTATGCACAGACAGGGAATCGAGTATCATCTAATGCTCGTTCAGTTTAGTGTGAAACTGAGGCGAGTTATGAGCAAAGTGAATCGACTGCAATCTGCGCGCTGTTGTGAAGCTGGGAAGCACTTAAATGCCTCAAACACGTAAACATGAGGTCTGAGTAAAATACCTGTTTTTCTGAGATAATTTTTTTTTTTTTGTCTGAGCTTTCATAAGTATCACAGTTGTCTTCATGGACATGGCATTTTTTGATAAGTATTCTTGAACAAATGGTGTCCAGATGTCTCACTTTCCATGTGGTCAAATTAAGAACATAGGTTTAATCTATGTTGAATCCACGCTGCTCCCTGGCAGGGTCCGTGCCTGCCCACAGCCAGCAGCAGCACGGGCTCACCAGGGGCCGGTCCCTTCCCCCACCAGGATCTCGGTGCTGGAGTCATGGACCACATTCACAGACAACCTCCTCCCCTCCCAGCGCGAACGGGCAGCCTCTGCCAAGCTGCAGGACATCAAAAACCTGCTGATGGTGATGGCCAACAAGATGTGGTGGCAGTTCAGCGGGGTAAATATCACCTTCACCAACCGCATCGCTGAGACCACTGGTGCCAGGAGCAAGACCAGACACACCTGGCCAAGGCAGCCTGTGCCCCTCCTGTTTGGTGTGACACTGTCACTTCCCCATGACACCACCTTCCACGCAGAGCTGGCCCAAGGATGGTCACCACAAGAAGTTGGTTATAGTATCATTTTCTGTTTGAAACTCAAAGTATTGGGAACTTTCTTCTTGGAGCAGGATGATTTGGCACTGTAACTTCATCTCAGTGGACACTGTGTTTTGCTCGTGTGTCCTGCGCTAGCTGCCCGGAGAGGCCGTGCAGTCTCCTCTGGAGATGTTCAAAACCCACCTGGACGTGACTCTGTGCAGCCTGCTGGAGGAGAACCTGCTGCAGCAGGGTTTGGACTAAGTGATCTCCAGAGGTCCCTTCCAGCCCTGACCAGTCTGGGATTCTGTGATCCTAGCTGACAGTCTGGCAGCACAGGGATTTCCAGCAGAAAGTGCCAATTCTGGCTGCATCTCCTGGTAGTTACTCCAGAAATGCTGGCTGTCCTGCAGAAGGTCTCTGCTGGGGTACCTGCCGGGGGGGTCGCAGGCTTGCTTCCCCTCCAAGGACGTGCTTTCAGCCTCAGCGCTCTGCTTGCTGCGTGGTTATCCCTGTGTTTCCTGCACCGCTCTGCCAAGCAGAGGGAGCGCAGACCAGTGATGGGCACTGGGCTCAGGCCGGTGGGGCTCCCAGGAAGCTCCCTGGAAAGTGCTGGACACAGTATTGATTAACTGAGCAGAGACGGGGCTTGCAGCACTGTGGGCTGATGCCACATCCTCAAATGAGGATCCATTAAAAACTTTTCTCTATTAGTTGCTATTGATGGACGATCAGTTCCTGGCAAGCAGTAATTTAGGGAAGCTGATAATTCAATAGATCCATCACTACTCTGAAACCTCCTCTGATGTGACAGCAACAGCAAAGAGAGGCCTTTCCCTGAAGAGAAATCCCTGCTGGATCTGTGCCTGGATATGTGGCAGAGGGGCAGTGGTCTGAGCCCAGGGTCTGCTTATTGAACTCGTTTGTTTCTGCAGACAGGCAGGAGAAAAGGGAAATCAAGCGGTCACTTGAGAATATATTTTTTAATTTATGCATGTGTTTCCTTTTCACGCCAGACACTGCAGGAAATCTTCCAGATCGAGGTGAACATAGGAGCCATTCAAAAAGCCATTAGGGACAAAGAGAGTCCCTTAAAAGTGGCTCACACCTGGCTGGATGAGTGCACGTGGAGACCAGATATGGAGCTGTGCCAGGACGCTGCCCAGCTCTGGTAAGACATCACTGGGTGACAAAAATAATCATGTGGCTTTTTTCTAAATAGTCTTTTCACAAGTGTACACTGATATAATCAAAAAACAGTGAGCAGGCATCCCAGCTTCTGGGTGCTGGGAGAGCTCTGCACCCATGGAGGAGGCTGCACACCACGGCCAGGTGCAGCCTGATGCCCCATTATGAGGGGCTGGATTTTTCCCACTTGGGTAAATCTCATCTTCTTCCATGCCTGCTTCCCAGCAGTGGGATGTGCTCAGTTCTGAGGAATAACCCCTTGACTCTCCACCAGGCTCATGCTGAGAGCCCTCAGCTCCTTCCTGTTGGGGAGCTATGAGAGGGTGTGCACCGTATGGAGAAGCAGTGGGGGCTGTCCTGTCCTCCCTGGGGACACTGGGAATCCTTTCAAGGACACAGTGAGCTCTTTGGGATTGCACCCCAAGGGGCTGTGGAGAAGCAGGCTGCCCTGAGCACCCAGCAGCACCCCCCTTGAGGCCCCCCCAACCTCCCACCTCCTCCTGGGAGCCCTCTGGGCATGACTCCAGGTGAAGCCTTTATAAAGCAATTTCAGCTCAGCGCTGCCCCAGAGCCTGCTCAGCATCTCTCACCCCATCGTTTTTCCGATCCTCCACTTGTTTCACTTCCAGCCTCTCCCATCTGTCCTGTGTTGCTGTATGTGCATCCGTGGGTGTGGGCAGGACCTCTGCACAGGGAAATCAAGGCGGGGGAACCAACAAACCCGCAAAACCAAACAGGAATGGGAAACGGCAGCTGCCCGTTCCTCTTCTGGGTGGCACGAGCTGCTCCGGGAGACACAGCTGCACGTTGTCAGAGCCTTAGAGCAAACCGAACCGTGCCTCCCTCCCCTCCGGAGGGGCTCTGTCCTCGGCTTCCCCACACATCTGCCAGAAATGGGGGGTCCGAGTCAGCCTTGAGCCCGCTGGAGGGGGAGATCCTGTGCCCACAGGGCCTAGCAGCAACACCGTGCTAGAAACCACCCCTGTGATGGGACTGTCAGATGGGGTGTTCTTGCTGTTCCCCAGCCTCATCAAGGAGGTCCATGAAATCAATGAGATGATCCCGAGCCTTCAGCAGCGGCTCAGACGTGCTGAGGGCGTGCTGCAAGTGCTGCTTCGCGCCAAGCCGCTCTCAGAGCCCGGCCGTCCCAGCCCGCTGGCTCTTCATCAACCAGGGCACGTGCATGGTGATGCGCAAGACCTTTCCCAGCACTGCGCGGCTCTTGGGTCATGTCTAGGCTGGGCTCTGCTGAGCCCACGCTATCTGTTGCAGGGGATATTCCCAGCTTTGCTAGGATGCATTTCCAGCTCTGCCAAGACGCTTTGCTTTGAAAATACATGTTTAGACTTCCACTTCCTGTCGAAAGCCTCGAGTAGAAATTAAACAATTGCTTTGTGTGTTACATGGTATACCGGGATTCTTTTTTTCCTTTGGTTTTTCTCCTTCCACTGCTTTTTCACAGTGTGCCAGAAAGTAGCTGAAAATATCCTGTATGCAACTAAGAGTAAATCCACCCACAGGGATTTTATTCCTACCCTTCCAGTCTGTGATTTTAGGAGCAAAACTGTCGTTCTTCCTCCTTTAGAGTCTGCCCGAGTCTGTGGAAGAATCACAAGGGGAAGTAAAGCTAGTTGTCAGAGTAATTAGCTGTTGACATCCATGATGTATTTTTAATGGTGCAACAGAAGAAACACAAACTATCCCGTAAATCGCTAGAGTATGTTCTGTTCCTAAATAGAAAGCCCTATATTTTAAGCTGATTTCTAATGATCATTTTCTTGCTTTTGAAAAACTTTAGATGTCATCTAAAATGTCAGTGCTGGGGTCCTAAAATGAGGAAGTACTTTCAACTAGGCAATTGAAGAAAACGCTGTGGTTTTAATTTTGGTGAATATTGATTGGTTTCTAATTTAACCTCTTGCGTGTAGCTTGGTGGTGGGAGCACCGAAGCGCTTTGAAGACAGAGGAATGGATCGGTCCTGAAGGCACCACCCTGGCTGCCATGGCACCTGCTCTCCTGCTGTGACACGGACCTGTTTTGCAAGGATCTGAATTTTCAGAGGGCTAAGCCTTAAATCTATCCCTGCTTCAGTGTGAAAGTCGCTTTGCAAATTGTCTCCATAGACTCACATGTCACTTAGACACTCTTGAATCTTCTAACCGCAGCCGAGCTGAGCTCAGCCTAAAGCCTGTAGGTGTCAAGAATCCCCAAGGAGCAGAGGCTCAAGTTGCTTCTCCTTCCTGGGGAATGCAGGGCACGGACCTCCTGGCCCAGCGCAGGGGCTCTTGGGAGCTAAGAGCATCTTCTTGTCCCGCATCCCCGGATGACTCCACCTCACAGCACAGGTCCCGACAGACCTGCCTGCCCTCCCTGCTGTCCCCAGGGCAGCCCCTAAGAGCTGTGACCTGTGACCAGGTCCTGCCCCAGCCTCAGCATCCTGGCAGGATCTCCCTTGGCAGCAGCAGCCCTACACAGGAAGCAATTGTCTTTTTAATTTTTATTATTATTTTTTTTTTTTACTAGCACTTTTGTCTCATGGAAACTAAAAATAGATTTCCTCTGCTCTGTGTGTATCTTGGAGCTGGAGTCTGTCAGAGGCAGAAGCCACCCTTTCTAAAGAGAAGATACAACCATAAGCAGGAAAAACTGTCCAGCTCATCACACCTTCCCTTTCTCCACTAAACTCCCTCCCCAGAACACGCCGAGTTCACCAGGACTGCCGGTTTTTGTTAGCATCCTCACTAGCCTTGTGCTGCTTTGTGCGGCTGCTCTGCCCGCGCTCCTTTACTTTCACTTGCACAAGTCCTGGTGATTTTGGCTGCCCAGCTGTTTTGCAGCCCGGCTCCAGGACAGCTGGTTTCTCAGGCAGAGCTGCCCGTTTTCATTTTTGAACAATGAGCCCCATGAGTTGGTCCCCAGTGGAGCTGCTGGGGCGCGGAGGCACCCGCTGCCCTTTTCTGAAAGGCTCGTGGTTTGGAGTAACTTGCGCGAGGTCCTGGCATCAATGACAGCTTCACATTCATTTCACTTCCACCTTCATTTCTGAGCCACGTAAAAAAAAAGCCAAAAAAAAAAAAAGCCAAAAAAACCCACCAAAAACAAAAACTGAGCTCTGTTTTACTCTGAGGGCACTCCGGTAACAGTCAGCACCTGGAGCCTCTGATTTTCTCCAATTTTGCTTTCAATGCCCCCCAAACATTCATCTTTCCCACCAGCCCAACTCCTCTAAGGCTTTGTCCTAACTGACAGCATTTATGTGGTGTCGCAATTACCCGTCTCTACATTTTGTCTTGCCATCCTGCCCTCTCAGTGCTTCTTCACACAATATTGGCAGTGCCGTGCTTCCCTCCATTTGAGCCATGACCAGAGGAATTTCAGTTGCAGCTTCTCTAATTTCTTTCACAAATACTTTCCGCTTTCCTGCGGCAGATTTCCCAGACATTAGAGAATTCGCATGTCCCTTTGGGGCTTCATTCTCCCCACGCCAGTTTTCCAGAAGTTGACAATATTGATGTTACTTCTGGCAGCTGATACTCTAAAATCCCGCCCAGTTGTAGGATTTGATTGTCTAATCCTACACGTGCTTCAGTTTGAGTCTTTTTTTTTTTTTTTCTCCCCCTCCCCCCCCAACTCTGATAGTGTGTCCTCAGCACCTCTCATGGTGGGAGCCAGCCCTGCCACAAAGCTCCTGTAAAAATGGGTCTCCAGGGAGAGGGCTCGGGGTGACATTCCCGTAGACACGTGGCTTGTGGCAGGGTCTCCTGCACAGGGATGGGTTTGCCTCCCACGACTGAGCTGCTGGTGGGTAAAGCCGCTGGGTTCAGTCACTGCGGGGCTGCCTGTGGGGCTGCAGCCGAGCAGCCTCTGTCTTTGATCTATACCAAGTGCTTATTAAACAAGTGCCCTGCCTTCCCGCTTCTGATGTGCGAGATGCCTTTGCTTTCGTACCGTTACATGATTTGCTTTCGTAGATTACTTCTAAATAGTATCCCTGGCTGCTTCAGCTGCCTTTCTGCACTGATGTGATCTTTCCTTTCTTTAAATGCCTTCAGTCTGAAGAACAACGTGGCTGCTTTTATTGCTGGCTTTATCAGCCAAGTTGCTGAGAAAGTTGGTTTGTGGAAATTCCTTTGCATCCCACAGCCATATTCCCACCCTCCTGCATCATTCCAATAAACCCTGCAGAGTCGGGTTTGTAAACTGATTGTTTACTGACTGGAGGAAAGAAAAAAAAATTAATAAAACTAGTACAGCATTGCTTCTAAGCAATGACATGCAAGCTAAGCTTCACGTCAGCCCAGGACCCAGCTGAACTGTCAAGGCCAGTCTATCAAGAACCTATTCCAAAAGGAGGCTTGGATGGTATTTTTGTCTAAGAAAAGAAAAATGATTAGATGTCCTGGAGGAGTCTGATATGAATTTGGGTGAAGTGAAAGCTTGCCAAACCCCATGGTAACAGTATATTGCATAATTAATGCAGATTATTATGCTCAAGGGAGACAGAATTCCCAAAACAGCATCAGCAGTCAGAAAAAACCCCAAACTCATTGCTATTACGAAAAAAAAAAAAAAGGGAGGGGGAGAGGAGAGGGAAGAAAACTTTGGCAAAATGCTAAGGAAAACTTGGGCAGTGTAGGATCACAGAAGTGGCTGTGCTGGCTCCAACCAAAGTCCAGCAAGTCCCAGATTCAGCCCCTGACAGAGCCAACAGAGGATGCGTAGATAAAGCACCAGAGCAGGGCAAGCACCCTGTGATAGTTTCCCAGTCCACTTTCCCAGCTTCCAGCAATTAGTATCTCAAGGACTTCCTGAACTGACAGGACTGTCCTTGGATTTAATAGCCCCCAATGGATTTGTTTCACATGGTTCTAGTTGTCCTTCAAGCCTGTGCAGACTCGCAGCATCCGCTGTGTACCTCTGCAGGGAGCTGTGGGGGACAGAGCATCATCACCCTCAGAGCATCCGTGGCCACTCTTGGGACGCCGGAGGTGACTGAAAAAGGGACCAGACCTGGGACTGCTGAAGGCAGAAGTGTAAAACCCAATAGCTTGGGCAGAAGGGTAGCTCCAGGCTGGTGTAGGTCTGTATCCTCTGTAGGTTCACCGCAGGAGCTCGCAGCAGGTTGGCTTCTTTTGCATGCTGCCAGCATGCAGGAAATGAGCACAGATCACGATTTCTGAAAGTATCTGAATACGTCTGCACAGAGCTGTGTCCCAGCTGGGAAGCCTGGTTGGGTGGGGTTGGTTTTTTTTTGGTTTTGGAGTCAGTGGATAAATTTTGGTTTCATTGAAGCCAGTGGGATTTTCTCCAGTGATTTCAGCCTGCCCCTATCAGTGATGACAACTGGTTTGGAGCTGAAAGTACAAAGTTGGATGAAGCTGGTTTTTGGGCATGAATGCAGACAGGACTAAAATATTTTGTAAATTCTTCTTGGTTTGGTAGAGAACAAATGTCAGGAAAAGTAAGTAAGTGTCTCCAAGATATATTAGACCTCTTCTTTTAGAAGTCTGCTGAATTTAAATGTCTCCCTTTCCATTTTTTTCTGCTAGAAATGGCTTTGCAGATAACCATTCCACCAGTTTTATGCAAAAGGTAAAATCTACTCAGTGCCTTTTGATCCAAAAAGCATTTTACACTGGAGAAAAGTCCCATTCCTCTCTCAGCCCGGCCGTGGGGCAGCCGTGGGGCTCAGCAGCCCGCAGCAGTGCCCCTGCCCAGGGCACAGTGTCCGCCTGCCCCTGGGTGCCTGGCTGAGCCCCAGCGTGCTCAGCACACATCCCTCTGTGTGCTGGGGAAAGGGCAAGGTCCTGGCAGCCTGCTGAGCCTGCTCTCGCTGCCAGCTGGGGACGTGCAAGGTGTGGAGCTGGAAAACCTAGTGAGATAGTTAAACCGCTCTGTGTAGGTGTATTTATATATACACATATATATATATATATATATGCATGTGCGTTGCTTGGGGGAGCACTATATGTTCTCCATGCAATGCAAGTTAAACCGTAGATTGCTCTCCTCCTCCTTTGCATAGCTGTTTGACAACAGGATTGTTCCCCCCGTTGTCCTGTTCCCAGCCCCAGATGAACTGCGGGCTGCTGATGGCAGTGCAGATGTCTGCCCCTTCCCCTCTGTGTTTCAAGCCCTCTGTTGCTAATGGTCTTAATCACCAGGGCAGGGAACAGGAAGCGAGTCCCTAAAATTGTGATGACCAAGCAAAATGTTGGAGTTAAACAAGAAGACATACAGAGAAAATCATGTCTTTCTGTGTAGTTTGAAAATGCTTGTTTTAAGAGCGGTGTCATTCACCCGGCCTGGGGAAGGGGATGGTGCCACGTGTACGCTGGACCAGTGGCAGCAGAGCCCATTATGTGCTGGTTCAGGTGATGCCACGGACACTTAAACAAAGCTTAGATCACTTTCAGCAAAGTCTTCAAAGTCCATCGCTGCCTTGTCAGATTAGCATCTGAGCCCCTCAAAGTGACATAAAGCCCACTTTCCCTCCTGAATTCTCATTATTTTATTCTAAAAATTCAAGCTTGAGCATCATAAAGGGTTTGAAGCGATCCCATGGAATAGTTTCAAAGTGAGAAATCCACATTTTCTTGCCCAGTGTTTATACAACCCGCCAATCTTACAGTATTCCCAGCGCAGCCTGTGGCGAATCTTGTTTGTACACAAAACATTTTTTAAATTTATTGTGGCGCCTGCTTTCATTTAGGTGGTGACGGCCACTGCTAGCCACGCTTATATGGAGACTGAGCTGGGGCAACTGTGAGTCCCTTGATGGGGAGCACTGCAGTGCTCCAGCCGGTGCCGGCTCTGCTGGTGATGCTTTCTCCAGCAAAACCTCAAGGGCTCTGCTGTGAGCACCCCTCGCTTTCTCGCCTCCTCTTGTCCTGGCCCGGACAGTCACCATCTGGCACCTCCAGTTGATGGAAGGTGCAGGGAGGAGCTTTGCCTCCAGCGCTTTCACGGGAGCTCGCCATGCTCTCTGGGGCAGCACGGTCCCCGTCACCAGAGCTGCTGCTATAGCACGTGCTCAGCAGATGTTTTTCCAAGCCCTGCTCCTTTTGGACCGTGCACCTGTCCAAGAAGAGAAGTGTCTGAGGAGCATGGGAGTGATGTGCTCTTCTCTCTGGGCTGCCTCCACTGTTCCTATTTCAGGACTCTCAGCCAAAGCAGGCTTCATTACCCTCAGGCTACTCTTTTCCCTGATTTGAGTTTCAGATATTTCTCCTGTGCTTAAAAAGCTGCTTTTGGCACCATTTTCAGAACTGGAGCAGAGGTGGGTTTGCTCTCCCACATGCATGGAGGAGCTCGGGTGCAGTATGTGACCCCCACACCTCCCGGCTGCCTTTCATCACTGTGCATCTCCCCTCTCTGCTTTGGGGGAGCAGGTTAGATAATTTGTTCAGAGAGACAGCAGCTGAGATCTCAGACCTACACACCCGAATCAGAAGATAGCCTCTAACGGCCGGCTGGGTGGCAGTCCCTGGGGGCAAGACCCTTCTCACTCTGTGTGCTGCCCTGAGCGTGGTGGCTTCTTCTGCTCTGAAAGCAGCACAGGCAGCCGACCCACAGAGGCAAGACAGCCTGAAATAGCCTCATTAGTGAGGAATGTCCTGATGGCTGTCCAGATGTTCTAGTCCTGTGGGGCTTGCAGTCACAGATGGCACTGGCTTCTGATGGCGCATGCAGCAGGCTGCTGTGGCAGGCAGCAGCAGCGGGGGCAGGGGGGTGGCAGCAGAGGAATGGGTGGGCATTTTTCCAAAGAAAGGGCAAATTGCATCCTTTGGAACCAGGCTGGGCAAACCTGCACCAGGCAGAGCTGGCACTGCTGGAGCACGGTTTGGCTTGGTGGCATTGTGGTGGCGCATGCAGGCAGGTACTGAAACAGGCTGGAGCACGGTGCGAGGCCAGGAGCCTCATCTGAGCCACTGGCTCATCTCCCCCTCACCCCCAGAGTGCTCTGAACTCCCAGTTGCTGGCTAACGTGTGTTATGGGACCACTTACACGAGTGCGGAGGAGACAGAGCCTGTGCTGCAGGGAACACGCCTGTGCTTGCCAGGAGGAAGGAGCCAAGCACGCTTCTCTCCCTCTTTTCTCCCAAGATTTACAATTTCGGTGGCTGGATGCCGAATTCCCTCGTCTCTGCAACAAAGCAGGACTAGTTTGGAGCTGGTGCGTGAAGAGGGGAGAGGTGATGGGGAGGTCGGTGCTAGTGCTCAGGACTCCCCGGACCATGCAGGTCTCCTGTGGGGACTGGGGCTGGGTGGGTGGGGGTGGGTGTAGGATGTTCATTTCAGCAGATTGGCTGTAGTTGAGGAATGAGTACAGGCTGCCTACAGAGTGCAGCTACCCCTTCCTCTCCGAGCTTCTTGAGTCCTCCAGCATTTTGGAAAATCTCATACTCTATTTAGTGAGAAGTTGCTTGGTTCTGCAGAATTTGGCTTTCAAGTGCTGAGATAGTTCAGCTCGAGAGTCAGAATCCCATCGCCATCATAGGAGCAAATGGCAAAGGTGTCGCTTTCCTGGAGGCAGCCCCGCTGTGTAAATCAGATGGTGCTCCCCTTGGCTCAGCACCCCTCAGCTCAGCACAGCCAGACCCTCACTCCCCAGGTCCTGTCCCTCTGGTCCCTGCTCCCGGCACGCGCCTGATGCAGCAGAGCTCCCTGTGCCCCCTCCTCTGGCAGCCCTGGAAGGGGAAAGCCCCCTGCCAGCCCTCCCCTTATCTGCTTTAGGACCCCTCGCCCCAGTGCGGGGCACAGCCCAGCTCCCTGCCGGCCACCCTGACATGGCAGCGCCCACCCGCAACATGCGTGGCTGTGCTGGGGGTCCTTGCTGAGGGGGTGAGTGTCGTGGGGAAGAAGTAGGGGGGGCAGGCAGGCTGTGGGGTGGGTGTCCCCCCACATGTCCCCGCTGCGCTC
>JAVJGJ010000001.1:115508634-115528470 GCA_035590215.1 Microhierax caerulescens | reverse complement strand
TGCCTGGAGGCCAGGGAGCACAGCGGGGTCAGGGGACAACATCAATCCCACCACACCATGCCCCCCCTGCCCCCGCAGTGGTCCTTTGGGTAGGTGGGCAAAGGACCCCCCTCCCAGCGGAGAGGGGCCGGGGTAGCCCCTCGGGTGACATACGCCGCGATGGACCCCTACCCCTCCCTGGGGGTGCCGAGGAGTAGGCTGCGCTCGGGGAGAGGGATTGGAGCCCCCCTTCGGAGGAGAGGAGTTGGGGGACCCCCCTCGGGGAAGCCCCCAGGGGAACGGGGCCGGGGGCAGCCCCCTCGGTGAGAGGGCTCGGGGGAAGGGCTCGGAGGGGCGGGGTGGGTCCGGGCAGGGGCCGGGGGGGTGGGGGAGAGACCGGGAGCCGGGCGCTGCCCGAGCATCCCCCGGTGCGGGCGGGTCCTGGCGCCGCCGTGCGCCTCCTGCCGCCCCGGGCCCAGCGGCATCCAGCGGCATCCCTGTCCCCTGCAGCGCTGCCCACCGCCGAGATGCTGCTTTTGCTGCTGGGGATCATCGTGCTCCATGTCACCGTGCTGGTGCTGCTCTTCGTCTCCACCATCGTCAGCGTAAGTGCGGGCTCCTCCGGCACCGGCAGGGCAGGGGCGGCTGTGTGTGTGTGTGTGTGTGGGGGCACGGCATGGCCAGAGCAGGTGGTGTTATTTTTATTTGTGGTTTATTTTACAGCCTGACTTTTAGCAGGAAACTTGCCGATTGCTGGTCTTACTAGCAGTGGGATTTTGGAGCGTCTCACACAGAGAGCAGCTCCTTCTGGCTTTGTGCTGGCAGGTGGAACTGGTGGGGCACTGGGCTGCGTGCGGCAGCGGGTGCTCAGGGCATCGGTGCTGATGAAGCCCATCTCATCATCCCCATGCTGGTTCACATCAGGGAGCAGCCTCAGAGCACCCAAAATACCCTCCGTGGGGGTTATGCTGCACTCCCCTTTTGCAAAGGAGCTCAGCCCGCAGGACCAGTACAGCCAGTGTGTGTAAAACCCCTGGGAAGGGGGCTGGTTTGGGCACTGGCTGCTCAGCACCAGCGTTTTGCTCTCCAGCTCTGCTCCTTTGGGGCTGTGAGTTAGGCACAGCCTCTGTCTCCTAACCCAGATGGGCTCCTGCTGGCGATTTTCAAGGCTTAAGTTTTGCAAGCAGTGGGAAGGGCTGGATGTTGCACTGAGGGTTCCCAGCACTGGGCTCAGCCTTGAGCCCAATTAATGTCTAATCTACTTAGAAAGAGGTTTGACTTGGTTTTAAGGCAGCAGTTTTGTGGAGCTGGTGAATTCCAGGCTTGCTTCACCAGGTTCTTCTTTCCCATTTTTTTTTTCTTTGGAGGGAGGGAGTGGTAATGGTAGTAGAAGACGTTACAAAAATCTTCTGAGTCGTTAGAAATCATGTGGAAACATTCAAATAGCCCGGCCAGGCACCAGGAGAGGACGGCAGAGGGGAGGGAAATGCACGTCCCCCGTGAGACTTGATTCGTGTTAGAGGATAAAGAGGTTCTGTTTTTCTGCTGTTGAGGCGAAAGCAGCTAAAAGCAAATATCGGTATTTACTTTCCAAACCCCAACCCCCCCAAAGAAAAGCATGTGCCTGGGAGTGCCTGGCCAGGCCCACGTGTGCCAGTACGCACTGGGGCTGCTCGGTGCCGAAGCCTTGCGGGGGGCGTACGGCTGCCTGCTGCCTCCTGCCAGGGTCCTGCTCACTGGGCTGCGTCTCTTTTGCAGCAATGGCTGGTGAACGGCGGGCACACGGCAGACCTCTGGCAGAACTGCACCTCTGGTAGCGTCTTCCACTGCCTGACGTCGTCCACGAACGGTGAGTGCTGCCTGGCAGTCGGGGCTGGTGCTGCCCGTCACTTCAAGCATCCTCTCTGGAAATGAGGGGGGATTTGCCTGTGCAGGTTATTTGTGATTCCCTCTTGCTATTTCCTGCACCCCCCAAAGCTGTTCCCTCCCAGCCCTTCCCCTTGCCTCCCCTGCTCTGTCCCCAGATGGAGGGGCAGGGCTCCACCATGTTCTGATGTCCTGGTGGGGGGATGTAGTGGAGAGATGGCTCCCTCACACCTTACCGGTCCCTGACATCACGATGGGGCTTAGCAAGGGTACCAGACCCTTGCTGTGGGGCAGCTCCTGGCAGCACCGTGGTAATGTGCTTGGCGTGCTCAGCCGCACTGGAGGTGACTGGCTCGAGCCCTGTTGGGTGGTGTCCTGTTATCAGCCTGTTTTGATTACACTCGGATGTACAAACGCGAGGCAGTCTTTGGAGCAGGGCTTGCTGGGCACCCATCGCCCTGCTGAGCGTGGAGGGGCTGATTTTGGCACACCTCCCTCTTGCTCCAGTTGTGAGGGTGTCGCAAAGATGCACGTGGTAGCCCACGGACAGCGTGTCCCTGCCTGGAAAGCTGCCCTGCTTTTTGCTGTGGCGACAGGCTGAGGTTTCTGGCACACGCCTCACCCTACAGCTGGCTGTGGGACACTGTGTGGGATGTGCTGAGTGCTCAGGCTCTTCATCCTGCTGCTGAAATGGTGCCCTGGCACCTGCACATCTGGGGTGGCTGAGCAGCCGCCTCTGGACCAAGCTGGGTGAAGGCTGACATCACGTTGGGTGACATCGCCCAGCGAACTGCTTGCCGAGGTCATCAGGGGAGGAGTGGTTGCTGATGCTGTGACATAAAGTTTCAGGGCATATAGAGGTACCAGGAATGAGAAATCTGTGCTCGGGGTGCCAGGCAAGCCTGTGTCTCAGTTTCCCCAGAAGACAGGGCTAATTCCAGTGTGTCCAGCATTCGTTTTCAGTTAGCCTGGCTTTTGCTTTCCTATGGAAACAGATTCCCCCAGTGAAACCACCTGTGAATCATGATGATGTCACTGCACGCACAGTCATACTGTGCTGGAAACGTGGTCCTGGCGCAGGAGCAAACCGATGCCGCGTGGTGTCGGCAAGGAGGGAAGGTCGCACTGGGAGCACTAGATGCTTTCAAAGGGTCGCAGCGATGGGGGACTATCAGAGGGTTTTGGAGATGCGGGTCACCCTAATCCTTAGCCTGCTGGGAGCAAAACACTGGTGGTTCCCCCACGCAGGGGGGTGGGTGCTGATGCTCACACTCCCTCTTACCTCCCCTGGGCTGAAAGCAGCGGCTGTTCCCCTGCATGGGCCCGGGCTCTGGTCTGGGTGGGAGCGAAGCTGCCGTACCGGTCTCTGCTGACGCCTGGTGGTGTCCAGGCCGGCCAGGAAGCAGCTGGATCCCATCCCAGCCGAGGAGCCTTCTGGAGCCATGTCCTTCATCAGCAGTTGGCTGGTGCTGGCTATCTGCAGCGTAGGCAGGCTGCTTCACGGCCATTCATCCGTGCTCCCAAACTGCTGACTTCGCCTTTTGAAATAAAAGGAAGCAATGGCCCCCAGGAGTCCCAGAGCCCAGGGCTGTAAAGCCTCCCCAAATCTTTTGCTTTTTCAAACCTGCACTGCTTATTCGGGGTGTTTGCAGGGTGCTGCATGTCGAGGAGTTATCAGTGTTGAGAGGGGCTTGTCCAAAAAGCGGTTGGGATGGTTTCCTCCACGTCTGACTGTCCCGCTGGGTATTGTGCATCTATATTGTCATGCTCCCAGAAGCTGCTCAAAGAGGGGGCTTCCCTCTGGATCATTTCCAGGGATGATTTTTTGATCGTTAACGGGACTATAGTCAAGATGACCCTGCTAAGAATGCAGTCAAGCGGCTGAGTTTGGTTGATAAGGTGCCCCAGCGGGCTGCTGTGAGTGAGGTGCTGTGGTGCTTAAGCCTGAAAGAGCTCTCTGACAGCTCTTGTTCATATGAAGGCATCAGGAGAAGGGGATTTTCCTTGGGCAAGGGCTTGTGCCCCAGCCACCCATGGCAGGAGTGTGGGAGCAGTGCTGCTCAGGACCAGTCTTCATCTGGTGGGACCCTGGATGCAGGATCCAGAGCTCACTGGTGCTGTAGGAACACAGAATCAAAAGGTATTTCCTAGACCTGCAAAGGCTTTTAAAATCTGTCTGTAAAACCAGAACAAAAGTGCCGCGTGGCATCCTTTCCAGTGGATCCCTGCTCTCTCCCTTGCCGCTGCCCATCTCTGAGCCCCTTGCTCCCACCACCCCACGCTGCTGGGGGAACTGCGGCCGGTCACTACGTGAAGTGATAGTGGGAACACAGGGCGAGGATACTGTGGCAGAGACCCCTCTGAGGCTTGTGCTTGTCTCCTCCCTCAGCCTTGTTATGCTCCTCATATGCTCTTTGCTAGGAATATGCTTACTTTCAAAAATAAGACAGATCCTGTGCCAAATACTGCAAACCGTTCCCATTTAAAAATCTCTTTCAAAGGCTGTGCGTGCTACACTCAGTTGTAGAAAGCTGCAAGAACTTGTTTCTCTGTGCCTGTGCCAAGGAGGGTACTTAATGGTTAACTGCAGAGTGCCAAGGTCTGCTCTGGGCTAAGAGCAAGAAATCCTTGCTCGGGAATTTTGGCAGAACTTAGTCTTGACGTAGAGACAGTGTTTCTTCTGGCCATCGCAGTGGCCGCTGTAGTGCAGTCACTTCTTCCTCTCTTTTGGGGAAGGGGTGGTGCTCAGTACTCGGAATATTTGGAATTAGGTAGGGTGGGGTCTTGTGTGTTCAGCACGGATGGGGGCTTTGGGGGGTGTTGTGCTGCGATGCCCCTCTCAGTCTCAGCACGGTGAGGAGGGGGCAGCTGCACAGGGACCCTTTTGTTTCCATGACTGTTATGTGGATGCCCAACGAGAAACTCAACTTGCTAAAACCAGGTGCCAGCAGGATGCGCTTGTGTTGAACACAGGGGCAGGTTTGGGACTGTGCTCCGGACCTTAGAGATTGTCCCACAGGGTGGAATAAGCAGCAGAACAGCCCAAAGGTTGACTGCAGGACCACCAGACCGGGGCTTCCCGGGACATTAGCAGACCTTGGGTACAGGCTGGAACTGGCCTTGGAGGGAGCTGAGCTCCCACCTCCCACATTCCCCTTGTCAGGGCTTGAACCCCCTGCATGTGCGAGGGCTGAGCAGCCCTGATGGGAATGAGTGCAGGGAGGGAGGAGGAAACACCAGGTCGGGGGCAGATGCCCACTTCTTCACCTTTTACAACTGCCTGCTTGTTGCTTTGAGTTTTGCATTTGCTTGCTAGATAATGCCTTTTTTTTTTTTTTTTTTCAAGAGGCCGAGAACTATGGAAAAAATGTTGCAATCTTTGCTTCGTTTGCACTGTCAGACATTCCTGGAAAAGACTTATCTCAAGAATTCAGCTCTGAATCCCAGAACTGTGCGTCGGCACGGCTGCGCGCCAGTCCCCAGCTGTGCAATCCCGCTGCAAACACGGGGCACACGGCCGGACCTGCACTGCCCAAGTGCTTTTAAGTAGATTCCACCTCAAATTTGCAGCTGGTGGTATTTTTTTCCCTCCAAAAATGTCCTCTTCCTTCCACAACTGAATTTTCATGCAGGCAAGAAGATTTTTTTTTTCTGCTACTTTCTACTGTTCTTCCTCTGATTTCAGTGGGAGTGGGGAATGTGGGGAAGGAATGGGAACCTCCCTGGAGATCCCCACATCCTCCTGTAACATCAGGAGACATTTTTCCTATTGTTTTCCCACAGTTTCTCCTGTTACTGCTCTGTGGCTTTCACATGGCTGGCTTGTTCGCAGACAGGCTGGTGGTTTTTTGGCTTTTTCAAAGGGAAAAGAAAACCCTAAACCTTGGGAAATGTGCAGGCTGCCAGTCCACATGATTACTAAGTGCTATGGGCCATGTGATGCACCTGCTAATTTGCTGATGTGATGGCCACAAGCAAAGCCCAGGTGGATTGTCCAGCATGGAGATCTGCCCTGGACAGCCTGGGTGGGCAGGGATGGACCTCCCATCGATGGGGCAGGCACTGCCTCGCACCGGGGCAATGCCCCACTCTTCTGCACACTGACCGTCCCTCTTTGTTCTGGCAGGTGGGACCCTAAGCAGCACTGCTGGTGCTTGAAATGCATTTTCTTTGGGCTGGAGAAGGCAGGACAGATCTTTGTCCCTGGCATGAGTCAGGGGCATTGGTGCCCTGACCCATCAGCTGTTCCCAGGAGGAGCTGTGCTGCTGTTTCTCCACTTTAAAATGCGTAACTGAAACATCTGAACCCCATTGCTTTTGGTCTGTCAGCCCCCCTCCTGCGTGGCTTTGCTGCCCTTCTTTCAGACCCATTATTCCAGCAAGGCTGGATTCACATGGCATAGAAAAGGTATGGAGAGATGGAGGTGCCATTTAACCTGCTGTATCCTTTTTGAGACTGAAAACGATGTTGCAAGGCTTCAGTGAAGCCTTGTGCTGAGGAAAATTACTTCTCAATGTCTAATTCCAGTATTGCTAGTGAGTATAAAATACCTCAACAAAAAGAGATGGGAGCAGATTCCCCTCCAGCCCACTGGAAGAGCTGAGGCTGCACCAAGTGGATTGAGACTTGGAGGGTTTGACACTTGCCAGCGCACAAGGGTGAGATGGAAGCGATAGTCTAGTCACGTCTGCAAGTTAGAAGTTCAAAGATTTAATGATGCAAAGATTTAAAAAAGTGGTTTCAGCTTTTTCTTGAATGCTAAAGTAACCTGCCACGCTTACACTGCTTGTCTCGCTGAGCCTGCAGGCACGGCACTGTCGCAGCCTTTTGCTTTACTTCTGCTGGGCAGCTGCAAATTAGCGAGAAATTACCCAGGTCTAAGATGCCTAGACCCAGGTCTAAGATCTGTCATGACAAGCCCTGCAGTAAATACTGAGTAGCTGGTTTGTGTAAGTAGCCCATAGCCTTCACGCTGGAGGTTCTAGCCATCAGCTGGCCCCGTTCAGCTCAGGGACTGCATGTACAGGTATCTCGACTTGGGGACGTATCTGATCCTTCAGGGTCTTTGCAGCAAAGAGCCAGCTTTTAACCTCGGCAGCCTGTGGGTCCAGGACACCCGCTTCGCCATCAGCGTTGCTCTGGCTCAGGCACGGCTGAACCCCTCTCTGCCAGCTGTGGGTGACTATCGCTTGCCCCTTAGTTGTCTCAAATAAACGGTGGGGTATTCCAGGAGAACATTTTGTATTTCAGATCGGTTTCTCCCATAACCACGTAGCCTACGATAATTAAAGGGATTTCCTCTGGTTAAAGCCATTTTTTTACTGTTTCTTTTTCTTCTTACAAAGAGCATCTGATAAGGAGAGGTAGGGAACTCGTGCTTTTCCTTCTCAGCTGCTCCAGAGCTCTTTGGCTCCCATTTTCCTGTGGAAGGGGGCCAGTCAACCGTCCCTGCTGGGTGGGGGGCTTTGGCCCATAGAAGAGGAGTGAAAGGGAGGAAGAGGGAGACGTGTGGACAAACGATGACTGCAAAACCAGAAGAATGGGTCGGTGGGTCCACTGCAGAGCACCATGCTGGAAAACCCTTAAATCAACATTTTTTTGGCCTTGGTGAGACTCTTGGATGCCCCTGTGGCCACAGACCACGTGTAGACCTGCAACGTGCCTGTGGGTCAGGGCAGCATCACTCCCCATCCCTGCTCCTGGTGCCTGGACTCGGAATCAGTGGGAGCTGGTACCTAAGTCCTGTGGAGGACCTGAGCCTGAAGTGATGCGTCGACCACCTCAGCTCACTGTCACACACAAACCAAAAGGAAATCGGAGCCACCACGCCGAGGGTCTTGGAGAGGAGCTGTCTTGGGCATTGTGGAGCTGTTGGAAGGTGATTTTCACGGTGCCAGCAGCTTTCTGCTGCCTCCACAGCATCAGATGTTGCCTCTGTGGGATGTGAGCTTCAACAGTCTGACTGGGTGACTGAACGTGGCAGCTCTGAAGAGCTACAGACCTCCTGGCCTCAGGGACTTCTTGGGTGGAACTTCAAGGAGAAGGCAAAAGGGAGGACAGCTGAGAGGAAAAGAGGACAAGAGGAGAACAGAGGGCTTTGGGGGTTTCATCTCCTTCTGAAGGAGCTACAGAAGAGGACCAAAAAGTCTTGGGCAGTACCAAGTTCATTCACTGCCTCCCCGCAGCCCCAGTGTTTCTCACTTGCTCATCCTCTGGCCCTTACAAACACTTTGGGAGCCCTTTAAAATCACCCTTTTCTGGTGGTTTTTCCAGGAATACCTCAATCCAGCACTCTGTGGTCCCCTCCAGGGGGTGGACCATAGGAGGATGGGAAAGGAGCAACTGCTGGGTGCAAAACCTGCTTTTCCTGGCTTGAACAACCAGCAGCCCCAAATGCAGCTGGGGAAGGTTTGATTTCATGCTGGTGGGAGGTCTGGGACCAAAGCAGAAGAAAGTTGCAGTGTTGTGGAGCTGGATTTTCGCTAGAAGATGTTAGCAGCTCTGCTGGATGCAGCCGATGAACTGTGATGCTGTTGTCCCCAACAGGAGATGTTCTCTTTGGGTGACGGGGCTGTGGGAGGCAGCAGGGGGTCTGTGCCGCTCAGGAGTAGGGCTGCAGGTAGCTGAGCTTTTTTGACTTTCTGAGTTGCCACAGCGAGTTGCCAAGGGGCAGTGGTCTGAAGATCAGGTCCAGAAGAACGATGCAATTGAGCTAATCTTTCTGCATCTATAGTTCACCCTTTTTAACCCTCTTAAGGTGTGTTTGAGGATCAAGGTTTAGCACCCTTGCAAGCCCCAGCACTTGTGATGTCACCTGTTCGCTTCACAGGTGAGGATGCGAGTTGGGTTCAGGTTCTTGATCAGACCTTGAAGCCCGAGAGTGTGCTTTGGGAAAGCCCTGCTCAGGTACTGTGGCTTTGTGGGCAGAGCTGGGCTGGTACCTCCTGCCAGTAGATGCATGTGCTGCTCCTGACCCTGCTGATACCTGGTCAGCAACAGGTTTTACCATGCAGATGCAGGCATGAATTTCCCCTCCCTCTACTTTTGTATGTATTATGTGTTGCAGTTACCTCCTTAGTGGATGCTTTCTTCCTGAGAAGTGGCTGCTTTTTACGGATGCAGCACATGCAGTTTGCAAAGGGAAAGCTTTCCTCCAAATGTTACCATCAGCTCACGGCACACAGGTGGTTTTCGTGCCCAGCACTAATTTAGTGATGTCTTACAGCGAGTACATAAGCTGATTGCTCAGATAAGTTTCTTTGCAGCTTGTACTTCATTCTTTCTCCTTGGCTGGCTCAAAAGAGGACAGGGTGTCTACAACAGAGCAGTGAATTAAACCCTGGGGAGCCAATGCCTGTCTTTTAAGGCCCTCTGCTCCTGGCCAAGGGCATGTTTCTGCCTGCCCCATCAATCCTGCTCAGCTGCACCCCTTGTCTGGGTATAAAACCTCCCTGCAAGGGGGGCTGGGTTTTGCTGGAAGGGGCTGGGTTAGCTCCTGATGGAGCTAGTGGGGTCAGCTGCAATTTCTGCTCTGGGTTTCCATTTCTGCTCTGGGTTTCCATTTCTGCTCTGGGTTTCCTTCTTTCACGTTAGACTTTAGGGCAGTGGAACATGGTCTTCAGCATCCCCGGGGTGAAATCCTTTTCCCCTGCTGTTACAAGTGGTGGCATGAGCACATTAGAGCTTGCAGGGCTTTGGGAAATTTTCAAATTTATTTTGTAAAAACTTCTGACTTTTGTTTCTGACTGCCTGAAAGGGCTCGAAAACTGCTCCCAACGGCTCCTCTCCGGAAGCGGCATGCAGGGTGTTATCTGTCCTTTCCACTCTGTTTCCTTTTCTTCCTCCTCCTGAAGAACAAAGAGATAAACACAGAGCTGAAGAGATGCAGGAGAAAAATGGAATAATCTACTCACTGCCCAGGGGAAACCACAAATAACAGCCTGGGAGTAAACAGTGCTGACAGCCCTGTGGTACAACCGTCAGGGCGCAGACCTCCCTGTGGCAAACTTGCTTTATTTTTAAAAGCCTATAGGTAGGACAGAGTACTGATAGCAGCAGAGTTGAGAGCATATGGGGTTGAGGAAGCAGCAATCTTCGCCGCCGTTATAGCAGTGTTCTCAAATGAGTTAAAGGCAATGAGCTGTGCTAATACTGCTGAAGTCTGGGGGCAGCTGGGCTTGGACTTACTGGGAGTGTAACAGCTTGCACTGGTGGGTCTCTGAGCCATGAGCTGGAGATCCTGCCCCTAGTTTTTACAGAGGAGGCCAATAAAAGTCAGCAAAGGGCTGGATGTGAGCAGGTCCAGAGCTCTGGTCTGTGGGATTATCTCCAATTTCCCTGCTCGCCAGCTCATGCGACTGCTGCTGGGAGCCCTGCGGTCACGGTGGGCTTTCCCCTCTCCCTCAGTGCCTGCCTTTGTATTCCTCTGTCACGGCTCTTTATTACAATGGGATTTTGCAAAGCCTGTATCAATCATTTGTATTCAGAACCAAAAAAGAGGCACGGGAAGGCGGATGCAATTAAAAGGGCAGCTCAGCTCAGCGCAGCTTTCCATCTAGACAGCCTCCTCCTTAAAATAACTGGCAGTTGGAGCATCCACCTCTGAGCAGAAAGGGCTCCTCTCTGGGCCGGATCCTGTGCCCTTTGAAATCACAAAAGACTTGGCTTCCTGGGTCCTGGACCTGCCTGCAGGGCTTGGGGCCGGGCAGGCTCAGCCGGGACACGGAGCTGGGCACGGCTGTGGGGCTCGGGAGGTGCTGGGATGAAGGCTCAGCTTCCCCCACCTGGGATGGGAGCCCTTTCTGCGCTGGAGCGTGGATGGAGATGGCAATTCAGGAGCTGGGCATCCTCTAACCGTACTTCTCCGATCCCATCTGAGCAATGATTTATAACTTGATCTTAGCAGCGTTTGAGCTGCCTTCTTCCCTCCGCTGCTACCTGGCTGAGCATGGGCAGAGCGGAGGGGTCAGCTGTGGGCGAGGCAGCGGGTTTCCCTGCCTGGCCAGCTGAGAGTCATGAAATCTGTGGGACATTTTGTCTGTGCATTGGTGTGTAAGCTACGCTGGGTTTTCCTGGGAGTGACAGCAGTGGTAGCTGCTCTTTCCTAAGGAACAGCAGCAACTGGTGCATGTGGCTGTAAACACGGCAGCGCTGGCAGGGGTGAAGCACAGCAGCTCTTCAGCAGGGCCGGGTAACGCTGCAGAGCAGTTTGGTATGGGAATGGTGGAAAGGAGGGGAAGGAAAAAGCAGTCTGCAATGAGCTCTGGGTGGGTTCAGTCTGCTTCGGCGAGCAGGGCTTGAATTTGCTCCATTGCGTGAACACGGGGAGGCAAAAGGCGAGGGGCAGAACTGATGGTGCAAAGCCAAACGCGCCAGACGTTACTCAATTGCACAGGATGTTCCCTGCAGGCACGGGTTTGCTGGAAGGGCTCAGGCATGGATCATCACTGCCGTCCCAGCTGAAGGCTCCACCTCGCTCTCCAGCTCAAATTCTGCTCTCGCCTCCACCAGTGCAGCTTTGCGAGGATTTGGGGGAGAAGTGTGCTTGCTCCCCTGGGAGCAGCCGCTGCTCGGGGCAGTCCCACGCGAAGGTTGCTGAGCTGAAGCGTAGCTTGATGTGCAAGTTTTGCTGCGTTTCAGGTACTTGCTGCAGAAAGCTGGCTCCTGCAGCCTGCCGCCGGGGGAGCGACGCTGCAGGGGGTAAAACCGGCAGGAAGGTGATACTGGGACTGAGACCTCAGTGCTGCCTCGCTGTCCCCTGTGTGAGGATCCAGCCCAAAGCGTGGTTCTGCCTCTCACTGGGTGGTTTGTGTTTCAGTTTACCTGTACCGAGTCCTGTCTGCCTTCCATAGTGAATTAATCAATGTTACATCCTTAAAGACCCTCTCAAGGAAGGCTGTGAATACCCATTTTGATCTCAGATTCTATAAGGAGAAGGAAAGGCAGAGGTGTTTGTGCGCAGGGCCCCATCCTGGTACCATCAGGCACTGTCTCCTTCTGTCAAGCTGCAGCAGCTCATGGGATGGAGCAGCATTTTGCTTGTTTATTTGTATTTTTTTTTATGTGGGGAGTTACACACCCATGAAGCCTGGAAATAGCTGGGCAGTGACTCACTCAAGGGCTGGTTTAACTGGTCTGCTCTGGGAGGCAGTTGTGTTTGGCAGCTGGGGAAGGCTTTTTCCAAAAGGTTTGACTCTGCAAGGGCAGAGGGTGTTCTCACTCACTGTGTATTTATTTTACCTCTGAGCTTGGCTCGCTCAGTGTCTCACGGCTTGTTGCACATAGCTTTTGTGTTTCTAGTACAGCAGAGCTCCCAGGGCCCAACATGCAGCTGGGGCAGAGGCTTCGTCATGGTTTCTGCAGGCTTCAGACCGGGGCTCGTGTCTCTGCTCGTATTTTATTAGAAATGTTCCTTGTGAAAGCGCGTGGCCCTGCAATTCATTTTACCCCAGCATGCAGGTCCGTGCACATGGCATCCTCCATCCCAGGCAGCACTGTGCCTGTGCTGAGGACCACACCAGCTGGTGCAGCGCTGGATGTGGCTGCATCCCCCAGCTGTTAAACTTCATGGGAACCAGGGGTGGGATGGTGGCACGAGGAGGATGCCCAGGCCACGGGCTGTGGTGGCCATTCGCTGTCTGTGGTACCCACACTGACGTTTCTGTCTGTCTGTCCTTCCCCAGAATGGCTGCAGTCAGTCCAAGCGATGATGATCCTCTCCATCATCTTCAGCGTCTTATCGCTGTTCCTGTTCTTTTGCCAGCTGTTCACGCTCACCAAGGGCGGGCGGTTTTACATTACTGGAGTCTTCCAAATCCTTGCTGGTAAGTGGGGGCCGATTGATGGGGCTGTCAGTGGTGGGGAAAGGGCTTTCCAGCAGAAGAGAGGGTAACGGTGGGAACGGTCACACCCTAGGGTACAGGAAGCAGGACCCCTGAGCGGGCTCCTGCCTGGCTCAGGGCCGGGGGGAGGGGATGAGTAATTCAGGTCAGGTGAGTTTTTGCACGCTGCAGGATGGGATCCATTTGTCAAGGCGTTACGCATCCAAACCCTCGGATCATGGAAGGTGTAACAGGGTTGCTGTGCTGGCTGGGGAGGATTCAGAGGGGCTGGGTGCCCACCGGAGGCAGAGCTGTGCCCACGGTGTGGGTGGTGTGGCAGGCAGGGCGCGGGGGCTGCCAGGCTGGGGGCTCTGCCTCCCCCTCCTCCCACGGCACCGGGTGGGATGCTGAGGGTCCAGGGTGGCCGCGCTGGCTCTGGGACCCACCTTTGCTGGCCTGGGCGAGGTTTCCGCAACTGCTGGCGGTCTGGGGGAAGTAGTGACAAACCTCTTTTGGCAAAAGAGGATGCAATGATTATTTATAAACTTGCCATAAGGGGGCCTGGTGCTTTCCACTTGAGCAAAGAGCACTGGAGCGTGCAGGGTGAGCCAGCTGACTCTTGAACTGTCAGCTACTATTTTTAACTCTTAAAGAACTCAGCACTGGAAATGAGCCACGGTTCATGTCCTACGTTGCAGTTCTCCAAATACAGATGCTGTAAAGCCACGGGCTCCGTTTATGTTTCCACGTATGAAACCAGTGGGGAGGATTTTCAAGCATTCAGGCTAGAAAAATGAAGCGGTGCAGCAAGGTTCTGGCTAAATTATGACAGCCTGTCTGGGAAGGAGACTAGTTATTTGCTAGAGCTTTAGATGTTACGCTAAAAGCCACCCCAGGTCCTGCCACTAAATCAGTGGAAAAACTCATTCACTGAATTTAAACGAAGTTTCTGAGCATCCTCTAAGCAACCGACCTTCACAAACCCTGGAAAAGTTTAGGGCTAACCTTTATTAGCAAGTGTGGCATGAAATCTGTTCTAAGTGTATCTGCCTGGCCATAACACAGGTGATGAGTTCAGATCAGTTCACTGTCTCTGAAAAGATCGATGTGTAGAAACACATTACAGCCATGGAGACAGGGAGGGGAAATGGGCATTAATAATGCAATTATCTGCCTGAGAGCTTGTCTAATAGATCTGGGAGAAGAAGGCTTCTCTCTCCTGAGTGATCGGTGGTGAATCCTCATTCCTGGAGGAATAAAAAATGGGACTGCAGTGCTTTTGTCTGTGCTGTGCTGGGTGTCCTAAGGGGATGCAGGGTCAGGCTATAGACCTGCTGTCTTTTTCCTTGTTGGGTTTGAGCCATGGGTCAAAATCCATCCCCAGCCAATAAGAAGGACAGGAAAAGAGTGGCCTTATTCCTATGGCCTGAGGAACCTGTAGGCAGAGGTCTGGGTTGGGATGGACCATGCAGAGGTGGTCATCCTTGCTGTTCTCCCCTGCCAGGGCTCAGGAGGAGGGGGCTCAGGGCAGCTGTGACCTTTGTGACCCTGAATTTCAGGAGATCCCACCTGGAGGTATGGATGATTCTGGTCAAAGGAGCTGAACCTCATGTGGTCTCCTTGCAGCTTGCTGTGGAAGGCCACTGCTGGATAAAGCCAATGGAAGAAATTCCTGTGGCCTTCAGGCATTGCAGGTGTTCTTCCATGCCTTGCAAAGCCCTGGCAACACAAAGCCCTGCTGCAGGTCTGCCAGGGACAAGGTCTTACCCACCTGAGTGCTTTGCTCTCAGCTCCAGCAGAGATGGAGAGGACCTCTCCCCTTCTGGGAGGGGATGGGAAGGCTCTTGCTGAAGCCCTCCATCACCCTGCACTGCCTCGCGGGGCAATGCAGCCTGGCGATGCTGAGGGTCTCCAGTTTTGGAACCTGAAAGACAGCAGTGCTGGACCTGAACCAGCGGGTGCCAGGAGCAGGATGCTGGGTGCTCTTGGGTGGCAGAGCCAGGCAGTGGTGTCCTAAGAGCCGGGGAGCAGCTCAGGGGCTGGTCTCCACTGTGGCTTGGGCTGTGGCTCAGGGGAGCTGGGGAGTAGAGGTCAGGGTGAGAAGAGATGCACAAGGTCATTCGGGTCTGTTGTGTGGCGGCAGGGCAGGATGCATCCCCAGCACCTTCTCCACACTGCTTGGGAACACACCTTGAAGTCTAGCTGAATTTGCCCTGATGGGATTTCAGCCATCACAAAGGCATCAAAAGGCCCTTGACAGCTCCCCTCCGTCCTTGGTGGGTCCATCACATTGACAGGTAACTTCCCATAGCTGCATAAGCCCAGCATTGGAGAGACATCGGTTTGGGTCTCTCTGGGTTTGACCCAACTTTTCCATCACTCTCTCCATCTTCAGCATCACTTTCATCCCTTTCCTCTCATCCCTCCCACCCTAGAGCTGCTGTCCCAGAGGGGTGAAGAGGGTAAGCCCAGCCTCGAGGGCTGCGCTTTCCACATATCCCACAGCTTTTTGCCGAAACCTGCATTGGACTCAAGCCTGCAGCAGCACCCAGCCTGCTTCATCTGCGGGGCTGGGGCAGACGTGCAAACCTGCAGGAACACGTTTGAGGTAGCATTTGCCCTCCTGGCCTGTCAAAACAAAACTAAAGGATGTTCCTAAAACCAGGCTCTAAAGTGGTGATGCATTATTGCTTGCATTGGTGCAAGCAGCCAAATGCAGCTGTGCTTCACTTCCCGAGCAAGTTCTCCAGGCCGAAAGCAGTGCAGATGCTGCAGAAGTGCGGTCAGAACCATCGCCTCCATTTTGCCGAATTCCTCGCACGGACAATTGCTGCTGTATTTTCTGCTGTCTGTAGGTGACTGGCGTGGCCACATGCCTGTTCTCTGTCCCACCAGCCTTGGCAGACAATTGTTGTGCTCCCTGTGCATGGGCCGGGGCAGTGGGAGTTGGCTCTCGTGCTCGGAGAATGGGAACTGCACCAGCGGCGTGTTAATGAAACGTAGTCCCACTTCTGCACTTTCCCCGAACAAAGGAGCAGTGTCAAGTGGAATTATAGCTCAAATATCACGGTGGTTAAATGTAGGTGGTCCTGAGGTCCGTGCAGGGGGGTTGGAACTCAGCTCCGACAACAGCCCCACGACTGTATAATGGAACTGCTGGGATGGACTGAAAGAGCTTGTTTTCGGGCAGAAATAGAGGTGGCTTTGTGTTCGCTCTGGGCAGTCCCCAACGTGGATGGGTTGGTTTTGCAACAAAGCTTGAATGCAGCCTACCGGAGCTGGGCCTGGCCAGGCAGCCCTCAGGGACCTGTGCTGGGCCCTGGCTGGCCAGGGTGGGTGCCAGGAGCTGGGAAGAGGGACCAGCCATGGGCACAGTGGGGCTTGCAGCGAGCTGCGCTTGCGGCTGAGCTCCTCACTCAGCCCTGGAAGGGGACAAGGCACCACAGGGCACAGACCCTGCCAG
The DNA here is from genome assembly GCA_035590215.1 of Microhierax caerulescens. Classification (NCBI taxonomy): domain Eukaryota; kingdom Metazoa; phylum Chordata; class Aves; order Falconiformes; family Falconidae; genus Microhierax; species Microhierax caerulescens. The sequence continues at coordinate 115,512,341 of JAVJGJ010000001.1, read as the reverse complement.
CCCAGGGCACCTTCACCCCGGCTGTCTTTGCCTGAGCAGGTGATAAAGAAGCTCTCGTGCTTTCAAACAAGCGGGGTTTGTCTGTGCCCTCTTGCAGCAGCTCTGTGCAGGCTACACTCTGGGTTTTGAACAAGCCACCCAAGGGAGCAGCATTGGTCCAGAGCAGCAGCCCGGAGCAGGGTTGGTCCTGATGCTTGCCCGAGGGATGGGTTAGCTCAGGTGATGCTCCAGCTTTGCCCGCTCCAGGGGCTTCTGCTTCACTTCCTCAGTCCAGCAGAGACATCCCCACTCACCTGTAGCCAGCAGAGCCCACAGCATCACTCCCCCCTGATCATCTGTAGTTTCCCAAGAGACACGATAGGAGGGGGCAATAATAAAATGTTTCCCATATCGGTGTTGGGTATTATCCACTCCGGCTCCAGGTTTCCAGCAGGGAACTGCTCCGTGCGTGGCATCACTAACCCATGTGTGCTTCCCTGGCAGGGCTCTGCGTGATGACCGGTGCGGCCATCTTCACAGTGAGGCACACGGACTGGCACCAAGCCTCAGAAAACACTTCCTATGGCTTCGCCTATATCCTGGCGTGGCTGGCCTTCCCCCTGGCCCTTGCCAGCGGCATCGTCTACGTCATCCTACGGAAGCGCGAGTGATGCTGCGGGAGGTGGTGTGGTGTGACAAGGGCACTCATGACGTCCATGGAGGAGATGGAGGCGGGGGAAAATAGACGAGAAAACGGAAAAGAAAATTAACCAAAAAAAAAAAAAAAAAAAAGGAAAAAACCCACCCACCAAAAACAAAACCAAAACAACCCAACCGACCCCAAAAGGAAACACTCAAAGGGTTACTTGTTAATTGAAGATGTATATAGTATCTATGGTTTAAAAAACCTATTTATAACACTTTTTACATATATGTACATAGTATTGTTTGCTTTTGTTGACCATATGCTATGTTTTAAAGCCTAAAGCAAGTGCCTAAGGAACTATTACTCCTAACAGTGTAACAAAAGTGCAGTGATTTTTCTCTCATGCAAAATCCTCTTTGACCTGAACTCTCCTTCCCCATCCCAGCCCATATCGAACCACCAGAAAACCCCAGCTCTGACTGGTTTTAGGCTGGCATAAATCGGAGTTACGCCTGTTTACGCCAGCTGGAGGGTTAGTCCCCACTCCTGCCACATGCTGTGATCCTGGTAACTGAAGTGCACGTCCAGATCTGATGGGAGATGCTTCCAAAAGGTTTGAAGGATTTTGGAGCAAAGGCTTTGATTGCCCCAAGTGCCTAAATGACTTATGTGCCTAAGTCCCATTGCCTTGCCACCACACCCGCTGGGAGTTTGGGCTTTTAAATCACTTAGGTTGGATTGCAATCCAGCACGGGCTGTCTGCCTTCACTCGCGGGGGCTCTGGGGGTGCCCCCGGTACCCATGCCAGTGGGGCCGGGGGGTGTGCTGTGCTGTGCCGTGCCGTGCCGAGCCGAGCCGAGCTGCTGGGGCACTGATGCTCCCAACCGTGAAACGTGCTTTATCCTTGCCGTGGAGCTAAATCACCGATGAGAAAGAAGCAAACCCAGTATATCTCTGAAATCAAATACCAGATATATGAAATGGTGCTATCTATTTACCATTCCTTATATTGCTAGCCATTTAACCTTATTCACTGGAAATTCAGTTAACAATCTGGAGGTAAACAACCAAGCTAGAAATGAGAAATAATTCTGTGTAATATAAATGAGCTATAACTGCTTTTGTACTTAGACTTGCTCTTACTATTATTTTTAATAAAGCATTTATAACCGACGTTCCGTTTTTCCCCCCGCTGTGGTCAAGAGGAACAGAAACAGCTCTGGGTTGCGCCCCGTCAGTCTGTGTGGCCAGAGCGGGATGTCTGTCCTCTCTGTGTGGCAGTGACATGTCTGGCCATGAATTGAACGGGCACCTGCACAGACCCCAGGCTGCCTTCTGAGGACTCCAGACACTGTGTTGCTGTCGTTCGTTTTGTTTCATTTTGGGGTTGTTTTTTCTTTTTGGTTCTTCTTTTTTTTCTCTTTTTTTTTTTTTTTTGCTTTGCTTTTCTGATTTTATACCGACTGTGTGGACTAAGAAGCAATGAAATAAAAGTCAGAATAACTCAGTTGCTTTTGGCATTTTTGCGGGTTAGAGCTGGGCTGTGCTCTACCAGTCCACTTGCCCGGCCACACCTTGGAAGTTCTCTGTGATGCTGTGTAGCGGATCTGTGGGATAATTCATGGCACTGAGAGAGGCTCTGAGCTCGCTCGGCTGCCTACGTGGCACATGTGCCTGTGCCGGAGGGGTAAGGCTGCACCAGAGCTAGCGCCAGGGCCAGGAGCTGAGCTCAGTGCCATAGCACCGGTGTGTGCGCTTATCTTTCCACCTCTGTCCTAGGATGCTCCTGTGATGTGACTGCCGGCTCCCCAGAGACAGCAGCCGGGCAGCAGCTGGCAGGACCACACTCACCCCTCCCAGTGTCCCAAGCCAGGACGGTTCAGGTCAGCATCAGCTGCCCCAGGGGATCTGGCTGGCTCTGCCACCCGGCACAAACAGCAGGAGCCTTTCAGTCCTGTGTGCCAAAACACCCAGAGCCTGGGGTGCAGTTACGGCCACGGGGATTAGCACCCTGTGGGCAGTACCTGCAGCCCTAGCGGCTGGCACAGATGCTCACACTTCCGTTGGCCCATTCATTTGGCTATTAAATATCCGCGCTCATGTAGCAAGCGGTGCTGGCAGAAACACAGTGGCTCTTGTAAGGTCGCCTGTTGAGGCCAGTTATTACCATCAGGCCAGATCCCAAAGCCCTCATCCCAGCCACATCCCAAAGCATCTTCTCAGCCGCCCAGTGCAGAGCCTGGCCAGTGCAGTGGGATCACCCTGGCATCTTGTTTGACAGCTGGGGCTCCTGGTCAGCACCTTCCAGCTGCGAGTATTTCCCCATGTGCTAATTTTGCTGAGCTCCAACTAAACCCAGGGTGGTATCTCGCTTGCTGAAGCAGCATTTGAGCCCCCACGTGCTGCAGTGCTGGGACACATGGTCACCCTGGGTCCTGCTGGGCTTGGCACCACTCACTTGGCAAAGGGGACGAACATTTCTCTTCCGAGGAGCAGGTAGGAACACGTGCTTTTTCCTCCTCCTCTGGGAAAATTAAAGATGCTCTTTCTCAGTTTGAATCAGTATCTCAGAAGGCACAAAAAGCTGACTGCTTAATTTTTGCCTCTCGGTCCATTCAAGGTGCAAACAAGTGAGCAGCATCAGTGCCAACAGCTCAGTGCTGCATCCCAGCTTTGTCTGGGGGATGCGGTTTTAAAAGCCTGTGGAGCGAGGTGACTTTTGATGTGGAAAAGACACGAAGGTTTGAACCCCTTTGGGAAATGGTCCCAAGGGGAACTGCCACCTATTTGCACCAGGGTTGATGTGTCGTCCCCCCCCACCTGCCTCCTGGGGGCGACTCGGCTGGGTGGGAACCTGCCCACCCCCCATTACCCTGGCTCACAGCCACTGCAAATGTGCCCCCACCTGGGTGGCCCTGTGGTGACAGGAGCTGGGTGACACCCGGCAGCTGCATCCCGTCCTTCCACCACAGCCCCCGTGCTGGCCTGGAACAGGCTTTTTTTGACCTTTTCTTTTCTTTTCTTTTCTTTTCTTTTCTTTTCTTTTCTTTTCTTTTCTTTTCTTTTCTTTTCTTTTCTTTTC